>CM061142.1:10306101-10906101 GCA_030789695.1 Scilla litardierei | reverse complement strand
CCCGTTGCTCTGGGGACTTGGGATATCATCGTTAAACGTCCCCTACGTGGTCAATCCCCTGCAATCATGGATAAACAAAGAAAAGTGAAAGAAAACGGGAAAATACACGAAAACGAATAAGAGACGGCGGAAAAACACGGAGAAACACAAAAGAAAACGTGCGTGAATATATGAATTATAAACGCACGTCAACTATTCAACCCCCCTTCTAGTGTTGTTTGCCATCCACAGGATCCAACACTTGGTATCAGAGCGAGGCTACAAAGGTGATGGCGTCAACATCCTTTCATTCTGAAGGACTGAATACCATGCGACCACCACTTATCAACGGAACCAACTACGCTAGCTGGAAGATCCGAATGAAGACTCACCTATAGTCATTAGACATTGAAGCTTGGACCGTTACTAAAGTCCCGTACATCGCACCCACCGACGTTGAGTTTGGGAAATGGTCTGTCGACGACAAAAAGAGAGCTAATCTCAATGTAAAAGCAATGAATGCACTTTTTTGCACCGTTACAGGAAATGAATTCAATTGAGTCTCCCAATGTGAGACAGCACACCAAATATGGCACACTCTTCAAGTAAGTCACGAAGGAACCGAAAAGGTAAAAGAATCCCGCATAAATGTTTTACATTCAAAATTTGAATCTTTTAAAATGGAAGAAGGAGAGAGAGTATCACCGATGTGAATACTCGTTTTACTAATATTACAAATGAGCTCGCAGGATTAGGAAAGAACCTTTCCGAATATGAGCAGGTAATGAAGATACTAAGATCCCTCCGACCCGAATGGAAGGGAAAGACAACTGCCATCCGAGAAGCTCATAATGTGAAAGACCTCACCATTGAAGAACTAATGGGAAATCTCATGGCATATGAGATCGAGCTTGAAGAAGACAAGAAGATCGAAGAAAAACCAAAGAAGAAGAATCTCGCGTTCAAAGCCCGAGAGGAAGATTCCGATTACACAGACAAAGAAGACCATATCGCGTTCATCTCAAAGAACATTAAAGAGTTCATCACAAGTAAGTATGGAAAATGATCTTTTAGACCCACAAACGGTATTATTTATTTTGGTTGCAATCAACCAGGGCACGTCAAAAGAGACTGTCCATTGGAAAGAAACAATCGTGATTCCAGAGATCGTGGGAAGAACAAAGATAATAATGAAAAGCGAAACAACGGAAGAAACAAATTCCGACGACCAAAGAAGGAAGCCTACGCAGCCTTCGACCAGAGCGACGACTCCTCATCCGATGAATCCTCAGAAGAAGATAACGATGAAAGAAGAGAAACAACACACATGTGCTTCATGGCATCCACATCCTCCAAGGTAAGCACGCATCATGATTCATCTAACGACTATGATTCGTCATCAAGTGATGATGAAGACATGGATTATAGGGGAGCATATAAGGAGCTATGAAAAATGCATGAAAAGCTCATAAAAGAACATAGAAGAACACTTAGAAGTATTAAAAAGGATACCAAGGAAAAAGAAGAAATCATTAAAGAAAATAGTCTCCTTAAAGAAAAGAATGATTTTCTGCAAAAAGATATTTCTTTGGTAAATGAAAAGGTTGAGAATCTAAATAATCTTCTCGTATCTGTCAAAGATAAATACGACGCTACGATGAAAATTATTGAGAATTTCAACAAAGGAAAAGGAAAGCTAGATAGTTTAATAAAAGATCAAAAAGCCTCATCTAGCAAAACCGGACTCGGTTATGATTCACATCATACCAAGAAACGGGTTAAGCATACTAGGATGCATCATTCTAACGATAATATTTTGAGCATCTGGATACCTAAGAAATTATGTGATCAACAAAGGAAAAGGTACGCTATCGACTTTGTTCAGCAAATTCAGTTAAACAAAAATTATAAATATGTTGTTCATAAAGGAACTAAACCTTACTGGGTTTGGCTTCCTAAAGACTAACTCCTCGGACTCAAAAGCAAAAGAGTACCATAAACGTTTATTTTTTTTTCAGGTACTCTAAAGAAACAAAGAGGAGAAATCAAGATCCAAACGATTGATAACTGGATCAGAATCAAAAGCGCTCCTTTGCAACTTAATCATTTTTTCTTTGCAAAATATACATGCTTAAATTTATTTAAATACGTTAATATTTTTTTACTTTATATGACTTTTAAATGATTACGTTTTTCTTTTAAAACTTTTTTGTGTTCAGAAAACGCACTCGACTTGGATCAAAAACCCCTCGGGATGAGAAAACGACTCAACCCAGTAGGGAGTCGACTACCTACATGAGGGAGTCGACTACCAGCGTATATGCGAATTTCTGGGTTTGTTTTTTGACTAACTCCTATTGGGTTCTATAGAGTTAATGGGTTCATATCCTCAAAGGCAACTTATACCCAATAAGCTAAAACTCTATCCTAACCATACAACACTTGATCCTAAGGCCCTCATTCTTCAACATCTTTCATCCCATGTTAAAAACCCCCCAAGAGAAACCCTAGGGTAGCCGACTACCCCCTTTCATCTCTCTCTCTCTCTCTCTCTCTCTCTCTCTCTCTCTCTCTCTCTCTCTCTCTCTCTCTCTCTCTCTTGAAATTTCATCTTGGTGCTTGGTTGCTTGGAGCTCTTTCTACTCCATCTCTTTCTCATATTACTCAAGGTAAAAAAAATTTACTTCATGATCTTTACTTCATTATTTTTTTTCTCTTGCTTATCTAGCATTGTAAAAATGTTTTTTTACTCTATCTAGATGCCTCTCAAAGGAATCTTTACCAAGAAGAGAAAAACCTCATCTGAAATTGACTCTGAGAAAGAAACCATCTTACCATATCTATTCAAGAACACAACATATGAACACTTCATCAAAATCACTAAGAAACTCATCCTCCATGAACGTTTTGTTAAGCTTAATGATGTTATAAATTATGGCATTGATAGCTTACTAGATTTTCAGAACTTGGACAACCTATTTTCCTCTGAAAATACTTATCTTTGCTATCCAAGGCTTGTGCACTTGTTCTATGCTAATATGGACTACGATCTTGTTAAAAGTCGCTTCATAACCAAAGTCCTTGATACTAAGCTTGCCATTACTGTCAAATCCCTAGGAGAAGCCCTAGGAATTCCTTATTCTGGCATGCTTCTTGATAAAATAGAAATGACTGAAGGAAGTATTTTAGAGAGAATGTATTTGCCAGAAAGACATTTTTAGACTAAACTTCCATGTAGCAATCTTCGCTATCTGGCAAGAATTCTGGCAAATATATTATCCTATAATATTACTCAGAAATCTGGAAGTCATTCTATCCTATTTGAAAAGCAGGCCAAATGTATCTATGCTATACTAGGTAACATCCGCATCAATGGGGCCAAAGTTATCATGGATTCTATTCTTGCTTCAGCTTCTTCTGATAGACCCTCATCCACCTTAGCTCATGGGCACTATCTCACTATCTTGTTTATTAGCTATAATGTGCCTTTGGATCATGAAACCTCAATTCTAGAACCGGCTCGAGTTTTTGATGTTCATGCACTTGGAAGAATGAATCTTCATCATGATCTTGATGAGAACATTCCCGAAGAAAAGCTTGCAGCTGAAGGAGGATCATCATCCTCCAGGAGAGGTAAGAAAATTGTTGTTTCAGATTCTGAGGAGGAAGAACAAGGAGAAGAAGAAAGAGGAAGCGAAGAAGAAGAAGAAGAAGAAGAAGAAGAAGCACCGGCGTATATTCTTGAGCTTCAATAAATGCTTCTAAAGAAGATTGGGAAATTGAAGATATCACAAGAGAAAGATTTTGAAGATCTTAACCAAAAGGTGGACGACCTTAAGGAGCTCGTCGTGAGAAGCAACAAGATGACGGAGGACACGCTTGTCAGGATCCTTGATGAGATCAAGGAACTGAAGAAGAACGGCGGTAATCCTTAGCTTCTCTTAAAAACAATGGTTCTTTCAAACAATGGTTCTCAAAAACTATGTCGTTAAAACTTAAGGTTTGTAATAACTCTTTAATTGTGTGATGTTTGCTACTATGAACTTATCCATCATGCAATATATTAGTTGGTCTTATAAACTAACATCTCTCTTGCAGGAATAGGAAATTGAGTTCCCCTCCTAATCATACTATGATTCACATGATTTAATACTTTGTCATTGATATGTTTTGTTGATGACAAGGGGGAGAAAGATATGAAATGCAAAAATGAAATCATATGTATTGTATTATTTTGCTAACAGGGGGAGAACCGCATCAAAGCAGGGGGAGTAAGTATACCTTCATGTATTTTCAAATTTCAACTTACTTCATTTTTTTTCATTTGGGTGTCATCATCAAAAAGGTGGAGAGTGATGGAAATTGAATTCCACCCCAAGTGATTTTGATGATGAGCACACCAAATGAAACTTAGTGTACTAACTACACTACAATTAAGTGTGCAGGATATGCGAAGCTTTACTCATACTTAAAGAAGCGCAATTTACGCTCAAAGACTAGGACGAACGTGGCTAAGATCAAATAATGAAGTTCAAAGCTGAAATAGAATAAGAAGCTCAAGTGAAGCTCACATCTACTTCATCAAATCGATCAAGCTTTCGAAGACATGTCCTAAGTCTATAGTGAGTGTGTTGTGTCTTTTTAGGGTATTGTTAAAGCCAAATCATATAGACAAACACACACACAAACGATTTGAAAATATTTTTGAATATCTTTTAAATCATCTTCAAAATATTTTTGAGAGCTTTCTCTAGTCAACTTATAAATTCCGTAGTGAAACTCCACACACCTTGGAGTCAGCTACCTGTCTGACTAGCTGTGTCGCAGGAAAAACTCCTCTAGGAGTCGACTACCAAAGGTAGGGAGTCGACTACCAGCTGAGAATCAAGATTTCCTGAAACACACTGGGAGTCGACTACCACTCCTAGGGAGTCGACTACCAGCTGTAAAATTTTGACGTTTTTGACTTGAATTTTGAAATATCGTTGAGCGATTTTCTCCATGATTTTTGGGTTAAAAGTCAAAGTATTTTGAAATTCGAAATCTCAGTTTTTGTCCTATAAATAGAGGACTGTTTTCATTGAGAAAAAAACAACTATCGAATTCAAAATCTCTCGTGCAAACTCTCTAAAGTTCTAAGCTCTCATTCTTTCTCTAGCCAATTCGATTTTATTTGTGATCTTGCAAAATTCTGCTATTATTTTTAAAGATCATATTCTCATTTTATTGGCTAACTATTTTTCAAATCCGTATTAATTTTCTTGATTTTTGTTTAAAGGATTTTTGAAAAACAATAGATCTAGATCACAAAGAATTCATTCGTATCTTTGTGTGATCTAGAATCTCATTCTATCACGCCACTACACACAATTTTGTCTATTATTGTTTGGCTATAGAATCTGGGTGTAAAACCAATCTCCACCAATTTATTGTGGTGAATTGGATATCATTTTTTATTGTGTTGTTGTTGGAACACTAGACAAGTCTAGGTGTTGCCAGGCGAGAAATCCTGGTCGAGACTAGGTCGTTGGAAATCCTAACGAGTGGAGTTAGGTACTTGTATTTGCCAAGACAGATAGTGGAAAATCTCGTACCGGATTGGTCGGGGACTGGACGTACCCAAAAGTTGTGGGGAGCCAGGATAAAAATCCTTGTGTCTGCGATTGCTTATCTGTGTTTGTTTAGCTTTGCTCTTACTTTATTATTAGCTAATTATTCATTTGTTGCAAAGATCAACTTACTTTTATCCGCTGTGAATATAATATTTATCTTACTTGCAATCTTATCTGTGCTTATAAATACTCTGGGAGTCGACTACTGTTCATAGGGAGTCGACTACCTGCTGTGAAATTACTCTGTGTATTTTAAGATTATTTTGTTGATTAAGAACCAAGCGTAGATCGCTCTACTTGGTTTCTTAGGCAACATTAGAAGGGTTTTAATTAACGAACGAAAAAGTTTACTATTTGCACAACACTATTCAACCCCCCCTTCTAGTGTTGTTTGCCATCCACAGGATCCAACAACACTTTGTTAGACATTGTGTGACCTTCCTCTGGGCTATGCTCTAGAAACTGCTACCTATATTCTCAACAGAGTTCCGTCAAAATCTGTATCGACAACTCCATATCAGATATGGAGTGGCAAGAAACTCTACCTTAAACATTTAAGAGTATGGGGTTGTCCTACATATGTCAAGAGGTATAATCCATCCATTGTGTATTTGTCTTAACCAAAAGGGTGAGGATGATCTCATAACCATTCGACCTGACGAAGTTGGAGACGAGACACAAGTGCTCATTATAGAATGAGTCCACTGAACGATCCAAGAAAGTGTTATCAAATGGTTAACAGTAACTAAACTGTCATTGCTAATTTTCTAGTGATGATATGCAAGTTGGTCCTTAAGACTTTAGGTCATTATACAACCCTGTGCGTGAATGGTGTCACTTAGATATATGATCAAGCTTCGAGACAATGCCTGCTGAAAGGTCTTAGGTTGGTGACACTTGAAGTGTACGAGGTGAGTAGTGATCAAGAGAGGATTCGTCTCTTTAGTCCTTGGGAAGTTAGTATCACTGGCTCAGTACGGTTCTTGGTGAAAAACCTCGGGCATGGTATGTTGTAGGAAGTACAACATGGATATACCAAAGACCACAGGATACTGACCAGTGCAAGCTGTTAAGGTTGACAGTTTACTATACCATAGGCTATGCAGTGACATAGTTATGACGAATGTACTAAAACTGCGGTATTCATCACGGGCACAGTCAGAGTAATCTCGACGACACTTTTGTCAATGGGTCAATCAAGATAGGGACGACATTTATTGCTCATGGTCATTGTCGTCTAGGAGTTTCAGCCCTAACTTGTAGTAGGGTCAGGCTATAAGGTCTCACATCGAGTAGGATTTGTGTCTTAGTAATAGGAAGAATAAAGGATGAGTGCACTCGGGTGCACGGGAATAGTTAAAGTAACAAAGGGTTTGTGAAAATAAGTCTAAAATAATTAAATGATAAATTACAATATCTCATAAAGTGTTTATGGATAAATGATGTATAGAAATAAAGAAAGGTTTTTTCTACGAATGTCAGGGAAAAAACCAAGTTCGAATCGGAGTCAAAACAGGCTCAAAATATGATATTTAAAAGTGTTTTAAATATTAAAAAATTAAAAAAAAAACAAATGCTGAATTAGGCCCATCCATGTGCATGACGCTAGACAGAGCCCAGCCGGCTTGGGAGGCTGGCCCAAGCCAGTGCCCGGTTATGGACTCTAGATCGGGTCGGACTTGTACCCGACCCGGCCGCTGGCCTCCCAGCAGGCGTGCCATAAGGCGTGCCTGAAATTAAAAATTTGACCCCACATGGTGGGGCCCACACTAGGGTTTTTGAAACCCATACGACTGCTATGATTTTTTTGGCCAACTTTAAGCTATCATTTGAGGGGTCAAACGAAGTCAGAATCGAGCACCATTTGTTTCTACGCATTCACTGTTCAGTGCTCTTCGAATTGATATATGATATCATTTCCGAAGCTCAACGGTGAGTGAGGAAAAATTTATTGAAGTTTGGCCTTCGTGGAGGACAAACTTGCAATTAATTTTCCCCCTCTATTTAATTTAGTCCCACATCGCTCGTGAGACGAGGAAGGTGGCCGGCTTTCTATATAGATAGGGGTTGCACCTTCCCTTTGAAATTGTACCAAGTATTCGCTTCGGATAGCTCCAAAATGTTTTTGGGCACATCCGAACTTAGACTAATAATTATTAATTATTCCCTCCTCCTAGAATTCTTAAATTCCTCTGTTTGTGTCCTAGCAAGACGGCAAGGTTTAGATCAGATCCAAAGTCTTTGACGCGGGTCCTTCTTAAGTGAAACTTTCTTCGGCAAGTGTTGGATCGGAGGCGTGGTGTCGGCTCGCTTCAGGGGTCAAAGAAAAGTTGCTGAAAACGACGCTTCGAATTCTACGTAAACAAAGTTATGTGTATGTCTCATTTATTTTATGTTATGCTTTATATATGTAGTAGTAGTTTAGATCTGTCTTTTGGGTTGCTCAGACCCACCCCAAGATAGTAGATTTCCTGGTTAGGGTTTATGTCATCCTTAGAGCTGTCATTCAAATGTTTAATGATTTTACTCGGTTGCATATTTCTGCTTTTATTGTCCGTTCGACGTAGGACTGGCTTAGATTTTATGCCCTGAGGGTCCATCAAAACCCAACAGTAGAGAGGAAGCAAATTTAACGGAGCGCCAGAAGTTCTTAGACTTATCCAAGTTTCTATTTTGGCACAATGACTTGGCCACCCCGGATCGGTGATGATTCACCGGATCATGTCCTAATCCTATGGACAGAATCTAAAGAACCTAAAGATTCTTCAAAAGGGATGAGTTTCCATGCCCCTTTATTATTAGGAAAATTAATTACGAAATCATCTCCACTAAAAGTGGATAATGAATCTCAAAGCTTCCTTGAAAGAATTTAAGGAGATATATTTATGAAACTATCTCCACTAAACATGCAATAATGAAACTTATGAGTTTCTTGAGAGTATTTGAGGGATTTTAGTGGACTTATCCACTCCCCGAGAAAGGGCATATAACATACCTTCCCATACTTATCGATATATCCTCTAAATGGTCATAAGCAAGCCCATTATCCAACCGCATGCCAGTTTTTCCAAAGCCATTATGACAAATTAATAAATTGCAGCTACATTGGATAATATTGGAAAATTAAATTAAACACCCTGAAGCTCGTGTTCACACCCAAAATGGGTTAGATGAGTCGATTATTAAAACGACTCCAATGGATTACTGATCTGTTGTTAATAAAATTTTAGTCGTTGGTCAATGCATAGGGACATGCTATTGTAGCATCGTTGATTCATCATATGCCTTGAAGGCGTCAGAGTTACCCTTCGATGCAATTAATAAATGGTGCAACACCGATCTCCTATTTCAAGATGTTTGGATGCACTACAAATATCTCTATAGCATAACCACAGAAAATAAAATTAATACCTCAATGCTATATTGGAATATATATCAGGTTTGATTCATCCTAGATAAGTAGATACATTGCATCCCAAACGGGGAAGGTGTTAAAAACACGTCTCGAAGACTGTGTATTGATGTGTCCACATTCCCAACACTAGGCTTAACTCAGTTGAAGCATGAAGCCCCACTGACCATTTAAAATAACAAAAACAAATATAAAAATCTATGATCCAAGAATTATAAAATGTGATAATGAGATCAAGAAAATCCTCCATATTTAAGAAAACTGGCCAACAGTTATCAGACATAATTACTGACAATAAGAAAATTGTTAAATCACATATCCATGCTGTTAATACTCTAGCTAGGATTTACATCCTTGAATATGGATAAATATAAGCATAAAATCGTATGCTATAAGATACGGCCTATAGCTCAAGGTTGTTTTTGCTGAAAGTGGAGAATAAACAAGTAAGATGAGCTTGACTCAGTTATTTAAATGATGCATCAGATTCACTGGTTATACTTGCGAATACCTTATGATTTGGCAAAGGAAATTTTGGATACCTCTATAGATATCTTGATAAAGATATATTCCTTACTTCCTTAAATGCCTGAATAGACTTCGGGATGTCTATTCTATTGAAGAGATATTAAAATATTATACAACCAAGTGAGTCCTTTGACAAAGCAAGTATTCCTACTAAAGGTTGTCTTTACATCTTTATAATAGCAAAATATATTATTTCAGATTATAGTTGTAAACGACATAAATCTCATCGGATATCCTGAAGAGAAAACCAAAATATCTGTTCTAGCCTAACTATCAAATATGATACGAAAGAACTAAGCAAAAATTAAGCCGTGTTATGGTTCACAGATTTTTTTTATCTAAAATATGAAATCTTGTTACATTAGACTTCATACACCCAGAGTGTGTTGAAGAATTTATACAAGGATCTTTGTCATCCACTGATTACACCTATTGTATTACGTTCACTGGATATACAAAAATACCTCTTCTATCAACTGAAAGAGACGAAGGATATTATAGGTCTTGAATCCCTTATCAAGTACTTTTCTACCTGGCTAATAATACACATACCGATATAGCATTCACTATAAACTTATTAGGCCGGATACAGTATTGTGCCTAAACTGGCGCCAATGAACCGGCATATAAGCATCTTCTGGGCTACCTCCTAAGTTCAATATATTTGGGATTATATTATAAGAAATGATCATCTACATTGATTGGGGTTTTAGATGTAGGTTACTGGTTTAACCCCCATAATGAGAAGTCACAAACTGTGTATGTGTTTACCTACAGTGGAACAACCATCTCCTAGAGACCTGTAAAGCAAACCAACATTATCCTATCATTTCAAGATTCTTGCCATTCCTGAAGCAAGTCTAGAGTATGTTTGGTTTGCGCCTAATGGTACATCACATCCCAGTGACGACTGGGTCAAAGACTGGTGATTTGAAGCTGACCACATAGTTTGAAGACCATACCCCATGCTTACCCCAACTTTGAGGAGACTACATCGGAGGTGACAAATCAAAGCACACCTCTCTAGAGCTTTTTTGGATTCAGTATCTGCCAAAGAATGGTGATATCTGTGATTTGTACATACTTTTTAAGAATGTTGTAAATAGGATTGATGTAAAATACATAAGAGATCTGCAAGCATAAAGCTTGTACAGATCAGGTGGACTTAAAAGAGAATTGTACTCTTTTCATTAGCTATGATTTTTTTCAACTAGGTTTTCCATAGCCATGTTGGGTTTTGATGGACCCTCAAGGCATAAATCTATGCCCGTCCTACGTCAGACAAACGATAGAAACATAAAATAGGAGCAGAAAAATTTATTAAACACTTTAATAAAAGGCCCTAAGGATATCATGAACCATAGCCAGTAAAATCTACTAGCTTGGGGTGGGTCTGACCAACTCCGAAGATAGATCTAAACTACTGCAACAATATAAAAGCATAAATAAAATTGACTTACCCGGAACTTTGCTTCCGCAGAAAACAAAGCATCGTTTTCAGCAACAACTTTAGCTCCCCGAAGCTATCCACCTTTGTGCCTCCAAAACTGGTCCACCCGAAGCGAGCCAACACTGTGCCTCCGAGCCAATCATTCGCCGAAGAAAGTTTCACTTAAGCACGACCCACATCAAAGACTTTGGATCAGATCCAAACCTTCTCGCTGTCTTGCTAGGACTCGAACAGAGGATCAGAAGAATTTTAAGAGGAGAGAATAATTATAAGTCTTAGATCGAGTGTGTTCAAAACTTTTCAGAGCTTCTTGAATAGGAGACTTGGTGCGAATTTCAATGAGGAGGGCCGCCCCTTATTTATATAGGGAGCCGGCCCCTCCCCCATTGCTACGAGCAATGTGGAACTATTCAAATGGGGTTTTAAGTTTAATTTTATAGAAGTCCAAACTTCTAAAATTAACCATAAATCCATTTCTAAGTTTCAACCTTGAAATAAACTATCAAATCGAATATCTTGAGACAACGATCACATAGAAAAAAGCCGCATTCAATTCCGATATCATTTGACAATTTTCGAAATCGGGTTATGCAAAAAAAAACTGCGAAAACATGCATTGCGAGGAGCTAGGCAATGCCTCCTACAGATCGTGCCATGTGGCACGATCTGTGCATGCCACGTGGCACGTGCCCAAGCAGGGCAGCGCCCGTGCGCGGCCCCACGCGGGCACCGCCTGCATGCAGTGCACGCGGGTCACCCCGTAGGTCATACCCGCATTAGTGGGTTCGACCGCTATCCCTTGGCGGGTCTGACCCGCCAGGCATGGGTTAGACCCTCTAGCCCACTAAGCTCCGTTTCTTGCTGTTTTTACATTTCCAGACTCGTTTGAGCTTCGATTTGAACGCGGTTTCTTCTTGTGATTTTCTCAGAAAGTCCCCTTCGATCTCATGCATCATTGTCAACATAATACCAAGTATTAATTATACATCATATGTATAGTCCCCAATGCTAAACTCCTTGGTTTAATCTCACAACTTGTTTGTGAGCTAAATTATTCCAAATGCATCTGATGCATTCCTCTTTACATTCTTCATATCACTAAGACGTAAACCCTACTCGGTGTGAGACCCTATATCCTAACCGTACTACAAGTTAGGGCTCAAAACCCTTAGACGACAGTCACCATAAGCAGTAGGTGCCGTCCCTGTTCTGGCATCATAATTACGTGATTAACCCATTGACAAAAGTGTCATCGGGATCACTCTGACTACGTACATGATGAATACCGCAGTTTTAGTCCCTTCGTCTTAACTATGACACAGCATAGCCTAGTGTATTCTAAACTGTCAACTCCACTAGCTAGCATTGGCCAGTATCATTTGGTCTTTGGTATATACAGTTGTACTTCCTATAACATACATTGGCCAAGGTTTTTACCAAGAACCGTACTGAACATGTGACACTAACTTTCCATGAACGGAAGAGACAAATCCTATCTTGATCACTACTTACCTCGTACACTTCAAGTGTTATCCAACCTACGACCTTTCAGCGAGTGAAAACTCAAGGCTAGATCATAGATCTAAGTGACACCGTTCACGCACAGGTTCGTACAATGACCTCAAGTTTAAAGGACCAACTTGTCTATCATCACTAGAGAGTTATTAATGACAGTTCAGTTAATGTTAACCATTTCAAAACTCTTTATATGGTCGTTTAGTGGACTCATTCTCTAATGAGCACCTGTGTCGTGTCTCCGACTTCGACAGATCGAATGATTATGAGATCATCAAAAAAGGCACAATCGTCTGTCTGGTGTGTCGATATCTTATTCTCGACGCATCTATTACCATGAATGTTTTAAGACTCAAGCTCATATCGGTCAGACACTACTCATAATCAAGATCTCTATCTAGATATGTGTATGACCTTACTATGAGTCTAAGGAAATTATCCAAGTAATTTAATGAAAACATCATAACAGAAATACTTAGACAAATGATACCATGAAGCATACTTTCTTTCATGAACAAGATGGTTTACATAGATAAATTGCCTCGAGTGCATACATCTCTCAACATCTCCCACTTGCACTCAGACCCATTTATCTCGGTATCGCTTACCGCATTTACACACTAGTCTCTCCAGACGATTGCGTGTCAGTGCCTTCGTGAATGGATCTGCTATGTTGTCTTCTGAACAGACTCTAAGGAGTTCTATATCTTTCCTCTTCTCAATATCCCGTATCATGTGATACTTTCGAAGCATGTGGATGGATCTCTTGTGGAATCTTGGTTCTTGAACCAGACTGATGGTTGCATTATTATCGCAATACAGAGGTATTGGATTCTTAACTGCTGGCACCACCCCTACCTGGTTTATGAACTTTCTCATCCAGACAGCTTCCTTTGCCGCATCATTGGCCGCAATGTACTCGGCCGCCATCGTGGAGTCTGCAACAGTAGCTTGTTTGGAACTTCTCCAACTGACCGCTCCTCTGTTGAGAGTAAAAACATATCCAGAGATAGATTTGCTATCATCTATATCACTCTGAAAGCTAAAATTTGTGAAGCCTTCAACCTGAGCTATTCACTTCCATAAATCAAGACCAAATCTTTAGTCCATCGCATGTACTTAAGAATTGTTTTGACGGCTTTCCAGTGTTCTTCAGGGTTAGCCTGATATCGACTTACTGCACCTATTACAAAAGCGACATCCGGTCTGGTACAGATCATGGAATACATGATAGATTTCACTTCCAAAGCATATGTGATCATATCCATGCGTTCCTTTTCCAAGTCAGTTTTTGGAGGCATCTTCTTGGAAAGGTTTATTCCATGATTGGCTGGTATAAAACCATACTTATTATTTTCCAAGCTAAACCATTTTAGCACGGTGACAATGTACCTGGCTTGGGAGAGACCCATCATCCGTTTAGATCTATCTCTATAGATCTTTACACCTAATATGTAGGATACTTCTCCCAAGTCTTTCATGGAGACGTTAGTTGATAGCCATTCCTTAACAAGCTTCAACATTCCTATGTTGTTGCCTATTATAAGAATATCATCCACGTACAGTAAGAGGATGACTAAAGAATTTTCACTGGTTTTCTTATAGATGCATGGATCATCTTCATTTCTGACAAAACCAAACTCTTTGACTGTCTTGTCAAAATGGATGTTCCAACTTCTGGATGCCTACTTGAGTCTGTAAAAGGACATATGCAGTTTACACGGTTTTCCTATGCTCCCACTGACTTCAAAACATATGCTATTCTTCTAAATCACCATTTAGAAATGCAGTCTTTACATCTATTTGCCAGATCTCATAGTCATAATGGGTAGCAATAGCGAGTACACGATCTGGATAGACTTGTGCATGGCGACTGGTGAGAAAGTCTCGTCATAATCTATCCCTAGAATATGATGATAACCTTTTGCAACCAGCCTGGCCTTGTACGTTTCTATCTTCCCATCTGTACCAATCTTCTTCTTGAAGATCCATTTACATCCAATGGGAACACTTCCCTTGGGCACGTCCTCTAAGGTCCACACCTTATTTACGTGCATGGATTCCATCTTGGATCGCATTGCATCTAGCCATTTATCAGAATCTCTACTCTAAATGGCTTCTTGAAAGCTAATAGGATCATCATCTAGTATGATGACATCCTCGACCCCTCCGTCTACTAAAAACATGTAGTACTTATCATGGGCTCGAGGAATCCTGTCAGACCTTCTTACGACTTGTTGAAGAATATCAGACGCTGCCTCTTCATTTAGTTCCATTTCATGTTCATATGTAGATTCATCTAAGTCTATCTTTTTTCATTGGATTCCTTCTCAAGAAATTCCTTTTCTAAAAAGGTGGTATGTTTGGAGACAATAACCTTTTGTTGCTCCTGGTGATAGAAAATGTACTTAGTTCAATGGCTTGGGTACCATATGAATCTGCACATGACAGACCTATCCTCCAATTTATCTGGATTAAGCCTCTTGACATAAGCATGACATCCACATACCCTAAGATGATTAAGGTTTGGTTTCTTACCATTCCATATCTCATATGGTGTATTAGGCACAGATTTAGATGGAACTCGATTATAGATGTGGGCAGCAGTTTCTAGGGTATAGCCCCGTAGAGAGGTGGGTAACTCAGATTCACTTATCATGGATCATGTCATGTCCAACAGAGTACGATTCCTTCTCTTCGACACACCGTTATGTTGGGATGTGTAAGGAGGCGTGACCTGATGGAGAATTCCATTCTCACTTAGATACGTAAGGAAATCATGGCTTAAGTATTCACCTCCTCGATCTGATCGAAGGATTTTAATACTTTACCCGTTTGTTTTTCTACTTCGTTATGATAATCTTTGAATCGCTCAAAAGTGTCAGACTTGTGTTTCATGAAGAACACGTGTCAGAACCTTGAGTGATCATTTGTGAATGTAACAAAGTATGAATATCCTCCTTTGGCCAAAGTTGACATGGGTCCACATACATCTGAATGTACAAGACCTAAAAATTCACTAACTCTCTCTCTACGACTTGCAAAGGGAGTTTTGGACATCTTACATTTGAGGCAAGAATCGCAAGTGTCAAAAGACTCATAATTCGAGAGGCCTAAAGACCCCTCTTTATGTAACTTGCTGAGTCTCTTCTCTCCGATATGGCCTAGTCTGCAGTGCAAAAGGTAGGTTTCATTATAACTTGATTCCTTACGTTTTCTTATATTAACATTTAATACAATATCATTAGACAAAGTGTACACACCATTATTCAATGTTCCTAAACCTTGTAACTTTCCATCAAAGAAAATGTTCATAACATCTTTACCAATGGTAAAGGTGTAACCGTCTTTGGCCAAAGTCGAAACGGAAATTATGTTACACAGGAAACTTGGAATGTAGAAGAATTGTTTCAAATAAAAGTGGCGCCATTCGCCAAGGTGTGTCTGATGTCACCTACGGATTCAGCAACAACACTTGCTCCGTTATCGACGTGTAAGACAACCTCTTTATTTCTTAAACTTCTAGTTGTTCTCAAATCCTGTAAACTATTACAGATGTGAGACACTCCAGTATCTAATGCACATGCATTAGAAGTTACAGAAAATATTACACTTTGTATAACCATGACCCTTGAAGTTAAGGCATTCTCAAGACTTATCTTCTTCTCCAGAAGTTTTATATTCCTTTTCAAGTCCTTACTAGTTTGCATATTCTTTTCTTGGATAATTTCAGACTCAAGACTCACGTTACAAAGCATAGAACACCTTAACTTAGCATATGTTCAAATAAATATAAATAGAATGGGCTTATCTAGTTATATCCTCCCACTATTTTAATGAACAAATTAAGCCACAATTAATGAACAAATTCATTAAAAATTAAAATTTAGTGAGAGAGGGACCCAACCACCCTGAGCTTCACATCCTTGAGGAGACTTAACAAATTTATCGGCTCTGTAGTTGGTAGACGAACTCTTTATCGATCACATCACATGTGATTCCTATAGGTTTTCATCCCTAGTCATTTATGATCTTGAGGTGACTCAACAAACCATAATGACTAGTCTAGTTGAACCCTTACTTTCATGTCTGTTAAGGCCAAAATTGACCGAGATAGTTGTCAAGCTGATATAGACTCGAGATGCTGAATCGGAGCCTCGTCAGCAGTTGGAGTGGGACCTTGGTTGGAAGAACTAGGGTCGAGTGATGGTAATTAGAGATGATGCGACATTCGATCGACCTTCGAGCAGTAGTTACGTCGATCGTTCGAGGCTGGAAAGCTCAACATTGGCCTTCGACGTTGGATAATGACCGTCGATCTGCACCACAGGGACTTGTTGGGGGGGTTGGATCTGGGTTCCGATCCAAATTCCTTCTTATGCTTAAGTTAGTATGGAACTTAAGGGAGAGAGGGGCCTTGGTGCTGCTGAGATCGACCCACGGAGGTTCGTCTCAACACTGGCGATGCAAGCTCGAATGTATAAGAAGTATAAGTTGAGAAAGTAAAGTACTATGTCTTAGACCTCGTCCCTTAGAAATGGGACCCTTTCCTCTATTTATAGACGTTCATGGTGCCTTTGGAGACGTTGGGATGATAACGACCATCCATAATGTGACCATAATCCTCCATTAATTAGAATAAATGTTGCACACGACCCTGAGATTCCTGAGCATGCCTTTAATCCCACGTTCAAGTGAGGCAGAGCCAACGGTCGACTGGCCATTTGGGCTTTGACTGAGTCGACAGCGGGCTTCTTTGGTGGGCCTGGTGGGCCTTAGTCATCTGTCGACCGGGTTATCTCGAATGCCGGCCCAATGACTCAACAATGGCCCCCGTCGTAAAACCTTTAAGGATCCACCCACGGAAGTCAAGCGACGTTACATCACATTAATGGGGCTCGATAGTCAAGAAAATAGCACTTGAGTTCTAGGCGCCAGAATGCCCGCCTCGTCGATTCAGATGGGTTGTCGGTTCGAAATCCAAGACATTCTGGGCTCTTGGATCTTTGACACATATTCCATCATGCGGTTGTTGCCTCGCCCATATATGACGGTTCCAGCGACAGAGTGTGGAAGTACCGTCTTCATTCTCTTGATTTAGATTTTCCTTCTCTCAAAAGCAATGGCTTCATCTTCCTTCTCTACCTCCGAAGGAAACTTGGTCACAGCCATTCAGAAGAATCAGGAAGGGGTCATGGAGCCGGGCTTGCTGGTAAATGTGAGGTCCAAAGTCAAGGCCGGCCAAATTGCCGAGCTTCAGAGGAACTATGTCAATCTTTTTATCAAATTAGGCTGCATGGGAGGGATGCGAGGGCTCATCGTCCTGGCGATCGAGTAGCGGGGGTTTACGTCAAAGCCTTCGAACGAGGCC
Organism: Scilla litardierei; assembly: GCA_030789695.1. NCBI lineage: Eukaryota > Viridiplantae > Streptophyta > Magnoliopsida > Asparagales > Asparagaceae > Scilla > Scilla litardierei. The sequence continues at coordinate 10,888,234 of CM061142.1, read as the reverse complement.
TTTGGTTTCCCATGCACCCCTTCATGCAGTACTTCCTGGGTACCCTAAATATTTTCCTCTGCCAGTTGATGCCGAACGGCATCGGCATGTTGATGGGCTTCATAGTTCTATGCATGATGAAAGGAATTGAACCATCTCTGCGTCTGTTCAACTACTTCTTCTCGATCCCTTCTCTTAAGACCCCGAGGTGGTACAAGATAATAGCAAGTGGAAATATGAGTTTGTGTTTGTGATTTTCCAGTGGGAGGCAAGCTTCTGCACCGGTTGGGGTGCCCCCTGATTTGGGACCTGCCGAGGATAAGCTGCTGACTATCGATGAGAAGAAAGCCATCGATACTTTGAAGAGCATGTCAGAGGGTATGAGGTCGATCGAATGGTTATGGTCAGACAATGTGCTGTGTCGGACCGTGTGAACGAAAGGTTGGTTTGATCGTGCTCGCCAACTGTTCGACCTTCGTTCTTCGACTTAACTTGTTTATTGCTCTGGCAGGTATGACAAGTGTGGATTATTAGGTGGATCCCATATTGAGGGAAGCAGTTGAGGCTTCCATCAAAGAGGCAGAAGCAAGCATGTTGTCGCCCCAGGCACCGACCGTGTTGAGATCGATAGCGCAGTTGTTTGGTGATCGACCCATGGTTGTCGAGGGGGTTGCTCTGGTGGCCCGCCCTCAACAGAAGAAGAAGAAGAAAGGGTCCGCCTACGAATTTGAAGTAGTGGTGTTGGAGGGGACCAAGAGGAGGCGGAGAATCGTTCTCGGCGATTCGGAGCCGTCTGGGTCGAATGCAGCAGCGAAGCAGGTCTCCCAGCCGGGGAGTGATATTCCTCACGAGGAAGACTCAGAGAGGACTTAGGTTCCACCGGAGTTTCTTGTGTACCAAGACTCCTGGCCTTGGGGAGGTCTATTTCCTCCGGTAGGGCTGTTTGAAGATATCCCTTACGAGTATATGCCGATTTTGCTGAAGGGCCGATCTCCTCAGGTCCCATTCAACTGTTTCGAGGAGGAGCTCTTTCGGGCAGGATTTTCGTTGAGGCATGAAGATTCCACCCTTCTTGACTGTGGGACCACCTCCCGCATCGCTGAGAATGTGACCCTTCCACGGGATAGGGCCGTCCTGGAGAGGTTCGATTATGAGCGGCTAGCGTTAATAGCGGTTCATGCCAGCGTCTAGGTAATTGTTGCTCTAGCTTCCCTTGTAGGTGATGCTAGCTCGCATGCTTATCATCGTGTGGTCTTTGTAGGTCCTCGTGTCGACCGTGACGTTGCGTCGTTGTGCTTCGGTGGTAGCCAATTATGGTGTCACCCTGGAGGCTGTTAGATCGAGATTGAGGGAGCCCAGGCAGAGCTGGCTAGAATCAGCCTTCTCTTCGAGACGAGATTGGACCACATTCGGACACTCGAGCACGAGTTAATCGAGTCTCGTAGGAGGGAGGCTGAAGGAGGTCATCGAGTCTGAGAAAGAGAGCGGAGGATGCTCTGCTGGAGGAGAGAGTCGAAGCCGAGGTCATTATGGCAAGGGCGATTCAGGATTTCATGGATTCATTTTCCAACTTCGACGAGCTATACAAGGAAGGCTACGATTGATATCGGTTAGAGATGAAGAACTGATTCACTGACCTCTTCGTAGAGATCAACAAGGTCCCGGTGATTTTTCCGGTTCTTGGTGATGATGAATCGATCCAAGGCAAGGAGGAAGATGCTCCCCCCCAATGACGCTGCCATCATGGCTGATGATGACGTAGGACAGATGCCACGAGGGACCCAGAGTCCATGGCCATGCTAGATGAAGACCAAGGGCCTAGCCAGCCGTTGTAGGGTCTCAGCGTTTTTACGCCTGTTTCAAAAAAAATTGAATGTATAGAGGGTGATGTAAATGTGAACGAACAAACAATTTTTTGTAATAGGAGCACCAGATTGCATCTCTTTGTTTGTTGTCGTGCATATCATGTGGTGGACGTAACGCCTGATGGCCCCTCGATGGGTTAGGTGTTGCTAAAGGATGATTAAGAATAGACCATCGAACTATTTCCCGAAGTTGATCACCACGTTCCTTGACGAGGGAGAGACTTCCTCAAATCGCGACTGATGGCACGTGAGTTGTTTAGTAGCGAAGGGGTAGTTCCTTCGACGTACGACCGATGCTCAATTAGGAGAGAGTCGTTCAGTAGCCAAGGGGTGGCCCCTTCGACTTACGGCTGACAACCGTTTGAGAGAGTCATTCAGTGGCTAAAGGGTAGCCATTTCGACTTACGGCTGATGCTCATTTAGGAGAGATTCGTTCAGTAGCAAGGGGGTGGCCCCTTCGGCTTACGGCTGATGACCGTTTGAGAGAGTCGTTCAGTGGCGAAGGGGTAGCCCTTTTGACTTACGACTGATGTTCGATTAGGAGAGTCGTTCAGTGGCAAAAGGGTAGCCCTTTCGACTTACGGCCGACGCTCAATTAGGAGAGAGTCATTTAGTAGCGAAGGGGTGGTCCCTTCGACTTACGGCTGACGACCGTTTAAGAGAGTCGTTCAGTGGTGAAGGGGTAGCCATTTCGAATTACGGCTGACGCTCGATTAGGAGAGTCGTTCAGTGGCGAAGGGGTAGCCCTTTTGACTTACGGTTGATGCTCGTTTAGGAGATGCGTTCATTAACGAAGGGGTGGCCCCTTCAACTTACAGCTGACGCTCGTTTAGGAGAGTCGTTCAGTAGCGAAGGGGTGGCCCATTCGACATACAGCTGACGCTCTTTTAGGAGAGTCGTTCAGTAGCGAAGGGATGTCCCTTTTGACTTACAGCTGGCGCTCGCTTAGGAGAGTTGTTCAATAGTGAAGGGGTGGCCCCTTCGACTTACGTTTGATGCTCGCTTGGGAGAGAGTTGCGCAGTAGCGAAGGGGTGGCCCTTCGACTTACGGCTGGCTCTCGTTTAAGAGAGTCGTTCAGTGGCGAAGGTGTGGCCCTTTCGAATTATGGCTGATGCTCGATTAGAAGAGTCGTTCAGTGGTAAAGGGGTAACCCTTTCGACTTACGGCTAATGCTCATTTAGGAGATTCATTCAGTAGCGAAGGGGTGGCCCTTTCGACTTACGACTGATGATCATTTAGGAGAGTCGTTCAGTAGCAAAGGGGTGGCCCCTTCGACTAACAGATGATGCTCGATTAGGAGAGTCGTTCAGTGGCGAAGGGGTAGCCCTTTCGACTTATGGCTGATGCTTGTTTAGGAGAGTCGTTCAGTAGCGAAGGGGTGGCCGTTTCGACTTTCGGCTGACGCTCGCTTAAGAGAGTCATTCGATAGCGAAGGGGTGGCCCCTTCGACTTACGGCTGACGCTCGCTTGGGACAAAGTCACTCAGTAGCGAAGGGGTGGCCCCTTCGACTTAAGGCTGGCGCTCGTTTAGGAGAGTCGTTTAGTAACGAAGGGGTGGCCCCTTCGACTTTCGGCTGACGACCGTTTAAGAGAGTCGTTCAGTGGTGGTGTAGCCCTTTCGACTTTTGGCTGACACTCACTTAGGAGAGTCGTTTAGTAGCGAATGGGTGGACCTTTCGACTTACGGCTGACGCTCGATTAGGAGTGTCGTTCAGTGGCGAAGGGGTAGCCCTTTCGACTTAAGGCTGACTCTTGTTTAGGAGAGTCGTTCAATAGCAAAGGGTGGCCCCTTCGACTCTCGGCTGACGACCATTTGCTAGAGTCATTCAGTGGTGAAGGGGTAGCCCTTTCGACTTACGGCTGACGCTCGATTAGGACTCACTCGCATCAACGTAAGGTTAGTTTTCCCGAAACTTCCCAAGGATCGGATCCTTTTCAAGGGGAGTTTTGATGGGATAGCTTTCATAAACTTTACGAAGGTTTAAGGAAGTGAAACTTTATTTAATAAGAGTGACATGCTTTATTGAAAAAAGATTGACTGGGAAAAACAAAAGGCGTACAGGTATTTCCGAACTTCGTCGGAGTTGCTGCGGTCTAACGCCTCTTTATTCGCCTCAAGTTTAGAAGGTTCACTAGTCAATCACCATGGTGACAGGTGATCCTGTCATCTTGCCCTTCTGCTTTGAGGATCCCTCCTTACTAGGTGGATCATTAGACGGATTCTTGGGGTGTTCTCGCTTGACTAGGGCTTTGATCTTCTTTTTGAGAGTTCAATAGTCGTTGGTATCATGCCCATAGTCGTTGTGATATTAGCAAAATTTGAGGTCATCCTTCTTCTCATATTTTCCTTTTTTTTGTTGTCTCTTGGATAAGCTCTTCTCGTGGAGCATAGACGAGGACTTCTGTATTAGGGACGATTGGCTTGGCGTAAGTAGGACGCTCCTTGCTTCAATGGCTCCTTTCCTGGGCCTCTTGTCTCGATACTCCTGGCGGGGGTCCCCTTGTTTGGTTTCTCTCGCCTCGTATCTCTGCGGTGGGAGGGGGTGCTCTTCGCATTAGCTCCGGCTGGTTCTTCCACCTCCTCGGAGGAAGTGAGCCGATCCGTTATGTTGAGCATTTTTGCGACGGTGTTTGGGGGGAACTAGTGAAGGGCACTCCTTAGGTGCTTATTTCGGACCGCCTGGGTGAGTGCCGCTATGAAGGTCACGGCCGGTGTCTCTTCTATATCGAGCCTCTCGTCGTTGAATCTCTGGACGAAGGCTCGGATCGACTCATTCTCGTTCTGTTTGAGTGAAAAGAGGTGGGATGACCTCTTCTTGGGACGTCGTCCTGCGATGAATTGTTTGCAGAATATTTCTGCCAGTTCGTCAAACGAGCTGATGCAGCCGTGGGGTAACCCTTCGTACCAGCTTTCTGCCCTCTTGAACAGGGTAGCATGGAAGGCTCTATAAAGGTATGGCTCGTCGACCCCATGGAGCAGCATGAAATTCAAATACTTATGAATGTGCAACCATGGGTCACCTCTGCCATCATAAGCTGGTAAAGAAGGGAGCTTGAATTTAGGAAGAAATGGAGTAGAGATGATATTCTGTTTCAGGGGGGTCTTCCAAATCGCAGGTTGCGAGAAGTTGGCTCCCGAGGATCATCTCCTCCCTCCTCATGAATCCACATGTAGGGTTTAGTAGGTTATAACCTAGGGGATCCCCGTACATTACCTGATCTAGGATGTTGCCGGTTGTTTCCCGGTAATTTGAGGGGGTGTGTTCTCTCTGGAAAATGTAAGCTCGATTGTCGATCCACACTCCGTCGTACTGGTGGGCCAAGGGGGTCGAATTGTGGATGTTAATCTCCATTTGGTCTGCCCTTGGGTCCCCCAGATCTCGGAGGAAAGCCGCGCCCTTGGTTGGCGTCAGGTTCAGGTTTGGTGGCGGCAATGGTCATTTAAGGGGGAATGTCTCCCATATTTTGGCGTATTAAAGTCGTCAATGCACCTAGGCTCCTATCGACCTGCTCGGTGAACTGGGTGAACTCCTGTCAGGTCACCCCAGGCTCCTCTGGGGCCTCTGATGGTCGTGGTGGGGGCGTGGTGGAGTCTGCGACGTCCTCCATCAGGACGTTGTTCGCTCTCTACTTTCTCCTTCGGACCTTCGACCAGTTTGGCATTGCTGGGTCCAGCTGTTATAGCTTCTGGATTGTTTGGGATGTCAAGCTGGTTAACATTTCCCACAAACAATGCCAAACTGTTAAGGCCAAAAATGACCGATACAATTGTTGGACCGACGAGGACGCTTTTGATGGATCTATACTTCGTCGGATGAGAGATGGACCCGTGAATGAGCGTCTCCGGGTCGAGGGTGCTAGATCGGACTCCACGAGTGGATGTTTCTCTAGCTGCGCGATATCTCCATAATCCTGCAATATGAGAAAATCGTTAGGGGATCGGGGTTGGGGGCCGACCAATCCCCCTCCGACGCTCAAGTTAGTTTCCATTAGATGAAAGAACTATTGAGCCAGATGAAGAAGAATATCTTGGAGTGATGGATGAGAGAATATTTAGTGTGACACTTAGCCTTTCTTGGAGATCTCTTGTGTAACGGACTGTTTCTATCGTACCTTCTTCGTGCACGTGCTTTTGATCGAGCACGTGTTTATTTTAGACTTTATTTGTTTTTGAACGTTTTTGTGTGATATGTCGTCGTGATCGTCTCTGAAAGTATTAGATTGTGGAATAGCTTGGGAACGACATATCTCGAGTCGTTCTTCCGCGATACTAACTTATTTGATGCAACGTCGCGACTTTCTGCTTTGACGCGAGACGTTTCGAATTTTAGTTTCGTCTCTCGACATTGAAATTTAGATCCGTCTTCTCCACTCTCTTTCTTTAGTCGTCCCGAACACCCCAGAATTATTTTACAATTTTTGGACTTAATTTGACCTATTTTCCATTTTTTGTAACTTTTAAATAATTTTAAAACCTATTTTTATAAGAGTTTTAATTACAATAAAATTCCTATATTATAATAACGTATTAAAGAATTTTTAGACCAAGTTTCAGAATTTTTGGCCGCACCCATCTCGTGTGAGGGAGAGAAGAGTAAATCTATTTTTAATTAATTATTTTAATTATTTAATTACGTTTTTATTAAACCCTAACCCTAACCCTAGCTCTAACCTATTTATATTAGCCCTAGGATAAATTATTTTCGCATCACAAAAACCCTAGCCGTCAAAAACACCCTCCCGACGTTCGTCGCAACGTTGCGACGATCGCCCAGTGCACGACCGACGGCCGCCCCCGCACATCCTAGTGCACGACCGGCGCTCCGCTCCGCAGCACCGCTTGCAACGCCCCGCTGCATCGCACCCCGCTGTCGCCCCGCTCCGACCGAGGCTGTCTCTCGGTCTGACCGAGAGACTTCTCCGCACAGCCGCCCGCTCCGCTCCGCCCCGCATCGCCAAGCGCCGACCGACCCGCCCCGTCGGTCTGACCGAGAGGCCGCTCCGCATCGCCCCAAGCGCTGCACGCCCGCATCCCACAGCGCCCGACCGACGGAATCTGTCGGTCTGACCGACGAATTCCCTCGCACCGACGCTGTGCCCAACCCCCCCCGCATCGCAGCTCGCACGACCGAGAGCCCCTCTCGGTCTGACCGAGAGGAACCACCGCACCGACCAAGCCCGACCGACAGAACTTCGTCGCAAGTTGGTTTCTCCCACACCAACTTCTGTGGTGGGCCCCCCAAGTTCTTCTGAGGTGTTGTGGGCCCCCCTTGGACCCCTAGCACTGCTGTGGGCCCCACTTGGACGTGCCACTTCGCGGATTTGCCGTCTACGACGTTGCGACACGTCGTAGGCCTTCGTCGAAAGTTTCGACTTTTGGAGAGACGTGCGAGGACCAGATCTGAAGCTAAGGAGTTCTCCGATCAGACCCGACATCCAATCTACAGCAAACTCCGGTTCAGGTTGGTTCCCCGAAACTCGTAGAAACCCCCACGAAAGCTGACTGAACCCTAAACTAAAAACCGTTAACTTGAACTAAATTTACTTTCCAGCTCCTGTAAAATGTTGTACGAACATAGAAAATCGACGAACGGACTTTGTTGACTGTGCACATAGGATAGATCGTCGATTAGGTTGAAACATCAAAAAGTGACTTTTGACAAATAGGATAGTCCCGAAAATCTAGAAAACGAAACCTAATAGGATTTGATGAATTTGAGACCTGACATCGTCGCCGTGGTGATATTTCAGACGGACTTCTGCGGACGAGACGCTTGGACGAGACGCTTCGAGATGACGACACACTCGCCATTTCAGGCAAGTGTATCCACTTGCACTTTTGGCCGTGCTTAGGCCTTAGTTGGTTAGAATTGTTAACTGTGTACAAATAGAACCGGACGTGAAATGATAGCGTCCGGGACGACTCCTGACGGCTCAGACTTGACGACGAAGTCTGAGCCTGACAACAACAACTTTTGATGCTGTAGGGCTATCATGTGTGTGCGTGTGTGTGGACACCCTAGAATAACCCTTCCTGTCGTGTCACGTCCCGTCCCGTCTTGCACAGCCCGCTGGGCAATAGGGCACTCGCCGAGTGATCCCTTGTACTGATTCACAGCCTGCGGGCAATAGGGCACTCTCCAAGTTAGAGAGAGTGATCCCTTGTACTGATACACAGCCCGAGGGCAATAGGGCACTCTCCAAGCTAGAGAGAGTGATCCCTTGTACTGATTCTCAGCCTGCGGGCAATAGGGCACTCGCCAAGCCAGAGCGAGTGATCCCTTGTACTGGTGTCATGTCTTGTCTTGTCTTGGGGTTTGGGGTTGGGTTGAGCGTGCGCACGGCAAGAGGGTCTGATCCCCCTCGAACCGTAAGGTGTGAACCCTTTCGTGTCTCACTTGTCTTGTCCGTCTTGCCTTGTTTCCGTCACGTCCCGTCTTGTCTTGACACCTGTAGGTTAGTCCTGTAGTTGGTAGCACACGCTACGACTACTACTTGTCCCGTTTTTACTTTCCTGCTGCGTTACTTCCTGTCGTGATACTCTGTTATAACCACAGCATGCTAATCAACCAGTAAACTGTTGTGTAAAAGTACCTCAGCATGCTAATCAACCAGTAAACCGTTGTTTAAAGTTCGGTGCACTTGCAGTAACCCTTCTTGTAGACTTTACCTGACGTACAGTTCCTTTTTCTTGGGTGCTGTACGTCAGGTGTTCAGCCAGAGATCGTGGACGAGGCAGACTCGCTGGAGTACGTGGAGCCGAGGACGTCGTCATCAGAGTACGTACCTGACGAGGACCAGACCTTGAGGTCTTTTAGTCGCCACTTTCAGAGGTTACTACTTTCAGTTTTCTTTTAGATAGTTTGTTGCCACGCTTAGGCTTCTTTTTTTAGACTTTGTACTTGTTGGATATCATATCTTTAATTTAATGAATGCAACTTCTTTTCTGTACTTTTCTGTTGTTTCGAACTATATTAATGCAAGAACCTGAAAATCTTTTAAAATGGTACCTCTACAGACGCTTATTGGGTCCGAGCTTCTCAGCTCTGGCCTAAGCGGGCCTCGTCACGTTTCGCTTTCGTCCATTTTGGGAAGCGGGGCATGACAGGTTTTAGTGGTGGCCCATGCAGGTCTTGCAAAAGTTCGGAACAATAAAAGTACCGCATTCATTTGATATCCACGTACAAGTCTGAATTAGTTTCCCAGTCTTAGATAGTAGGAAGACTTAGGTAGACGTCCCAGGTTGATAGTCGGACGCCTTGGTTAAGATTTAGTCGTCCTCGTCCTAGACTATTTTAGCATCCCCATTTGATCCTGATCGTATTAGATATTTAGAGTCCTTCTTTTAGTTAGTCGCTCGCCCAGCTCCATCGACTTCGGGCCAGCAGAACGTAACCTCGATTCTCTTAGGAACCTTCTCTTTAGATCCTGATTATATTCTAGCTTATTAGGAAGTCTTAGAGCTGAGTTATCCTAAATCTTTAGACGACCCGATGATTAGTACCCTTGTCCTCTAGCATCCCTCTGATCCTTGCAAATTTTGTGCTATCGACCATAGAGTCCCATCGTAGCTCTTCACGATCCATAACTTACGCGTAATCTTCATGCGATCATTTTTCCTTCCTCTCGATTCTCGTGATCGTTTCTTGACGATCATCATCGATCCTTCGAATCCCTTCCTTGACCAATTCTACCTCCTCCAAAACTATTTTCGACTTTCCTTATTAAGTTTTCGCTCTAGCTTGATTTCTTTGAAAACCCCTATATTATATATTTAAAATTTGTTGTTTTGGATCGAGTTAAAACTTTTAATTGACTTGGAGCTTTCTTGGACGTAAATGTTTTACGTCAATATTTCGCATTATTTGCCTTGTTTCCAAAATATATATATTACTTTTATAAACTACACAATTTATTTCTACTATCTATTTTCGAATTTTCCCCTTCCCAAAACCTGCTTCCTTTAAAAGTATTTTCGAAATTCATTATTAAATTCTCCGCTCAATTTGACTTCTTTGAAAACTGTAATTGATTATTTAAAATTTCTTACTTTCGGTTGAGTTAAAATTCTTTCGCAAATTTTGAAACCTTTCGGTCGTAAAAGTTTTAAGTTACGGCCTCGTACTTATTTTCGAATCAGTATCCATCGTATTTTAGTTTTAAAACTTTGTTACCATTTCGGGAATTCAATATATCATTTTTCTAACCTACGAAATTTATTTTTTTTACCATTTACGTACGTACTTTAGAATATTTTTCTATAACAAAGGGGGATTTTGAATTTCTTTACATATAAACACCTATGTGTTCATCGTGCTCATACTTCAAGAAACTTTGTTTAAATTCATTTTCATTTGCAAAACAATCGCTACCTCATCCTACTTTTATTTCTTTTATTTCTTGTTTTCGAAACTCATTACTAAATTTTTTCGCTCGGTTTAACTCCCTTGAAAACCCTTTATTATATATATATGTTTAAAATTTCTTGCTTTTCGGATGAAAGTTTCCTTCTGAGATTTTGAAATCTCCTTAGTCGTCAATTTGCAAATTACTATCTGGAAATTATTTCAAATCGGTATCTTTCATATTTACATTTTCAAAACCGTGTTGACATTTTAATAATTCAAATTATATTTTCTGGGCTACAAGATCTATTTCTAAATCACTTACCTTGCATACTTTTAAAATATTTTCTAAACTAGGGGGACTTCAATTATTTTATTATTATTATTATATATGTTCTATGTTCCTCGTGACCACATTTCAAAATCTTTGTGTAAACTTATTTTTCATTTGCAAAACAATTATTTTTCCACCCTACCCATCATTCCTTCGTCTTACTTTTCCAAAATTTTAGAAAAATTCTACCATCTGCTCACTTCCTCCTACATTTTTATATATATATAAGTATATGATACCATATTCTACATGTAATTCTCCTGTCATCAATCTAATTATTTTTGAAGAATATTTTGTCTCATCCAACCAACTATCTCCTTACACCTGTCTTATTTGAACTCGTTCTTTCCGATCTTATTTCGTTCCGCTTTTGACTTAGTTTTCCTTCCTTCTTTTATCTAGACATTAGACCTTGTAGTTATCCATGCTATCTCCAGTTTAGGAGTAGGCCCTTTTGGTAGGTGATGTCGTTGCAGTGCCTGAGTATAGGAAGAGTGTGTAGACCTGTATGAGTGTGTCATCTTTAGGATCCTGATGTTTGTCTCCTGTGTCTTGAATGTGTACTTGGCGTTAACCATGGTATGCTGGAAGTTGTCTGAATGACGGTATTCATACTTATATGATTGGTGTCATTGCAGGAAGTTCCTTAGACTTAGTTTTAGTTTTAATGAATGGTTTATCTTGGTTGTAAGTGACTGCATCAAAACTTTGTTTTCTTCAAACCAAATATTTAAAGTTTTAAAACTAGCTCACAAGATCATAAATCACTTAACCTCCCTCATCCATTACCGCAACACCACACGTTTTTCCAAATGTTTTAAAATATTTCTTTGGCCTTAAGTCTCTCTTTCTCTTCTCTTCCTTCTCCCTTAAACAAAATTTTCGTGTTTATGATTGTTATATTAATTGGGACTAGCTATTATCGTTATAGGATTTTGTTTGCAGGTAGGCTTGGAGTGAGATGAGTTTTATTATGTCAATGATTGATTGATTTGGGAACACAAGGATGATGGATTAGAATATCTTTTGGATGAAAAGAATGAGCTGTCCAAGACCTATTTAAAATACCGATGTGAGACGGACTCAATGAGAAATTCTGGTCGGATGAAATTATACGATGAGATGAGAACTCAACAGACTTGAGGCTTAGACGGGTAGTAGATAGGAGTAACTGCGGAGAATAGTATGAGTTAGGGTGATCATGAGATTGAGTAGAGCTTATATTAGCATTGAGACGGATTGATGAATTGACGTGAGAAGACTTTGAGAATAATACGACGTGCGGAGATAAATGGATGATTAGGCAGTCGGACTTAATATTGGTTGGGATTAGTTATAGTGAGCAGGATGGGGGGTAATTCTGACAGATCAAAATATTTGGTGGATGAATTTATGGGGAGATATGACGAGAATGTATTGAAGACACGACGATTGCTGATTGGTGAAGGTATTATAGGATAGACAAATGTTTTTGTCTTGGATTGGTGGATGACTAGAATCTCATTTTTTTTTAGATTTATTAATGTTGGGAAAAGATTTAGAAATTCAAAAGATATTAATGAGCGATGATGATGCTTAGTGGAGTGGTACGATATCAGAAGATGATTATTATTTTTATGAGAACTTGGAGTTGGAAATTGGAACGGTAGTGATGGAACTATATTATTAGGAGGTAATTTTAGTCGTGGCTTTGCCCGGTGAAAAGCTGGATTATGGGGGAATTATTGAGGAACGTTGTTCGAAGTTACAGGATTAGAAATCTTTATGAGTAGGTATGATAGTTGCGGGTATAAGGTGATATGAGTAATATTATTACTAGTGTGAGTGATTCCGAGGGCGGAATCATTTCTAAGGTGGGTAGAATGTAACGGCCTGTTTCTATCGTACCTTCTTCGTGCACGTGCTTTTGATCGTGCACGTGTTTATTTTAGACTTTATTTGTTTTTGAACGTTTTTGTGTGATATGTCGTCGTGATCGTCTCTGAAAGTATTAGAATGTGGAATAGCTTGGGAACGACATATCTCGAGTCGTTCTTCCGCGATACTAACTTATTTGATGCAACGTCGCGACTTTCTGCTTTGACGCGAGACGTTTTGAATTTTAGTTTCGTCTCTCGACATTGAAATTTAGATCCGTCTTCTCCACTCTCTTTCTTTAGTCGTCCCGAACACCCCAGAATTATTTTACAATTTTTGGACTTAATTTGACCTATTTTCCATTTTTGAAAGTTTTAAATAATTTTAAAACCTATTTTTATAAGAGTTTTAATTACAATAAAATTCCTATATTATAATAACGTATTAAAGAATTTTTAGACCAAGTTTCAGAATTTTTGGCCGCACCCATCTCGTGTGAGGGAGAGAAGAGTAAATCTATTTTTAATTAATTATTTTAATTATTTAATTACGTTTTTATTAAACCCTAACCCTAACCCTAGCTCTAACCTATTTATATTAGCCCTAGGATAAATTATTTGCGCATCACAAAAACCCTAGCCGTCAAAAACACCCTCCCGACGTTCGTCGCAACGTTGCGACGATCGCCCAGTGCACGACCGACGGCCGCCCCCCGCACATCCTAGTGCACGACCGGCGCTCTGCTCCGCAGCGCCGCTTGCAACGCCCCGCTGCATCGTACCCCGCTGTCGCCCCGCTCCGACCGAGGCTGTCTCTCGGTCTGATCGAGAGACTTCTCCGCACAGCCGCCCGCTCCGCTCCGCCCCGCATCGCCAAGCGCCGACCGACCCGCCCCGTCGGTCTGACCGAGAGGCCGCTCCGCATCGCCCCAAGCGCTGCACGCCCGCACCCCACAGCGCCCGACCGACGAAATCTGTCGGTCTGACCGACGAATTCCCTCGCACCGACGCTGTGCCCGACCCCCCCCCCCCCCCCGCATCGCAGCTCGCACGACCGAGAGCCCCTCTCGGTCTGACCGAGAGGAACCACCGCACCGACCAAGCCCGACCGACAGAACTGCGTCGCAAGTTGGTTTCTCCCACACCAACTTCTGTGGTGGGCCCCCCTAGTTCTTCTGAGGTGTTGTGGGCCCCCCTTGGACCCCTAGCACTGCTGTGGGCCCCACTTGGACGTGCCACTTCGCGGATTTGCCGTCTACGACGTTGCGACACGTCGTAGGCCTTCGTCGCAAGTTTCGACTTTTGGAGAGACGTGCGAGGACCAGATCTGAAGCTGAGGAGTTCTCCGATCAGACCCGACATCCAATCTACAGCAAACTCCGGTTCAGGTTGGTTCCCCGAAACTCGTAGAAACCCCCACGATAGCTGACTGAACCCTAAACTAAAAACCGTCAACTTGAACTAAATTTACTTTCCAGCTCCTGTAAAACGTTGTACGAACATAGAAAATCGACGAACGGACTTTGTTGACTGTGCACATAGGATAGATCGTCGATTAGGTTGAAACATCAAAAAGTGACTTTTGACAAATAGGATAGTCCCGAAAATCTAGAAAACGAAACCTAATAGGATTTGATGAATTTGAGACCTGACATCGTCACCGTGGCGATATTTCAGACGGACTTCTGCGGACGAGACGCTTGGACGAGACGCTTCGAGATGACGACACACTCGCCATTTCAGGCAAGTGTATCCACTTGCACTTTTGGCCGTGCTTAGGCCTTAGTTGGTTAGAATTGTTAACTGTGAACAAATAGAACCGGACGTGAAATGATAGCGTCCGGGACGACTCCTGATGGCTCAGACTTGACGACGAAGTCTGAGCCTGACAACAACAACTTTTGATGCTGTAGGGCTATCATGTGTGTGCGTGTGTGTGGACACCCTAGAATAACCCTTCCTGTCGTGTCACGTCACGTCCCGTCTTGCACAGCCCGCTGGGCAATAGGGCACTCGCCGAGTGATCCCTTGTACTGATTCACAGCCTGCGGGCAATAGGGCACTCTCCAAGTTAGAGAGAGTGATCCCTTGTACTGATACACAGCCCGAGGGCAATAGGGCACTCTCCAAGCTAGAGAGAGTGATCCCTTGTACTGATTCTCAGCCTGCGGGCAATAGGGCACTCGCCAAGCCAGAGCGAGTGATCCCTTGTACTGGTGTTATGTCTTGTCTTGTCTTGGGGTTTGGGGTTGGGTTGAGCGTGCGCACGGCAAGAGGGTCTGATCCCCCTCGAACCGTAAGGCGTGAACCCTTTCATGTCTCACTTGTCTTGTCCTGCCTTGTTTCCGTCACGTCTCGTCTTGTCTTGACACCTGTAGGTTAGTCCCGTAGTTGGTAGCACACGCTACGACTACTACTTGTCCTGTTTTTACTTTCCTGCTGCGTTACTTCCTGTCGTAATACTCTGTTATAACCACAGCATGCTAATCAACCAGTAAACTGTTGTGTAAAAGAACCTCAGCATGCTAATCAACCAGTAAACCGTTGTTTAAAGTTCGGTGCACTTGCAGTAAAGTCTAACCCTTCTTGTAGACTTTACCTGACGTACAGTTCCTTTTTCTTGGGTGCTGTACGTCAGGTGTTCAGCCAGAGATCGTGGACGAGGCAGACTCGCTGGAGTACGTGGAGCCGAGGACGTCGTCATCAGAGTACATACCTGACGAGGACCAGACCTTGAGGTCTTTTAGTCGCCACTTTCAGAGGTTACTACTTTCAGTTTTCTTTTAGATAGTTTGTTGCCACGCTTAGGCTTCTTTTTTTAGACTTTGTACTTGTTGGATATCATATCTTTAATTTAATGAATGCAACTTCTTTTCTGTACTTTTCTGTTGTTTCGAACTATATTAATGCAAGAACCTGAAAATCTTTTAAAATGGTACCTCTACAGACGCTTATTGGGTCCGAGCTTCTCAGCTCTGGCCTAAGCGGGCCTCGTCACGTTTCGCTTTCGTCCATTTTGGGAAGCGGGGCGTGACATCTTGTATGAGATCTGGCCTCCTTTCTTCCTTCCTTCTGGGGATATTTACCTTCCCTCCTTTGCCTTGTAACTCCCCTCCACTAAAGGTGGCCACTAATTGCTCAATTAATGGGCCTTGAATGAGTCAAATAAAGAGTGTAAACACCACCCTTTATTCAGCCCTTTATTACCCCATTTAAGGCAATTAAAGTGGTTCCTTTTAAGATGAGACTTTGACTCATTCAAACCAGGTGGCAATTTGACATGGCAAAAGTATTACCCTTTTTGGCGGGCCTCGAGGCTTATTGGGCCGAGGCATACCATTCTTTATGGGCCTTGCTTAATAGACAAAATTTATCTATTTATTTTGTGGGTCGGACCCATGACGAAATTTGTATCAACAATGTCTAAAATTAACTTACGCCGACACTCGAGGAGACCCTATGCGGTTGTTTGGGTTAAAACCAGACTACATCACATGTATTATGGAGTCGATTTTTAAAAGAGACCATGTCATAGCTTGAGGAGACTCAACAACCATCACAAACGTCTTTTAGTCCCCTAATCCAAAAATAAGGAGGGATACTGTTAATCTTGAAGAAGATTTTTAACGTATTAGACTAGATATAATCGTCAGTGTCACATAATCATAATTCGCATCCTTGCAGTCCAGCGGAACACGACCAGGGATTTGGCTAGACCAGGATCACTATCCCCAGTCGATAGGGTGATACACAACACTAATCAAAAAACACTAGACCGGATCATGGTCCATTGAAGGAAACTAATTATTCATATGTGTGACATCGATTAAAATTGGCTTCATTAAAACTGATAACTAAAATTTATCACATGAAATTAAGTTTCTGCAATTTTTCAATACTCATCTCATAATTATTTCATGTTTCTAATAAACATTATATGCTTATCGTCTCATTTGCAGAATTAGATCATGGTAGATTAGGCTTTGATACCAATGTTGTGTTTTGATGGACCCTCAGGGCATAAATCTATGCCCGTCCAATGTCGGACGAATGATAGAAACATAAAATAGGAACGGAAAAATTTATTAAACACTTTAATAAAAGACCCCAAGGATATCATAAACCCTAGCTAGGAAAATCTACTATCTTGGGTTGTGCCTGACCAACCCCGAAGATAGATCTAAAATACTGCAACAATATATGAAAGCATAAATAAAATTGTCGTAACCCGAACTTTGCTTCCGCAGAAAACAAAGCGTCGTTTTCAGCAACAACTTTAGCTCCCTGAAGCTAGCCGCCTGCATGCCTCCAAAACTGGTCCACCCAAAGCGAGCCAACACCAAGCCTCCGAGCCAATCACTTGCCGAAGAAATTTTCACTTGAGCACGACCATGTCAAAGACTTTTGATCAGATCCAAACCTCCTTGTCGTCTTGCTAGGACTCAAACGGAGGATTGGAAGAATTTTAAGAGTATAGAATAATTTTAAGTCTTAGATCAAGCATGCTCAAAACTTTTTATAGCTTCTCGCGATTGGAGACTTGGTGCAAATTTCAATGAGGAGGGTCGCCCCTTATTTATATAGGAGCTGGCACCATCTCCTTTGCTACGAGTAATGTCGAACTATTCAAATGAGGTTTTAAGTTTAATTTTATAGAAGTCCATGTTGGATCTGGATCCTAGCCTAGAGGGGGGGTGAATAGGCTTTTAAAAATAATTCGTGCAACCCACGAATAAGCACACGCAGTTATAGCAGCAACATGGTAATAAAAAGCAGACACAGAGTACACAGCAGATTTACCCTGGTTCGGTCGTCCCAACAACCTACTCCAGCCCCCAAAGCAGAACTAGTATTTAATAGCGCAATAGGTACAAAACCACAAGTTAGAGCATGCTCAGAGCACCCTCTACGTCTCTACACTCGCCAGGCTCTCAGTACCCCACACACAGTGTTTCCTCTCACTATCAATCCTAGTAATGCTTTCTACCAGCTAGTCCCAAACTAGTTGGGTCCTACTTGTCTAGTCCCAACTAGACAAGTCCCAAAATAGTCACCAAACATAGGTAAAAGTTTCCCCTACAGAGAACGTTACGCTAAGACACAAATAAAAGAGTTTAAGGGTTTAGAAATGCTCAGTTTATGTCCGTGTAGGCGTCTCTGTCAATCAGCACGTCGTCAGCTCCAATCTGACGCAAACGGTGTCTCAATCCGACTCCTGGATTGCAAAATACACACTGGTCTGTGCGTAAAGAAATTGCAGTTCAAACCTTTAATAAACATCGGTCTGTGCGCTCAGCAACTCTTTTGAATCAGCCCGTCGGTGCGCAAAGGAACTCAGCTCAATCTCTTTTAATTAAGCAGCTGTGCGCAAAGCAACTCCTATTAAAATTCTCGCCACGTCAGCATCCCTTTTTGCGATTTCGAATTCACAGAGCTCTGGTTGCCACATCAGCACGTGAACATGCAGCGACTCTCTCTTGTGGGTGACGGCGGCGACTAAGGCACGGCGATTCAAGATCATGAGGGCGACGGCAACTCCGACGACAGCAAAGGCACAGCGACCCTCCTTCGACAATGGACGTGCAGCAAGCTTCGTCTCCGGTGATGCTGGAAGCCTTCGGCGACGTCTTCAACTCTCGATCAAGCGGTGACTTCTCCTTCGCAACGGCGGTGGCAGCCTTGTCTTTGAGCGGTGACGGCAGTAAGCTTTGGCAGCGGGGGTTCCTCCGTCGTGCGACGACTGTCTTCGAGATGCAGCGACAAGCTTTTCTATGGTGACGGGCAGCAACTCCGACCTGTAGCGGTGAGGGCTCTTCGGTGATAGCAGCGACTGCTCCGATGTTTCTTAGTCAAAGGATGATCGTGCAGCAGCTCCGGATTCTCCGATGATGGGGCTTCGCTGCAGCGGGATGGCGTCGGTACGATGAGAGCAGCAGCAGCTTCTTTGATGGCTCCGACGACGTGGACTTCGAACAACAGCTGCTTCACGACGACGGTCTCCGACGAGGAAGAGAACAGCGTTAGCTTGACATTGTCATGTGGAGATTTGAACAGCAGCAGTCGTTTGATGATGTCGGCGGTGGCAGCTTTGAGGATGTCAACTTTTCCGATGACGCCGACAATGATCCTAACTTCGACAGCAGCTTAGAGCACACGACGATGGTCCACGGCAGCAGCTTCAGATGCAATTTACACGCGAGCAGTAGAGAGGAAGGGCTTCGAGACTTCTCTGACGGTGACGATGGCTTCTTCGACTCGATGACGTTCTCTGGCGTTCTTTCTCGATGATGATGGCACAGTCCACGGCGAGTTGTGAATGGTTGGGGTCTACGGCTGTTGTGAAGATGTTGGCTTGGATTTATTTTGTGAATATTTGTTGGCTTGTATTTCTTTTGGGCTTGGGATCTACGGCTGAGGCAATTAGAGTATAGGGTTTTAAAAGAAAAACTTTGCCGCATCCAATAGGTTTTGTGTTGCCCCCTTTCTAATTTATGATTGCTGTACTTGAAAAATAATGAAGCCCCCTTTGATTTTTTTGGCCGCGCTCCAACATTAAGGTTGAGGGGATGGCTTATATAGAGTATAGGAGATGAATTGTCAAAGATAGGATCCCTAGTATTTAGGAAAGATTTGAGGCCATCTTTGAATGGGAAATCAAGTAGGATTTGAATAGGATTGGAAATACGAATTTAGAATTTGATCTCCATGGCAATTGAGATTGAAAATACAAATTGTGAACTAGGAGTTGGTATTGGCTAAGAAGTTTGTATAGCCATAGGATAAATTCCAAAACCAAATAGGATTTGGCTCCATCTCTTCATGTTGGACCAAGTCCAACTTTGATCCCTATTGGCCAAGTCAACCTTCTTTGTGCACACACGCTCCCTCTCTCCCAATATGCTATACGAATAGCAATTCCACCAAATATTGAAAGTATATTGTTTAGCCAAGCCTGAAGCACACTAAGCACACACATTAGATATACCGACACGTTTGTCATCATCAAACCAAGATCCTAGATCGTTGCTTCCAATAATCTCCCCCTTTTGGTGATGACAAACCTATAAAAGATTTGATCAATAAGTATGGGTGTGTGAAGTGTGTTGAAGGGTGTGATGCAATATGAATCATGAGATGAATATTCAAGCACTACAACATGGCATGCACAAACTAATAACAAATACAATAGCATGCTTCCCCTTCTCTCAAGCTCCCCCTTCAACAAGTATTCAAGAATATTGCAGGCTCCCCCTTCAACAAATAATATCAACATCAAAGCTCAAAGCTGTCAAAATCTTTTCTTTCTCCCCCTTTGTAATCACCAAAAGTGGATTAATGAAGGCACAAAAATATCCCATGCAAAAATAAATCATTATTAGAAGTAGCGTGCAATTTGCATGAGTATTCCAAATAATGGACAAGTCAAGTTCATAGAATTTCATACCAAGACTTCTCCACCTTTGTGTAAGTGTAATGATATAGACAATAAAGTACTAGAGGAGATTCAATTTCAGAAAATCAACCAAATCAACCCACATTTTCCAATTTTCATGAATATCACTAGGATTGATTTTTCCCACCTCATCAAAGATGAGTTCAAGTTACCGAATCCCAAAACATGGCCTAAAAGGACTTTTAAATGTGGGATGGCATTGCTTGACGAGTTATATACACCAACACTAATGATTACCCATATAGCACAAGTTGGATACTCGTGGGTTGTGTTCTAGCCATGAAGTGTATCCATTTTTCATACGAAGCAAGTTTTTTTTATTCTTTTGTGCTCAATTTTAATTCATGGCTAAACACATCATATCCCTTAGAAATTTCAGAAATTAATCATCCCTACATTCACTTTCCATTATTTTTCAAAAGAATCTCCAAAAGCACTAAAAAGTCAAACATCGTGAAAGTGCAAATGTAGGTTTAGAAGTCAAGTTTGAAACTTATAGAGACATGTCATGGCTACTAAAAAGAATAACATCATGTTCATGTAGCTACCCAATAATGAATTGACTTCTACAAGGAATAGAATTGATCATTCTTACAATATCACTCAAGAGATTCATAAGAGGATTCAATAAGCACAATTTTTTTTATTTTTGATTTTTCATTTTTTTTTGTTTTGTTTTTTCAGAAATAAAAACATTAAAAATCATCCATGCAAGCACACAAAGCAAAATAAATCAAGCACACACAACAATCTATGAAGGTATGCAATGAAATGCAAAGAGGGATAGAAAATTATACCTTCTCGTCGCTTTTTGACGAAGGAGCTAAAAGAATGAAACATTGAATTTAACGCTCCTCGCCAAAAATCCATCACACCTACATGAAAGGTGTTAGGTGTGACCTTGGAATCCAACAAGGTCCACTAGTGTTAGCCAATATTGTTTTAGGAACCCACACTTGTTTAAACTTGATGTTTGTGTTCCTAAATTTACAATAATATGAAGTGTGGCCTACACTATCACAAGTAAAGCACTTTGCATATAAGTTCTTTGCAACAGAAGGTGCATTGTGGAATTTCTTGAATTTTGGCATTTCGGCATTTTTCAAACCAAATCCAAGTCCTCTTCTATTATTGCCATATAATTGATTTTCTAAAATATTATCCAACGATTGTTTTCCCATAGAGAATTTCTTAATGGCCAATTCAAGATTAGAGACTTTGGATTTCAACAATTTATTTTCTTCCACAAGCAATGTGCATTTACTTATAAAAGCTCTCTTGTTTTCCTCTTCCTTCTTTTCAAATTCAACCATTTTTCTTTTAAAATCATTATCCAACATGCAGAATTTGTCATTAAGCTCTCTAATAACATAGTATTTTTCAGTTTCGAGCTTAATCAAATCAAGTTTAAGCATGCTAATATTATTCATCAAGGAAGGGCAAGAGAGACAAGGTGCTTCATCATTAAAACTGGATTTTTCCTTTTTCAAAGTATCAATAGTAGAGTCACGAGCAACAATATCAATTTTGAGTTTTTCAATCTCTTTAGACATTTCATATTCAGATTGTTGCATTTCAAAGTTTTCATTTTGGTAGTCATCTATAGTGGATTCAAGCTCTACTATTTTATCTTACATTTCTTTACAAAGAGTAAGGAGTTCAGTTTTACTACCAGAAATTACCTCATCGTGTATTCCCATCAATGCCATGCATGAATGGGCTTCGTGTTCCTCCTCCTCGCTCTCAGCTTCGCTATCCATGTCCCAAGTAAGCACCTTAGATTTTCCCTTTTCTTTAGCTACCTGAGCTGTCTCATGTGGGCAATCCCTCATTCGATGTCCTCTTTTCTTGCATTTAAAACAAGTCATTCTATTAGTAGTATTCTGATCATAATTTTGCTTAGAAGACTGAAAAAAGTTAGAGCAATTAAACCTGGGTGCCATTTCTGCTCTTCCTTGCTTGGTCTGGACAAACTTTCTGAAATTTCTGACCATTAGCGCTATGTCATCATCATCATCTTCACTTTCGTCAGCTTTCAGAGCAAGTGGCTTGGTAGCTTTTTCTTTTTCCTCAGGTTTCTCCCTTTTATCCACGTTTTGCAATTCAAGCTCGTGGGACATTAAATTACCTATCAAGTCCTCCACCCTCATCTGTGATAGATCCTTTGCTTCTTGGATGGCAGTGACTTTAGGCCTGAAAGAGCTTGGCAGTGCTCTTAATATCTTTCTCACCTGCTCAAGGCTAGAATATGGCTTACCGAGCGAACTAGACTTGTGGACAATGTTGGTGAATCTCGCAAACATTTCTGATATCGTCTCTGATGGTAGCATGCGAAATCCCTCGTATTCCGTGCTTAGAAGTGCAAGTCTAGACTCTTCACCTGTGACGTTCCCTCGTGCGTCACCTCCAAAGTATGCCATATTTCCTGCGCAGTTAAACAATGTGAGATACGATTGAATTCAGATTTATCTAATGCACAAATAAGAGCATTCATGGCTTTAGCATTAAGAGAATAAATCTTCCAATCATTATCATCCCACTTATCATCAGGTTTAGGCATTTCAGTATTTTCAATTTTAATAACAGGTGATTTATAGCCTTTTTCAACAATTTGCCAAACTTTATAATCAATAGAAATCAAGTAGATTCTCATACGATTTTTCCAATAACCATAGTCTACTCCATTAAATCTAGGTGGTCGAAAAATAGACTGACCCTCAGCAAAAGCACTATCAATGTGGTCCATGGTCAAACTAGGCTAGATCTACTAAACTGGCTCTGATACCACTTGTTGGATCTGGATCCTAGCCTAGAGGGGGGTGAATAGGCTTTTAAAAATAATTCGTGCAATCCATGAATAAGCACACGCAGTTATAGCAGCAACACGGTAATAAAAAGCAGACACAGAGTACACAGCAGATTTACCCTGGTTCGGTCGTCCCAACGACCTACTCCAGTCCCCAAAGCAGAACTAGTATTTAATAGCGCAATAGGTACAAAACCACAAGTTAGAGCATGCTCAGAGCACCCTCTACGTCTCTACACTCGCCAGGCTCTCAGTACCCCACACACAGTGTTTCCTCTCACTATCAATCCTAGTAATGCTTTCTACCAGCTAGTCCCAAACTAGCTGGGTCCTACTTGTCTAGTCCCAACTAGACAAGTCCCAAAATAGTCACCAAAAACAGGTAAAAGTTTCCCCTACAGAGAACGTTACGCTAAGACACAAATAAAAGAGTTTAAGGGTTTAGAAATGCTCAGTTTGTGTCAGTGTAGGCGTCTCTGTCAATCAGCACGTCGTCAGCTCCAATCTGACGCAAACGGTGTCTCAATCCGACTCCTGGATTGCAAAATACACACTGGTCTGTGCGTAAAGAAATTGCAGTTCAAACCTTTAATAAACAGCGGTCTGTGCGCTCAGCAACTCTTTTGAATCAGCCCGTCGGTGCGCAAAGGAACTCAGCTCAATCTCTTTTAATTAAGCAGCTGTGCGCAAATCAACTCCTATTAAAATTCTCACCACGTCAGCATCCCTTTTTGCGATTTCGAATTCACAGAGCTCCGGTTGCCACGTCAGCACGTGAACATGCAGCGACTCTCTCTTGTGGGTGACGGCGGCGACTAAGGCACGTCGATTCAAGATCACGAGGGCGACGGCAACTCCGACGACAGCAAAGGCACAGCGACCCTCCTTCGACAATGGACGTGCAGCAAGCTTCGTCTCCGGCGATGCTGGAAGCCTTCGGTGACGTCTTCAACTCTCGATCAAGCGGCGACTTCTCCTTCGCAACGGCGGTTGCAGCCTCGTCTTCGAGCGGTGACGGCAGTAAGCTTTGGCAGCGGGGTTCCTCCGTCGTGCGACGACTGTCTTCGAGATGCAGCGACAAGCTTTTCTATGGCGATGGGCAGCAACTCCGACCTGCAGCGGTGAGGGCTCTTCGGTGATAGCAGCGGCTGCTCCGGTGTTTCTTAGTCAAAGGATGATCGTGCAGCAGCTCCGGATTCTCCGATGATGGGCTTCGCTGCAGCGGGATGGCGTCGGGACGATGAGAGCAGCAGCAGCTTCTTTGATGGCTCCGACGACGTGGACTTCGAACAACATCTACTTCACGACGACGGTCTCCGATGAGGAAGCGAACAGCGTTAGCTTGACGTTGTCATGTGGAGATTTGAACAGCAGCATTCGTATGATGATGTCGGCGGTGGCAGCTTTGAGGATGTCAACTTCTCCGATGACGCCGACAGCGATCCTAACTTCGACAGCAGCTTAGAGCACACGACGATGGTCCACGGCAACAGCTTCGGATGCAATCTACACGCGAGCAGTAGAGAGGAAGGGCTTCGAGACTTCTCTGACGGTGATGATGGCTTCTTCGACTCGATGACGTTCTCTGGCGTTCTTTCTCGATGATGATGGCACAGTCCACGGCGAGTTGTGAAGGGTTGGGGTCTACGGCTGTTGTGAAGATGTTGGCTTGGATTTATTTTGTGAAGATTTGTTGGCTTGTATTTCTTTTGGGCTTGGGATCTACGGCTGAGGCAATTAGAGTATAGGGTTTTAAAAGAAAAACTTTGCCGCATCCAATAGGTTTTGTGTTGCCCCCTTTCTAATTTTTGATTGCCGTACTTGAAAAATAATGAAGCCCCCTTTGATTTTT
Organism: Scilla litardierei; assembly: GCA_030789695.1. Classification (NCBI taxonomy): domain Eukaryota; kingdom Viridiplantae; phylum Streptophyta; class Magnoliopsida; order Asparagales; family Asparagaceae; genus Scilla; species Scilla litardierei. The sequence continues at coordinate 10,863,743 of CM061142.1, read as the reverse complement.
TTTGGCCGCGCTCCAACATTAGGGTTGAGGGGATGGCTTATATAGAGTATAGGAGATGAATTGTCAAAGATAGGATCCCTAGTATTTAGGAAAGATTTGAGGCCATCTTTGAATGGGAAATCAAGTAGGATTTGAATAGGATTGGAAATACGAATTTAGAATTTGATCTCCATGGCAATTGAGATTGAAAATACAAATTGTGAACTAGGAGTTGGTATTGGCTAAGAAGTTTGTATAGCCATAGGATAAATTCCAATAACCAAATAGGATTTGGCTCCATCTCTTCATGTTGGACCAAGTCCAACTTTGATCCCTATTGTCCAAGTCAACCTTCTTTGTGCACACACACTCCCTCTCTCCCAATATGCTATACGAATAGCAATTCTGCCAAATATCGAAAGTATATTGTTTAGCCAAGCCTGAAACACACTAAGCACACACATTAGATATACCGACACGTTTGTCATCATCAAACCAAGATCCTAGATCGTTGCTTCCAACAGTCCAAACTTCTAAAATTAACCATAAATCTATTTCTGAGTTTGACCTTGAAATAAACTATCAAATCGAAGATCTCGAGACAACGATCGCATAGAAAAAACGGTGTTCAATTCCGATATCATTTGACCATTCAAATTTTGAAAACAATTTCCGAAATTGGGTTACGCACAAAAATTGCGAAAACACGCATCGCGAGGAGCTGGGCAACGCCTCCTGCAGATCGTTCCACGTGGTACGTGCCCAAGCTGGGCATCGCCCATGCGCAGGCCCCGCACGGGCCCCACGCCGGTGTCGCCCGCGTGCAGCGCACGCGGGGCACGCGGGCTTGCACCCGTGTGCACTGCATGCAGGTTGCCCCACGGTTCGTACCCGCATTAGTTGGTCCGACCCGCTATCCCTTGGTGGGTCTGGCCCGCCAGTCGCGGATCAGACCCGCTAGCCCACTAAGCTCATTTTCTTGATGTTTTTGCGTTTCCGGACTCGTTTGAGCTCCGATTTGAACGCGGTTTATTCATGTGGGTTTCTCAGGAAATCCCCTTCGATCCTATGCATTATTATCAACATAATACCAAGTATTAATTATACATCATATGTAAAGTCCCCAATGCAAAACTCCTTGGTTTAATCTCACAATTTGTTTGTGAGCTAAATTATTCCAAATGCATCAGATGCCTTCCTATTTACATTCTTCATATTACTAAGACATAAACCCTACTCGGTGTGAGACCCTACAGTCTGACCCTACTACAGGTTAGGGTTCGAAACCCCTAGACGACAGTGACCACGAGTAGCAGGTGTCGTCCTTGTTTCGGCATCATAATTACGTGATGACCCATTGACAAAAGTGTCGTCGGAATCACTCTGACTGTATCCGTGTTGAATACCGCAATTTTAGTCCCTTCCACTTAACTATGTCACTGCATAGCCTAGGGTATGGTAAACTGTCAACCCTACTAGCTAGCACTGGACAGTATCATTCGGTCTTTGGTATATACATGTTGTACTTCCTACAACATACCTTGGCCAAGATTTTTACCAAGAACCGTACTGAGCCTGTGACACTAACTTTCGATGAAAAGAAGAGACGAATCCTATCTTGATCACTACTTACCTCGTACACTTCAAGTGTCACCCAACCTAAGACCTTTCATCGAGTGATGAATCAAAAATAATTTTGTAAATAAAAGAATCAACTTAATGATATAAATTCTAATATTGAATGATAAATCAAAAATAATTTTGATTGATATCAAAAGATCAAATAAGTTCTTCATTCATTCATTGAATGATCAATGACTACAAGCGAAAGAGATACACAATTTAAAAAACAACGGAAAATCCAAAATTTCACAATTGTATTTAAAATAACCGGAAAGATGGAAACAAGTCGAACGCGTTATGAGCGAATCCAAAATCAATGTAGATTGAATCAATCATTAGTCCCAACCATGGCTTAAGTAATTGTATCTGATGGCAGGTGTATTTGTCTACTCCATCTCAAACTCCAGTATATCATCTTCGGAGCTTATTCGGATTGATGGCAACGTTTCCATTGTCTCTGGGAAGTCATCCACTAGTGAGCTAGTTCAACTCCTCCTGAAGTCATTTCCTGCTACACTCCTCTCATTTTCCAGCACACTGCCTGCCATATTGCAACAAGAAAATCCATAGAGCTCTGGGAACCATAAGTTAAGAGGTACCTCTGAACACCAACAATCATACCAAAAGGGGTATGTATCATGTGATGCCTATAATTCTCGTTCCTTTATTTAAAACGATGTGTTAGATCCAGTAGTCGCTCCTCCTGCGGAAAAGCACAAGTGCACTCACACAAAAGTTTGACCCTTTGAAAGTTTGACTCAGATAGAAAGAAACAGTAAGAACATGTGTGCTTATAAATTAATAAATGTAATTCTAAATTTAATTTAAAAATTGAAAGTTTGACTCAGATAGAAAGAAACAGTAAGAACATGTGTGCTTATAAATTAATAAATGTAATTCTAAATTTAATTTAAAAATTGATAGTTTGACTCAGATAGAAAGAAACAGTAAGAACATGTGTGCTTATAAATTAATAAATGTAATTCTAAATTTAATTTAAACGAATTTTTTGAATCTCATATCTAATCTCAGACACCTCACATGTCCCATGTTTTGTATTGGTATCTGCTAAGTGCACCGCACTGAGTGCGGTGTAGACTCTTTTTTCTGCTTTTTTTTTTTGAAAAATCCGTCTCTTCGAATGGGGCTGGTGGAACCTTTGATTTGACAGAATTTCGAAAAAAAACCAAAAAAGCAAGTCCACACCGCGCTGAGTGCGGTGTATTTAACAATTCTCTTTGTATTCTATGGGCCAGGGCCCACCACCAGTTTGGCAGTAAAAATTAGAGTTTTTACACTCCCTCCCTTTTTACGTCACAGGAAAGCGTGGCTTTTTTTGAACTTATTTAGGTCAAACATACATTACATCTTCTTCAAATACTAGTAATAAGCATGTGTGATGTTTGCTTGAGTTATATAAACACTATGTTGGAATCTTATAATAGTTTGTTTAAAAACTTATTTTTCAAAAAAATGACAAAAATGCAAGAAGAAAAATTTTTCATAAAATAGCAAATCATATTAATGTAATCGGGAATTAAGATAAGATTTTCAATTTTAATTTTTTCGATTCTAATCTAAGATCTAGAAATTTATACTAAGAACGAAAGATAGGAGACAAATCTTCATTTAAGCCCTTTCGATCAAATCAAACCTATGAATAAAAATTAAAAATTAAAAAATTTCAAACTAAATATTAAAATAAAGAGGTGGATCCTAGGTTTACTGGTTTCTAGATGAGCTTCCAATATATCCTTCATGAGAGATGGTTTATAAATGTGGATGCTAAGGTCTACTAGTATCTGTAGAAACTAAAGATCTAGATGCGTGTACAAACCAAATAACACAGATCTAGATAACGCATGCTGAAATGTTACCTTCTCTGTTTAGCAGAAGTGTACCTGAATCCATCGCTAATAGTCTGAAAGAGATCCTGCCGATAACGTAGCGGATGATCTTCTAGAATAGCACGAATCAACTGTTGGAGAAATCCTTTGGCTTTCTCCTGGTTTCTCTCCTAGCGACGGGGCGTAGAAAAGAAGGCTAACTTGTTCGTGTGCTCCGGGGATCATAACCACATATATTTATAGGCAAGCCTCCTTAGCCCTAGGGTTTCCAACTCGGCCCATCAACGAGTTGAAGCCCAATAGCCTCTACACATAAAGGCCCATAACCTATATATCTCATTTAAGCCCACTCAACTTAATAAATGAGATCACTTATACATTGGGCTTTAATATGACAGTGTAGCACTATATAATTATATTCGCATATTAGCCCAACGTTGGATTAAGATCCAACTGTGTTGGATAAGTTCCAACAATCTTCCACTTGGGCTATATGCTAAAACTTATAATTATATTTCATTATGCATACAATCGAATAAGATCTTAACTTACTGTCATTTCTTTAATGAGTCAAAAACAATTCGGTCCATCAATTAGATTAGCAAGGGATCAATGAGATCTTCGCCGCAGCAATTGCAGCTCGACCCATCAATTGTCACTGTGCTAATACAAAAGAATGACATGGATTATGAAGTGGATGTGTAGCATGGAAATTACATGTAATGCGATCTAACATGTCTATTTCCAACTGATCCTCCTTAACCTTAGTGAGATCATAAACATACCAAAATCGGAGTGAAGCCGAACTGAACCAAAACTTTATTTCTGATCAGAAAATAACCTCAAGCTTAAGCTGGAGACTTAATTTTGTCTATCATATAAGCACCAAAATGAACAAACTCCCACAAAACTGAATGTTCTTAATGAAATGACATCCATATGAGTAGCTGGCTCATAAAACCTTTTGGATGACATTTCCTTACTATAACGGATCCGTAATAACATGATATGTTTCGATGTGCTCATTAGACAATTATACACTCATATTATTAATCAACAATCTAGGAACTTTATTTTTGAATATCTAAACTTTGTCGAGTTCATGTTGCTGCTGGAATATAAAACTGTAGACTTCATTGTCACTAAATAAACTGTGTGGTGTTTCAACACCATCCCTAATTTGCAACATAGTTACAAAATATGCAGATATATTTCATGATTTGGATGTCACATAATATGATATGAAATCTAAAGCCATCTCAGAAGAGACTATATAAAAGGGACCATTTAGATCTCTTCTAGTAGATGGCGCTTAATCTTAGATTTTCATACATTCGTTGCATCCAATAAATGATCAAAGTCAATATACCAAAATGATCTCAAACCTTTTTGACTACTGATCCTTGAACATGTAACCCTTTTGTTCTTCATAAATACCGTAAGATCTAATTGGCTGCTGTCAAATGGTCAACTCCTAAACTTAACAATCTGCCCAACACACCTGTAATATATGCAATAACCAAATGCATATAAAACTGAGCATACTTCAGACTCCCTATTGGTGAGATATAGGGAATCTTCTGAACATTATTCTTAGGACAATTATTGAGACTAAACTTGTCTCTCACAGAACTTAACATTCATTAGCACATAGATATTATAGAAATTACATGCTCCCATAGAACTTAAGATATATAACATCATTAAACATCATCTCAAAACCGAATAAGGTGATCACTTAATGAAATTTAACATATCATTAACGAGTATGAAATGCTCTACTGATGCCATCATAAACCTTACAGAGCCTTTCATGAAAACTGAATAGAAAGTCCCTTTACAATTAATGCATTCTTTTCCGTATAAAGTCTTTAAGTGATACGCTTTAAATGTTTTCTTAATACTCTTTTGAATTCCTTTTGATTATAAAAAACTATTTACAATCAATAGGGTTCAAACCTTATGGCAATGAGAAAATATTTTAAGTATCATTCAAAGACTTTCTTAATTAATGCATTAATCCATTTTAGAGATTGATGTAGAACTTTTATGACTTGATGTAAGTCAAACTTCCATCATCCTAATGTCAACAGTGAACTTGTCATCTCTTTAATGGATTTTCTGAATGGCAATTAGTGCTTTGATGTGCTTGAGTTTGTCCCTATGAATAATTTCCCAAATGGGAGGAATCACAACATTATCTTGAATTTATTGTGTTTTGAACAATGTCAAGAAAACCATCCTGAACAATGCCAACAACACCTGTGGGGATACAATCCTCTTCAAGAATAACGTAACTAACTAAATTTTCCCCCTCAAACTCAGGATCTGTAAATAGGTGTGCATTTCATAATTCGTAAATTAACTTAATAGTGGGATTATGTAAAATCATACAAATATCACTATTTAAACTATTCAACAAAACTAGAAAATCATTAGTATTAAGTCCAATTTCTTTTAAGGCTTATAAAACCTTAACTTAGTTGGACATCCAAACATGCAAGTGATTTAAGCACATTTGTTGAAACTTTATTAAGGATATAACCATCAATCAAAATAACTGAATTCTAAATTGTTAATTCTTTCTTTATAACACACGTACTTAAATTGCAGGAATTCTATAGATGAAGCAACATTTTCAAATAACTGAAGATTATAATGATCTTTTAAAGAACCAGAATAAACTAATTTTGAATCATGAGCCAACCAAATTTTCCATTCATAATTGAACAATAACTACCGAATTTGTTCAAAATAGAAATAGAAATCCAGATTCCATTAAAAACGGTACATAATAGTCTTATAAAATTCAAATACAATCTAGCCTTTAAAAGAAATAATCTAAATTTAATTTGCTTCTACTTGAACCATCTTGCCATTACCCATATCGATGTATCTTTCATCATCATTTGGCTCTTGGCATCTTAGGCAATCCTGCATAGACACAATGATGAGAATGGTTATACCAGGATCTTTCCATCACGTGTCTATAAGTACCAAAGTTTGCAGGAAAAGAAATTAACTTAGAATTAAACCTGTAACGTCCCAAATCTCGTAGTGGAAGACTTAAATTGCTTATCAACAGGGGTGCATAACAGCGGCGACGCGCATACAAGGATGAACTCGTACACGTGCCAAGCCTCAGTGGTCATTACATGATATACATCTAACTACATATGATCTAGAACGTTTCACTAAGAAGCCCGGAGCAAAATATAATACATCATAGATGTCTAGACAAGTACATCATATAATAAGGAGTTCTAAAACAAGACAAAACAAGACAAAACAAGACATCTCCATCTGGCATCTTAGTGTACTTAGCACAAAATTTCAACTCCCCTTGGTGTCAACTTGTTGCTTATACCAGCTTCGTTGGGCAGGTTAAGTAGCATCTGAAATGGTTTTAAATAAAACCATGGGGTAAGCTACACGGCTTAGTGAGTACAAAACTTTTCACTAATAAATTTAATAGGCATATGTGCATACATTTATTAAAAAATATGCATTGAAGTAACTATACTACTTGAAATGTATCAATTGAATGTATATATAAATATATATGAAAACATGCCAAAGACATTTTTATGACTTGTCCAGATATACGAAAAGTACTTGACCAAATGAACAATAAAATTCTTTTCTTTTCTTTTGTAAACCCTCTCAAATGTCCACTAAGGCTACGAATTATGGCCCAGTAGCATGGGAATGCACAAGGCATCAGTAAACAAATAAAACATTCGTTGATCACCCGGGGACAGTGTATCAATCCTTGTCATAGGTTACACCAAGATCAATTCACATGTATAAAGATTAGACTCTAGAGGTGGTCCCCACCATGCGTGTGGTGTGGCACTTAGCTCTCAATATTTGACCGAAGGACAATATTTAAACAGGTACACTCAATGCCATATGACAGGCTCATATATTAAACAGTTCATTCCATAGTGGACATATGAAATTCGCGGTATTTCACAAAATTTCTCACAATAACCATAATCGAAGTAGTATGCTCTTGACAATCACATTATTTTGAATAATGTTTTCATCATTTTTAAAATAGTTCCGAATTTAAACTGCTCTTAGTAGAGCATAAATTTTATGAATAATATGAAATAACTGTCACAGATCACTTTTTTTAGCAAAATAATCAATAAAACATAACGACGGCCGGCGGCCGACGACCGGCGACGAGCCCGATCAGTTTTTTTTAAACAAACATTCATGATGAAATTTTTGCAAGAAAACCAAAGGTATCAAAGATATAATCTTTTGGTAAAATCCATTCTTCATTCTAAATGGGATTTAGGGGAGAAGACATTGAAATTTAAAATTATACCTTTCTTTCCTTCCTCCTTTACAAGAATCCTCAAATTTCTCAAGCCCTAAGTGCCTCCTCTTTGGCCTGCGAGAGATGAAGGTGGGTTCTTCTCTTTCTTTACTCCTTTCTCTTCTCTGTTTTTTTTTGTCAAAGGGAAAAAGGCTGGTCGAAGAAGAGAGGGGAAAAGAATCTGGGGAGTCTCTGACCTCTTCATTTTTTTGTTGCATTGAGGGAAAGCTTTACAAGTGTCCCAGGCTATGGACACTTGTAAGTTCTATTATCATATCAGGACAACTGTCCCCAGCTCACCTCTCCATTTCTTTACCTATTATAATATATATATTAATTATTATTCTAATTAAGATTATTCCTGGGTTACTGCATCCTCCCCTCCTAATAAAAAGTTTCGTCCCCGAAACTTCACATACCTTAATCTTCAAAGAGCTCAGGATACTTCTCCTGCATGTTTTCTGCAAGTTCCCAAGTGGCTTCCCTCTCAGGGTGATTTCGCCATTTGACTTTCACGTACTTAATAGTGCGCTTCCTTAAAATCTGCTCCTTCTGATCTACTATGCGCTCAGGTTTCTCATCGTAACTTAGATTTTCCTTTAGCTTCAATGGTTCCAGCTCGGTGAATTCATTAGGATCCCGTGTAAATTTTCTTAACATAGAAACATGAAAAACGTCATGCACTCCTGCTAAGGATGGTGGTAGTGCGAGTCTGTAGGCCACATGACCAATCCTCTCCAATATTTCAAAGGGGCCGATAAATCTCGGACTTAACTTTCCAAGAATTCCAAACCTCCTTACTCCACGAGTAGGAGAGACCTTTAACAACACATGGTCGCCTTCCTGGAATTCTAATTCTCTTCTTCTTCTATCTGTGTAACTCTTTTGTCTGCTTTGAGCAATCCGGAGGTGTTCTCTTACTTGTTGAATCTTATCAATAGATTGTTGTATTAATTTTGGACCAAGAAGTTTCCTTTCGCCTACATCATCCCAATGAATAGGAGATCTACATTTACGCCCATATAAAAATTCGTACGGTGCCGCCATAATACTTGCATGATAAATGTTGTTGTATGCGAACTCTGCTAAGGGCAAGTAGTCCTCCCATGATCCTTTTAGGTCAAGTACACAACAACGCAACATATCTTCCAAAGTTTGAATTGTTCACTCTGACTGACCATCTGTCTCAGGGTGATATGCTGAACTAAATCCAAGTTTTGTCTGCAGAGCTCGGTGTGCACTTTTCCAGTATTCAGATGTGAACCTATTATCTCGATCTGAAACTATTGACAACAGCACCCTATGCAATCTTACAATCTCATTAATGTAGAGTTTGGTCAACTTTTCCATGGAAAATCGAAAATTGATGGGCAGGAAATGTGCTGATTTAGTTAGTCGATCGACTATTACCCATATAGTGTCATTTCCTCTAGCTGATCTTGGTAACCCAGTGATAAAGTCCATTATGATCTTCTCCCATTTCCACATTGGAATATCTAAATTTTGAAGTAATCCGGCTGGTCTCTGATGTTCAGCTTTTACTTGTTGACATATGATACACTCAGAGACGTATTTTGCAATTTCCCTCTTCATATTGTTCCACAAATAAAGGGGTTTCAAATCCTTGTACATCTTAGTTCCTCCAGGGTGCATAGCATAAATCAATTGGTGGGCCTCTTTTAAGATTCTTCTTTTTAATTCAGGGATGTTTGGGACACAAATTCTGCTTCCAAACCTCAAGGATCCATCACCATATACCACAAATCCTGGTTTACATCTTGTTCTCATGTCTTCAACGATTTTCTGCAGTTTGGGATCTTCAGTTTGATGGACCTTTATTTCTTCCACTAACGAGGGTTGCAACATACTATTTGCCAACAATGCTTGAGTATGATGAGATCTAATTTCGACTCCCATGCAGTCCAAGTCTCTTAATATGTATCTCTGAGATGTTAAAAGGCATGCCAAGTTACTTGAACTCTTTCGGCTAAGAGCATCAGCGACTATATTTGCCTTACCTGGATGGTAATTTATCGTTAAATCATAATCCTTTAATAGTTCTAGACATCTCCTCTGTCTTAGATTCAATTCTTTCTGAGTGAAGATATACTTCAAACTTTTGTGATCTGTATAAATTTCACACCGTACACCATAAAGATAATGCCCCCAAATCTTAAGCGCGAAGACTACCGCCGCCAGTTCCAAATCATGGGTTGGATAGTTTTCCTCATATGGCTTCAATTGCCTAGAGGCGTAGGCTACAACTCTTCCATTTTGCATAAGTACACAACCCAACCCTTTCCTTGAAACATCACTAAAGATAGTAAATCCTTCATCTCCCGATGGTATGGTTAACACAGGTGCTGATACCAATCTTTGCTTTAATTCTCTGTCCATTCGCACTCCTTTGTCCAGTCAAATTTTACCCCCTTTTTAACAAGACGGGTCAAAGAGGAGGCAATTCTTGAGAATCCTTCTATAAACCTCCTGTAATACCCAGCCAGGCCCAGAAAACTACGAATCTCTGATATAGTAGTTGGTCTTTTCCAATTAACTACAGCTTCTATCTTCATAGGGTCTACAGCGATTCCATCTTTGGATATGACATGACCAAGAAATAAAACGCACTCCAACCAGAATTCACACGTCTTAAGCTTTGCAAATAACTTCTCACTTCTTAAGGTCTGTAGTACACACTTCAAATGTTCCGCATGATGTTCCTTGTTTCTCGAATATACCAGAATTTCATCAATGAAAACTATTACAAAATGATCCAAATGTGGCTTGAACACTCTGTTCATAAGGTTCATAAAAGCAGCAGGTGCATTCGTCAATCTGAATAGTAACATTAGAAATTCATAGTGACCATAACGGGTACGAAATGCAGTTTTTGGAACATCATCTGCCTTAATCTTCAATTGATAGTAGCCAGACCTCAAATCAATTTTTGAGAACACTTGAGCTCCTTGCAACTGATCAAATAAATCGTCAATCCTTGGTAATGGATACTTGTTTTTTATTGTCATTTGATTTAAATCTCTGTAGTCAATGCATAGGCAGAAACTCCCATCCTTCTTTCTCACAAACATTACTGGTGCACCCCATGGTGACACGCTGGGCCTAATAAAGCCCTTATCTAAAAGCTCCTGCAATTGCTCCTTTAGTTCCTTTAATTCTGTTGGGGCCATCCGATATGGTGCCTTGGAAATAGGGCCTGTGCCTGGTACTAGATCAACGGAAAACTCAATATCTCTTTCTGGAGGCATCCCCGGAAGTTCTTCAGGAAACACGTCGGGAAATTCTCGAACAATAGGGATATCCTCTAAACTCATCTGTCCTTCATCTTTCAACTCCTTTATAGAGGCTATATAACCATAACATCCAGCCCTTAAAGGTGGAAAGCTCTTAGGGTGGAGATAATCCGTGAGTTCTACTCCTCTTAAAACAAAATTCAGGCTTTCCAGGTAATCTAAATAACACCTTCTTTTCATGACATAAGATGGAAGCATGATTTGCAGAAAGCCAATCCATCCCCAAGATGATATCAAAGTCATGCATCTCTAGTAAAACTAGATCCACTGGAAACTCCTCGTCTATAATCTTAATTTTACCCTTGTATCTTCTATTTGATATCAACATACTACCACCAGGTGTACTAACTACCAATTCTTGAGTTAAAGTGTCACATGGTAAATGATTCCTTACAGTGAACTGTGTGTCACGACCCGCTTCCCTAAAATGGAGGCGAGACGTGAAAAGGTCCGCACGAGAGTGGAGCTGTGAAGCCCCAAACCCGATAAGCGTAAATAAAACATAAGCATGTCACTGTAACCACAAACGGAGCAACAATAATAATAAAAGGAGAGACAGAAATAAAAACTCATATCTCATAATTGTCCAACATGAAAAATAAGTCCAACATCCAGAGAAGCCACCAAGCTAAAAGAAAGAGTCTAAAGGCCCAGAACAAGGCCAACAAAAGCAACAACAAACCAAGGTATAGGTGCCACGCACCGACAACAAAATAACAGTCCAAACAAAAGGGAAAACACAACGGAGACACTAGGACTGGTCCCCAGTGTCCACGTACTCCCCGTCAAACACAAGCTCGGGCTCGGCGTTAGCAAACACCTCGTCCTCAATGAGGTACTCAGGCTCGGGATCTAACATGTGTCACCCAAAAGAGTAAAGGGGCACATGTCAGCAAGTCTAAAAGACTTGGGCAAGGAAACTGAAAGTAAGGCAACTAGCAACCTAGCAGTTATAGTATGCATGACATGGCAGTTATAACATGAGTGCACAAGCAAGACATGGCGAGACAATAAGTACAAGAGAACAAGTATCGGGACAAGACAAGAGTAGCCAAGCTACTAACAATCTCAATTAATTCACTAGTCACGTTTCAAGTTGTTTGTAGATGTTTACGCCTTACAGCTGAATGGTTTGGCATTCACGCTGATTGGCCGCTTAACAACTACCCCAAAACACAGAGTTTACGCCTTACCACTGCAGTTGCTGATCGGGCAGACTCCCAGTTGATTGGCCGCTGAACTCTTACCCCCAATACCCACATGTAATCGAGCCAGGGTCCCTGCACACGAGCTCAGTAAATGAGCCAGGGTTGCCCCGCACAGGAGCTCGTATTCTAGTTCACGATTCATAAAACATTTGGCATAGGGGTGCACCTAGCTGGAAACTAGCAATTCGGGCATTGGCTATCAACCAACACATGTCCCGCTTCTGGAACACGAGCCAGGAACACAAGCATTGTAGCGAAGCTACGCAATCACTGAAACACTTAAAGAATGCAATGACATGACAATTAATTTGCGTACAGTTAATGGAATTTAAACATGACATGGTAATTGTGCAACATGTTAAATGTCGGATCTAGCTTCGTTGTCAAGCTAGCTCCTAAATTTGCGCCTAGGCGAGTATCATTTCGTCGCATAGTCTCTTTTACGCCTACAACAAGCAAATGGCCTAAAACATGGCCTAAACCCTAAGTGGCAAGTTTCACTTGCCTAGCACCGGGGATGACGATCACGAAGGTTCATCTCGCGGATGCTAATCTACGGGGGAAATTGCTGTTATGGGGAAACAAACATCAAACAACATGAAATTTCATTAGGGTTTCATAAAAATACAAATAGGTTATGAAAACATCATGAGATCGATTTCTTACCGTGAGGAGGCGGAAGAAACACTCCGGAGAACCTAGGGATCAGATCTGGAAACGAATGGAGAAGTTTGGAGAACTAGGGTTTTTGGGGGATTTTGGGGATTTGATGAGATTTTGGAGAAGATGAGAGGTAGAACGTGTTGAGGGATGGGTTGGATGATGGATCTTGGGCTTGGGATGAAGGAAATAGGGTTTGAGGAAGATGGGGGCTCAATGGGGGAGAAACTAGGGTTTTGGGTCGAGTGGAGGAAGAAGAAAACGTTTGGGAGGGGTTTAAATAGGATGGGCTGGCGGCTGCCCAGAAATTAGGGTTTTAACACAGATTAGTCGGTCAAAGAGCAACCACTGACCGACTAGTTTGGCAACTAGTCGGTCGGTCGACCAACGCAGACCGACTAAGTGTAAACAGTAACTTCTGAACGAAAATAGGATTTGGATTTAGTCGGTCAAAGAACAACTACTGACCGACTAGTTTCACATCTAGTCGGTCGATGAACGTACTTAGACCGACTAAGAGTGAACAGTAACTAATGTCAAAAATAGATGATGAGTTAGTCGGTTAGAGAAGCATTTTCGACCGACTAGTTTGCAACCTAGTCGGTCAACCAACCTTCTTAGACCGATTAACGATAAACATTAACTCCTGAATAATTTAGAAAGCCAACTAGTCGGTTCAAGAAGGTTTTCCGACCGACTGGATCGTCATCCAGTCGGTCGATGGCCCTTCTTACACCGGCTAATGAGCACCAAAAGTTCCGATACGGAGCGCGGAGCTCCGGGATCGATTCCTAAGACTCCTAGGCTTGATCTATCAATAAGATATGACCGATACGAAGCCCGTCACGAATGACTTACTTCAAAATCGACGATCCTAAGGAAGAAGCGAGAAAACACGACGAAACGATCGAAAATGAAAGCTACGGAGACGAAAACCACAAACGAGGAGGAAATCCACCAAAACATATAATATAATATAATAAATCCAGATACATGAAAACCAGTCGTTACATCCTCCCCAACTTAAGAAAAATTCCGTCCTCGGAATTTCCAAACACTCACGTGTCCGGAAACAAAAGTGGGAAACGCTCTCGCATCTCATCCTCATTCTCCCAAGTAGACTCTCCAGGTGAGCCGTGTCGCCACATCACCCTCACAAGATTGACAATCTTGTTCCGAAGTGATTTCTGACGCCTGTCCAGAATCTGCACTGGATGCTGGTCATACATCATATCGGGACGAACGGTAATCTCCGAAAAATCCACAGCATGAGATGGATCGCTAATGTATCGACGAAGCTGCGACACATGGAAAACATTGTGAACTCCTTCCAAAGATGGCGGAAAGGCTAAGCGATAAGCTACCTCGCCAACTTTCTCCAGAATGTCAAACGGTCCAATGTATCGCGGGCTCAACTTCCCTCGCTTCCCAAAACGAATCACACCACGATTCGGGGAAATCGTCAGAAACACATGGTCTCCCGGCTGAAACTCCAAAGGACGACGTTTAGCATCCGTCCAATGCTTAAAACGGTCCTGAGCAATCCTCAACCTCTCCTGAATGTTCCTGACGATATCCACGGCCTCCACAATCATCTCAGGTCCCAACAACTCCCGATCACCAACGTCGTCCCAACTCAATGGCGACCGACATTTCCTCCCATAAAGAGCGGCGAAAGGCGCCATGCCAATACTCGCCTGGAAGCTGTTGTTGTAAGAAAACTCCACCAGATGTAGATGGGCTTCCCACGAACCCTTGAAATCCAACATGCACGCCCTCAGCATGTCTTCCAAAATCTGAATCGTCCTCTCGGACTGGCCATTCGTCTGCGGATGGTACGCCGTGCTGAAACTCCGACGCGTACCCAAACTCTTCTGCAAACTCTGTCAGAACTGAGATGTGAACCTCGTGTCTCTGTCTGACACGATACTCACGGGGACTCCGTGAAGTCACACAACCTCCTGCACGATTCACGTTACATCACTATCCAAACTAGGAAAAGGAAATAAAAACGGAGGGTAAAAGAATTTACCTCCATATATCTCCTTGCCAGCGCCTCAATGGACTGTCCCACTCGGAACGGAATAAAGTGCGCAGATTTGGTCAATCGATCCACGATCACCCAAATCACGTCATTCTGCTTCGGACTCCGAGGTAGTCCAGTCACGAAATCCATAGTGATGTGTTGTCATTTCCACTCCGGAATCGGAATCGGTTGTAGCAACCCGGCCGTACGCTGATGCTCCGCCTTCACTTGCTGGCAAACCAAGCACTTGGCTAAACTCCGAGCCACACTCCTCTTCATGCCATGCCACCAGAAGTTCAGGCGAAGATCCTGGTACATCTTGGTGCCACCAGGATGCACAAAATACGGCGAACTATGTGCCTCCACCATCAACTCCTCTCTAATATCTCCAGCTGGCACACACAACCTGGCTCCAAACCTCAGCGAGCCATCCTCATGAATCAAAAAGTCAGTCCGCAGACCGGCTTCCACCTGCTCCCGAATCTCCACCAGCTTCGGATCCCCAGCCTGGCCAGCTTTAATCTGATCCACGATCGTCGACTGTACCTGCATGTACATCAACGAAGAAGCCTCCCCAGGAAGAACAATCTCAACACCAGACTCGCAAAAATCCTGCTGCAATCTCCACTGCGAGGTCAAAATCATCACCGCGGGAAGCCTACTCAGCGCATCAGGGACCACATTCACCTTGCCAGGGTGAAACTGCAAATCAATCTCATAATCCGCCATAAGCTCCAACCACCGACGCTGTCGCATGTTGAGCTCCTTCTGAGTAAAAATATACTTCAAGATTTTGTGATCGGTGAAAATCTTCACTTTCTCACTTAGCAGGAAGTGCCTCCAAATCTTAAGAGCAAACACAACGGCAGCCAACTCCAAATCATGCGTCGGGTAATTCTTCTCATGAACCTTAAGCTGACGAGAAGCATAAGCCACAACACGCCCGTGCTGATGCAACACACAACCGAGACCCTTGCCAGAAGCATCACAAAAGATCTCAAATCCACCGCTGCGATCAGGCACAACAAGAACAGGGGCAGTCGTCAGCCTCTCCCTCAGAATACCAAAGGCACTCTCACAATCACCTGACCAAACAAAAGCAACATCCTTCCACGTCAACCTGGTCATCGGCTCAGCAATACGGGAAAAGTCCTTGATGAAACGCCGATAGTAACCAGCAAGTCCAAGGAAACTCCAAATCTCAGACGCAAACGATGGAACAGGCCACTCTCTGATGGCCCTAATCTTCTCGGGGTCCACTGAAATACCATCTCCAGTCACCACATGCCCGAGAAAAGCAACTCTATCCAGCCAAAACTCGCACTTCGAAAACTTAGCATACAAACGATGCTTCCTCAAGATCTCCAATACCGTCCTCAAGTGCGACGCATGCTCTTCCTCCGACTTCGAATAGATCAGAATGTCGTCAATAACGATAACAACAAACTTATCCAAAAAGTCGTAGAAAATCAGGTTCATCAGATTCATGAAAACCTTTTGAACTCAGCCATGCCACTTCTCAACTTGGGTTGAACATTTCTTTGTATGGGTTGGATTTGATCAATTTGGTCTTGTTGTCTCTGGATGATATTGGTTATTCCTTGCAGCAATTGGACAACAACGTTCGTCTCCATCTGGTTTTGTCCCGAACGTTGTCCTTGGCCAGTGCGAGATATCCCATAGTTTGATTGATGTTCTGATTTAGGTCAATCCCTTGGTTCAGAGGAATATCACCGTTACCATCAGCCATCCTATACATGGAAGAGACAATAAAAAATTTTCAATCATACTTATGACCAAAATTTTTTATTTGCCAGAAATGCTAACATGATTCATCCTAAATTTCATAACGTACAATGTTTTGCTACTATAATCAGATCAGCCTCACTCACCAAAACATTTCTTTCATCTATACAAAAAAGTATATATATATATATATATATTTTCATTTCCATTAGATGTACTCTTACATACAAACATTTCTAGGTAGTACATCAAAAAAAATTTGTAGATGATAGTTCAATCATCCTCTTACAAAATGTCCACAAAAGTTCCCAAAAGTACATACTTCCCCTCTTGTACTAGTAGTCACCTAGGGCCAAAAATTTACATCGCTATTAAAGGCCACGAACTCATCCGAGTCAGAATCAAGTACTAGGATTATCTCATGCGAGGGATCTGCACCAGTCGATGTTGGCTCCACAAAAACCGAAGTGCTATCAACTTCGATCACATCAGTAGCATCTGATATGTTATGAACCTCGACAACAAAACTAGAAACATCTATATCAACAGTCACATCATATGAGAGCTCAATCAGAGGGGCCCCCTCATGACCTATAGTTGGCACATCTGATTCGCCCTCTACAGAGTTCATTGGCACACCCATAGAGCCCCAATGGTATGGATCCTCAAAATTAATGACATCAAGGGGTTGAATAAAGAGGTTATGCCCCATATCTGCTTCTACCATATCCTAATGGGTTCATATTCATAATTTGCTCCTAAGGAATTCTCATCCGAAACATTTTCAGTCTCTAGGCTCGCGCTGGTCGACATAGAGGAAGGATCTACAAGAAAACCATGATACCATCCATTAGACCCAATAAGGAAATCGATTCAATCATATGTACACATGATATTCTAATAGTTCTCTTGTGACTTGGATTTAGGGCGAAGCATTTCATAGATTTCTCGGGTTTGAGTAAGCATAACTGATTTTATATAAGTCACATACCTTACTTAAAACTTGACACCGTGCATGGTGTATGGGCACCACGTCGCTATCACAGGAATATCATTCAATGACACGCCCTATGACCTTGTCACCTTCCATTAACCTCGAATTATATATATATAATCTTCTCTCCCTTCTTCAACTTAAATTCTTTTGGTCTAAACCTAGGCGCTCTGATACCACTTTACTATAACGCCCCAAATCTCATAGCGGAAGACTTAAATAGCTTATCAACAGGGGTGTGTACCAGCGACGATGCGCATACAAGGATGAACATGTACACGTGCCAAGCCTCAGTGGTCATTACATGATATACATCCAACTACATATGATCCAGAAAGTTTCACTAAGAAGCCCAGAGAAAAATATAATACATCATAGATGTCTAGCCAAGTGCATCATACAATAAGGAGTTCTAAAAAAACAAAACAAAACATCTCCATCTGGCATCTTATTGTACTTAGCACAAAATTTCAACTCCACTTGGTGTCAACTTGTTGCTCCTACTAGCTCCGATGGGCAGGTTAAGTAGCATCTGAAATGGTTGTAAATAAACCCACGGGGTAAGCTACACGGCTAAGTAAGTACAAAATTTCTCACTAATAAATTTAATAGGCATATGTACATTTATTAAAAAAATGCATTGAAGTAACTATACTACTTGAAATCAATTGAATGTATATATAAATATATATCAAAACATGCCAAAGACATTTTTATGACTTGTCCAGATATACGAAAAGTACTTGACAAAATGAACAATAAAATTCTTTTTTTTTCTTTTGTAAACCCTCTCAAATGTCCACTAAGGCTATGAATTATGGCCTAGTAGCATTGGAATGCACAAGGCATCAGTAAACAAATAAAACATTCGTTGGTCGCCTAGGGACAATGTACCAATCCTTGTCATAGGTTACACCAAGATCAATTCACATGTATAAAGATGTGACTCTAGAGGTGGCCTCCACCATGCGTGTGGTGTGGCACTTAGCTCTCAATATTTGACCGAAGACCAATATTTAAACAGGTACACTCAATACCATATGACAGTCTCATATATTAAACAGTTCATTCCATAGTGGACAGATGAAATTCGCAGTATTTCACAAAATTTCGCACAGTAACCATAATCGAAGTAGTATGCTCTTGACAATCACATTATTTTGAATAATGTTTTCATCATTTTTAAAATAGTTTCAAATTTAAACTGCTCTTAGTAGATCATAAAATTTTATGAATATTATGAAATAACTGTCACAGATCACTTTTTTAGCAAAATAATCAATAAAACATAACGTTTCATTCAACATTTTGTATAAAACTATTTCAGTAAGAAAGTTGTACTCACCTCGTAGCGGTCAATTAAAAGTGTTTTGAGACGCACGACGTATGATACCTAGAATAATAACAAATTTGATCTTTAGTATTGTTTCATCAAGGCTCATATTATTGCACACACATTTCTTTTTATGAATGGCCTTCCTACATTGTTTTAGAGAGTCCAAGACTCTTACGAAAAATCCTAGACGTATAGGTGTCTATCTGCAAATTTGCAAAATTGTAGGCACCACATAAGATTAGTATCAATTTGTAAATTCTGTTTGCAAACAAAACCTTATTTTGGGTCTTTATGCGAAAATTTGGACCTAAAAGCAATTTGGACAGAATTTTGGGCTTAAACGAAATTTTCACTTTCTTCCATCTTCAACCCGTTGCTCACCCAAACCCAACTATTTGGGTTCGGGGGGCAGTCTCCCTAGGCAGCGTCCAGACCCGGCCATCGGACCTGGGTGGTCGGCGGTCGGCGGCTGGCGGCGGGCCGGCGGCCAGCGACCAGCGATGAGCCCGATCAGTTTTTAAAAAAACAAACATTCATGCTGAAATTTTTGCATGAAAACCAAAGGTATCAAAGCTCTAATCTCTTGGTAAAATACATTCTTCATTCTAAATGGGATTTAGGGGAGAACATATTGAAATTTAAAATTATACCTTTCTTTCCTTCCTCCTTTACAAGAATCCTCAAATTTCTCAAGCCCTAAGCGCCTCCTCTCTGGCCTGCATGAGATGAAGGTGGGTTCTTCTCTTTCTTTACTCCTTCCTCTTCTCTGTTATTTTGGTCAAAGTGAAAAATGGCTGGTCGAAGAAGAGAGGGGAAAAGAAGCTGGGGAGTCTCTGACCTCTTCATTTTTTTGTTGCATTGAGGAAAATCTTTACAAGTGTCCCAGGCTATGTACACTTGTAAGTTCTATTATCATATCATGACACGTGTCCCCAGCTCATCTCTCCATTTCTTTACCCATTATAATATATATATTAATTATTATTCTAATTAAGATTACTACCGGGTTACAACAAAACTAAATTAAAGAAACATACCCTTTTTAGCACGCCAAGCGCGATAATTTGTGCAGTTCTTCTTTACATGCCCTTCAGCTCCATAGAAGAAACAACCTTTACCTTCTGAACTTTTCGTTTCCCTTTGTTGTTTCTTTTGAGAAGATGTATCTGCAGCTTCAGTATCCTTCTTCCTTTTGTTGAAGGTGTAGGTCAGGTGAGTGCTTTCTGTCATCTCTTGCTTAAGCCTTTCCTCTTCCTTTACACAGTATGAGATGAGCTCATCCAGAGACCAAGTCTCATCCTTCAGATTGTAGCTCATCTTAAACTAGTTAAACTGTGATGAAAGAGATATCAAAACAAAATGCACTAGCAGAGCCTCAGAGAGGTCTAGCTCAAGTGCTTTTAACCTTGAAGCAATATTAGACATCTTCAATATGTGCTCCCTGATGCTTCCTTTACCTTCATATTTCATTGAAGTTAGGTTTTTCAAGAGTGTACTAATCTCACTCTTTTCATTCTTGACTAACCTCTTTTCAAGCTCTATAAGGAACCATTTAGCTGGGGCAATTTTCTCTGAAATAGAGCCCCTGAGATATTTTGGAATGGCATTCTTCACAAGCATTAAGCACATGCGATTTGATCTCTTCCACTCTTTCATCTCCCTCTGTTCATTAGAGGTACTCTCATCAGTGAGTGGTAGAGGACTATGAGTCCTCAATGCCAGATCAAGATCCATGACTTCGAGGATTATCAAAAGATTCTCCTTCCATGCCTTAAAGTTAGAACCATTAAGTACTGGAATAGATTTGAGGTGGGTAGAAAAATTTTCAGGAATAATAGCTGAAAAAGAGAATAAGAAAACAATTGCAACATGTTCATATGAGTAATAAACAAAACAACACCAAATTCAAATTATGCTATTTTCTCATCTCAAGTCATCACATACTAGCCCAGTATTTATCTTTGGATAATCTATTGGCTAGTAGTTGACATCTTATTGTAGCAATCAGACAATGACAATAATAACATGCCAAAAATACAACTTCTTTTGGGTCGAATTAAATTTGCATGCATTGATCTCACTAATCATCACCTTGTATATTGCCACAGGTGCCCATAAAATGATATAGAACGATAATATTCCTTTGGGCCGATTTAGCATTCTTACGAAATCATGGGCACATAAAATTCCTTTTATATTTATAAAATGAAATAATGCAAAACAACAGAGCCCACTTTGGCGAGATGATGATTGCACGAAGTCATTTCAAAAATATATACATTTGCAAAATTTGAACCTATGTCGCAATTTAATACATGAATTTATACTTTAAGTGGAAATATTCAATTCCACTTTATTCAAAATTAAATTTAAGGCAACCGAAATTTTCATACAAAAGTATGTATTTAATCGTTTACATTCCGAAATAAAATTAATCTTCACAAGAAAAAAAACCCACTTTGATGAGTTGATGATCCAATCAATCTATATTCGAAATATGTAATTAATTGTGCCAAAGTTTGATTTTTAAACTAAACTGAATTTAACACAAAATGATTACACTAGGTGGAAATATATATAAGAACATTTTATTCCACCTTTCAAATCATTTACATTGAGTTAAATAAAATCCATAATTTCAAAACAAATTTTCTTCTTCAAAATGAGGTATATATGTGTACTAATATGTATATGAACATACATATACAGTTATATATATATACACACACTATCCCATTTTATATAAAACTTTAAAATGTGTGAAATTTATGTAAGGCCATTTACTTGATGGTTAGTGAAGAAAATTCCTTAAGGCCTTTTTAAATTATCATTGAGGAGAAATATACGTTAAACCTTTTATTTCCTCCCGAAGAAAACACTTGAATTTTGTGTTTTAATTTAAATCTAAATTTAGGCAAATAGAATTTTCATACCAAGGTATGAAGTCAACTTGTTATATACCGAAATAAATAAATATATATATATACACACACATACTTACGCTATGAATTTAGAATTTGTAACGCCCTGCTTCCCAAAAAAACACCGGAAGCGAGAACGTTACGCGGTCCGCTTGAACTGGAGCGGTAAAGTTCGAGTTCAATAAGCGTCTGTGATAAAAACACAGAGAAGATCCTTGCATTTGCGTTCAGAACAATCAGAAAACATTCAAAGAGATAAAATCCACGTCCAAAACTATTAAGTCCATACACGAAATTAAACAACAAGCCACAGCAGGGCTAAAGTAGCAATAAAAGGAAAGTACACAAAGCAATAACAACAATGTCTGAACGTAAACTAAAAGGTAGCAACGGTAGGAGTCTACTAGTCCTCTGTAGGGAGAGGCTCAGTGTCTACAGCGAACTCCTGGCTCTCCAAGTCAGGCGCCACGAATGGGTCCCCTGGGTACTCAAGCTCAGAATCTGACATACATCCACAAACATGAATGTATGTCAGCAAGGGCTGCAAGAAGAGGTTAGCAACCCAAAACAAGATATACAAATGATATGAATTTTAAAAGACATTAAAGAATTAAAAGCGACAACTACAACAACAATTAACAAGATAATTGTAATTGAAAACGGGAGTGAGACATTCCTAACATGCAGTTCTAAGCTGCTTCAAGAAGTAAAGTAAGGTTTGCTTGAATTCGTTAGCAAGTCAATTTACTGAGACCACGGTAGCGTTGCAAGTTTCAAGTCAATAGTTCACATCTATCATGGGGTTCTCGCCTTTAGGTCGTGATGAGTAAGTCGTTCTTCTCACGGGGGCTTACCGTGATTGACGCTAACCCACCGCATGCGGGTGGTGCTATTGAAGAGAGGACTCTTTCATACGCCTAGTGGCCGCTCAACCCTAACCCCACCCTAATTTTGTGCTAGAACACGAGCCAGCCTTGTCGACTCATACGACATCACGAATTCACGATTCCGCCTTCGAGGCGCACGATTTTCACGATGTCCAACTTGTTAAACATTTCAAGACTTGCAGAAATTTAATGTTATCAATATTAATTTGTTATTATGACAATTCCAATCAGCGGAAGTGGGTTGAACAAATTTTATAGCAGTCTTAAAAATAATGTTGAACATGAGCTTTTGTTGAACCTGCTACAGAAACTAGTTTTCTTCCTTGTTGTTTAAAATTAAAGTATATCGTGTGATATGCCATTGGATCAAAAATTTCGTTCAGATTGTCATGGCATCGTTTTCATGCGTCATTTCACGTATAGTTTTCAAATTATACAGCAATAAGTAAAAGCGATGTAAAAGTCCTGAAACTTCAAAAATTCATATCTAATTGCACACTTGCCTGTTTTTGGCGTTCTTGGTGTCGTCGGAAACATCTCAACAGGTACTACGCTACGGTGATGATGGTTTGCTGGTTTAACAAAACGTATAATCAGATTAAGCATTTTTCGATCAGAACAATGTCACAAAATTCCCTACAACGTCTAACCGATCCATTTTATTAGGTTCTCTATATTACGGTGTGGGTTGTAAGTTGTTTAAGGGTAGATCTACTAACCGGAAGTGCAGCGAAGGATCGGGATGTAGTGACAGTGATACAGTTCCAAAACGGCGATGCCTACGATCTGAACTCGTTGCGACAGTGAGGAAGACGATGGACAGCGGCGTCTGGAGGCTCTGCAGGTAGTTGCGAGGGAAACAGCGAGTCCCCGTGGATGACGACGTCAGATCTGAGGCTAGCGATGTGCACGCAGCCTGACATCGTCGGATTCACGCATGGGGAAGGTGAAGAACGGCCTGCGGGAGTGTTTCGTGGATGTCCTAGGTTGTGCAGGTAGCCAGGGCTCCGACGTTGGTTTGCAGCACGAGGGATGAGCTCCAGCGTCGCTGATCGGAGGCTGCCGGCGTCGGGAGCAGCTGGGCATTCGCGAGTGAGGTGGCGCTTGTAAGGAGGAGGGGCTGTGGCACTTGGTTGCGTGGAGAGGAGGAGCAGCACGATGGGAGAAGATGGAGGGGGTCGCATGTGCTCGTCATTGGCATTGAGGGGAGGCCGAGGTGCTGCGAGTGCCAGGCGTACGAGGGGGCACGGCCTTGAGGGAAGGAGGCGTTGCGAGAAGAAGGCATGGGCGGCTTCGGGCCGAATGAAGAGAGGGGGAGGACACGCTGACGACTGGGGGTTGTGCGGGTTGGGGTTCGGCGTGGGGGATCAAGGGAAGACCGCGATGTCTGGGCGGCGGTTGCTCTTGCTCGCGTGGGGAGAAAGATGTTAGGGGCGGCTGCTGAAAAAGTTGGGAGGAATAAAAAATGACCTAGGTTTCAAAATATATAGTAATAGGGTGTTGAGGAGCAGCACGTGAGGAGATCTTTTAGCTTCTCTAGGGTTTTTAAAATAATTGTGTGAGAGGTTAAAAGCACAGCACGTGAATGGGTAGGCCTAGGGTCTCAGTTTTATTTGTTTCCCTATCTTTTTTTTGTTAATAGATGTATGTGTGAGATTTGTGGTGCGTGCGTTGATTAGTTCGGCCAGGGGTTACAACAAGCTTAAAGTTATAATAGGAAAGGGATTTGAAATATTATTAATGGGATTCTAATTAATAGGTTATACTAGAGAATAATAGCTAATCAATAGATTTTAAAGGGGTCTAGAAATGGCAAGTCTCATTTGAATTTAAAAGTTAGTTTGAATTTTGAATTTTGAAAAAAAGTTTAACGAATTATATAAAGATATTGAAAATAATTATTAAAGGATTTATTAATAATACTAATAAGTATGGGGAAAAGAAATGGACACGGGTACAGGCAAAAACGTCCAACTACGAGTACGGAGAAAATATACGAGAGAAATACAGATAATATTAATGATAAGAACCGGTCGTTACATCCTACCCACCTTAAGAACGATTCCGCCCTCGGAATCTTATCGGCTAAGTCACCGGGAAAACGTAAGGGTAACGATCGTATCTCCTCTTCTAATGCACGCATACCATAACTAACCATCACGCCATAACCAAATAGTATCTACTAATACTAATATCATTACCAATAGTATCACTACTAATAGTACTAATTAACGTCCATGCTAATAGTAGTAACAGTACGCATACACACATTACTAATTACGTATTAACCTAACACATTTAATATAATACCATCCAATATCATACTTGGGCGAATAGTGACACACGACCACATTGATTCACTAGCTGTAAGTGTGCCATCACCTCGCATACTCACATTATTACTAATTCACAACGTATTACCCTATATCTTATACACTCATCATTTATAACGATATAGTACCACACATCACATAAACATACCACTAATACATAAATACAATCATTCTTCGTCAATTAACACTTCAATCGTACAATCACTTTTACATACTGCATATTACCATATACACATATAATATATATTACTATACGTATATACATGCACGTAATACTTTACACCATACACAGACTTATATACGTCTTACTCATAGTACTAGGGTCATCGTAATCTACCCACCTTAGGATCAAATCCGTCTTCAGACTTCCTTAAATAGGCCGACATAGGGGTGAGCTGGCTTAGACACTAAGGTCATTCTACCCAAGTTTGCATACATTATAATGAGACAAAATACATCTATATGCATATACCTACTCATATATCACACACTTTCAAATAATTATACATACGTTCATTTTACACACATATATATGCTCACACTACTACACGCCTACCTCATATCTATATAGAACAGTTATATACACACACCGGTATTCACAACCATGGTAATTTACATAGGGCTAGTACACTATTACATACATCCATATTCGTAGTCACAACATTCGACTATACATACTTCCTGGTATACACATGCTCATACATCATCCCATAGTGGTACTACGACATTATAATCCTACCTTACATACAACACACTTATTCATACAATGTGTGTGTGTGTGTGTGTGTGTGTGTGTGTGTGTGTGTGTGTGTGTGTGTGTGTGTGTGTGTGTGTGTGTGTGTGTGTGTACCGATAACTAACCACATACATATATATACGCATGAGTACATGCCAGACCTGCTAACATATATATCACATAATAAATCTGCACACACAACTATACGTACACTATTATCATTATACCTAACATGCATATCACTGTACTAGTATATAATTACAATCATTAACAAGTACGACTAAGGTACAAATACTCCTAGTAACTAGCCAATATTAAATCTAATACGCACAAATATTCCTATAGTGATATGGCTAATCACTCGCCTAAGTGTAAATATAACACTTACTACTCTACACTCGACTATATACATATATATCACAAATTACCGTACATACATGCACATACGACACAATAGATAATCACGCTATACTAATATACTCAGGGTAAGCACACTCATACATGGGTGGTATATAGAGATTAGCATACGCGGGTCCACACTCACTATCTAAATACATGCACCACAACACTACAATCAAGCTAATGGTCCCACTATACTTAAACTAAAGCTGACATAAGCAAAGATAAGCGCTAATGTGGTAACTAAGTAATAGGGTAGGATTCAGAGTAGAATGAGGCAACGAGTTAATGTTGTGATGGGCGGTTCCGAATGTGAGATGGATAAGAGGTTAGCCAGTTGGGTGAGATAAAATATTTATGAACAAAAATAAGAAGATAAAGATATGTGTAAGAAAAACAATATCGTCATAACTTACGTAAAATAGTGAGCATACGGTACGAGTTAAGACGTAAAATGTGATCAGTCAAATAATAGGTGAAGAGTAATATGGGCATAGTGTCGTAGTGCTTGTTTTGTAAATGGAAATGGGTTTGTAAAATGGAAATTTTTTATAAAAAAATGTGAAGACAATGATTTTGAAACTGACACACAAGATTTTAAAGTTCTATTTAACGTAGGAAGGTATTTTTAAAAGTATATAGGAATGACTGTTTTTGAAATATGTTGGTAAGAAAAGGGGATAATATTTTAAGCTAGCGAAATAGAAATAACGTTTAAAAAAGAGTTCATTACACGAGGAAAATAGAGTAGCTATATAAGGCTATGCGAAATACAAGTGCGGAAGGTGTATGTTAGAAAGTCGCTATAAGATAGCAACTAAAGATCGCGTCAGAAGAGTTTCATAATCAAGGTTGGGTTTAAGTCGACTGAAGTGTAGAAAATCTAAGTATAAGTTTTCGAAAGGATTTAAACTTAGCAAAGAATTCAATAAAAATATCGAAAATACTTTTTAGAAGATCTCGGATCTGTAAGATGGCGGACCTGAAGAGTTTATGTGAATCGAGGACAAGGAATATGTTTGACAATTGAAACGTAAGGACGACTAAGAGGCAACTCCGTGAATACGCTACGATGGCTTTCTACGATCATTAACATGGAAGTGTAATGATTAGAAAATAATAAAATCAGGGGGAAAATAATCATTGGGTCGATTAAGGTTTAGCACTAAGGTTCATCAACGTGCTAGGCTGCGATAAGAAAGCCGAGGTAAGGGTTCGTTGAGGATCACGATCGAGATCTTATTTATAGATCTGGAATATCCTACGCTTTGGAGTCTACTCATTGCAGGCATCTCAGGTTCGACTCGCACGGTGACAATCGCTACGTTCGGTTGGGCCCTAGATTCAATAAATCTAAGAGAACGACTAACGGACCTCAAGAATCTAATATGGTCAGAGCTGTATGACTAATCGCTAGGGTGACTCCCAAGATGATAATACTAAGTAATGTCAAGGGTGTCTAACTAACGAGCACGAGCGTCTAACTAATTCTTCCCATTATCATGGTATTGGGTTTCCTATCATGCTGAGACAAGGTATTCGAGTAATTTTGCGTACGAACTATTCTGGATATTTTGGCTAATGATAAGTGTTCTCATTGTTCTGAATTTCACAGTTGCAGGACCTGCATGGGCCACCACTAAAACCTGTAACGCCCCGCTTCCCAAAAGACACCGGAAGCGAGAACGTTACACGGTTCGCTTGAACTGGAGCGGTGAAGCTCGAGTTCAATAAGCGTCTGTGATAAACAAAGGAGGTCCTTGCATTTGCGTTCAGAACAATCAGAAAACATTCAAAGAGATAAAAGCCACATCCAGAAATATTAAGTCCATACACGAAATTAAACGACAAGCCACAGCAGGGCTAAAGTAGCAACAAAAGGAAAGTACACAAAGCAATAACAACAATGTCTGAAGGTAAACTAGAAGGCAGCAACGGCATGAGTCTACTAGTCCTCTGCAGAGAGAGGCTCAGCGTCTCGGACAAACTCCTGGCTCTTCAAGTCAGGCGTCACAAATGGGCCCTCTGGGTCATCAAGCTCAGAATCTGACATACATCCACAAACATGAATGTATGTCAGCAAGGGCTGCAAGAAGAGGTTAGCAACCCAAAACAAGATATACAAATGAAATGAATTCTAAAAGACATTAAAGAATTAAAAGCGACAACTGCAATAAAAATTAACATGATAATTATAATTGAAAACGGAAGTGAGACATTCCTAACATGCAGTTCTAAGCTGTTTCAAGAAGTAAAGTAAGGTTTGCTTGAATTCGTTAGCATGTCAATTTACTGAGATCACATTAGCATTTCAAGTTTCATGTCAATAGTTCACATCTATCATAGGGTTCTCGCCTTTAGGACGTGATGAGTAAGTCGTTCTTCTCACGGGGGCTTACCGTGATTGACGCTAAGCCACCTCATGCGGGCGGTGCTCTTGAAGAGAGGACCCTTTCATACGCCTAGTGGCCGCTCAACCCTAACCCCACCCCAATTTTTGTGTGCTGGAATACGAGCCAGCCTAGTCGACTCACACGACATCACGAATTCACGATTCCGCCTTCGAGGCGCACGATTTTCACGATGCCACCATTTGTTAAACATGTCAAGACTTGCAGAAATTTAATGTTATCAATATTAATTTGTTATTACAACATTTTCAATAAGTAAAAGTGGGTTGAAACAATTTTTAACATAACGTCGGACATGAGTTTCATCGAACAAGTTACAGAAAACAATTTTTCTTCGTTGTTGTTTAAAATTAAAGTATATAGTGTGATATGCCGTTGTGTCACAAATTTCGTCCAGATTGTCATGGCGTCGTTTTCATGCGTCATTTCACGTTTAGTTTTCAAGTTAAACAACAATAAGTAAAAACAACGTAAAAGTCCTGAAACTTCAAAATTTCATATCTAATTGCACACTTGCCTATTTTCAGCATTCTTGGTGTCGTCGGAAACGTCTCAACAGGTACTACGCTATGGTGATGATGGTTTGCTGGTTTGACAAAACGTATAATCAGATTAAGCATTTTTTCGATCATAACATCGTCACAAAAGTCCCTACGAAGTCTAACCGATCCATTTTATTAGGTTCTCTAAATTACAGTGTGGGTTGTAAGTTGTTTAAGGGTAGATCTACTAACCGGAAGTGCAGCGAAGGATCGGGATGTAGTGACATCGATACGGTTCCAAAACAGCGATGCCTACGGTTTGAACTCGTTGCGGCAGTGAGGAAGACAATGGACAGCGGCGTCTGGAGGCTCTGCAGGTAGTTGCGAGAGAAACAGCGAGTCCCTGGGGATGACGACATCAGATTTGAGGCTAGCGATGTGCACGCGGCCTGACGTCGTCGGATCCGTGTGTGGGGAAGGTGAAGCACGGCCTGCGGGAGTGTTTTGTGGATGTCCTAGGTTGTGCATGCAGCCAGGGCTCCGGCTTGGTTTGCAGCATGAGGGAAGAGCTTCGGAGTCGCTGGTCGGAAGCTGCCGGCGTCGGGAGCAGCTGGGCGTTCGCAAGGGAGGTGGCACTTGCGAGGAGGGCTACGGCACTTGGTTGTGTGGAGAGGAGGAGCAGCACGCGGGGAGAAGATGGAGGGGGTCGCGGGTGCTCGTCATTGGCGTTGAGGGGAGGCCGAGGTGCTGCGAGTGCCAGGCGTGCGAGGGGGTGCGGCCTTGAGGAAAGGAGGCACTGCGAGAAGAAGGCCTTGGTGGCTTCGGGTCGAATGAATAGAGGGGGATGACACGTCGGCGACTGGGGGTTGTGCGGGTTGGGGTTCGGCATGGGGGAGCAAGGGAAGACCGCGAGGTCTGGGTGGCGGTTGCTCTTGCTCGCGTGGGGAGAAAGATGTTAGGGGCGGCTGCTGAAAAAGTTAGGAGGAATAAAAAATGACCTAGGTTTCAAAATATATAGGAATAGGGTGTTGAGGAGCAGCACGTGAGGAGATCTTTTAGCTTCTCTAGGGTTTTTAAAATAATTGTGTGAGAGGTTGAAAGCACAGCACGTGAATGGGTAGGCCTAGGGTCTCAGGTTTATTTGTTTCCCTATCTTTTTTTGTTAATAGTTGTGTGTGTGAGAGATTTATGGTCCGTGCGTTGGTTAGTTCGACCAGGGGTTACAACAAGGTTAAAGTTATAATAGGAAAGGGATTTGAAATATTATTAATGGGATTCTAATTAATAGGTTATAATATGGAATAATAGCCAATCAATAGATTTTAAAGGGGTTTAGAAATGGCAAGTCTCATTTGAATTTAAAAGTTTAAAGTTTGAAATTTGAATTTTGAAAAAAAAAGTTTAACGAATTATAAAAAGATATTGTAAATAATTATTAAAGGATTTATTAATAATACTAATAAGTATGGGGAAAAGAAATGGACACGGGTACGGGCAAAAACGTCTAACTACGAATACGGAAAAAATATACGAGAGAAATATAGATAATATTAATGATAAGAACCGATAGTTACAGAATTTATTTTTTTACAACAAAATTTATCTTTGAGGATAAATATACATAAAATCTTCTTATTTCCTCCTTCAATACAATTAAATTCAATATTAGGCAACTAATCATACAACGTATGTCCACAATATATAATCCAATGTGCCCAAAAATTGAATTCAAATGAAACTGAACTTAAATGTAAATATATATGAAAACCTTTTATTTACTCCGTCGATCCATTTAAAATTCAATCAGGCAACTAAGCATACAACATATGTATTTAACCGTTTACATTCTGAAATAATAATAATTTAACTGTAGAGCCCACTTTGGTGGGGTCTCGTAATAATTAAAATTATTTCAAAACGTATAAATAAAGCAAAGAATGCCTAAAAGAATTAAAATGGAAAGAATATAATTTAACACACAAATTGGGCTTAAAGGAAATATATACACATAGCCATTTATTTCCTCACTTAATGAATTTAAATTGAAGATTTTAGGCACTAAATTTACATACAAAGTATGTTTGTACCTTTTTATATATCGAAATAAAAGTAATCGCCACGATAAAGCCCACTTTGGTGGGTTATCATTTTAAATAGAATTATTACGAGATATATATAATTAATTACGCCTAAAAACTGAATTTTAAAATTTAAACTGAATTTTAACACAAATTTATACCTAATGGAAATATATAAATTGATTTTTTATTTCCTCATTAACTTGTGTTAAAATATCCCAAAACATGCCCAAATTTGTGTCCAAATAGACTAAAAGAAGAACATAACATCCAAATAACCCAAACAGGCCCAAAAAACAAGCCAGCCCAATACTGTTTTTAAACTTTTTTTGAAAAAAATACTGTTTTGGGCCTAACTCTGGCACAAGGCTTGCTAGGGTTTGAAAACCCTAGCAGGTGGCCGCCCTAGGGGGCGGTCGCCGCCGCCCCCCTCCTTTGCAGTCGGTTCCGGCATGGGGCCGGCGCTGCCGTCTTCCGACAGTGGGCGGCAGGGTGTCACCCCCTTTCCTGCCATTCCTAGCGAGGGGGCGGCAGAGCTGCCCACGATTTTCTGATTCGTCGACGAGGGGGAGCCCCTCGCCTTTGATCGTCGATTGGGGGGTCCGGCGGAGCGCCGCCCCCCTTTTCCTGGGATCGCAATGGGGGCGGCAGGGTGCCGCCCCCTCTGCAGTCCACGGCAGGCCCCCGACTGGGGGCCTGCTCTTTCGATCAGAGGGGCGGCAGGGTGATCGGTCCATATTTTCACCCCTTTTCTGCATATTTGCATGCTATTTTGATTGCTGATATTGCGATTTTCACGAGTATTCGACGATATTGCATTACTTTCACTATTTCTTGTTTTTGTCAGATTTCAGGAAATATGGAGCAATCGGGAGCAAAAATGAGCTTAAAGGACTTGCACGTGTACCGGAGCGTCACACATGGCCCTATCAAGAAGCCAACGGTCCTGGAGGATGAGTGGAAGAAGAAGGAAATCAATAGAATCATTGAAGAGGCGAGGAGGAGGAGAGTTAACTCCAGAAAGAGGCCACTCGGCCGAGTAACACAGCCCACTCGGCCGAGTGAAGAAGCGTATTCGGCCGAGTACAACTGATACGAAGAGATCTTGAGCCACAACGTACTCGACCGAGTGATAATTCCACTCGGCCGAGTAGAGAACTCCACTCGCCCGAGTGAGTCAAAATTTCTGAAGGGAATCGAAGATAACTCTCTGGAATTTTTGGAAGAACATCAGAAGACCCTACTTGACCGAGTAGAGAAGTCCACTCGCCTGAGCGAATGATCCCACTTGGCCGAGTGACGCCGATGACACGAGCGCCCAGATTTTCAGACAGCCTCCCACTCTTTTAAAATCTGCTATCATTTCAGTGGTCAAAGTATTTTTCTCATATTTTTTATGGATAGTAGACTTCATGACGGTTCCAATACCGCTAAGAACGTACCAATCGGAGGTAAGATGAAATCTGGAGAATTTCTACAAGTTGATGCTGCAGTGCTGGAATTCGCATATCAGTGTCACTCGGCCGAGTAACACTTTCACTCGGCTGAATGAGCTTTCCACTCGGCCGAGTGACCAGTTTTTGACAGTTTTTGACAGAGTACTGTTTTCTGGAGTTTCTGCAGGAATTCCCACTCGGCCGAGTCATATTCCCACTCGGCCCGAGTGACTGTGGGCCCAGATTTTAAGTTGCGGCCAAGCTGACTTGGGCACGAATTTCAGAGGGTTTTGAGTGGTTATTTGCTAGTGTTTTGGGGGGCTATATAAGAGGTTTGTAGCCGTCATTAGAGGGGGTTCCCATATGTTTTCTTAGAGACTTTTTTAGAGGTTAGGCCATGCCCTAGGCACCCTCTTGGATCTAAAAGCTTGTAATTGGATTGAAGTTCTTCATCAAAGCTTGTATCAAGATAAGTGCTTTTGTTCTTGTTAATTCTATCGTTGATTCTTAGTGATTTCTTATTGTTTATCCCTCTTTGATGCAAGCAATGTCTTTTATTGACTTCTATATCGTTATCGTTATGCTTGGTTGATCGTTATTCTAGGGAAGGGGATGAACCCTATGAATCTAATTTCAGATTTGTGATGAATGAACTTCTACGTTGCTAGAATTGCTAGGAGGTTAGGTTGTGATTGATTTATCACGGATAGCTAGAGATTTCCATCGATTGGTGTTTGCAAGAGATTGGATTCTAATCGATGGAAAGTCCTAGATATTTGATTTAGGTTTATAATCGAGATTCTCTAGAGTTGGTTTGCAAGAGATTGGACCAAAGCTAGGATTTTTATTATAAATCTATACCCATATTCGTTTGCAAGAGATTGGACGAATACGAACTATCACAACCTAGATCGTGACTCGAGTTTGCACGAGCGTGGGCTCGAGGAGAAATTGGACGATGATGTCGATCTTCATGCTAGTGGCTTAGGTTAGGGTTTGTACGAGAGTGGGCTCTAATCTAGGTTGTTATAGACCGGTAATAGCGTGAGAGTGTGGGCTTGGTTCTATATTCAGTTACGACTAGTTCACCTCAACACAAGTCTAGTAATATTGAGATTCACTATTTGCAATGATGTATGACGATCCGTAGTAGGAATTTCCTAGCCCTAGACACTTTTATTATATTGTATTTGAATCGATATTTGACCAACATCTTTATCACCGACACCGACATCCATCACCATTGTCATTACATCATACCATAACCATCTCCACCAATAAAACATTCGTAGTCGAGCCAACCTAGGATAGATTGGAACCAACACCATCTCCTCGTGTTCGATACCCGCTCGCCACTTGACCGTGCGCTTGCGGTAAAACTACAATCGTTCTCTGGGTGTATATCCGGGGCCGATCAAGTTTTTGGCGCTGTTGCGGCAGGTGTTTCCCGTTGGGTGCCAATTTGTCACAATTAGGTTGATTGGATTACGTTAAAAAATAGAAAAAATAACAAAAACAAAAAACAGAGAGAGATAGAGAGATTTTCCCCACCACCTGATATTACTATTATCTTTATCTCTCGTTGTACCACTGACATCTTTTCCAGGTTGTTTACTTTGCTTGATCAGGTACAGGTATTGCAGCGATGGTTCTTCCAAAGAATATGCGACATGGTTCTATACAATCCTACATATATCTCGGTACATTCTGTCAGGCTGATGGAGAGTCCTTCGGGGATGCCTTATGCAGGTTCCAAAGAATGTTAGGAATGTTCCAGACGGAGTCAGACCATGAGTGGAATGGCTCCACGCTATTCGATATTTTCACTAGAAGGCTAAAGGGACCCTTACGTGAGTTTCTGAAGAGGATGCAAGTGGGGAAGTTCAGTGATCTGCAGTTGGCAGCAACCTTGGAGCAAATGATAGATGATGCTCGATCTACCGGTTCACTAACCATTACGGTAAGTAAACCATCCGACCAAGTATTCATCGATTTTGTTTGGCTAATGTCTCTGGTGCAGATACTATCATAAATGGAGTGCATGCTTCACTTGAAGGTGATCATATCCACCTTTACACCATCAAGACTCCATAAATAGAGAATCTGAGCTGCCAAAGGAGGACACATATATGGACCTATTGAGAAACATTGTCGACGTAGTTCGAGAAACCGGTCTATTGACAATAACGGCATGTGATCCTTTTGAGCTTGAATCTTAAAACTTTATTACTCATTGTATCTCTTCCACAGGCACAATTGATGATGGAGTCTATGCTCTAGTTGAGGGGCACAAGACCCATTTTTACACCACGGTCGAGATACATGAGCCTATAGAGCCACCTTGTACCATCGTCGCCTCCCCCTGCCACCCACCTGAGTCAGAGCAACCTATACCATCAGAGGATATTATTGAGGAGGTCATGCCTACAGTAGCGGAGCAGACCATCGAGGAGGACGCGACTTGGGACGATGACATCTGCACACAAATGCAGCCCGAATTGTGCCCCCTCCTTTCAAGCTACCGCAGCCATCCCCACCTTCTACAGAGGCTGAGCATCCCTCAGAGGACCACCCTTCCACTGACGCCGAGGACTACCCCACAGAGCTTATGGCTCCCCTTCAGGAAGATCTCTTTACTCCCTCGCCCTTCATATTTGATTCCCCTCCCGTGTATGATGTTTGCTATGATTCAGATTTTGACGACCGATTGTGCCTTTTGCAGGATACACATACATATGAACAAAAGGTACAATGGGACGTATACGAGGAGGAGAGCGAAGAGTTAGCACCCATGGACACATATGAATATGATCAAGAGGTGTCATGCCCTGTTTTGAAGTATACGTGTATTCTACTGTGTACACGTGGTATTTCTACTTATAATGCATACGTAGGCATGAAGTAAACGTAGATATTGATGTATGTAACGTAGTGCAAGAGGGATTTGACCGTAATACGTGGCTAAGGGAAGAGAATGTGAAATGTGAATGCAGAGAAGTGCGAATGACGTCGTGTGTGTAAAACAACAGGAACGTATTAAACGTGTGTGTGTGTGGTGCATGTATGCATGTGTAGGCAAGCATCGGTGTGTGTAGGAAAGCCATGCAAGTGTGAAAGGGGTTAGGGGTCAATGGCAACCCCCGTAAATTTTTAGAAAGGCTAGGGGTAAAACAGTCATTTGGACTAAAGCTGATGTGCGTACATCCTAAGATGGTGTGTGCATAAAGTAATGGCATACTTGTAAATACTTGAATGTGTGAGAGGTAGTTTGGTCATTTAATAATTAACATGGCTTATGGGATAAGCCATGGAAACCTATTCTAGAAATCTCTCCCTGTTTCTCTCCTTTTCTTTTATTTTCTTCTCTTTTCTTCCCTTATCCTTATCTCCTCTCCTCCTACTCAATTCCCACCCCCCAATTTCGTGCTCCCCCTCCTACCCCTCTATGTTATCCCAAAAAGAAGAAGAAGAAGAGGAAGAGGAAGAGGAGGAGGAGGAGGAGGAAGAAAAAAAGAAGAGGAGAAGAAAGAACACTCTTGAGGTAGGGATTTATTTGGATTTGGAAATCAAATTAGGGTTTATTTTTATCATGTATTTTTGTCATGTTTGTTCAATATGTATCAGGGGAAGTTAAACTTTATGTTTCATGATTAAATTTCATTAATAACCCCTTGAAATTCCAAGCAAAATCTCCTCTTTGAAATCCTGAAAACCATGTTGTATGTTGTTGCTGTAATTAGGTTACTGTAGCTCGAATTTGATTTCGAAAAAAATATGAGCTTGTAGATTTTGAAGTTCTACCCCAAAATCATATAAATTTTGATATATATTCAATTTAGAATTTGGGAGCAAAAATTCCATCTTTACAGCATGTTTGTTTGGATTTCAGTCTTGACAAGGTTTAGTAAAATTGGCCTAAACACCTGTACACATCATGAAATTTTATGATCTTGGTCTTGTTGGAAAGTTAACAGGTGTTTCTAAAAATTAATCAGAGTGCTTATATGTCGAAATTCTGGCTGCAACATGCCCAAAATTGGCTTTCAATACAGGCCCTGAAATCTGTCTGAAAAAACAGATTTGACACACTTTACCAAATAATTCACTATAAATCATATACTTAATATTTTTTCCTGAAATTTTATCTATGAATTCAGGACTAACATATATATAACTTTTATTTAGTAAGTTTTGTTAAATTTTGATTATAATTTTGATTATAACATATATATAACTTTTTCCTGAACTTTTATTTAGAAAAATTCGGTTTCACTTTCAACCACCGAGGCGGAATACATTGCCGCCGGTGCCGCTTGTGCCCAGGTTCTTTGGATGAGACACACATTGAAGGACTTTGGTATTCATTGTGATACTAGCCCTATCATGGTGGATAACCAAAGTGCTATTTGTCTTTCAAAGAATCCGGTGCACCATTCCCGATCGAAACACATAGATGTCCGACACCATTTCTTAGATGATCATGTTGCTAAAAAGGACATCATATTAGTGTACGTTGAAACCCAAAAGCAAATCGCCGATATTTTCACGAAACCCCTAAAGGAGGACTCCTTTGTGCGGTTGCGTCGAGAATTGGGGATTATGGGTGAATCCGAAATATAGGATTCATGCTTCATTCAATAATTTTGCATGCTATTATTCTTGACAATATCTCATTCATGCTAGAATTATTGGATTTTTCGGGAATTTTATGTGATATCTTAATTTTTCGTTCGATTTGTGCGTAATCATCAAATTTCTGTTTTTCGATGTTTAATGGGGTAGTTTAGATGATTATTGAGAGTTTTGAGATTTATCGTCCAAGCGTATTATGGAGAGAACTTGATTTTCAAGTTTTTGACTCTTTAGTCGGTTCATGTTCAGTGATCGACCGACTAGATTAAGATCTAGTCGGTCAGTACTTGAACGCAGACCGACTAAATCTTGTCAGTAATTCTTGGATTCAGCCACTGTTTGCACCTAGTCGGTTCAAGCTCATTGACCGACCGACTAGATCGTGATCTAGTCGGTCAGTGCTTGAACTGTGACCGACTAGTTGTGCCAGGGGCTGTTTGGTCATTTGGGAAATCGACCGACTTAAACTCAGTTTAGTCGATCGATTTTCATTCTAATCGATCGAAATCTCTTCTCTCTCCGCTCAAAACCCCGACCTCCCTCGAGACCCTTCGTCTTCCGGCCACTTTCCGACCATTCCCGCCGTCGCCGTCCGCCGATCTTCGACCTAGGGTATCTCCTCTTCCTCCCTCTCCTATCTAGGGTTCGGTTTCAGCTCTAGGGTTAGGTTGTTCTGTTCGGTTTCAGCTCTAGGGTTAGGGTTTCGATTAGGTTTTCTTTCCTAATTCCGATTTAGGGTTTCTTCTTTTCCGATTGATTGTGCCGTGTCTTGCTTCGACTATGGCAAGAACACGCATTCCGATCACTCCCTCTAGCCCCTCTCCGATGACCGTTGATCCAATCTCTTCGGACCCCGAGCACCCAACCCCTCCGAAGCGTAGAGCCAAGACCACCCATCCTTCGTCGTCTTCGCCTCCTCTCAAGAAGAAGAGGACGACGACCGCTAAACCTAGAGGTCAACCGAAACCCAAACCCAAGCCTAAGCCAAAGGCCAAAATTCTTGCTTCTCAATCTTCGTTCCATACTCCTACCGATTCCGATACGGAGTATATCCCCGAGACCGAGACTCATAGGGAACCCACTCCTCCTATTCATCCCGAGTCTAGCACCCACCCTCGTACGTCTACTCGAAAACCTAAGGGAAAGGGTCCGATGCCGGTGGGCGGTGTCGATATTTCCTTATGTCGCGATGACCCTTTGTGTCTCGCGGCATATAACCGTATCGAACATTGCCCGCTGCTTCTGGAGCATTTCGTCCAGTTTAGCGACTTCATAGGGTTAGCTGATCTTCTGTCGTCGTCGGGTCTTCTCGATTACCTTCGATATGACCCGAAGGCGAATCCTCACCCCTA
Organism: Scilla litardierei; assembly: GCA_030789695.1. Taxonomy (NCBI): domain Eukaryota; kingdom Viridiplantae; phylum Streptophyta; class Magnoliopsida; order Asparagales; family Asparagaceae; genus Scilla; species Scilla litardierei. The sequence goes on along the minus strand of CM061142.1, from coordinate 10,825,016 downwards.
TCCTAGATTAGTGAAGCTTTTCTATGCTAATAGGATCCGGGGTCAGTACGATCAGACCCACTCTGTTGAGACGACCGTTTTGGGGACTCCTATAGTCCTCACTGCGGAAATCTTAGGAGAGATTTTGGGTATCTCTTCGTCTGGCCTTCTTCCTTCTGATATCTCGGTAGATGATATTTCTTCTCTTGATCAGACCATCCTTTCAGAGATTTTCCATCAGATTCCTCCTGCCATGATTGGCGTGCCATCTAAATCTTTCAAGCCAAATGCATGGGTCCTTAATCTGATTCTGAAGTCGTGCTTGCTTCCCAAGTACGGCTCCTCATCTTTGCCATCCCAGCCATTTTTGAAGCTTATCTATGCGATCTTCATGGGGAGCTCGATTAATTGGGCTCGAATTATACTCGATAAGATTGATTCTTTCGAGTGTATTCGAAAGTCCAATAAATCGGCTCATATTCCATTTCCTTGCATGTTGACCCTCGTGTTTCGTCATTTTCGTGTCACATTGCCTCGTGACGATGAGCGTCCCCTTGGTCCTCCCATGAATGCGACGGCCGTCAAGAAATCTCTTGCGGCGCTTCGTCACGTTCAGAGGACGGCACCTTCAGCGTCTGTCCCTGCCTCTGCCGGTGCCTCTGCTACTCCCGTTGCCACCCTTGATGACGTCGTCCGGATACTTCTTCGTCACGAGTCCCGCTTGGCTCGTACCGAGGAGGTGGTCTGCCGTATGGCCCGTCAGATGGGTGTTGAGCTTCCTCCTTCCGTGTCTGAGGGAGAGGAGTTGGTTGAGATGGATGAGGAGGACGTTGAGGAGATCTGTCGTGCTTCCACTCGTGCCCCCAAGGGCACTTCTGCTGCTGCTGGTACTTCCACTTCTGCTCCGGGAGTTGCCACCTCTTCCGGTGTTCCAGAGCCATCTGCTGCAGCTCTTCAGCCTTCTGAGCCTGCTGCTGACCCAGTTTCCGAGCCTGCTCATGTATCTGCTGCTGCTGCTTCTGTCAAGACTCATGCTGCTGTTGAGCCTGTTGCTGAGATCTCGACTCCTGCCCCGACGATTCCATCTGTTGAGACGCCTCTACTCCCTGTAGATCCTGAGTCCACTCCGTCGACTGGACCCACGGACGCTGCCGATCCTGCCTCCTCCTCGTGATCGTTGCTCCGAGGACTCTCCATATACGCTTTGGATGATATATCTTAGCGAGAGTATTTTGGGTTAGGATAGGGGTATGAGGGTTTTTATGTTTTGATGTACTTTTGATGTCGTCGCTGTTGTCGTATTTATTTCGATGATGATGATGTTGATGTATTTCTTTTTGATGATATGTAGCACTTGACATGATGTACCTCATATATTCGATGTGATATCTTTTTGGATGTACTCATGTTGTCTATATTTTTATATATATGTTCATCGTCGTTCACTCTGTTTTTTTATTCGTCGTGCAAATTTTAATATTCGTTGAATACATTTGAAATGTGATTTCGTCGCTCGACGCATGAAACCTTGGTTAAATAGATTTAAATTCTATAATTGTATAGAATTGTTTTCCATGCACAAATTTAGCCAAGAATATTGAATATTGAAGAGTATGTTTCTTTATTCAAGAAATGAATAATTATTTGGTATTTTTGATGATTTTGATTATCGTTGATTTTCATTGATAATGGAAAATTTGACACACCTTGTTTTGATTCCCACATTTTTCCCTTGGTGTCAAGTTGGTCCATTGTCTTTGTCTACGACTCCCGATGTTGGATTTTACATTTCCTAATTGTTGTCGTTGTATGCCCCCCATTTTTGGGATAATGCCAAAGGGGGAGAGATAATGATAATAAATAGGCGCAAATGAAAAATTTAACTCAATTTCCAAGAATCTAGTTTGATATGTTAGATTCAGGGGGAGTTAAGATACAAATAAGGATTTTCAAAATCCGATATTTCAAAAATAAATTCACTTTATTTATCTTACTCGTCTGATTGATGCAATTCATCTATATTCATTTTGGAATTAACGTGTCATCAATGCAGGGGGAGTAAGTATTTTACATTTGAATTATTATCTTTGATTATCATTTATGTTGGTTTGTCATCACCAAAAAGGGGGAGAATGTTGAATATTGGACTCCCCGGATTTGGTTTTGGATGATGAGCAAACATAAATAATTCATGAACTAACAATCTGTGAGCGCAGTATTGGAGATCGTCGCCAATTTCACGAGAATATTCAAAGCGACATCTCAACACTTCCAAAAGCTCGTATTCAAGCCTAAAGCTTCGTTGAAGCTCTTACAACGCTTTGGAAGTAATGAAGATTCAATCGAAGCTCTCAAAGACCGTTTATTAAGGTTTTATTTATAGTCTTTTAGTTTCGATTGATAGAATGTTAAGCCTTGAGTATATCTTACGGTTCTATCTTCATTTCGCTCATTTCGTAGCTCTAGGATTCTTGCACAAGTTCACTCTATCTTCCTCGAAGCGTCGCGCTTCGATTCGGCCTTTGTTGTGCATGTTAGTTGGTACAAGAACAAGTACTGACCGACTAGATGGAGATCTAGTCGGTCGGCCACTGTTCTTGGACCGACTAGTTTCTGTCAGTTAAATCTTTGTTCTTTACTGTTTACAGTTAGTCGGTCTGCGTTGACTCACCGACCGACTAGTTTGTGAACTAGTCGGTCAGTGATGCTTCTTTGACCGACTAGTTATGATTTACTGTTCATGCCAAATTTCTCCTAAGCTACTGTTTACCGTTAGTCGGTCTAAGAACGTTTGATGACCGACTAGTTGACAATCTAGTCGGTCAACTTTTGTTCTTGGACCGACTAAGTCAACTTGCCTTCAGACTATATTGTTTTGCCTCTTAGTCGGTCAGAAAGTGTTCTTGAACCGACTAGTTTTCTAGGTCTGAAATTCTATCTCTTCTCAGATCTGCTCTTAGTCGGTCCATGCTTTGTGACTGACCGACTAGTTGATGAACTAGTCGGTCAGTGTATGTTCTTTGACCGACTAATTCACACAGATTTCTTTCCGTTGGAGATTGACCTAACTTATGTTTTTGGGTTCCTATAAATACGAACCTAGGTCATTTCTATCTTCAATAGAGCTGCCATTAAGAGATTCATTGAGTTCTAAAGAGATAGCTATTCTCCCTCAAATCTAAAGCTCTCTTCCTCACAAGAAACCCATTCTCTCTCATTTCTAGATCTAGAGAGAAGCTTGTTCTTGGTGAGCTCTTCAAGCTATTGCTTGATCCAAGTCTCCAACTCTTCCCTAGGCACCCATTGCTGCTCATTTCCTTGGTGCTAGGGCTTGGTGACTTCATCTTCATCTAATCCTTCATTCCACCTATTGGGTAAGAAAAACTCAAGTTATAGGATTTTGTGGTAAGAGTATTTATTTCATATAAACTCTTTATATTGCTTATTGGCTCTCTCGGTTGTGAGAGAAGTTTGTGATCCCGGGTTGTGGGATTCACTTTGCCATTGCTTGTATGATTTGATCTTGTGAAGGTTTTTCACAAGATATTCATAGTGGAAATCTTGAGTTAGGGTTTCTAACTCAAGTATCCGGAGGGGATCCGGGTGGTTGGGACGTAGGATCACCGGGAACAAGTCGGGGAGACTTGGGTGGATCCGAACCCATTAACTTCGTTTGTTAGCATTGTTAATTTCATTGTTGTCATTCAATTTAAGCTTCCGCAAATTGATTTGGTAGTTGTGTGCAATTTAATTTGGAATTATACGCCTTATTATTTTAAAGTACTATTCACCCCCCCCCCCTCTAGTACTTGTGCAGTAGCTGGTAGGGCATTACAGTTTATACCCACTCGTCTTTACCGGGAGTGGAGGGAAAGAGGACATACAGAGGTTGTGATATGAGCCTCACTCCTGCCAGGGACAGCGGAGCTGAGAGGCCCGGCGTACAGTGCATGTGTCCACTGCGTCGTGTGCTATTTTCACGCCAAATTTGGGGTGAAGTCCAGGTCCTGGTATCACACAGTTTACCCAAGTTTCAATTAAATCAATAATGAAATAATAAAATAAGAATTGCGTGTTACTTCTACGGTTGGCAGCACTTCCCCTTCCCTTTGCCTGTTTCTTGGTGACTCTGTGTCATGCCTCAGGCACTTGCACTTATCTTATTAGATATTGGTTGCTTGAACACTTGTGTTATTATTATTATTATTATTATTATTCGTGCTAACCCTTTTTTGCAGTAACTCGACATTGGACCGCAGGTATGATTCCCTTGTTTTAGCTATTTAACTTTCATTATATCATTTAGTTACATGCTCTATTTCTCTTGGCTTGCCTTGTGGATTGATAACCTTAGAATGGCGTTCCAAATCCAAGTTAGTTCCTAGTAGGGCACGCATTGACGTGCTCCTCCTTATTTTTCAGGTAGCTGAGACAGCATGGTTAGTGGTGACTTGGAGTCGGGTCTCAGGGGTAGCATTTGGTGAGTGATGTAGCTTACAGTGTGTCATGGTTGTCCATGGAGGTTGAGAGTGGATGTATATATGTATTGATGCACTTGGACTATGTATAGAAATGAAACATGTTATATATATAATTTTGATGTTGTTTTGTGAGACTGTTTGGTATTTTAGTGGAGAGTCACTTGTACTATCCCAGCATGTGCGCAGTGGCCTGCATATTCAGTTTCTTCTTCCTCTACCTTTTGCTCGCCGTCGCCGCCTTCGACAGCTCTGCCCCGACGAAGCCACCGCCTAGCTCCGCCCCGGTCGCCGTCGCCATCGATGAACACGCGAGGAGCTCCTCGCTGCGAGAGGGTGAGAATGTAAAACGTATGCGTAAACGTATATACGTATATACAAAATATATATTAAGTATAAAATATGTTTTATAATGGACTTAATAGTTTAAAGTTTATAATAAATATTATATAAGTCAGAGAAATCCAAGGCTAGCTCAAGAAAATCAGAAATGACATTCTGGACCCAAGGCACTGGTTTCATCTCAATCTGATGTTCAGTTTTTCCAGAATTAATTTTTAAGTCTAAAAGTTAAATATGTTATTTTCATTCAAAAATTCGTAACTCTTTATTTTCACGTAAACTGATTCGTGATAAAAATATATGTTAAAGAACTCTCTGAGACGGTCATTTTGACATCTCACTTGCAACATTCCGATGTAGATAGCATCCAGAATAAATTATTGAATAAATACGTTACTAATTGAAAAATAGTTTTAAAATTGATTTTTGAGCTTCTAAAAATTATAAAAATTACAACAAGCTTCAGAAAAATATTTCCTCTTGCAGAAAAATTATTTTCATCATATCTAGCTTAAAGAAAAATTTAGAACCTTTTTCAGCACCGTTTTCAACCAGTTTTTAAAAATCAAAACGACCAAATTATTTAAATAGAAATGTCGCGTTCTTTAACCAAGTATTCTTGTGATTGCAGGTACCAATTCTTGTGCACCAACGTCCGTAGAAGCCCTAGAACCAGTTCCGGCTTGCTACGTCGATCTCGAAATAAGGAAGTCACGACTAATTCTAAAATTAGAAAAGTAGATAAGTGTCCCCGTATGAACTTAGGAACACTACCTATAGCCTCAGAACGGCTACTTGACTTGAACTGAACTAGAAACCCAAACTATTAGGAAAGTAATTAACTACAGATTACTTTGCCAACTTTCAACTTTGGTGGTTGTAGCACACAACCATCAACTTAGGTAAATTGTGTGCTAAATCACACTATTACATGCTCGAAGCATGGAATCGACATCATGAACGTTGGACTTGTTTTAATCCTCACTTCGCTTGGCCAGCCTAATTTGAAAAGAATTTCTACTCTCTAGTTTTCAATAAGAAAGTCAACCAGTGGACTTGGGTTGACTAGCATAGTGTGATACAACGTATGGAATATCATGTGGAATATTTTGTGGAACATCCTGTATGAGACATGTACATAGAACACTTGACACTTCACTGGGTTTTTGGGGTAACTCATAGTTTGAGCGAGAGTGGGAGTGACTGGAGTTCGATGTTCCCGTCATGTCGCCTAAGTTTCGGCATCCCGTCCTGCTGCCTGGGTTTCGGCAAAATACATGTCTTGCTGCATGTGTTTCGGCATTCGTCTGGGTCGCGCCCAGGCAAGAGATGGACTCGATGGTCACATATTGTACTCTCCGACTTGAGTCACGTAGTGTAGTTACTTTTGCAAAGTCACTTTTACTTTACGCATTACAGTCACCTTTACTTTACACGCCACATACACTTTACCTACAACACATGTGCAGACACAGTACTTTACCTGTCATACTTTTAGCTATAGTAGTAATATGTTTCACTTGCCTAGCCTGCTTTATACTTGCACTACCACAGTACAGTGGTTCTCTCCTTTCAGTTCAGTTTGCCTTTACTTTTCAGTTGTGTACAGTTGTTACTCAGTACTGTACTTTTCACTCTGATCTGCTTGTACGTAGTTACTTTTGTCATACTTGTGCACTGCTTATTTTCTATATTTAGAATAGTTGTGACTTACCTACGGTTCCATCTCCGTGGCACCGCAGACGACGTACATATGGAGGTAGATGCTCCTGAGCTAATAGCGCCAGAGTTCGACCGCAGCTTCCAGAGTTATTTTCACTTATGTACTTTTCTTCTTTCATGTATATCTGATGGGACATCTTGTACAGTATAGATTGTAATAATTGGACACTATTTGGGTATTTTTGTACATCTCTGCATCTTGGCTATTTTGTTTTCACTGGTAACCTGCAGGACCTGTGCAAATATCAAATAAGTAACGGGCCCCCTGAAAGCGGGTCGTTACAGGTTTGGTGGCCCACGCAGTTCCGCACTAACTATACCTCGTGAACAATATAGCAAGATCAGGGTGTACAATGTAAAATACTCAAATTAACCGCGAGTACGAGATGTCTCGAGTGTTCACCTGTATTGGATATATGGGTGAAGCGTCCTTATTACCATCTTCATTAGGTCTTCCTTGATCCCCATCACTTCCTTTGAATTCTTAACCCTTGCTTAGAAACTCGTGTTCCATTCTTGGTTATACCCTCCCTAGTAACCTCTTTTGCTAGCAGTTATAGTGATTTTTCATAGGTTGAACTATCTACCCACTTCATCACCTTTCTCCTCAGTTGATGACGGCACGCATATAAATGATAAGCTTCCTTCAATGGACCATGATCCGGTCAATGTGCTTGGCAAAGTTTGTTGGATCACCCTAGCTAGACTGGGGGTAAGTGATCCTGGCTTAGTCACTTCCCTGGCTGTGTTCTGCTGGACCGCAAGGACGTGAATCATGATTATGTAACGCCGTCAATCTTCATCACTATCACCCTTTCTTTAGCTAATGATGGCCTTCTGATCATTCAACCAGTTCTTATAATTCTTCCTAATCGCGTCTAGTTTGCTTGAACTCTAGCTACGTCTATTTTAAGGGGGGTAGCATTCGACTTTTCGATCACCAGAAGTTCGATTTCGCCAACGGAAGAGAATCAAAGGACGCTCAGAAGTATTGGAGGATGGTGCTAGAGATTTTGAGACGAGCCAAACCTGACGTGCAAGTGTGGGCTGTTTGCGTCTTTTTGAGCTCGTGTTTTTTTCTAGCCCCTACTTTCTATCTTGTGCTCGATTCTCCATGGGTTAAACCTCCTTTTCCACCTACTCTTTATTTCCTTTGTCCGCTTCCTCTCCTCGAGCCCTGGTCCCGCCTAACCTAGCCTACCCTACCAACGACTTTCGGTGCCCCCTTCTTTTTTTTAAAAACCCCTCCCCTCTCTTCCTCACCAAGCCACCCCGTGGTTTCCCCTACGTCATATCGACTCCCACTCATCCTCCCGGCCTCTTCCCCAAGCGAACTCGACCCATCTTGCCTCAAGCTCCTCCGACCTGACCTGAAGCTCCACCACCCCACCCTACACCGGTGACACCCTCCACGTCAAGCAGTCGTAGCCACTATAGATCGATTACCACCGATGGCCCTCCGACGATATGTTTTGAGATTTTTGGCCTTGGCGACGACCCTCGCCGCCACCCTCGCTACCGCTGTGTGGCAGAGATCTTGGGAAACTGTGATCCTTGAGCTTCTCTTGAGCCATCTGCCCTGGGTCTTACCCAGGTTGAGATCCCGTTTAGACTTCCTCTTGCATCTACTCCTTTTGGTTTGCGGGAAAGTGTGTTTTTGGTTGTTTACTTGTTGGGTGATGTTGGGAGTTGCGAATGTCAAGTATTGGTCTACGAAAGGAGTGATGGCGATGATTATTGGCATGATATTAGCCTTGGGTGTTGAAGTTGGATGTAGGCCTTATGCTTGGCTCTGGATGAGAGCTTGGATCTTGCCTTATTGTGGGATATTATGGAGATTGATGGAAGGAATACTGGCAATGAGCACTGACTTTGGGTGTTGGCCTTGTACTTACCTTTGGGCGTTGATTTGGACGTTATCAAGTGGTTGGCATTATGGAGATTGATGTTGTTGGTGCTTGGTTGGAAAGCACGAGTACTAGTGGATTAGTCGTTACAGGCTATATTACGAACGACGTCTTTGGCTAGACCCAGTTAGTCACCAGTAGCAAGAATAAACTTTATGGTCTTTCGGTTTATGTGGTTTAAATAAGCTTGCTACTGGCTTGTCACCTCAGGTTCCAAGTTCGAACAGATGTCGTCATCATAATAGCCCTCATTTTCATGTGATGTTAATGTTAATTTTAGGCTACTTGAGAAGTCAGAGTAACTATTGTGATGATACTGGTCTCAGGAATAGTTACGGAAGCAATGGTGATGTCAATAGTATATAACATCTCTTGTTATCTTAATGCTATAATATCACATTTCATGATTTACTAGATTACTATGTTTTCTATCATTTATTTGCTTGAGCTTCTTCATAACATCAATTATTTTCAAGAGAGATTTTTAAATTCCGAGGACAGGATTATTTTAAGGAGGGTAAAATGTAACGGTCCGTATTTTTCAATGCAACTAATCATGTATTTTCAATTTTTTTAAAACTATTTTATAATGGTTCGTCAGGAGTTTTACGATTTCAAAAATTTCTTATAAAAATATTTTGAAGTATCAGACTAGTTATGAAGTATTTTGGTAAGTTCGGGTTTCATCAAATACCTCTAAAAGATATGATAAAAATTCATTTTCAGATATATTGTTGTTTTGGCTTAATGAATTTATTTTCTATTCAAACATTCTCAAAACGTTTTCAAACTTCTACGGTATCATTCTATGATCATTTAGGGCTTCCCACATTAATTTCGTAATTTTCTGAAGTCAAATCAATAGAGAACCAGCAAACCCACTTTTTAAACGTTTTGGCCAAAAACTAGTATCCCCGTAGCCCAACCTTGAAATGGATCTCGTATTCGCGATCCTCGCGACGATACGATACCGTGGGTATGTTTTCGTAATTTTTCGGACACGTTTACTAGTAGGGGCAAAATCGTAATTTTATTTTTGTATTTTACAAAATACTTTCACCAATGAGGTTTTACTTTTTATTTTTTAACATATCCTAATTACCTAATCACCTACCTAACCCATACATGTTAGCAACCCATGTGTTTCATGGGTTACTTAAAAATCAACACTTAGTCCTAAAGCAAACCTACCCTAATTAATATTTGACTAAGCATTAATTACTACTTTTAATTTTATAATTATAAAATTATCTTATATTAACCCTGTATCAGCTCTTCCCTCTCCCTCACAAATCGCACAAGGCAAAACCCCCATTGCTCGAAACCCAAACCCAACACAAAGCCCCTCACACAGCAATCTCTCACTCAGCCTCTCTCTCTCTCTCTCTCTCTCTCTCTCTCTCTCTCTCTCTCTCTCTCTCTCTCTCCCGTTCAGTCTCTCCCTCCCCCTCAGTTCTCTCTCTCCCCCGAACTAAACCAATGAACAAACCGGCAAGCTTCCTCCGACGTCTCGCCTTCGCCATGCACGCCCACACTACCTGAGCTTCCGTCGCTCCGAGAGCAGCTCTCCCTCATTCAAGTGAAGCTCCCCGCATCACCATCGAACCTCCCTCCCCTCGCCCTTCGACGATGCCTCAGCACCGTCTGCCCTTCGACCCATCACAACCTGCCCTCACCTCCGATTGAGCAGCCTCCGGAGCTCTCAAAGCTCAGCAGCGGTGCCCGCTACCCAACTCCCTCGCCGTCGCTCTGCCTTGCACGCCGCAGACCCAACCGCCTCCACCTCACAGCTCCGACGAACCACAGCCTGCAGACACCCCCGAAGCCCGTTACAGCCTCTCGCCGTCATCCCCTCCCCTATTTGAAGCCTTCCGACGGCCGCTCTTCACCTTCAACTCCGCCTTGAGCCCGACAACGCTCCCTTCGCACCGCCGTGGCCATCTCCAAGCCCCCGCCTCCTCCGTCTGCCTGCGAGAGCCCACCGGTGAACCCCAGGCGCCCGGAGCACCCAAGGCTGCTGCTCTGCCTCCCTTCATCCTCTCAGACCCCGAGATCCGCTGCCCGAGCTTTTGCTCGCCGTCGCCGCCTTCGACAGCTCCGCCCCGACTAAGCCACCGCCTAGCTCCGCCCCGGTCGCCGTCGCCACCGACGGACACGCGAGGAGCTCCTCGCTGCGAGAGGGTGAGAACGTAAAACATATACGTAAACGTAAACGTATATACGTATATACAAAATTATATATTAAGTATAAAATATGTTTTATAACGAACATAATAGTTTAAAATTTATAATAAATATTATATAATTCAGAGAAATGCAAGGCTAGCTCAAGAAAATCAGAAATGACATTCTGGACCCAATGGCACTGGTTTCATCTCAATCTGATGCTCAGTTTTTCCAGAATTAATTTTTAAGCCTAAAAGTTAAATATGTTATTTTCATTCAAAAATTCGTAACTCTTTATTTTCACGTAAACTGAATCGTGATAAAAATATATGTTAAAGAACTCTCCGAGACAATCATTTTGACATCTCACTGGCAACATTCCGATGTAGATTGCATCCAGAATAAATTATTGAATAAATACGTTACTAATTGAAAAATAGTTTAAAAATTGATTTTTGAGCTTCTAAAAATTATAAAAATTACAAGAAACTTCAAAAAATATTTCCTCTTGCAGAAAAATTATTTTCATCATATCTAGCCTATAGAAAAATTTAGAACCTTTTTCAGCACCGTTTCAACCAATTTTTAATAATCAAAACGACCAAATTATTTAAATAGAAATGTCGCGTTGTTTAACCAAGTATTCTTGGGATTGCATGTAACGGCTGGTTTTGTATGCTGATATTTTAATTATATATATATATATATTCGTTCTTCATTTTCCTTTCTTTTCCGTAACTCATGCCTAAGCCTAGAGCTGAGCGTGCCTCGTAACGCTCAAATCCTAGAATAGGTTCGTCTTTGGAACTCATTGAGATCATTCCGAAGCTTCACGCTTAAATTTGCGACTTCCTGTGCTCATTAGCCGGTTCACGTTGGGGAACCGACCGACTAGATGTCAATCTAGTCGGTCAACAACTCTTCATGTACTGACTAGTTCTCCCTTTCATTTTTCCTGAGTTACTGTTTACGTTTAGTCGGTCTAAGTTCATCCACCGACCGACTAGTTATCGAACTAGTCGGTCAACACTTCTTCGTAGACCGACTAGTACAGAGATCATTTTTCACACCCAGGTTACTGTTTACCGTTAGTCGGTCAAAGAACGAATACCGACCGACTAGTTGACGAACTAGTCGGTTAGGTTTCCTTCGCTGACCGACTAATCTTCAAAATATCTTATTGACTACTTTTACCCTTTAGTCGGTCTATGAACACTGGCCAACCGACTAGGTTGCAAACTAGTCGGTCGACGAGCCTTCACAGACCGACTAACTCTATGAATCCTATAACAACCCTATTCACTTTTTGGGTTTTAGTCGGTCACAGTTAGACGACCGACCGACTAGTTCTCAAACTAGTCGGTCGACCGCCCTTCTCAGACTGACTAGTTGACCCCGAAACCCTAATTTTTGGGCTAGCCGCCGTTTCATTTTCTTATTTAAACGTGGCTTTCTCCTTCTTTTCTCCTGATTGTTTCCAGTCCCCCTCTTCCCCAACCTATCCCCCTTCGTCCCACGTCCTTCCCTTTGCTCTTCCTCCTCCATCCTTGCGCCCTCCATCTTCCCCAAAGCTCTCTCTCTCTTCCTTCATTTCTCCCTCTTGCCCTAGTACGGTGTTCCCATCTCAGATCCAGCAGCAACGACGCCGGGAGATGCTGGGATCTTCACCATCACCGACGATCAACATTCCTCACTGCGCTACCCGCGGCCTAGGAATTTCCGGACGACGCAAAGCTTCCACTTTTTCCAGATCTGACGCCGGACTTTCGTGCAACCGCCATTTTCAGGTTGGTCCCCTAAATTCGTAGTAACCCACACAATAGATAATCAAACCCTAATTAAAATCAGCAACCTAATCAAATTAAATTTACTTTCAGTCGATCTTTAAAACATTGTGCAAACCGTAGATATCGACGAATGGACTTTATGCATGTGCACATAGGATAGATCGTTGATTAGGTTAAATGCATTAAAAATGTGACTTTTATGAGTAGGATAGCTCCGATAACCTAGACACAACCCTAATAGGAATTCTAAATCGTGAACTGACACCGTCGCCGTGTCACGATTTTCAGACGCTTTTCCGTCGACGAGACGTTTGGACGAGGCGTACCAGGGAGACGACGCACTCGCCACCCCAGGCAAGTGTACCACTTGCGCTCTTGGCCATGTTTAGGCCTTAGTCTTGCTAGATTAGACATTTTGAAACATGAGGCCCGGACGTGAAATGATAGCGTTCGGGACGCCCTGATGGCACAGATTTGACAACGAAATCTGAGTCCAACAACAACAATTTTGACACCATAGGATTGATATGCGTGTGCGTGAGTTGTGGACACCCTAGTACAACCCTCCTGTTTTGTCGTGTCTTGTCTCGTTCCGTCTGCACAGCCTGCTGGGTAATAGGGCACTCACCAAGCCAGAGCGAGTGATCCCTTGTACTAATTCACAGCCCAATGGGCAATTGGCCACCTGTCAAGCTAGAGCAGGTGATCCCATGTATTGATACACAGCTTAGAGAGCAATAGGGCACTTGTCAAGCTAGAGCAAGTGATCTCTTGTCCTGTCACGATTCTTGGGGTTTTTGGGGTAGGGTTGAGCGTGCAAGCAGCAAGAGGGTCTGATCCCCCTCGAACCGAACATGCATGAACCCTTTTTCGTGTCTTGACTTGTTGTGTCTGGCTTTCTGTGTTCTGTCTCGTCTTGACACCTGTAGGCTAGTCCCGTAGTCGGTAGCACTCGCTACGACTACTACTTGTCGTGTTTACTTTCCTGTTGTGTGTACTTTTGTTACTAAAACCTCAGCATGTTAATCAACCAGTAAAACGTTGTTAAGTAATTGGTGCACTTGCAGTTTGGTCTAACCTTTTCTTGTAGACCTTGCCTGATGTACAGTCCTTCTTTTGGTGATGTACGTCAGGGATTGAGCCAGAGTACGTGGAGGAGACTGACTTGCCAGCTGACGTGGAGCCAGAGAGCGTCGATCCCGAGTACGACCCTGAGGAGGACCAGAGTTAGAGACTCCTCGTTGCAGTTTCCAGAGACGTTCATTACTTTTAGTTGGGTGCGTAGCACCTTTTTGTTTCTTGTCTAGGTTAGGGGCTTGCGCCATTAGATTTACTTTTCTGCTATTGGAGCCCTTTCGGCGTTGAGATCTGGTACTCTTGATATGTTGGAATAAAATGTGATGTTCTTTTCCTTCTTGTACTTTTATTGTTCTGTACTAACATGCAGGGACCTGTACCTTCGTCTTGGTACCACACAGACGCTTATTGGGTCAGTGCTCCTTAGCTCTGGCCTAAGCGGGCCTAGTCACGCTTCGACTCCGCTGTTTTGGGAAGCGGGGCGTGACATGTTTTAGTGGTGGCACATGCAGGTCCACGTCCCAATTTTCCTCCAAGTACAGAACAGTAAGAGTAAGGACATTCACTTTTGATATTCAAATATTGTACGAGTCTAACCTACGTCTTTCTGTCAATAGGATGGCAGTGCGACATAATACCCGATCGGGGAGCGCTGGAGATAGGATTCAGGAAGACCACGGTGGAGAGTTCCGTCAGTTCCTTGGCGTGATGCGTGAGATGCTTGAGGTGCAGCATCAGCTGGTGCAGCAGACCACCCGTGCTGCCCGGGCCCCACCTATTGCACCACCTCCACCATCGCCTGCTCCGCGAGCTGCTCCAGGAGTGAAGCAGTTCAACGAGCTTCAGCCAAAGACCTTCTCTGGGAAGGAAGGACCTCTGGGTGCCGATGAGTAGATCCAGAGCACTGAGGAGAAGTTGGTTGCTGCCAAGATTCCAGACGAGACTTGAGTGGAGATCGCGAAGATGCAGCTGACTGAGATTGCCCGGAACTGGTGGCGTATTGAGGAGAGGCGTCTGCAGAAGTCTGTGGAGTGAAAGACTTTTCGCCACATGTTCAAGGAGAAGTACTTCACCAAGGCATCTAGGAGAGAGCTGATGGGCAGATTCGTGGATCTGAAGCAGATGGATATGACGATCGACGAGTATGAGGCAGAGTTCGAGATGCTGAGCCGTTTTGCTCCGCACATGGTGAAGAAGGAGGAGAACCGAGCTGAGCGGTTCCGTCAGGAACTTCGTCCGAAGGTCCAGGCTTCCATGTCCTCTGCTAGTTTCTTGACTATGAGGGAGGTGTTAGATATTGTGAAGAATCATGAGACGATTTCGCACCTGCCTGACACTCCAGAGGACAGAGGAAAGCGCCCTATGGAGCAGTACCGGCCACCTGCCAGGCCGACGATGAGGCCAGTCCAGACTGTACCATTCAAAAGACCTGGAGCACCATGTTGAATATTGGACTCCCCGAATTTGGTTTTGATGATGAGCAAACATAAATAATCCATGAACTAACAATTTGTGAGCGCAGTATTGGAGATCGTCGCCAAATTCACGAGAACATTCAAAGCGACATCTCAACACTTCACAAAACTCGTATTCATGCCTAAAGCTTCGTTGAAGCTCTTGCGCCGTTTTGGAAGTTATGAAGAATCAATCGAAGCTCTCGAAGACCGTTTATTAAGGTTTTATTTATAGTCTTTTTAGCTTCGATATATAGAATGTTAAGCCTTGAGTATATCTTACCATTCTAACTTCATAACGCTCATGTCGTAGCTCTAGGATCTTAGTACAAGTTCATTCTAACTTCCTCGAAGCGTCGCGCTTCGATTCGGACTTGTTTGTGCATGTTAGTTGGTACAAGAACAAGTACTGACCGACTAGATGGTGATCTAGTCGGTCAGCAACTCTTCTTGGACCGACTAGTTTGATTCCTTAATTTCTTGGACTTTACTGTTTACAGTTAGTCGGTCTACGTTGACTCACTGACCGACTAGTTTGTGAACTAGTCGGTCAGTGATGCTTCTTTGACCGACTAGTTGTGACTTACTGTTCATGCTAAATTTCTCCTAAGCTACTGTTTATGGTTAGTCGGTCTAAGAACGTTTGGTGACCGACTAGTTGACAATCTAGTCGGTCAACTTTTGTTCTTGGACCGACTAAGTCAACTTGTGTTCAGACTATTTCATTTTGCCTCTTAGTCGGTCTACGTTCACTGACTGACCGACTAGTTGTGAAACTAGTCGGTCAGAAAGTCTTCTTGGACCGACTAGATTTCTAGGTCTGAAATTCTCTTTCTTCTCAGTTCCTCTCTTAGTCGGTCCATGCTGTTTGACTGACCGACTAGTTGATGAACTAGTCGGTCAGTGATTGTTCTTTGACCGACTAATTCTCCCAGATTTCTATCCGTTGGAGAATGACCTAAGTTGTTTTTATGGGACCCTATAAATACGAACCTAGGTCATTTCTATCTAGGTTAGAGCTTCCATTCAGAGATTCATTGATATCAAAAGAGATAGCCATTCTCACTCAAATCTAAAGCTCTCTTCCTCACAAGAAACCCTTTCTCTCACTATTCTAGATCTAGAATCCATCTTGAGAGAAGCTTGTTCTTGGTGAGCTCTTCAAGCTATAGCTTGATCCAAGTCTCCAAATCATCCCTAGGCACCGATTGCTGGTCATTTCCTTGGTGCTAGGTCTTGGTGACTTCATCTTCCTCAAATCCTTCATTTCACCTATTGGGTAAGAAAAACTCAAGGTATAGGATTTTGTGGTAAGTTTGCTTATTTCAATATAAACTCTTTTATATTGCTTGTTGATTCTCTCGGTTGTGAGAGAAGGTTGTGATCCCGGGTTGTGGGATTCACTATTGCCGTTGTTGTATGATTTGATCTTGTGAAGGTTTTTCACAAGATATTCATAGTGGAAATCTTGAGTTAGGGTTTCTAACTCAAGTATCCGGAGGCGATCCGGGTGGTTGGGACGTAGGATCACCGGGAACAAGTCGGGGAGACTTGGGTGGATCCGAACCCATTAACATCATTTGTTTGCATTGTTAATTTTGTTGTTGTCATTCAATTTAAGCTTCCGCAAATTGATTTGGTAGTTGTTTGCAATTTAATTTGGAATTATACTCCTTATTATTTTAAAGTACTATTCACCCCCCCTCTAGTACTTGTGCAGTAGCTTGTAGGGCATTACATTTGGTATCAGAGCCAGATACTTAGCTATGTCTGCCAACGACAACAAGACCGTGCGTCCACCTTCCAACTATGTCACCTTCAGGAACCGAGAAGGAGCATCTTCGGTGATGGAAGGACATTCCTCTACGAGGCCTCCGTTCTTCAACGGTACCAACTACGGGTACTGGAAATGCCGGATGGAAACCTTCCTCCGGAGTGCATCCTTATGGAGGACTACAATGAAGGAATACATTGAGCCCAAAGAAGAAGACTTTGAGAAATGGACTACCGCGGAGGTCGCCGCGGAGGTAAGCAATGCCAAGGCAATGAACGCCTTGCAATGCGCATTGGAGCCTGAGGACTTCAATAAGATATGCACATGTAAGAGTGCATATCAAATTTGGAACTCCCTCCTCATTCTTCATGAAGGGACGAGTAGGGTAAGAGACTCTAAACTCGTAGTCGTAAACAAAGATTACGAAATGTTTCATATGCAACAGGGCGAGAAGATGAAAGAATATTACGCTCGCTTTGTTGACATAATAAACGAGTTAGAGGCCCTCGGCAAGTCCTACACTCAAAAGGAGAAGTGCTCAAAGCTTATTGAAGGACTTCCCTCTTCTTGGGAAAAACGTACCTTCGCCATCGAGGAAGGTAATGACATGAACAAATATACCGTAGTTCAACTAATGGGTACTTTGATGTCATACGAGGTACGCAAAGATAGCAAGGTGAAGTTACAAGAAAAGATGAAGTCCTATTTGAACCAAGACACGCCTAAGAAAAAGGTGATTGCATTCAAGGCGGCTTCATCCACCTCTACCGATGATGAGGACTCGGAAGAAGGAATGGACATGGAATCCATTGCACTCATGGCAAAGAAGTTCAATCGCTTCTTCCGAAAGGGTAACTTCAAACAAAAATCTAAATTTACTTCTACTAACGCATCTCCACCTTTGTGCTTTAAATGCAATAAGCCAGGACACATCAAAGCGGATTGTCCTCAAAACAAGCAAAAGGAGAAGTGGAAGGTGCCGAAGTTCGACAAGTCAAAGAAGTACAAAAAGGGGTACAAAAAGGGACTTGTCGGAGCAACATTCACCGACTCCGAGGATTCCTCAAACGGAGAGTCGGATGATGAGAAAGTGGAGCAAGCGCACATGTGCTTCATGGCAAGAGAGGAGCATGATCAAGGATCTTCCTCTTCCGATGATAGCGACGACGAAGGCGATGTGGTAACTATGGATGATCTTAGGGATGCTAACTCTCATTTATGGTCTAAATACACTAAATTAGTAAATCGATATACTAAAGTAAAAGATGACCTAGCTAGCATTCAAACCTCGCCTAAGACTATCATCACCAACAACGACACCGTTGTTGAAGAGTTAAGAAATGCGATTGTTAATCTCAAATCTAAACTTGAACATGTTAGCATTGATGATCCGGAAGAACATAGGATAGCGGATTTAACTTCTCAAAACTCGACTTTGAGTATTGAGAACGAAAATCTTAAATCTCGTGTTTATGTGCTCACATCGCAAGTATCCACATTAGATACTTCTATGCGTTCTCTCAAAGAGAAATATGAGAACACATTAGGCCGAATCAATAGATTCAATAAGGGTAAGGACCATTTGGATAAAATCCTAAGTGACTTACTTCCAGCCAATCACCACATTAGTTTGGGGTATACGATGGGATGTCCATCCAAAGCGGCCACTACTTTTGTTAGGCCAACTTCCGGTGACTCTACGAGTGGTAGCAAACACTCTATTGGTAGTTCATCTACCAATGGTGCTTCCACCTCGTCCACACCCTCTTTTGGAAAGAAACCCACTTTGGGTGGACCTCCAAAGAAGGGGCATGCTTATATGTACACAAATACCATGCCACGTAGGAACACACGTCCTACTCCACCATCTCACACATATGATGATTTCTATGCTACACGTTCACGGGGACGTGCACACCATGTGAGACACCCTCACGCACGTGTTCCCACACATGCATATGTTCACCCACCTCATCTGTAACGACTGCTTTTCATGTATCTGGATTTTATATATTATAATATATGTTTTGGTGGATTTTCTCCTCATGTGTGGTTTTCGTCTCCGTAGTTTTCGTTTTCGATCGATTCGTCGTATTTTCTCGCTTCTTTCTTAGGATTGTCGATTTCGAAGTATGTCGCTCGTGACGGACTTCCTAACGGTCGTATCTAACTATTAGATCAAGCCTAGGAGTCTTAGGAATCGATCCCGGGGCCCCGCGCTCCGTATCGGTACTTTTCTGTGCTCATTAGCCGGTGTAAGAAGGGCCACCGACCGACTAGATGACGATCCAGTCGGTCGGCAATCCTTCTTGGACCGACTAGTTAGCTTTCTAAATTTCTCAGGAGTTACTGTTTATCGTTAGTCGGTCTAAGAACGTTGGTTGACCGACTAGGTTGCAAACTAGTCGGTCGGCAATGCTTCTTGAACCGACTAACTCATCATCTTATTTTTGTATCAGTTACTGTTTACTCTTAGTCGGTCTAAGAACGTTCATCGACCGACTAGATTTAAACTAGTCGGTCAGTACTTGTTCATGGACCGACTAACTCTAGAATCCTATTTTCGTTCAGGAGTTACTGTTTGCACTTAGTCGGTCTGCGTTGGTCGACCGACCGACTAGTTGCCAAACTAGTCGGTCAGTGGTTGCTCTTTGACCGACTAACCAGTGTCAAACCCTAATTTCTGGGCAGCCGCCAGCCTAGCCTATTTAAACCCAACCCATTCGACTTCTTCTTCTCCAACACGACCCAAAACCCTAAAAACTTCCCCCTTCAGCCCCCATCTTCCTCCAAGCTCCATTTTTCCATTCCAAGCCCTAGAATCATCATCCAATCCATCCATTCACTCCATCTACCCCTCATCTTCCCCAAATCTCCATCAAAACCCATCAAAATCCCCAAATCCCCCAAAACCCTAGTTTCCCCAAACTTCTCCATTCGCTTCCAGATCTGATCCTAGGGTTCCCCGGAGTGTTTCTTCCATCTCCTCTCGGTAAGAAATCGATCTACCGTTGTTTTCTCAACCTATTTATATTTTTATAAAAGCCCTAATTAATTTCATGTGTTTGATGTTTGTTTCCCCCTTAACAGCGATTTCCCCCGTAGATAGCATCCGTGTGACGAAGTAGTCGCCATCCCCGGTGCTAGGCAAGTGAAACTTGCCACTTAGGGTTTAGGCCATGTTTTAGGCCATTTGCTTGTTGTAGGCGTAAAAGAGACTAGGCGACGAAATGATACTCGCCTAGGCGCAAATTGGGGAACTAGCTTGACAACGAAGCTAGTTCCGACATTTAGCATGTTGCACAATTACCATGTCATGTTTACCTTCCATTAACGGTACGCAATTTAATTGACATGTTATTGCATTTTGCCTGTCACGTTTAATTTAAATTAACAGTACGCAAATATCTGTTCATGTCTTTGCATAGTGATTATTCATCGTGATTGCGTAGCGCACGCTACAATATTATATTCCTGGCTCGTGTTCCAGAAGCGAGCTTAGTGAGTTGGAAACCCCAACGCTCGACACATATGGGTGGGATAAGAGATAAGCGGCCTGAGCCCGAGTTGGCTTGATCAGCCACTCCGGCCAGCAGGTGGACTCTCTAGTGCACAAGTGATTATTAGTGATAGAGATAAGCGGCCTGAGCCACGAGCTGGCCAGCAGGTGGACTCTCTATGCACTAAGTGTTTAACAGTGACAAGTGATTATTAGTGATAGAGATAAGCGGCCTGAGCCACGAGCTGGCCAGCAGGTGGACTCTCTATGCACTAAGTGATAAGTGATAAGTGATAAGTGATAAGTGATTAGTGATTAGTGATTTGGTAGCTTTTGCTACATTGTGCATGCTTGCCACTCTTTTAAACTGTTGCATCATGCTTAACTGCCATGTCATTGCTTAATACTACAAGTGCTAGGTTGTTAGTTACTTTCAGTTTCCTTGCCCAAGTCTTTTAGACTTGCTGACATGTGCCCCTTTACTCTTTTGGGTGACACATGTTAGATCCCGAGCCCGAGTACCTCGTTGAGGACGAGGTGTTCGCTGACGCCGAGCCTGAGCTTGTGTTTGACGGGGAGTACGTGGACACTGGGGACCCGTCCTAGTGTCTTTGTGTGTTTTACTTTTGTTAGACAGTTGTTTTGTTATCGGTGCGTGGCACCTATACTTTGCTTTGTTGTTGTCGTTTCTTTTGTTGGCCTTGTTCTGGGCCTTTAGACTCTTTTCTTTTAGCCTGGTGGCTTTTCTGGATGTTGAACTTATTTGTGATGTTGGACAATATTTGTGAGATGTGAATTTTATTTCAGTCTCTCCTTGTGTTATTATTGCTATTCTGTTGTGGTTACAGGGACCTGTTTTTGTATTGTGGACGCTTATCGGGTTTGGGGCTTCACAGCTCCACTCTCGTGCGGACCTTTTCACGTACTCGCCTCCATTTTAGGGAAGCGGGTCGTGACAGGTTTTAGTGGTGGCCCATGCAGGTCCTTCTGTAACTGCGATCTTTGGAATAGCGATGATAATATTAGAATGTCCAATAAATTAAGTTCGACGTCCGAGTCATAAGCTATGAGTCTAATCTGAGTTGTTCTCCGTGTCACTAGATGGCAGGAAGGCGTTTCACCCGTGGTGGGGGCAGTGGTGCGCTCCCTCATGATGAGGAGCCTGAGCGAAAACCCACCAGCGGTGAGATGATGCGGATGATGATCCAGATGATGCAAGTGCAGCAGGGCGTGCTTCTGCAAGTCCAGAATGCTCCACTTGGTCGAGCTGCCCGGGCTCTTCCGGATGTTCCTCGCTCTGAGCCAGGAGCGAAGCAATTTCGGGAGCTGGGTCCCGCATATTTTGATGGTTCTGAGGGTCCTCTGGCTGCCGATGAGTGGATTCGAAACGTCGAGGACAACCTGAAGATGGCCAAGATCACCCCGGCTGGATGGGTTGATTTGGCGAAGAGGCAGCTGAAGGATAACACCAGGAATTGGTGGGATGCGGAAGAGAAGTTGTTGGTGGAACCGATAGCTTGGGCTACCTTCAAGGCCAGATTTGATGGTGAGTTCTTCCCGAAAGCTGCCAGGGAGGAGATGCTTCAGCGTTTTATCTATTTGAAGCAAGGGAACTCGTCGGTGGACATGTATCACCAAGAGTTCACGAGGCTGAGTCGGTTTGCACCAAAGATGGTGCAGGACGCTGAGGAGAGAGCTCAGAGGTTCCTGCAGGGGCTTGCTTTGGAGCTCCAGAGTTTTGTGACCTCCTCTGACCGGGAATCTTATCAGAAGGTTCTGGTAGCTGCCAAGAGGCAGGAGCTGCTCGTGAACCAGAGGAGAGGGTCTATGGTTGGTTCTGGGAAGAGGCCTGTGGAACAGGCGAGAGCTGTGGTTAGGCCTGGATTCAGGCCGAACCAGCCTGTTCAGTTTAAGAGGCCAGTAGGGCCTGCTCGGAGGACTTGCCATTTTTGTGGCAAGGAGGGCCATGTCAAGGAATCGTGTAGGAGGTTCTTGGGGCAATGTATCTCCTGCGGAGATCCCGCCCATGCTCTCAGGGAGTGCTCGAGGTTGAAGCAGCCTTGGAAGGCACCTATTGCTGCCCAGCCGTTGCAGCAGCGAGCGTCTGTTCCTGCTGGACGTGGAGCAGCTCTTGTTCCGCAGAGGCAGGCTTTTCAGCAGGCTGCTCCGCCGAGGAGGCAGGCTTTTCTGATGACCGCTGCGGAGAGCGAGGCTGTGGATGAGGTTATCACAGGTAATCCTCATTCTAGCTATTACTTTCCTATTTGGTCTTGATTGCTAGATTATGTTGTTTGCTTGAACTTGCTTGTTTGCTAGACTAGGGTTTGATTGTTAATTGATTGATTAGGTGTGATTTTGGTGTGCACATTTCCTGCACGAGTCCTCTTTGACTCTGGTGCATCGATGTGCATTATTTCTCGGAGCTTCGTGGAGAGGCATTCCTTGTCGACGTCCCCTCTCCCTAAGAGTTGGAATATCGTTACAGGGAATGGTGTGGTCTCGGTGCATCGTGGTTGCAATTCTTGCTCGTTGGTGGTCTGTGGACATGAGCTTTTTGCTGATTTCATTGTCCACGACATCATCAACTATGATGCAGTTCTTGGGATGGACTGGCTTGCGAGCTTCTATGCTACGATCGACTGTCGGAGGAAGAAGGTGGTGTTCGAGATTCCCGGACATCCAGTATTTGAGTTCAGTCGTGGTAGCAGTTCGTTTGGTCCTGTCAAATTTCGGGCCAGGCCGGTGGAGGCTGTGGCTATGCAGATGGAGCTGGAGTGGCCAGCTGTGGTGCGAGATTTTGGTGACGTCTTCCCCGAGGAGATGTCTGGTTTGCCGCCTGATCGAGCTCTGGAATTTTCTATTGATCTTGTTCCAGGTGCGCAGCCGATTTCGAAGGCGCCGTATCGTATGGCACCTGCAGAGTTGGAAGAGTTGCGGAAGCAGTTGGATGAGCTTTTGCAGAAGGGTTATATTAATCCTAGCGTGTCTCCGTGGGGAGCACCGGTGTTGTTGGTTAAGAAGAAGGATGGTTCGCGTCGCATGTGCGTGGACTATCGGGAGTTGAATGCGGTGACCATTAAGAATAAATACCCGTTGCCTCGCATCGATGATATTTTTGATCAGCTTGGAGGTTTGAGGGTGTTTTCAAAATTGGATTTGAGGAGTGGTTACCATCAGTTGAAGGTGAAGAAGGGAGATGTTCCGAAGACAGCGTTCAGGACGAAGTATGGACATTACGAGTTCGTGGTTATGCCTTTCGGCGTAACTAACGCGCCCGCAGTTTTCATGAATCTGATGAACCTGATTTTCTACGACTTTTGGATAAGTTTGTCGTTATCTTTATTGACGACATTCTGATCTATTCGAAGTCGAAGGAAGAGCATGCCTCGCACTTAAGGACGGTGTTGGGGATTTAGAGGAAGCATCGGTTGTATGCTAAGTTTTCGAAGTGTGAGTTTTGGCTGGATCGAGTTGCTTTTCTCGGGCATGTGGTGACTGGAGATGGTATTTCAGTGGATCCCGAGAAGATTAGGGCCATCAGGGAGTGGCCTGTTCCGTCGTCTGCGTCTGAGATTCGGAGTTTTCTTGGACTTGCTGGTTATTATCGGCGATTCATTAAGGACTTTTCTCGTATTGCTGAGCCGATGACCAGGTTGACGCGGAAGGATGTTGCTTTTGCTTGGTCGGGTGATTGTGAGGGTGCTTTTGGTATTCTGAAGGAGAGGTTGACGACTGCCCCTATTCTTGTTGTGCCTGATCGCAGCGGTGGATTTTAGATCTTTTGCGATGCATCTGGCAAGGGTCTCGGTTGTGTGTTGCATCAGCATGGGCATGTTGTGGCGTATGCGTCTCGTCAGCTTAAGGTTCATGAGAAGAATTATCCGACGCATGATTTGGAGTTGGCTGCCGTTGTGTTTGCTCTTAAGATTTGGAGGCTTTTCTTGCTGAGTGAGAAAGTGAAGATTTTCACCGATCACAAAAGCTTGAAGTATATTTTCACTCAGAAGGAGCTCAACATGCGACAGCGTCGATGGTTGGAGCTTATGGCGGATTATGATATTGATTTACAGTATCACCCTGGCAAGGTGAATGTGGTTCCGGATGCTTTGAGTAGGCTGCCAGCAGTGATGATTTTGACCTCGCAGTGGAGATTGCAGCAGGATTTTTGCGAGTCTGGTGTGGAGATCGTTCTTCCTGGCGAGGCTTCGTCGTTGATGTACATGCAGGTACAGTCGACGATCGTGGATCGGATTAAGGCTGGCCAGGCCGAGGATCCGAAGCTGGTGAGAATTCGGGAGCAGGTGGAAGCCGATCTGTGGACTGACTTTTTGATCCATGAGGATGGCTCGCTGAGGTTTGGAGCCAGGTTGTGTGTGCCTGCTGGGGATATCAGAGAGGAGCTGATGGTGGAGGCACACAGTTCGCCGTATTCTGTGCATCCTGGTGGCACCAAGATGTACCAGGATCTTCGTCTGAATTATTGGTAACATGGTATGAAGAGGAGTGTGGCTCGGAGTGTAGCCAAGTGCTTGGTTTGCCAGCAAGTGAAGGCAGAGCATCAGCGTTCGGCCGGGTTGCTACAACCGCTTCCGATTCCGGAGTGGAAGTGGCAGCACATCACTATGGATTTCGTGACTGGACTACCTCGGAGTCCGAAGCAGAATGACGTGATTTGGGTGATCGTAGATCGATTGACCAAATCGGCGCACTTTATTCCATTCCGAGTGGGACAGTCCACTGAGGCGCTAGCGAGGAGATATATGGAGGTAAAATCCTTTTACTCTCCGTTTTATTTCCTTTTCCTAGTTTGGATAGTGATGTAACGTGAATCGTGCAGGAGGTTGTGCGACTTCACGGAGTCCCCGTGAGTATCGTGTCTGACAAAGACACGAGGTTCACATCTCAGTTCTGGCAGAGTTTGCAGAAGAGCTTGGGTACGCGTCTGAGTTTCAGCACGGCGTACCTTCCGCAGACGGATGGCCAGTCCGAGAGGACGATTCAGATTTTGGAAGACATGCTGAGGGCGTGCATGTTGGATTTCAAGGGTTCGTGGGAGGACCATCTACATCTGGTAGAGTTTTCCTACAACAACAGCTTCCAGGCGAGTATTGGCATGGCACCTTTCGCCGTTCTTTATGGAAGGAAATGTCGATCGCCATTGAGTTGGGATGACGTTGGTGATCGGGAGTTGTTGGGACCTGAGATGATCGTGGAGGCCGTGGATATCGTCAGGAATATTCGGGAGAGGTTGAGAATTGCTCAGGACCGTTTTAAGCATTGGGCGGATGCTAAACGTCGTCCTTTGGAGTTTCAGCCGGGCGACCATGTGTTCTTGAAGATTTCCCCGAATCGTGGTGTGATTCGTTTCGGGAAGCGTTGAAAGTTGAGCCCGCGATACATTGGACCATTTGACGTTTTGGAGAGGGTTGGCGAGGTAGCTTATCGCTTGGCCTTGCCGCCATCTTTGGAAGGAGTTCACAATGTTTTCCATGTGTCGCAGCTTCGTCGATACATTAGCGATCCGTCTCATGCGGTGGATTTTTCGGAGATTACCGTTCGCCCCGATATGACGTATGACCAGCATCCAGTGCAGATTCTGGACAGGCGTCAGAAATCGCTTCGGAACAAGATTGTCAATCTTGTGAGGGTGATGTGGCGACACAGTTCACCTGGAGAGTCTACTTGGGAGAATGAGGATGAGATGCGAGAGCGTTTCCCACTTTTGTTTCCGGACTCGTGAGTTTTGGAAATTCCGAGGACGGAATTTTTTCTTAAGTTGGGGAGGATGTAACGACTGCTTTTCATGTATCTGGATTTTATATATTATAATATATGTTTTGGTGGATTTTCTCCTCATGTGTGGTTTTCGTCTCCGTAGTTTTCGTTTTCGATCGATTCGTCGTATTTTCTCGCTTCTTTCTTAGGATTGTCGATTTCGAAGTATGTCGCTCATGACGGACTTCCTAACGGTCGTATCTAACTATTAGATCAAGCCTATGAGTCTTAGGAATCGATCCCGGGGCCCCGCGCTCCGTATCGGTACTTTTCTGTGCTCATTAGCCGGTGTAAGAAGGGCCACCGACCGACTAGAGGACGATCCAGTCGGTCGGCAATCCTTCTTGGACCGACTAGTTAGCTTTCTAAATTTCTCAGGAGTTACTGTTTATCGTTAGTCTGTCTAAGAACGTTGGTTGACCGACTAGGTTGCAAACTAGTCGGTCAGCAATGCTTCTTGAACCGACTAACTCATCAAATTATTTTTGTATCAGTTACTGTTCACTCTTAGTCGGTCTAAGAACGTTCATCGACCGACTAGATGCCAAACTAGTCGGTCAGTACTTGTTCATGGACCGACTAACTCTAGAATCCTATTTTCGTTCAGGAGTTACTGTTTGCACTTAGTCGGTCTGCGTTGGTCGACCGACCGACTAGTTGCCAAACTAGTCGGTCAGTGGTTGCTCTTTGACCGACTAACCAGTGTCAAACCCTAATTTCTGGGCAGCCGCCAGCCTAGCCTATTTAAACCCAACCCATTCGACTTCTTCTTCTCCAACACGACCCAAAACCCTAAAAAACTTCCCCCTTCAGCCCCCATCTTCCTCCAAGCTCCATTTTTCCATTCCAAGCCCTAGAATCATCATCCAATCCATCCATTCACTCCATCTACCCCTCATCTTCCCCAAATCTCCATCAAAACCCATCAAAATCCCCAAATCCCCCAAAACCCTAGTTTCCCCAAACTTCTCCATTCGCTTCCAGATCTGATCCTAGGGTTCCCCGGAGTGTTTCTTCCATCTCCTCTCGGTAAGAAATCGATCTACCGTTGTTTTCTCAACCTATTTATATTTTTATAAAAGCCCTAATTAATTTCATGTGTTTGATGTTTGTTTCCCCCTTAACAGCGATTTCCCCCGTAGATAGCATCCGTGTGACGAAGTAGTCGCCATCCCCGGTGCTAGGCAAGTGAAACTTGCCACTTAGGGTTTAGGCCATGTTTTAGGCCATTTGCTTGTTGTAGGCGTAAAAGAGGCTAGGCGACAAAATGATACTCGCCTAGGCGCAAATTGGGGAATTAGCTTGACAACGAAGCTAATTCCGACTTTTAGCATGTTGCACAATTACCATGTCATGTTTACTTTCAATTAACGGTACGCAAATATGTTCCATGTCATTGCATTTTGCCTGTCACGTTTAATTTAAATTAACGGTACGCAAATATCTGTTCATGTCATTGCATAGTGATTATTCATCGTGATTGCGTAGCACACGCTACAATATTATATTCCTGGCTCGTGTTCCAGAAGCAAGCTTAGTGAGTTGGAAACCCCAACGCTCGACACATATGGGTGGGGTAAGAGATAAGCGGCCTGAGCCCCGAGTTGGCCTGATCCGCCACTCCGGCCAGCAGGTGGACTCTCTAGTGCACAAGTGATTAATAGTGGTAGAGATAAGCGGCCTGAGCCACGAGCTGGCCAGCAGGTGGACTCTCTATGCACTAAGTGTTTAACAGTGACAAGTGATTATTAGTGATAGAGATAAGCGGCCTGAGCCACGAGCTGGCCAGCAGGTGGACTCTCTATGCACTAAGTGATAAGTGATAAGTGATAAGTGATTAGTGATTTGGTAGCTTTTGCTACAGTGTGCATGCTTGCCACTCTTTTAAACTGTTGCATCATACTTAACTGCCATGTCATTGCTTAATACTACAAGTGCTAGGTTGTTAGTTACTTTCAGTTTCCTTGCCCAAGTCTTTTAGACTTGCTGACATGTGCCACTTTACTCTTTTGGGTGACACATGTTAGATCCCGAGCCCGAGTACCTCGTTGAGGACGAGGTGTTCGCTGACGCCGAGCCTGAGCTTGTGTTTGACGGGGAGTACGTGGACACTGGGGACCAGTCCTAGTGTTTTCGTGTGTTTTACTTTTGTTAGATAGTTGTTTTGTTATCGGTGCGTGGGACCTATACTTTGCTTTGTTGTTGTCGTTTCTTTTGTTGGCCTTGTTCTGGGCCTTTAGACTCTTTTCTTTTAGCCTGGTGGCTTTTCTGGATGTTGAACTTATTTGTGATGTTGGACAATATTTGTGAGATGTGAATTTTATTTCAGTCTCTCCTTGTGTTATTATTGCTATTCTGTTGTGGTTACAGGGACCTGTTTTTGTATTGTGGACGCTTATCGGGTTTGGGGCTTCACAGCTCCACTCTCGTACGGACCTTTTCACGTACTCGCCTCCATTTTAGGGAAGCGGGTCGTGACATCATCATATGAATAATTCTCGTCGTGCACCATTCCATCATGTTCCTTATGCCTATCCACGACATGCATCACGTAGAAACCAACAACGCATGCATGCACCCAATAGGATGATGGCTCCCAAAATTTTCACTATTTGGAGCCCAAAGGACACAAGCATGGATGAAAAACAAGTATATATGAATGCTTATTTTTCGGATGTTGTGCATAGTAGAAATTATGTGGGGAAGTCAAAGTCCAATTGGACTTGGCTTCCAAAGGTCTAACTTTTGAGGACCCAATGACCTTGGGTACCATGATATGAAAGTTTTTATCTTTAGGTACTCAAGGAAAAGAAAAAGAAGAGGAGCAACAAATTTAAATTTAGCTCCAAAGGGAATTGGATACTCGATAGCGGGTGTTCAAAACACATGACGGGTGACGCTCAATTGCTCTCCGGAGTGGTTCCCATTGCAAATGGAAATCGCGTCGTATTTGGAGGCAACGAGAGCAGAACCATCGTCGGTGTTGGTAAAGTGGGTAACCCTTCTAAACCCTTAATTAGTGATGTTTATCTAGTTGATGGTTTAAATCATAATCTTATTTCAATAAGCCAACTTTGTGACAAAGGTTACAAAGTTAGCTTTGCGAAAGGATTGTGTCATATTTCAAATGATAATAATAAATTATTATTTTCCGGCACACACCATAAAGATATTTATATTTTGGATCTTCCTAAGTCATATGAACAATGTCTCGTTGCCAACACAAGTGAACAACACTTATGGCATCGACGCTTTGGACATGTGAACTTTGGAACACTTTATAAGCTTTTGAAATTAAATTCCATTAAAGGTTTTCCGAAGCTCGTTTTTGAAAAGAAAAGTTTTTGTGATTCTTGTCAACGTGGCAAGCTTCCTAAATCTTCATTTAAACCTAAGAAAAGCATTTCTACGAAACGGCCACTAGAGCTATTACATCTAGATTTATTTGGGCCAACTAGAGTTGCTTCCTTAGGAAATGCAAGATATGGACTAGTCATCGTTGATGATTATTCAAGATTTACATGGGTATTTTTCTTAAGTAATAAAAATGAAGCTTTTGAAAACTTCACAATATTTGTGAAGAAAGTACAAAATCTCATCGGAACCACCATTGTCACTATTCGTAGTGATCATGGGGGTGAATTTGAGAATGAGTCTTTCTCAAATTTTTGTGATGATCTTGGAATTACTCACACGTTTTCTTTCCCTCGCGCACCTCCTCAAAATGGTGTTGTTGAGAGGAAGAATAGAACGCTTGTGGAGTGTGCTCGCACTATGCTCGAAGATAGTAACCTTGGTTATCAATTTTGGGCGGAAGCGGTACACACCGCTTGCTATGTGTTTAATAGAATACTTTTGAGGCCCGGCACCAAACAAACTTGCTATGAATTGTTGTTTGGTAGATTGCCTCAAGTTAAACATTTTCGTGTTTTCGGCGCAAAATGTTTTATTAAAAACACATATGATAATTTGGACAAGTTTGATCCGAGATCGGATGAGGGGATATTTGTTGGGTATTCCTCACGTAGCAAAGCCTACCGGATATACAACAAAAGATCCTCTACGATCGAGGAATCACTTCATGTCTCTTTTAATGAGAATTTTACTACTTCTAGAATTTCAAATGATAATGATTCTATGGATGTTTTATGTGATTCGTTTGAAAATTCTAAGTCTATTGATTCAATTGATTCTATTGAGACTAACCCGACTAATGAAGTTGTTGAGAATGTGCCTAGTGATCAAGGTATTCCCAAGCGGCTTCATACCGTTCGCGACCATCCCCATGAGCAAGTCATTGGCAATATTCATGATAGTGTCAAGACGAGATCTCAAGTCCACCACTTCGCCAATAGTGCCTTTGTATCATCAATAGAGCCAAAGAATATAGTTGAAGCGTGCGAAGATAGTGCTTGGATCCTTGCCATGGAGGAGGAACTCATTCAATTCAAGAGGAATGAGGTATGGGAGCTTGTTCCTTTGCCATCGAAGAACCACACCGTCATAGGGACAAAGTGGATCTTCAAGAACAAATCCGACGAAAATCAAGTCGTCATCCGGAACAAAGCTCGGTTAGTTGCTCAAGGCTATCGCCAAGAGGAAGGTATCGATTTAGAAGAATCCTTCGCTCCAGTAGCTAGATTAGAATCAATTAGACTTTTATTGTCGTATGCATGCCATAAAAATTTTAAGTTATTTCAAATGGATGTTAAAAGTGCATTTTTAAACGGAGATGTTGTTGAGGAAGTTTACGTTTCTCAACCTCCGGGCTTCATAAATGAAAAATTTCCAAATCATGTTTTTAAACTAAAGAAAGCTCTTTATGGTTTGAGACAAGCTCCTCGAGCTTGGTATGATCGCCTAAAGAATTTTCTTTTGGATTTGAATTTTAAAATGGGCGAAGCCGATTCTACACTTTTTGTTAAGCATGCGAATAATGATATTTTATTAGTTCAAATTTATGTTGATGATATTATTTTCGGTGCTACTAACTTCACTCTTTGCGAAGAGTTTTCTAATGTTATGAAGGAACAATTTGAGATGAGCCACATGGGCGAACTCAAATATTTCTTAGGTCTCCAAATTCGCCAAATGAACGATGCAATCTTCATCCACCAAACGAAGTATACGGTGGAGTTGCTTAAGCAATTTGGAATGGAAAGTGCTTCCGGGAAAAAAGACTCCAATGAGCACGACTACGCATCTTGACAAGGATACGGGCGGTAAGGATGTAGACATTCGTCTATATCGAGGTATGATAGGTAGTTTACTTTATCTTACCGCAAGTAGGCCCGATATTATGTTTGCCGTATGCATATGTGCTCGTTATCAGTCTCAACCTAAGGAGTCTCACTTAGTAGCGGTAAAGCGTATTTTCCGTTATCTAAGTTATACACTTGATTTTGGATTACTTTATCCAAAATCTAGCACGTATGAGTTAGTCTCATACAGTGATGCCGATTATGCGGGATGCAAATCCGACAGGAAAAGTACTAGTGGCACTTGCCATTTTCTAGGAAATTCTCTTGTCTCTTGGTTTTCCAAGAAGCAAAATTCCGTATCACTTTCAACCACCGAGGCGGAATATATTGCCGCCGGTGCCGCTTGTGCCCAGGTTCTTTGGATGAGACACACTTTGAAGGATTTTGGTATTCACTGTGATACTAGCCCTATCATGGTGGATAACCAAAGTGCTATCTGTCTTTCAAAGAATCCGGTGCACCATTCCCGATCAAAACACATAGATGTCCGACACCACTTTTTAGATGATCATGTTGCTAAAAAGGACATCATTTTAGTGTACGTTGAAACCCAAAAGCAAATCGCCGATATTTTCACGAAACCCCTAAAGGAGGACTCCTTTGTGCGGTTGCGTCGAGAATTGGGGATTATGGGTGAATCCGAGATATAGGATTCATATTTCATTCAATTATCTTGCATGCTATTATATTTTGCGATATTTCGTTCATGCTAGATTTATTGAATTTTTGGGAATTTTATGTGATATGTTTGAATTTATGATCGAATTCGTATTTCAATGTCGTATTTAAGATTTCGACGTTTTATGGGGTAATTTAGATGACTAATGAGAGTGTTAAGATGGTTCATCCAAGTGGTTTGTGAAGAGAAATCAATTATCAATTTTTGGACTCTTCTAGTCGGTTTCAGTTCATTTGTCAACCGACTAGATGCTCATCTAGTCGGTCAGCAAGTGAACTCAGACCGACTAGATCAAGCTTTTATCTTCCTCTTATCATTTTCCTTCTTTAGTCGGTCTCAGTACACTTACCGACCGACTAGATTGAAAACTAGTCGGTCAGTTTGTATACTGCGACCGACTAAATCTAGCCCTAAAAATCCCTGTTTGCCTCTGTTTCGACTTAGTCGGTTCAAGCTCATTGACCGACCGACTAGA
Organism: Scilla litardierei; assembly: GCA_030789695.1. NCBI lineage: Eukaryota > Viridiplantae > Streptophyta > Magnoliopsida > Asparagales > Asparagaceae > Scilla > Scilla litardierei. The sequence goes on along the minus strand of CM061142.1, from coordinate 10,792,641 downwards.
TCGTAATCTAGTCGGTCAGTACTTGAACTGTGACCGACTAAGTGGGTTAGGGCAATTGTGTCTTTTCGCTTCCAGACCGACTTAAACACATTTTCAGTCGACTAAAATTCATTTTAGTCGGTTGTTTTTCTCAGCTCAAGCCCGCAAAAACCCAAACCCTCTCGAGTCTCTTCATATTCCCGTCGACTCCGGCCAGATCTCCGGCCATCCCAACCGTCCGCCGCCGTCGCCTCCTCCTCCTAGGTAAAACCCCCTCTCCTAGGTGTCGATTTCCTTCCCTAGGGTTTGTTTTATATCTCATCTAGGGTTCTAGCTCCTAGGGTTTCAAAGTTCTTCTAGGGCTTGTGTATTTCGTGTTTGCTATAGGAATCTAGGGTTTCAGCTAGGGTATTTGATCTTCCGTCATCATTAGCTTGTACTCGTCGTGCCTCGACCATGGCAAAGACGAGGATTCCTATCGCCTCTTCTGGGGCTTCTCCAATGTCTATAGAGCCTTCCGTCCCTAGGAATCCACCTAAGCCTAAGCGTCGTGCCAAGTCTACCCAAGCTTCTCCATCTTCGCCTCCTCTAAAGAAGCCGAGGACGGCAACAGTCAAACCCAGAAAATCTAAGACCAAAAAGCCCATTCTCCACACTCCTGCCACTCCTCCAGATTCCGACTCTGAGTTTGTCCCTGAGGACGAGTCTGGCCCTAGGGAACCTACTCCTCCTCCGAAGACCCGTAAGGCTAAGGGTAAAGCTCCTATGCCAGTCGGCGGTGTAAACATATCGTTGTGCCGCGATGACCCTCAGTGTCTCGCAGCGTACAACCGTATAGAGCACTGTCCACTGTTGTTAGAGCATTACGTTCAGTTTTCTGATTTTCTCGGCCTTGCTGATCTTCTCTCCTATAGTGGCCTTCTTGATTATCTTCGCTTTGACCCCAAGGCGAATCCTAAACCATATCCTCGCCTTGTGAAATTGTTCTATGCCAATCGTGTTCGAGGCCAGTACGATGCTAGTCACTCCATCGAGACTACTGTCTTGGGAACTCCTATAGTTCTCACGGCAGAAATCTTGGGGGAGATTCTTGGCTGCTCGTCTTCTGGTCTCCTTCCTTCTGACATTTCCGTCGACGATATATCTTCCTTGGATCAGTCCGTTCTTTCTGACATCTTCCATGTGATCCCTCCTGCCTTTATTGGAGTTCCTTCAAAGTCATTCAAGCCAAATGCATGGGTTTTGAATCTCATTCTGAAGTCGTGCTTGCTTCCCAAGTACGGCTCATCTTCACTTCCATCCCAGCCATTCTTGAAGCTTATCTACGCTCTATTCTTGGGTTGTGAGATTAATTGGGCTCGCGTTATACTCGATAAGATGGACTCTTTCGAGTGTATACGCAAGACCAATAAATCTGCGCATATTCCATACCCTTGTCTGTTGACCCTTGTCTTTCGTCATTTCCGAGTCCCTCTCCCTCCTGACGATGAGCGTCCCTTGGGTACTCCTCTGAACGCGACGGCCGTTAAGAAATCTCTAGCGGCGCTTCGTCACGTGCAGAGGTCTACCGCATCTGCTTCCCAGTCTACTCCCTCAGCTGCTGCAGCCCCCACTCCTCCTGCTACATTAGATGATGTCGTACGCCTTCTTCGTCGGCACGAGTCGCGTTTGGCTCGTACCGAGGAGGTCGTCTGCCGTATGGCTCAGATGATGGGGATTGATCTTCCTCCTTCAGTTTCTGAGGCCGAGGAGATGGACGATGAGGAGATTGACGAGCTTGTCACTTCCTTAGCCCGTGGCGATGAGGCCACTGCTGCTGCTGCTGCTACCACTTCAGCTCCTGGAGATGGCACCACTTCCGGTGCTCCAGAGACTTCTGCTTCAGCACTTCAGACTTCTGAGCCTGCTGCTGTTGAGACCCCTGCTATTGAGCCAGTTGTTTCCACACCTACCCCGACGATCCCGTCTGTTGAGACGCCTCTTCTCCCTGCAGAGCCTGAGTCCACTCCGTCGACTGGACCCACGGAGACTGCAGATCCAGCCACTTCCTCGTGATCGTCTGTTCTGAGGACTCTCCACTACTCTTTGGATGACATATTTTTTTTTGAGAGTATTTTGGGTTAGGATGGAGATTGAGGGTTGTTTTTGATGTATTTTTGAGTTTTCTGGATGTCGGTGTTGGGTATTCTGATGTACTTTGGATATTGATGATGATGTTATATTTTGATGTAGACGATGATGTTGTACTTTTTGATGTTTATATAGATGATGTGTTGCATTTGATATGATGTACATTTTTATATTCGATATCTTTTTGGATGTACTCATGATGTTATCATTTATATATATACATCGTTGTTCATGTTGTGATATTTACTTCGTCGTGCACTTTAATTCTCATTCAATGTCCATGCTATGTCAAAATCGTCGCTCGACGATTGAAAAACTTGGTTAAATAGATTATATTTCTATATCTGTATAGAATTGTTTTCCATGCACAAATTTAACCAAGAATATTGAATATTGGAGAGTATGTTTCATTATTCAATAAATGAAAAATTACTTGGTATTTTTTGATGATTTTGATTATCGCTTTTTGATAATGGACAATTTGGCACACCTTGATTTGATTTCATCATTTTTCCCTTGGTGTCAATTAGTTCCATCGTCATTGTCTACGACTCCCGATATTGGATTTTCCATTTCCTAGTTGTTGTCGTTGTATGCCCCCCATTTTTGGGATAATGCCAAAGGGGGAGAGATAATGATAATAAATAGCGCAAATGAAAATTTAACTCAATTTCCAAGAATCTAGTTTGATATGTTAGATTCAGGGGGAGTTAAGATATATATAAGGATTTTCAAAATCCGATATTTCGAAAATCGATTCTCTTTATTAATCTTACTCGTCTGCTTGATGCAATTCATATATATTCATTTTGGAATTAACGTGTCATCAATGCAGGGGGAGTAAGTATTTTACATTTGAATCATTATTTTTGATTATTATTTATGTTGGTTTGTCATCACCAAAAAGGGGGAGAATGTTGAATATTGGACTCCCCGAATTTGGTTTTGATGATGAGCAAACATAAATAATCCATGAACTAACAATTTGTGAGCGCAGTATTGGAGATCGTCGCCAAATTCACGAGAACATTCAAAGCGACATCTCAACACTTCACAAAACTCGTATTCATGCCTAAAGCTTCGTTGAAGCTCTTGCGCCGTTTTGAAGTTATGAAGAATCAATCGAAGCTCTCGAAGACCGTTTATTAAGGTTTTATTTATAGTCTTTTTAGCTTCGATATATAGAATGTTAAGCCTTGAGTATATCTTACCATTCTAACTTCATAACGCTCATGTCGTAGCTCTAGGATCTTAGTACAAGTTCATTCTAACTTCCTCGAAGCGTCGCGCTTCGATTCGGACTTGTTTGTGCATGTTAGTTGGTACAAGAACAAGTACTGACCGACTAGATGGTGATCTAGTCGGTCAGCAACTCTTCTTGGACCGACTAGTTTGATTCCTTAATTTCTTGGACTTTACTGTTTACAGTTAGTCTGTCTACGTTGACTCACCGACCGACTAGTTTGTGAACTAGTCGGTCAGTGATGCTTCTTTGACCGACTAGTTGTGACTTACTGTTCATGCTAAATTTCTCCTAAGCTACTGTTTATCGTTAGTCGGTCTAAGAACGTTTGGTGACCGACTAGTTGACAATCTAGTCGGTCAACTTTTGTTCTTGGACCGACTAAGTCAACTTGTGTTCAGACTATTTCATTTTGCCTCTTAGTCGGTCTACGTTCACTGACTGACCGACTAGTTGTGAAACTAGTCGGTCAGAAAGTCTTCTTGGACCGACTAGATTTCTAGGTCTGAAATTCTCTTTCTTCTCAGTTCCTCTCTTAGTCGGTCTATGCTGTTTGACTGACCAACTAGTTGATGAACTAGTCGGTCAGTGATTGTTCTTTGACCGACTAATTCTCCCAGATTTCTATCCGTTGGAGAATGACCTAAGTTGTTTTTATGGGACCCTATAAATACGAACCTAGGTCATTTCTATCTAGGTTAGAGCTTCCATTCAGAGATTCATTGATATCAAAAGAGATAGCCATTCTCACTCAAATCTAAAGCTCTCTTCCTCACAAGAAACCCTTTCTCTCACTATTCTAGATCTAGAATCCATCTTGAGAGACGCTTGTTCTTGGTGAGCTCTTCAAGCTATAGCTTGATCCAAGTCTCCAAATCATCCCTAGGCACCGATTGCTGGTCATTTCCTTGGTGCTAGGTCTTGGTGACTTCATCTTCCTCAAATCCTTCATTTCACCTATTGGGTAAGAAAAACTCAAGGTATAGGATTTTGTGGTAAGTTTGCTTATTTCAATATAAACTCTTTTATATTGCTTGTTGATTCTCTCGGTTGTGAGAGAAGGTTGTGATCCCGGGTTGTGGGATTCACTATTGCCGTTGTTGTATGATTTGATCTTGTGAAGGTTTTTCACAAGATATTCATAGTGGAAATCTTGAGTTAGGGTTTCTAACTCAAGTATCCGGAGGGGATCCGGGTGGTTGGGACGTAGGATCACCGGGAACAAGTCGGGGAGACTTGGGTGGATCCGAACCCATTAACATCATTTGTTTGCATTGTTAATTTTGTTGTTGTCATTCAATTTAAGCTTCCGCAAATTGATTTGGTAGTTGTTTGCAATTTAATTTGGAATTATACTCCTTATTATTTTAAAGTACTATTCACCCCCCCTCTAGTACTTGTGCAGTAGCTTGTAGGGCATTACACACCAGTGCAGCAGCAGAGCAAAGGGTCCGTGCCATTTCTGCGGCAAGCCCGGACATGTTCAGACCAACTGTAGGAGGAAGCTGGGTCTGTGTCTACTTTGTGGAGATGCTTCGCATGCTGCGAAGGATTGTCCGAGAGCCCGCACTGCTGTTGTTGGAGCGCCAGCCCCGTTGCAGATGAGGACACCTGCCCCAGTTTAGAGAGGACCTGCCGTTCGTGGACCACCTTTGGTGCCACAGCGACAGATATACCAGCGAGCAGTGCAGCCTCCGAGGCCGGCCTATACTATGACTGCTGTGGAGACTGAGGAGCTGGATGGGATGATTGCAGGTAACATCTTGACCTAGTCATTTCATTTCATACCTATATATTGTATAGCTAGTCTTGTTAGTATTGTTTGTTTGGTTGTTTGATTGTTAGAATAGTGTTTGACCTTAGACCCTTGTTTTCTTAGGCACCATTCTTGTGTCCTCTCACCCTGCTTTGGCTTTGTTTGACTCCGGTGCATCTATGTGCATCATATCCCGGAGGTTTATGATAAAGCACTCCTTTCCTTCCCACACACTTCCTAAGTGTTGGGACATCACTACAGGGAACGGAGTGGTGACTGTGAACCTGGGATGTCGGTCGATTCCCTTAGTGGTTAGTGGACATGAGTTATACGTAGATTTCATTGTCCACGATCTGCCGCATTTTGATGTCGTCCTGGGCATCGATTGGCTGGGAGATTTCCACGCTTCGATCGATTGTCACGGCAAGAGAGTGGTATTTCAGATTCCAGGCCCTCCGGAGTTCGAGTTCCACAGCAGAGATGAGTCGCTTGGGCCCATCAGATTTCGGGCTAAGCCGGAGGTGCCGGTGTTAGCAGCGTTGCAGATGGAGATGGAGATCGACCGACCAGCGGTTGTCAGAGACTTTGACGACGTCTTTTCGGAGGATATCTCGGGTCTGCCACCCGACAGAGCTTTGGAGTTCGGTATCGATCTGATGCCGGGTGCGCAGCCGATATCGAAGGCGCCATATCGGATGGCTCCCGCGGAGCTTGAGGAGCTGCGGAAGCAGTTAGATGAGCTGTTGCAGAAGGGTTTCATCCACCCTAGTGTGTCACCGTGGGGTGCACCTGTGTTGCTTGTGAAGAAGAAGGATGGGTCACACATGATGTGCGTAGACTATCGAGGGTTGAATGCTGTCACTGTGAAGCACAAGTATCCGCTGCCACGCATCGACGACATTTTTGATCAGCTGGGAGGTTCAAGAGTTTTCTTGAAGTTGGATTTGAGGAGCGGATATCATCAGCTGAAGGTGAAGAAAGATGACATTCCAAAAACAGCTTTCCGGACGAAGTACAGACACTATGAGTTTGTGGTGATGCCTTTCGGCGTGACCAATGCTCCATCTGTGTTCATGAACCTCATGAACTTGATTTTCTACGACTTCTTGGATAAGTTTATTTTTATCTTTATTGACGACATACTTATTTATTCGAAGTCTGAAGAAGAGCACAGCTGTCATCTGAGGACAGTGTTGGAGACGTTGAGGCGACACAAGTTGTATGCCAAGTATGGAAAGTGCAAGTTCTGGCTGAACAAGGTCGCGTTTCTGGCACACGTGGTGTCCGGTGATGGCATATCTGTGGATCCGGAGAAGGTCAGGGCAGTACATGATTGGTCGACTCCGCAGTCAGCGTCTGACATCAGAAGTTTCCTTGGACTAGCAGGCTATTATCGGCGGTTCATCAAGGATTTCTCGAAGATTACGGAGCCGATGATGAAGCTGACAAGGAAGGATGTGGAGTTTCTGTGGTCTGATGCTTGTGAGAAGGCTTTCAGTATCTTGAAAGTGAGGTTGACCTCAGCACCAGTTTTGGCAGTACCGGATCGAAGCGGAGGTTTCGAAGTATATTGTGATGCATCAGGGAAGGGCTTAGGATGTGTTCTGCATCAGCATGACCATGTGGTCGCGTATGCTTCTCGTTAATTGAGGACGCACGAGAAGAATTACCCGACGCACGATCTGGAGTTGGCTGCGATGATCTTTGCATTGAAGATTTGGAGGCACTTCTTACTGAGTGAGAGCGTGAAGATTTTCACCGATCACAAAAGTTTGAAGTACATATTCACGCAGAAGGAGCTCAACATGCGTCAGAGACGATGGTTGGAGCTTATGGCTGACTATGAGATAGATCTGCAGTATCATCCGGGGAAGGTGAACGTAGTGCCGGATGCCTTGAGTAGACTTCCTACTGCGATGATGCATACTGCTGACTGGAGGATTCAGCAGGAGCTGAAGGAGATGGATTTGGAGGTTGTCCTACCTGGTGTGGTTCATGCTTTCATGAATTTGCAGATTTAGTCCACGATTGTGGATCGGATCAAGGCAGCGCAGGCAGGAGATCCGAAGTTGCAGAGGATTAGGAGGCAGGTTGAAGCTGGATTGCGTGCGGAGTTTGTGATTCATGAGGATGGTTTGCTGCGGTACGGCAGCAGACTCTGCGTACCTGCGGGTGATGTTCAGGAGGAGCTTTTGAGCGAGGCTTATAGCTCGCCTTATTCTATACATCCTGGTGGCACCAAGATGTATAAGGACCTTCAACTGAATTACTGGTGGATTGGAATGAAGAGGAGTGTGGCACGGAGCGTTGCCAAGTGTTTGATATGCCAACAGGTGAAGGCCAAGCATCATCGTACTGCTGGGTTGCTACAACCGCTTCCTATTCCGGAGTGGAAGTGGCAACATATTACGATGGATTTCGTGACTGGTTTACCCCGGACCCCGAAGCAGAACGACGCAGTCTGGGTGATCGTAGATCGATTGACTAAGTCTGCGCATTTCATTCCTTTCCGAGTGGGCCAATCTACGGAAGCTTTGGTGAGGAAATATCTAGAGGTAAAATTTCGTTTTTACTTCTCTTTAATTTTCATCTCCTTGGGTTAGTTGTGACGTAGACCGTGTACGTGCAGGAGATTGTACGCTTACACGGAGTCCCCGTAAGCATCGTGTCTGACAGAGATACGAGGTTCACATCTCAGTTCTGGAAAAGTCTGCAGGAACATTTAGGTACGAGTCTGAGTTTCAGCACGGCGTACCATCCGCAGACTGATGGCCAGCCCAAGAGGACTATTCAGATTCTGGAGGATATGCTGCGAGCTTGCACGCTCGAATTGAAGGGATCTTGGGAGGACCATCTCCATTTGGTGGAGTTTTCTTATAACAACAGCTACCAGGCGAGCATTGGCATGGCACCGTTTGCTGCCTTATATGGGAGGAAATGTCGATCGCCACTGAGCTGGGATGACATTGGAGATCGGGAGCTGTTGGGTCCAGAGATGATAGTGGAAGATGTGGATGTCGTGAGAGACATCAGGGAGAAGCTCAGAGTTGCTCAGGATCATTTCAAGCATTGGGCAGATGCCAAGAGGAGACCCTTGGAGTTTCAGCCTGGAGACCACGTCTTCCTGAAGATTTCTCTGAACCGCGGAGTTATTCGTTTCGGGAAGAAGGGGAAGCTGAGTCCGAGGTACGTCGGACCTTTCGATGTGCTGGAGCGTGTGGGAGCAGTGGCCTACCACCTTGCTCTGCCACCATATTTGGTGGGTGTTCATGACGTGCGTTTATATTTCATATATTCACGCACGTTTTCTTTTGTGTTTCTCCGTGTTTTTCCGCCGTCTTTTATTCGTTTTCTTGTATTTTCTCGTTTTTCTTTCACTTTTCTTTGTTTATCCATGTTTGCAGGAGATTGACCGTGTAGGGGACGTTTAACGACGATATCTCAAGTCCCCAGAGCAACGGGAGGAGTCACGCGTGATCCAGGGGGTCAAACGACAAAGAATGCATCTTTCAGCCCCTCACCCGGTCGGTTGGCCATCTCCAACCGATCGGGTGATGCACGCGTGCACCACCCGGTCTCAGCCGGAGCTCACATGGAAGTCACCCGACCGGTTCACAGACCGGTTCAGCAGGGGCCTGTTCTCTGTTTTTTCGAGCAAAATGCCAACCGATCGGGTGACTCTCACCCGATCGGTTCATCTGTAGCTGATGATGAGGAGCTGAAGACACGAGCACCAAACCGATCGGTTCACCCGATGTCGCCAAGATCCAACCGGTCACTCAAAAACTCACCCGACCGGTTGACGTGACCGGGTGAAAGCTCGTCGTTTTCTGTTATTATTTTGTAACGGATCAACCGATCGGTTGACTTGTCAACCGATCGGGTGATGCGAGAGTCTATAAATAGAACCCCTAGGGTTCCAGAAACAGGGGAGCTGCTAGTTTTTTACTGTTTTCTCCTATTGTGACGGCTGTAATTGTTACTCTTTTGTAAGTTTTCAGATCTTTCTCAAATTTTAGTATTGTCTTATCTACTCTATTACTTCCGCATTCCAATTGTCTGATTATGATTCCAACGGTTAATTTTTATTTAGATCGCTTTTCAATGAATTTTTGTGAGTAGTTCCCAAATCTAGGATTTTGGTGGAAACCCCTTCGGGGGCTCTTCCCGATGCGTCCATAGGGTTAGGAAATCGACAGGGATTAGGAATCTAACGGTTACGCGGGGTGTTTCATTGTCATCGGCGGGAAAAAGACCGCCTTTGACCGTTGGGCCAAGGGGGAATAAACTTGGCGGTTGACTCCCTAGCCGTAGCTCACGCCCATAGCGTAGACGTCGAACCCTAGCACGCGGGAGCGGCGGGATGAGACGTTGGGAGTTATCGTTGCGAGCTTAGTGCTCCCGGAATCGATCAGTGTTAATGGACACGGGAGTGCCACTGATCGAATCTGGGAAGTCCGGTGTATCATCCTGGGCACCGACCGGAATATCGGGCCCATGGGATGCCGGTACAACTTTCAGAGGCAACGTCCCACCATTAGACCCTAATTCCGATCGCTATCCATACCCGTAGGCCGTATCGATGAGAGTCACTCGTCGGGTTGGAAACCAAAGTCCCGGGTTTATTTTCTTGTTGTTCATACCCTTTATTTCCTTCCGTGACAACCATCTACCGATTCGGGCTAGCTCGCCCCCGGGGTGATTTTGGTCCTACTTGACTCAATCACAACCTCGCCTCCCTGTGTTCGACCCCCAAGCCACACTACAACACCGTGCGCTTGCGGTTACAAATTTCTAAACCCCCTCACGGGTCCCCCGGCCTTTTGCGGATAGCAAGCCGGGGTGCACGTCAAGTTTATGGCGCCGTTGCCGGGGAGGCAACGTGTTTGTTATTTTAGGATCTCTTGAACCCTCGTGTCTAGCTCTTATCCCTACCTCGCGATAATTTTCGCACTCTACACTTTTAGATTTCACTTGGACATACTGTGGATAGTAATTGTATAGTGCTCATTGACTGAATCGCCGTGCTTCCATCGCAACTTGCGGTTCACGTTTATGCAACCTGTGCTTTTGACGTGTTTGCCACTTGTGCAGTTCTCTCTCTCTCCTTTCGTATAAGATCCTGGCCCCACGGCAAGGATGTTGCATGCAGTTTCAGAAGACATCTGGGATCACTCTCACCATATCCGCTGTTTGGCGTAGACCTTAGCAGAATCACTGAATACTTCGAATATACTATCCCTCCTGTCTGCCGCCATGGAAGGCCAGAGATATCGAGATGCGCAGGAGCACCTTGCCATGGCAACTCCCTTTCCTCACAGTGAAGTGGCGTATATCGACAACCATGATCCCGAATGTAGTGAAGAAGAGTTATCCGCGGAATTTTGTCAGGGAGCCATCCGACCGGGTTTGTAGGCTACGCTGGACAGGAATCAATCTATCCCTTGCAGACTTCTATTGAGCGTCCCTGGTCTTTGGACAATGAGGAAGCTAGAAACAGTTCTGGGGAATCATCGATGATTGAAACCTGTTTTCACCTACAAGCCTTCTTCCCAGACAATCATTATGAGTTTGGAAGAGACCCAGTGCCTCCCTCGATCGTTCCCACAATACCTTGCGAAACTTTGCCATGCGGAGCCATGGCCGAGGGTGAGATTCCGGATGCTGGCTCCCGAGAAATCCACGAAGAACTCCTTTCCCTTGAGGATGCTCAGCTTGAGAAGTATGCGTCAGGGCCTCAAGAAGTTGAGATGAAAGAATTACCGCCGGGGCTTAAATATGAATATTTGGTAGCTGGCTCGACCCTTCCGGTCATAGTCAACTCTTCACTGCCCGAAGACCAAATGACCAAACTTCTTGGTGTTCTAAAAATATTTAAAGGATTTTTCGGATATGCAATTGAGGATTTGAAAGGGGTTAGCTTAGGCCTCTGCTCACACAGAATTCTGCTTGAAGATGACCAAGCCTCCTCGATTGAGCCACAGCGGAGGTTAAATCCCATAATGATGGAGGTTGTAAAGAAAGAGATTGTTAGGCTTCTACATGATGGTATTATATACCCTATCTCTGATAGTCGCTGGGTTAGCCCGGTGCACGTCGTACCCAAGAAAGGAGGAATGACGATGGTTCGCAATGAAAAGAATGAGCTAATACCAACGAGGACCGTCACGGGGTACAGGATGTGCATTGACTATAGAAAGCTGAACAAAGCTATGAGGAAGGATCATTACCATCTCCCCTTTATTGACCAGATACTCGAGAGACTGGCGAAGCATAATTATTTCTGTTTCATGGACGGATATTCAGGATTTCTTCAGATCCCTATTCATAACGATGACCAAGAGAAAACGACTTTCACTTGCCCATTTGGGACGTATGCCTATAGAAGAATGCCGTTCGGACTTTGTAACGCCCCTGCTACATTCCAAAGACTCATGTCCGCTATCTTCTCTGACTACTCCCAAGACATCATGGAGGTTTTCATGGACGACTTCTCCATCTATGGAACCAAATTTGACTCGTGCCTCAGTAACCTGACTAAGGTCCTGGAGAGATGTTAGGAAAAGGGACTTGTCCTAAACTGGGAGAAGTGCCACTTCATGGTCCAAGAGGGAGTTGTGCTAGGGCATGTCATCTCTTCGAGGGGAATCGAGGTTGACAAGGCTAAAGTTGAAGTGATTGAAAAGCTTCCACCACCGCTCAATCTTCGAGGAGTCCGTGGTTTCTTAGGACACGCGGGATTCTATCGCCGCTTCATAAAAGACTTCTCGAAGATTTCCAGGCCACTGACCCAACTCCTCGTGAAGGACGTGCCTTTCGTCTTCAGCGAGGAGTGTATGGAGGCCTTCCGCACTTTGAAGCAAGCTTTGATTTCCGCGCCCATAATACAGCCACCGAACTGGAATCTACCCTTTGAGCTGATGTGTGACGCTAGTGATTATGCGGTTGGTGCGGTCTTGGGGCAGAGGAAGGATAAAAATCTTCATGTCATTTATTATACGAGCAAAACCCTTGATGCCGCCCAAAGAAATTATACTACCACGGAAAAAGAATTGCTCGCGGTGATCTACGTCATGGATAAATTCCGACAATATCTCGTTGGCGCCAAGGTGATCGTGCACACGGATCACGCGGCTCTTAAATACCTGTTGAACAAGAAAGAAGCTAAGCCACGACTAATTAGATGGATTTGTTGAAAACAACGATTTAGGACTTATTGTTTGATGATGACAACGATTTGTGAACGATTTGATGTGTGTGTTAAGTATTTTTCAGGAATGGCAAGTTCGTAAATACTCAGAGAGAGGCTCATGGTTCATGGGCACATTGGAAACAAGAGAGAGAGAACTATAATTGAGTTTAACTATCATTTGTTTTGGGTATTTAATAATCCACTACCTTGGTTCAAAATTAATAAGCCACTAACTTTTTTTTGCATTTATGCAGGCACTCACGATTGGGCCATGATCCCTTTTTGAATAAAAAATAAATTCACAAGCCCACATGCTTGCATTGAAAAGAGCCAGGCCCAAGCAGTATCATCAAAAACCAAGAGACAGCCACCAAAAAGGAGTATACAGCAAAAAGATAGTATCATTATTTATTGTTAAACCCTTGAACCAATAAAATTCCTTGAAGTTGCAGCCGAACAAACCAATTTAACACAGGGCCGAAAAAAATTTTAGGGAGAGAGGGTAGCCGCAGTTTTTGAGGGTGGTCTTTTATTTGAGAAAGCACCAAGGGTTTTGAATCTCCCTGTCTCGTGTAAAGTGGCAGCCGAAATTTTTTTGAAGCCTCCTTTTTTTGTGTAAACCCTAGAGCCGAAATATTATAGGGAGGGTCTTCTTCATCTATTGAGCTGCACTTAAAAATCCCAAGGCCATCTTCTGTGCTTCCCTTGAATTTTAAAGATCACGCAACCAAAATCTCGATACAAGTGAAAGGATACACGTGAAGGATCAACACGTTGTTTTTCTTTGCATCAAGAGAGGGATATCCTAGGATCATTTGATTTGATTATTATTTTTGACACCTCTTTGTTTTTCCTTTGTTTGCAGGATCAACACGTGAAGGCCACTCGAAAATCAAAAGGCCAAAAAGTATGGAGTGCTTGCACACGTCATACTAAAAGGGAAGCACTTTATTTTTGACTACCAATTAAGAGCAGCCAACCTTCCCTTTTCTTAAGCATCTCTCTCTTTATCATACAATTCCCAAGAGCATACAATCCCTCTCTTTTACAAGTCTGCCGAATTATTTTGGGCCCCTTTTGATTACTTGTATTTTTGTAGGTAGAAGCAAGCCGCACATGAATTGCCCATGGACGCAGGAAATTGGCTTAACCACTAAATCTAGCGGCCTAAGCACAAAGGAGAGAGAGGAAGGATTAAAGCTACAAAGAAGAGAGCACTCCAAATATCTGCAGGGCTTCCATGGTTGAAGAAGCAAACAAAAATTAAAAAGAAGGTCACAAGTCTTCATTGGTTCACAAACGCAATTTTTTTTTGTGGGAGCAATTGAGGGTGCCTGCAAAAGATAAAGGAGGCTCTCTCAATCTGTTATTGAAATCAGAGGAGTTCAATTGTCGCAACTTGAGTTGCTGTTGCCGAGAGACCACTACTACTTGCCAGACGACGTTTGGCCCGTGCTGATTGACGAAGACGACACCGCTACACGATCTAAGCATTCTAAACTCTCTTGTTTATTATATTGTGTAGTATTTGTGTCAGTTCTTCGTAGGGGAAACTTTATTACCTTCTTTGTGTTACTTTTTGGGGACCTGACGACTTGGGAGTCGTCACGGAGGGAGAGTATCTGACTAGATTGATAGTGTAGAGCACGTGGTGTGCGTACGAGCTAGGTGAGAGTAGATTTGGGATCTTGACTCATTGTAGCTGTACTTGATTACATATCTATCTAGTAGTTGCTTTCGGGGGCTGGAGTAGGTCGTGGGGACGACCGAACCAGGGTATATCTGTGCGTATTCTGTGATTGCTATTTATTGCTCTGTCTGTGCTTATAATTGCGTGGGATTTCTCGTGGGTTGCACGAGAATTTTTTATTAGCCTATTCACCCCCCCTCTAGGCTACGATCCAGATCCAACAGGATTCTCCTCCTCCATGAATTCGACCTGGAAATCAGAGACAAGAAGGGGGCGGAGAATGTTGTTGCCGATCACCTGTCCAGGATGCCCACTCTCAATTTAAATGCTACACTGATCGATGATTCACTCCCCGACGAGCATCTCTTCTCTGTCTCTTCCTCCTGGACCCCCTGGTACGCCGACATCGCAAATTATCTGGCTTGTGCCATCGCCCCCCACAACATGAGTTTCCAACAGAAGAAGAAATTTTTCCATGAGGTCCGCAAATTTTATTGGGATGACCCCCACCTATACAAGACCTGCAATGATGGGGTGATACGAAGATGCATCCCTGAAACTGAGGCGACCTCCATCATTTCCCACTGCCATGGGCAGCAATGTGGGGGGCACGCGAGCACCTACAAGACCACCGCAAAAATTCTCCAAAGCGGATTCTACTGGCCCACACTCTTCAGGGACACACATGTTTATGTCCAAGCCTGCGATATATGCCAATGAGCTGGGAATATCTCCAAAAGGAATGAGATGCCTCAACACTACATCCCGGAGATAGAAATCTTCGATGTATGGGGAGTGGACTTCATGGGACCGTTCCCTTCCTCCTCGGGGAACCAGTATATCTTAGTGGACGTAGACTACGTGTCGAAATGGGTTGAAGCGGTGGCCAGTCCAACCAACGATTCCAGAGTGGTGGCAAAGTTCTTTAAAAGCAACATCTTCCCGCGGTTCGGTGTACCTCGTGTCCTGATCAGTGACGGAGGGAGCCACTTTATAGAGAAGAAATTCGAGGCCCTCTTAAAAAAATACGGGGTACAACACCGGGTGGGGCGTGCCTACCACCCGCAGACTAGCGGTCAGGCGGAAGTCTCTAACCGGGAGATTAAAAGTATACTAGAAAAGACGGGGGCCAATTCTAGAAAGGACTGGTCATCGAAGCTTCCTGACGCGCTTTGGGCCTACAGGACGACATTTAAAACTCCTATCGGCACAACTCCCTACCGGCTTGTCTATGGGAAAACTTGCCATCTTCCTGTGGAATTGGAGCATAAGGCATATTGGGCAGTTAAGAATCTGAACTTCGACACCAAGAAGGTAGGAGTGCACCGGCAGTTACAACTCAACGAGCTCGACGAAATCCGGCTCAATGCCTATGAGAACGCCAAGATCTACAAGGAGAAGCTCAAACGGTGGCACGATAAACGAATCTTGAAGAGGGAATTCAAAGAAGGGGACTTAGTTCTCC
The DNA here is from genome assembly GCA_030789695.1 of Scilla litardierei. NCBI lineage: Eukaryota > Viridiplantae > Streptophyta > Magnoliopsida > Asparagales > Asparagaceae > Scilla > Scilla litardierei. The sequence continues at coordinate 10,777,186 of CM061142.1, read as the reverse complement.
TATTCAACTCGAAGCTGAAGCTCTTTCCTGGAAAACTCAAATCAAGATGGTCGGGATCGTTCCGCGTCACCAAGGTTTTCCCGCATGGGGCTATCGAGATAATGGGAAGAGATGAGCCGTTTAAAGTGAACGGGCAGCGTCTGAAACACTATGCAGTTGGAGAACCAGAATTCTCTCCGGTCAGATCCCCAACGAGCGACAACTCTTCCTCTAACCCTCTGGATCCTAATTGACCACCGCTCGAGGCGTCGAGCTAAACGACGTTAAACGAAAGCGCTTCATGGGAGGCAACCCATGTTCTAAACTTATGCTTCGTTTTGTAGGATTTTTTCCACTTAATTTTTCTCTATTTTTATAAATAAATCCAGCCGAAACAACTCCCGTGAAGGAACTCAGGCGGTTCTTGGGTTTTGCAGAAAAACAAGGCCTCAACCGATCGGGTTAGTTCGCACCCGATCGGTTGGGATGTATCAGATACAAGCCGCAACTGTCCCCAAATGAACCGATCGGGCGAAGAATGAAGAGACCGTGTGACAGAACGGGTGAGCTGGGGAGAACTCTCGGGAAATTTTCGGGAATATCAACCGATCGGGTGAGTTCGAGCGCGATCGGTTGAGGCGACCGGGTGAGCAGCCCTCAATTCTCGGGAAAAATTTGGGAGGCGGCCAACCGATCGGTTGACAAGTCAATCGACCGGTTCGCCTGTAGCTGTTGGCCGACAGGAACTTTCGAAATTTGCCCACCCGATCGGGTGAGAACCCACCCGATCGGTTCAGTTTCGCCCCTATAAATACCCCTACCGCACGGCCACCGCCACCCGACCCCAGAAAATCCCCTTCACACGGTTTCACGCCCTCCAGCTGTGGAATCGACCTCCTCGACCCTACATATTGTCCCTAAACCCCCATCCCCACTCACTCCCATACTTCCCCACCCCCGCCACCTCGCCATCGTCGACATTCCATCATCAAAACCCCCAAACCCTAACCATAGCCCCAAAATTTTCAAAATTTTGTTCTTGTCGGATCAGCGAGCGGCGGCTTCCCGAATTGTTCCCTCCTACTACGCGAGACCCCCAGGCGCTTGATCTTGCTACATCGATGGGTAACACTCTTCCACTCTACACATCTTTTACTTTATCTGTAATATCCTAAATTGGTGTTGTACCTGCTTCACTTGCTCTATATTCATCTTAAGCTCGCCCCCACTTTCATTTTCACCACCCACGTTGTCGCCTTGTCTAAGAAAGGGAAAGAGATTGCATCATCTTCGCGTCGTGCTCCGCTCTACAGCCCCTTTTCCCCCTCTTTCCTTGGCATAAACCCTTCTACAGAAGAGCAGTCTGACCGTTTGCGAGCACTACTTCATCGCCCGATGAGACCTACACTCTTCGCCGATCATCCCACACTCGAAGCTCTAGGGCTTTCGAACGGCGTCGCCAGAATTTTCAACTGTATCGGGTGCCACACTCTCTCTCACATCCATGCTCTCACACACAGAAATCTCACGCTTGAATTCCTCAGTTCCTTGGAGTTGTTTGATGGGGGTTTCTCCTTCCGCGCTTTCAACTGCGACTTTTCTCAGGGTTTCATCGAGTTGAACAATATCCTCAATCTCCGTCACCCCGATCTTAATACTGAACATTCCACCCACGATCGAACTGACATCTACTCTCAATTTCGGGCTGATGGTGTTTGGCAACGATTTACCCGGTACACCACCTTTCCACCCGAGGCTCCTGCCTCCTACATTATTCACCCGTGTTACCGCCTCGCCCATTGCATCCTCGCCAACACTGTTTTTGCCCGTGTGGATGTGTCCACTGTATCTAGGGATGAGCTCTTCTTTCTCTATGCCATGTCCGATGACAGGATCCTTAGGCACATCCCTATGCCCATAAACGCCGCTCATTGGATCGTCCACGAAATTTTTGCCGTTAGCCGAGCCACTTCTGGTTCCATCTGTTGTGGTGGGATGATCACTCTTATTGTCAGCTGTGTTCTGAGAGTACCACCCGACCTCCCTATTTTGCCTGGACGTAGCCGTATTGATCGTAATTACTTGATCGATATCAATATGCTCACTCCCTTCAGTGAAGACCGTGCTGTCTACCTCTATAGCCCCGCCTGCGAGCCTTTCGCGATCCTGCCACCTTTGGCCCCTTTGCGGCTACCCTACCCCCCATCTCATCTGCCTTGGGAGTTTTACCCCGATCCTTGGTATTCTCCATTAGTGCATCTACCACCCTTGGATCCTCCCGATTGGCACCCAACTGTCGGCCCACCTGGTACGATCTTTATCCACCACAGCCCCCCGGTGCACATCGATCCTCCCGTGCTCCAGCCTGTCGCCCCTCCTTCACCCATAGGCATACCCTCCTCTTCCTATGAGGATTCTTTCGTTCACTATTCCCCTCCCTCCTCCCCCTCCCCCTACCATTCCAGTACCAGCAAATCCGATTGACTCCCCCTTGCATATCTCTGCATTTCACTGATCATATCATTTCGCTAGCACTGTCTGGTCTAGCTTGGGGGACGTCTATTTTGGTGTGCTGTCATGTTTTGTTTGTTTTTCTCATTTTTGTGTGTGTGCTTGTTTTTCACTTTTTGAGTGTCGTGTCGTGTGGTTTTATTTTTATTTTTATTTTCGTGTTGTTTGATTTTGATTTTGATCTTTCTTTCTTTTCAGTTTCATCTCCGTGTTTTCCTCGTTTTCATTTCTTTTTGTGTCAGTGCGTATTCCCCCCCATCTTCATTGCCCTCCCGTACTCACTCATATTGCATTGAGGGCAATGCAAACTTCAGCTTGGGGGAGTCGCACTATGTGCGTCGTTTGAGTCCTTCTTTTTCGTTTTCATCGTGTTTTTTATTTTTATTTTTTTTTTCCTTTTTTTCTCTCTTCTCTTCTTTTTAGCTCTTTCTCCTAGAGATGAATCCTATGATGAATCGCCACAAAATCACACACACCTAGCATTGCATCGATAATCACACTCACTATCCCTAGGATTTCGAGCCCTCTTGCATTTCACGCATCGTGGGTCCACTTAGCTTTTTTGTGAGTCGTGCGTCATGCCTATCTATTTGGTGTGCTTCTACTTTGTGATTTTATTTTATATACCTGTCCAGGAATGACCCCTAGATTATCATGCTTCGATTTGAATATGCGGTACTTGCTTCCATTATATGCATGATATATTTATATCGTATATTTCAATTCGCATGCGTCAGGATTCCACAATTAAGGACTAGGATAACCCATTTAGCCTATGCTCTATTTAGCGAGAATAGATTCCTTTGCCCGAGTGTTTAGATTTCGACTTCTTTTTTGTTTTACTTGGTGCAAATCCCCTCGTCGTGTACCGTTCTCCCACTTGGGAGAGTGCACATGTGTATAGCCAAAAACCCAAAAATCCAAAAAAAAAAGAAAAGAAAAAGGAAAAGAAAAACCCAAAAAAGAGAAGAAAAGAAAATTTTAGTCGAAAAGCCAAAAAAAATACAAATGCCCAAAACCCAAAAAAATTCACGTGTGAATATTTTCTTTCCTACTTACCGAGAATAAAGGGAAGGCGAGAGTTTGCACCGAGTGTTCTACTCCACATCATCTCAACCCCCATCGTTTTCAAAAACACTTGGCTTAGGAACTTTTTAGCTAGTATCTAGGCTATAGTGGCGTGATTTCCTTAACCCTAGTTGTGGAGTCCCCGATGCATGATACGCTTCTATTCTTACTCTTCTCATGCATGCTTGAACTGATATTCACCGCAATTTCAAATTCGAATCGGTATTTGGGTCATTTCCTGGATTTACGTATATGAGCTCATAGCACACTGTAGAAAGCGACACCATTTGCTAGCACACGACCGCACTCACTCGCGCTTCACCGCGTGGGCCCACGACACTTATTTGGACTCGTTTTCCTAGGTTTAGTGGTGTGATTTGACGTTTTCTTGCTTGGTGTGTCGTTTTTTATTTTTGTTGGCTCTGACGGACGATCTAGGATATGGAGTTTTCTTTTTCTTTCTTCCTCTCTATTTTCTCCCTCCGAGCTCCTACTCTCACTCGTCTTCCTCGAGGACGAGGAAGAGTTCAGCTTGGGGGATTTTGACGTGCGTTTATATTTCATATATTCACACACGTTTTCTTTTGTGTTTCACCGTGTTTTTCCGCCGTCTTTTATTCGTTTTCTTGTATTTTCTCGTTTTTCTTTCACTTTTCTTTGTTTATCCATGTTTGCAGGAGATTGACCGTGGAGGGGACGTTTAACGACGATATCTCAAGTCCCCGGAGCAACGGGAGGAGTCACGCGTGATCCAAGGGGTCAAACGCCAAAGAATGCATCTTTCAGCCCCTCACCCGGTCGGTTGGCCATCTCCAACCGATCGGGTGATGCACGCGTGCACCACCCGGTCTCAGCCGGAGCTCACATGGAAGTCACCCGACCGGTTCACAGACCGGTTCAGCGGGGGCCTGTTCTCTGTTTTTTCGAGCAAAATGCCAACCGATCGGGTGACTCTCACCCGATCGGTTCATCTGTAGCTGATGATGAGGAGCTGAAGACACGGGCACCAAACCGATCGGTTCACCCGATGTCGCCAAGATCCAACCGGTCACTCAAAAACTCACCCGACCGGTTGACGTGACCGGGTGAAAGCTCGCCGTTTTCTGTTATTATTTTGTAACGGATCAACCGATCGGTTGACTTGTCAACCGATCGGGTGATGCGAGAGTCTATAAATAGAACCCCTAGGGTTCCAGAAACAAGGGAGCTGCTAGTTTTTTACTGTTTTCTCCTATTGTGACGGCTGTAATTGTTACTCTTTTGTAAGTTTTCAGATCTTTCTCAAATTTTATTATTGTCTTATCTACTCTATTACTTCCGCATTCCAATTGTCTGATTATGATTCCAACGGTTAATTTTTATTTAGATCGCTTTTCAATGAATTTTTGTGAGTAGTTCCCAAATCTGGGATTTTGGTGGAAACCCCTTCGGGGCTCTTCCCGATGCGTCCATAGGGTTAGGAAATCGATAGGGATTAGGAATCTAACGGTTACGCGGGGTGTTTCATTGTCATCGGCGGGAAAAAGACCTCTTTTGACCGTTGGGCCAAGGGGGAATAAACTTGGCGGTTGACTCCCTAGCCGTAGCTCACGTCCATAGCGTAGACGTCGAACCCTAGCACGCGGGAGCGGCGGGATGAGACGTTGGGAGTTATCGTTGCGAGCTTAGTGCTCCCGGAATCGATCAGTGTTAATGGACACGGGAGTGCCCACTGATCGAATCTGGGAAGTCCGGTGTATCATCCTGGGCACCAACCGGAATATCGGGCCCATGGGATGCCGGTACCACTTTCAGAGGCAACGTCCCACCATTAGACCCTAATTTCGATCGCTATCCATACACGTAGGCCGTATCGGCGAGAGTCACTCGTCGGGTTGGAAACCAAAGTCCCGGGTTTATTTTCTTGTTGTTCATACCCTTTATTTCCTTCCGTGACAACCATCTACCGATTCGGGCTAGCTCGCCCCGGGGTGATTTTGGTCCTACTTGACTCAAGCACAACCTATCCTCCCTGTGTTCGACCCCCAAGCCACACTACAACACCGTGCGCTTGCGGTTACAAATTTCTAAACCCCCTCGCGGGTCCCCCGGCCCTTTGCGGATAGCAAGCCGGGGTGCACGTCAGTTCACGACGTATTCCACGTATCCCAGTTATGTCGGTATGTCAACGACCCATCACACACGGTGGATTTCTCGGAGATCACGGTCCGTCCGGACCTGACCTATGACCAGCAGCCCGTGCAGATTTTGGACCGTCGACAGAAGCAGTTGAGGAACAAGGTAGTCGACCTGGTGAGAGTGATGTGGCGTCACGGATCACCTGGAGAGTCCACATGGGAGAGAGAGGATGAGATGAGAGAGCGTTACCCTCACCTATTCTGAAAGAAATTCCGAGGGCGGAATTTTCTTAAGGTGGGTAGGATGTAATGGCCGGTTTTGTATGCAGATATTTTAATTATATATATATATATATATATATATATATATATATATTCGTTCTTCATTTTCCTTTCTTTTCCGTAACTCATGCCCAAGCCTAGAGCTGAGCGTGCCTCGTAACGCTCATATCCTAGAATAGGTTCGTCTTTGGAACTCATTGAGATCATTACGAAGCTTCACGCTTAAATTTGCGACTTCCTGTGCTCATTAGCCGGTTCACATTGGGGAACCAACCGACTAGATGTCAATCTAGTTGGTCAACAACTCTTCATGGACCGACTAGTTCTCCCTTTCATTTTTCCCTAAGTTACTGTTTACGCTTAGTCGGTCTAAGTTCATCCACTGACCGACTAGTTATCGAACTAGTCGGTCAACACTTCTTCGCAGACCGACTAGTACAGAGATCACTTTTCATACCCAGGTTACTGTTTACCGTTAGTCGATCAAAGAACGAATACCGATCGACTAGTTGACGAACTAGTCGGTTAGGTTTCCTTCGCTGACCGACTAATCTTCAAAATATCTTATTGACTACTTTTACCCTTTAGTCGGTCTATGAACACTGGCCAACCGACTAGGTTGCAAACTAGTCGGTCGATGAGCCTTCACAGACCGACTAACTCTATGAATCCTACAACAACCCTGTTCACTTTTTGGGTTTTAGTCGGTCACTGTTAGACGACCGACCGACTAGTTCTCAAACTAGTCGGTCGACCCCCTTCTCAGACCGACTAGTTGACCCCGAAACCCTAATTTTTGGGCTAGCCGCCGTTTCATTTTCTTATTTAAACGTGGCTTTCTCCTTCTTTTCTCCTGATTGTTTCCAGTCCCCCCTCTTCCCCAACCTATCCCCCTTCCTCCCACGTCCTTCCCTTTGCTCTTCCTCCTCCATCCTTGCGCCCTCCATCTTCCCCAAAGCTCTCTCTCTTCCTTCATTTCTCCCTCTTGCCCTAGTACGGTGTTCCCATCTCAGATCCAGCAGCAACGACGCCGGGAGACGCTTGGATCTTCACCATCACCGGCGATCAACATTCCTCGCTGCGCTACCCGCGGCCTAGGAATTTCCGGACGACGCAAAGCTTCCACTTTTTCCAGATCCGACGCCGGACCTTCGTGCAACCGCCATTTTCAGGTTGGTCCCCTAAATTCGTAGTAACCCACACAATATATAATCAAACCCTAATTAAAATCAGCAACCTAATCAAATTAAATTTACTTTCCGTCGATCTTTAAAACGTTGTGCAAACCGTAGAAATCGACGAATGGACTTTATGCATGTGCACATAGGATAGATCGTCGATTAGGTTAAATGCATTAAAAATGTGACTTTTATGAGTAGGATAGCCCCGATAACCTAGACACAACCCTAATAGGAATTCTAAATCGTGAACTGACACCATCGCCGTGTCACGATTTTCAGACGCTTTTCCACCGACGAGACGTTTGGACGAGGCGTACCAGGGAGACGACGCACTCGCCACCCCAGGCAAGTGTACCACTTGTGCTCTTAGCCATGTTTAGGCCTTAGTCTTGCTAGATTAGACATTTTGAAACATGAGGACCGGACGTGAAATGATAGCGTTCGGGACGCCCTGATGGCACAGATTTGACAACGAAATCTGAGTCCAACAACAATAATTTTGACACCATAGGATTGACATGCATGTGCGTGAGTTGTGGACACCCTAGTACAACCCTCCTGTTTTGTCGTGTCTTGTCTCGTTCCGTCTGCACAGCCCGCTGGGCAATAGGGCACTCGCCAAGCCAAAGCGAGTGATCCCTTGTACTAGTTCACAGCCCGATGGGCAATTGGGCACCTGTCAAGCTAGAGCAGGTGATCCCATGTATTGATACACAGCTCAGAGAGCAATATGGCACTTGTCAAGCTAGAGCAAGTGATCTCTTGTCATGTCACGATTCTTGGGGTTTTTGGGGTAGGGTTGAGCATGCAAGCGGTAAGAGGGTCTGATCCCCCTCGAACCGAACAGGCGTGAACCCTTTTTCGTGTCTTGACTTGATGTGTCTGGATTTCCGTGTTCTGTCTCTTCTTGACACCAGTAGGCTAGTCCTGTAGTCGGTAGCACTCGCTACGACTACTACTTGTCGTGTTTACTTTCCTATTGTGTGTACTTTTGTTACTAAAACCTCAGCATGTTAATCAACCAGTAAAACGTTGTTAAGTAATTGGTGCACTTGCAGTTTGGTCTAACCTTTTCTTGTATACCTTGCCTGACGTACAGTCCTTCTTTTGGTGATGTACGTCAGGGATTGAGCCAGAGTACGTGGAGGAGACTGACTTGCCAGCTGACGTGGAGCCAGAGAGCGTCGATCCCGAGTACGACCCTGAGGAGGACCCGAGTTAGAGACTCCTCGTTGCAGTTTCCAGAGACGTTCATTACTTTTAGTTGGGTGCGTAGCACCTTTTTGTTTCTTGTCTAGGTTGGGCGCTTGCACCATTAGATTTACTTTTCTGCTATTGTAGCCCTTCGGACGTTGAGATCTGGTACTCTTGATATGTTGGAATAAAATGTGATGTTCTTTTCCTTCTTGTACTTTTATTGTTCTGTACTAACATGCAGGGACCTGTACCTTCGTCTTGGTACCACACAGACGCTTATTGGGTCAGGGCTCCTTAGCTCTGGCCTAAGCGGGCCTAGTCACGCTTCGACTCCGCTGTTTTTCGAAGCGGGGCGTGACATTGCAGGTACCAATTCTTGTGCACCAACGTCCGTAGAAGCCCTAGAACCAGTTCCAGCTTGCTACGACGATCTCGAAATCAGTATGTCACGACTAATTCTAAAATAGAAAAGTAGATAAGTGTCCCCGTATAAACTTAGGAACACTACCTATAGCCTTAGAACGACTACTTGACTTGAACTGAACTAGAAACCCAAACTAATAGGAAAGTCATTAACTACAGATTACTTTGCCAACTTTCAACTTTGGTGGTTGTAGCACACAACCATCAACTTGGGTAAATTGTGTGGTAAATCACACTATTACATGCTCGAAGCATGGAATCGACATCATGAACGTTGGACTTGTTTTAATCCTCACTTCGCTTGGCCAGCCTGATTTGAAAAGAATTTCTACTCTCTAGTTTTCAATAAGAAAGTCAACCAGTGGACTTGGATTGACTAGCATCGTGTGATACAACGTATGGAATATCTTGTGGAATATTTTGTGGAACATCCTGTATGAGACATGTACATAGAACACTTGACACTTCACTGGGTTTTTGGGGTAACTCATAGTTTGAGAGAGTGCTGGAGTGACTAGAGTTCGGTCTTCCCGTCCTGTCGCCTGAGTTTCGGCATCCCGTCCTGCTGCCTGGGTTTCGGCAAAATACATGTCATGCTGCCTGTGTTTCGGCATTCGTCTGGGTCGTGCCCAGGCAAGAGATGGACTCAATGGTCACATGTTGTACTCTCCGACTTGAGTCACGTAGTGTAGTTACTTTTACAAAGTCACTTTTACTTTACGTATTACAGTCACCTTTACTTTACACGCCACATACACTTTACCTACTACACATGTGCAATCACAGTACTTTACCTGTCATACTTTTAGCTACAGTAGTAATATGTTTCACTTGCCTAGCCTGCTTTACACTTGCACTACCACAGTACAGTGGTTCTCTCATTTCAGTTCAGTTTGCCTTTACTTTTCAGTTGTGTACAGTTGTTACTCAGTACTGTACTTTTCACTCTGATCTGCTTGTACGTAGTTACTTTTATCATACTTGTGCACTGCTTCTTTTCTATATTTAGAATTTTTGTGACTTACCTACGGTTCCATCTCAGTGGCACCGCAGACGACGTACATATGGAGGTAGATGCTCCTGAGCTAATAGCGCCAGAGTTCGACCGCAGCTTCCAGGGTTATTTTCACTTATGTACTTTTCTTCTTTCATGTATATCTGTTGGGACATCTTGTACAGTATGGATTGTAATAATTGGACACTATTTGGGTATTTTTGTACATCTCTGCATCGTGGCTATTTTGTTTTCACTGGTAACCGGCAGGACCTGCGTAAATATCAAACAAGTAGCGGCCACATGAAAGCGGGTCGTTACACCATGCTACTTAGAGTATTCCATAGTCTTGCTATTCACATGTGCTTGCAAATCTATTTCTCTTGATGATTCCTCTATATGAATGCATGATATTAATTGAAGCTGAATGTATGGATTAGTGCTTAGTATGCTTTTGTTAGAAGTGCACCAAGATTCACGCATCAATTGTATAACGGAAGCATCTGCCTTATTGTCTTGTTCGCCTCCTGTTGCATGCTTGATATGATTGTGCGCTTTACCGCTTGACTTCACTTTTTATTGAGATGATTGAGAATATTCATGCTTACATATGAGTTTAAGTTGAAGTATTATTTTATTGAACCGTTCGTGCACATCTTTGAGTAAACCGAGTGTTACATTATTTCTTTCTCTATATATATCTTTTTATTCTCTACATGTCACTTGAGTTCACCTCCTAAAATTACTTATATCACATCTATTTCCCAAAAATCCCTACAAAAGAAAAAGTTAGCTCCAAAAAGTTCAAAAAGCCAAAAGGGGGCCAAAATCCAAAAATACAAATCATATAGCTCCTACAAAATCCAAAAAGAAAAATGAGAAACAAAATGTTCAAAAAGAAAAAGAAAGATATTTCTCTTTCTCCTTATTGGAGCCACAAAATACTGGAGAAAGCCAAGGCAAAAAATCCCATTTTCCACTATCATATTCCTTTAGATGTGATGCCTCAAGTTAAGCTTGGGGGGTGAATTCACTTGACCATATGAGTGAGTACGACATTAGAGTGGAGAGGTGCACGAATAGGAAAGTTTGATAATGCTGAAACTTAGCAAAATACTTTAGTTATGGAGATTTCTTATGAATCGATATAAATATGTGAATGCCAAGATTTATTCCATTCTCGATTGCATGTTTGGTGTGATTCTTATATGCTTCTGTTATAACTCTTGATTGAAAAGTGCATCGCCAGCATTTGTATATTAAATTCTATGAAATACGTGATGTGGATATGAATTAATTGTATGAATTTAAAGAGTCCCTTTTGATGTTCTTAAAAGCTTGCAAGTATCATGTTTAAGTAAGATGTGAAATCTTTATAGCATGTGATTCGTATTTTCCAAGTTATCGTGATGTGTAGCTTATGGCTTGAGATCTGAGAGAATAATCTAGCGACCCCTTCCACTTCTTATTCTTTTTCTTTCATTTCATATCATTTGTTTTCATTTCCCGTGTCATGTCCTATTTTGCACTATACGTGTATTCTACTGAACACACGTAGTATCTCTACTTGCAATACATGGGTAGGCATGAGATAAGTGTAGGTATCGATGTATGTGATGTAGCATAAGGGGGATTGGGCCGTAATACGTGGCTAAGGAAAGCAAATGCGAAGTGTGAATGCGGAGAAGTGCGAAAGACGTGGGTGTAAAACATCAAAAATGTGTTAGACGTGTGTGCGTGATGCATGTATGCATGCATGGATGTGCATGGAGGTGTGTAAGGGGTGCCATACTAGAGTGAAACGGGTTAGGCGTCAATGTCAACCCCCGTAAATTTTTAGAAAAGTCAGGGGCAAAATGGTCTTTTTGACTAAAACTGCTGAGCGTACATACTTAAGTGGTCGGTGCATAAAGTAATGGCAAACTTGTAAATACCTAAAAGTTGAGGGGCATTTTGGGAAGGGTATTTTAGTCATTTAGAGTGACACATGGCTTGTGGAGCAAGGAAGATGTGTGTAGATACTTCTTTAAGAAAATCATTCTTTTCTTTCTTGAAGTTTCTCCCTTTTTCTCCCTTTCTCTTTTCCCTTCTCCCCAAGATAGGGCCGGCCACCCCGATTCTCTTTTCCCCTCATTTAACAACTAAAACCCCTAATTCCCATGCCATAATAGAAGGAAGCCATGTTTGCTTGAAGAGAGAAGAAGATGGAGAAGAAAGAAAGAGGAAGAGAGGAGGAAATCGAAGTTTTTGAGGTAGGAATTAATTTGGATTTGGAATTTAATTAGGGTTCTATTTTATCATGTTTCCATCTCTTGTTTTATCAATATGGATTGGGATAGATTAGCCCTAAGGTGGGTAGTGACCTTAGAACCTTAAGTGGTCCACCCTTAAACCCCTAACTTAGGAAGTCAGGGCCTACTGTGGAGTAGACTAAGGATGTATATTGTTGATATACACGTGTATATGTAGTTGGGTGTGATGGAAATTGAATTCCACCCCTAAGTAATTTTGATGATGAGCACACCAAATGAATGCTTGGTATACTAACTACACTACACTTTAAGTATACAGGTTTCGTGAAGCTCTACTAAATACTCCAAGAAGCACGTATCTACGCTCCACGACAAAGACGAACATGGCTAAACTCAAGAGATGAAGCTCAAGCTCAAACAAAGCAAGTAGCTCAAAGAAGAAGCTCATCTTCAGTTCATCAAGTTGACTAAAACTGCCAAAGACATGTTCAGAGTCTAGTGTGAGTGTGTCGTGTCTTTTAGGATATTTGTCAAAGCCATATCAAGTAGACAACACACACACACACAAAAGGATTTCGAAATATTGTTTTTACTACAAAAATAATTTTAAAGAGCTTTCTCTAGTCACTTCAATAATTATAGTGAAACTCCACGCACCCTGGAGTTAACTAACCCTTTTTGACTAGAACAACAGGAAAAACTCCTCTGGGAGTCGACTACCAAAAGTAGGGAGTCGACTACCAGTCAGGGATGAAAATTTCCTAGACTCCTCTGGGAGTCGACTACCTATAGAGGGAGTCGACTACCTGCTGGAAATTTTCAAACGTTTTGAATTTGAATTTTAAATTTCTTTGAGTGATTTACTCCGAAATTTTTGGGACAAAAGTCAAACGAAATTCAAATTTCAAATCCCAGTTTTTCCCTATAAATAGAGCTTAATTCTTTTGTGAAAAATACAAGATTATTGAAAATCAAATTTGCAAAAGCTCTCGTGAATCAAAGCTCTCTCATTTCTTCTCTAGCCAATTTTTAATTTCAGTTTTTGATCTTGCAATATTTTTTAATTCTCTTGAAGATCATATTTTTTATTGGCTAAGTTGTTTTTCAAAATCCTCTACTTTACTTCTCTTTAAATTCTATTTGAAGGATTTTTGAAAAAGCTCTAGATCACAAAGAATTTATCTCATATCTTTGTGTGATCTAGACTATTATTCTATTAAGCCACTACACAATTGTCTATCTTTTGATTGGCTATAGAATCGGGTGTATTTCCAATCTCTATCACTTGTTGTAGAGTATTGGACAAATTTCTCATTGTGCTATTTGTTGGAACACTAGACAAGTCTAGTTGTTGCCATTTGGGAAGTCCTCGGTTTGTGAGGCAAGGGTATAACCCTAGACAAGTCTAGGCGTTGTGTTCGGAAATCCTGGTCAAGGCTAGGTCGTTGGAAATCCTAACGAGTGAAGTTAGGTGCTTGTATTTGCCAAGGCAGATAGTGGAAATCTCGTACCGGATTGGTCGGGGACTGGACGTACCCGGGTTACGGGGAACCAGGATAAAAATCCTTGTCTTTGCGCTTGCATTTTCTGTGTTTGTTTATCTTTGCTTTTATTTTATATTCAGTAAATATCAATCCTATACGCTGAGATTTGCATCTGTTCGCTCTAACTTATACTCTGGGAGTCGACTACTGCTCATAAGGAGTCGACTACCTGCTGTGAATTTTCGCTGTGCATTTTTAATTATATTGTTGATTAAGAACCAAGCGTAGATCGCTCTACTTGGTTTCTTAGGCAACATTAGAAGGAATTGTTTTTGTGTTGATTGATTAAAGAACGAAAAAGTTTTATCTTTATACAACACTATTCAACCCCCCCTTCTAGTGTTGTTTGCCATCCACAGGATCCAACACTTGGTATCAAAGCAAGGTTACAATAGTGATGGCAACTGCAACTCCTTGTTCATCCCTGTCCATTTTCGTGTTGGGGCACATCGACGTTCCAATTCCTTTAGACTTCTCCATCCCAAACTTTTTCAGAAGCTCCTTGATGTATTTGGTTTGAGATAGAAAAATGCCTTCCTTTCCTTGTTTTACTTGGAACCCTAGAAAATATTTCAGCTCTCCCACAAGGCTCATCTCAAACTGATCCTGCATGACTTTCTCAAACTTTTGACATAGAAGATCGTTAGTAGCACCATAAATAATGTCATCACCATAAATTTTCACAATGAGAAAATCTTCAGATTCATGCATCAAGAATAGTGTATTGTCAGCACTCCCCTTTTTAAAATTATTTTCCAACAGATATGTGCTTAGACGGTCATACCAAGCTCGTGGAGCTTGCTTAAGACCATACAAAGCCTTTTCTAATTTATAAACATGGTTTGGAAAATTATGGCTTTCAAAACATGGGGGTTGCTCAACAAATACCTCTTCTTTTAGGTAGCCATTAAGAAAAACACTTTTTACATCCATTTGTTTTAGTTTGAGCCCTTTATAACTTGCAAAAGCTAGCAAGATTCTAATGGACTCAAGCCTAGCAACTGGTGCAAAAGTCTCATCCACATCAATCCCTTCAATTTGATTATACCCTTTAGCTACCAACCTAGCCTTGTTTCTAATAACATTACCGGATTCATCATGCTTATTCTTAAACACCCATTTATTACCAACTACAGGATAATCAGTGGGTCTAGGTACTAGTTTCCAGACATTATTCCTGACAAATTGATTTAATTCCTCTTGCATGGCCAAAACCCAACTTTCCTCTTCTAAAGCAATATCTATAGTCTTAGGCTCTATTACAGAAATAAAGTCACCATAAATACATAGAGCACAAAGATCTCTAAAAGAGGAACGTGTGCGAATACCTGCCGTAGGCTCACCTAGAATTAAGTCTGGTGGGTGGTTTGGATTGAATCTCAGCTCTCCTCTGGTAACTGCTTCATCTTGTATTTCTGTCGTGTCAGTTCAGCTTCTTTCTGTATTTCAGGTTGCTCCTCATTAACTTTTGGAATGCCTTGTTGTTCTACATTTTCCTCTTCAATGTTCTGCCTGCAATCCAAAGAATTTATATCAGATTCATCAAACTTTACATTTATAGATTCAACAATTGCAAGTGTGCTTCTATTATAAATCCTATATGCTCTGCTCCTGGCTGAATATCCTACGAACACTCCCTCATCTGATTTTGATTCAAAGGTGCCAAGCTGATCTGCAGTATTTAATATAAAGCACATGCATCCAAAAACTCTAAAGTAAGAAACTTTCGGGGTGTTGCCATGCCATAGTTCATAAGATGTTTTATTTAGTATAGGTCTAAGCATAACTCTGTTGCATACATGGCATGCTGTATTAATGGCCTCAGCCCAAAAAGACATAGGCAAGCTATATTCATTTAACATATTCCTAGCCATCTCTTTTAATGTTCGATTCTTTCTCTCGACCACCCCATTTTGTTGAGGTGTTCTAGGAGAAGAGAATTCATGTAAAATTCCTTGTTCAAAACAAAATTTTTCAAAAATAGCATTTTCAAACTCACCTCCATGATCGCTTCTAATTTTTACAATGGAAGAATTTTTCTCATTAGAAACTTGTATGCAAAAGTTTTGAAAATGGTCAAATGAGTCTGATTTTTTGGCTAGGAAGTATACCCATGTATATCTAGAGAAATCATCCACCAATACTAAACAATACTTTTTACCTCCTAGGCTAGCAATGTCTGTTGGACCAAATACATCCATGTGCACTAATTCCAATATACGTGTGGTGGCAACTTCATTAATGCTAGAGAAAGTAGATCTAGTTTGCTTACCTTTGGTGCATGCCACGCACAACTTACCATTCTCATATGTTTGATGCGGTAGTCCTCTTACCAAATTTTTGTTTTCCAGCTTCTTTATCAATCCCATGCTTGCATGTGCTAATCATCTATGCCATAGCGTGGCCTCTTCTTCACCTACAAGCAAGCATTTAGAGCTAGTTAGTTCTTCAATCATAAGAGTATAAACATTATTCTTTCTATTTGCAGTAATAATAATGTCACCTGTGGATATATCAATGATTCTACAAAGTTTTGCATCAAATTCAACTTTCATACCTTTGTCACACAGCTGACTGATAGAAATGAGGTTATGTTTCAACTTTTCAACCAATAGGACATCTGTAAGCCGAAAGGTGTCGTTACCTACAACACCTTTACCAATTACCTTGCATTTTCCATTGTCCCCTAAAGTAACACTTCCTCCTTCATACTTTGTAAGGCTAAGGAACCTTTCTCTTTCACCTGTCATGTGTCTTGAGCAGCCAGAGTCTAAGTACCACTCACACTTTTGTCCCTTAGCCGTGCCATGTACCTACACATAAGAAGAGCATGATATGTGTGACCTAGGAATCCAAATAGGTCCACTAGTGTTAGTCACTTTATTTTTTGGAACCCAAATTTGCTTAAATTTGATGTTGGTATTCCTATATTTGCAATTATAATAAGCATGACCAACACCACCACATGTATAACATTTAGCAAATACACTTCTTCCTATACCAGTTTCTTTTTGATGCTTTCTATTAATTTTAGGCCTCTCATCAATTTTATTTCCATAGCCCAAACCACGCCTGTTATTTCCTTGTATCTGATTACCTAGAATAATGTCTAATGAATGCTTTCCAACACCAAATTTTTAATAGACAGTTCAAGATCAGATATTTTAGACTTTAAAATTATGTTCTCATTAACAAGCATGGTGCATTTACTAATGAAGGCCTTTTTGTTCTCTTTCTCATTCTTTTTCAGATTAGCCATCTTCTTTTCTAGCTCTTTGTTTTCATTTATTAGCATGCAAATCTTCTCATTTAGCGATTCATTTTCTACTTCTGGCTTAGTCATATTTAGTTTAAACATGCTAATGTCTTTAAGCAAAGTAGAGCAGTTCAGACACTCAGTTTCAGTAGGCATACACGATTTTCCCTTTTTCAAAGTACTAATAGTAGAATCACATGCAACAAGCTTTTCTTTAATTTCATCAACTTCTAATGATACATTATAATTATCTTGTTGCAATTCAAAATTAGCATTTTTAAACTTCTCTACATGGGATTCAAGTAACTCAACAGTTAATTCCAACCTTTCAATTTCATCTTGCATTTCTTTAAAGGTAGTCACAAGTTGAGCTTTAGTTAAAGATTTTACCTGATCTAGTTCTCCCATCAGACAAAGAGAGGAATGTGCAACTTCCTCTTGAGATTCATCCTCGCTGTCCATATCCCATGTGAGCACCAAAGATTTTCCCTTTTGTTCTGCAGCGTTATTCTTTCCTTGAGGACATTGCTTCATGAAATGTCCCTGCTTTTTACATTTAAAACATGTAGCTGGATCAGTAGTATTCTGCTCAAAAGATTTATTATTAGAATTAAATTTAGAGCGATTAAACCTTTTCAGCATCTCTGATCTCCCGTTTCTAGTTCTGATATATTTCTTGAAGCTCCTCACCAAAAAGGCCTCCTCTTCATCTCCATCTTCATCCTCTTTAGCCTGAAGGGCTATTGCCTTTGAAGTCTTCATTTCATCTTTCTCTCTCAGTTCAATGCTCTGCAGCTCCAGCTCGTGGGACATCAGGTTCCCTATCAGATCCTCCACTTTCATCTGCGATAAATCCCTTGCTTCCTGAATAGCTGTGATTTTAGGACGGAAGGTACTAGGCAATGCTCTTAAGATTTTTCTGATCTGCTGCAGACTCGAGTACGGCTTTCCAAGAGAGGTAGATTTGTAGACGATGTCTGTGAACCTCGTAAACATCTCTTTAATTGACTCTGATGGAAGCATGTGGAAGCTTTCATATTCAGTGCTAAGTAGCGCAAGTCTGGACTCATTAACCTGTGATGTACCTTCATGAGTCACCTCCAGAGTATGCCAAATTTCCTGCGCAGTTTGACATTGAGATATACGGTTAAACTCAGATTTATCTAAAGCACAGATCAATGCATTCATAGCTTTGTTATTCAAAGAAAAGCGCTTCTTATCAAAGTCATCCCACTTATCTTCTGGTTTTATAATTTCATTATTAGCAACATTAATAGTGGGAGGTTTATAGCCTTTTTCTACAATGCTCCATACATCATAATCAACAGCAGCTAAATAAATCCTCATCCTAGTTTTCCAATAGGCAAAGTCAACACCATTAAACTTGGGAGGACGAGAAATAGACTGACCCTCAGCAAAAGCAGAATCAGACATATTCATAGACATGATCAACTAGGCTAGATCCGCTAAACTGGCTCTGATACCACTTGTTGGATCTGGATCTAAGCCTAGAGGGGGGGTGAATAGGCTTATAAAAATTCTCGTGCAACCCACGAGAAATCACATGCAGTTATATCACAAATAACCAGATGCAGAGTATAGAAAAGCAGTCACAGCATGCACAGGCGATATACCCTGGTTCGGTCGCACCCACGACCTACATCCAGCCCCAAAAGCAATACTAGATTATTAAAGTTCACTGGTACAACCTGTAGCTAGAGTACCAACTCTACGCTCACCTGGCCCTCAGTACCTGTCCCTAAGTACCTGCCCTCACCAAAGTGCCCAAACAATAACAATACTAGTAAAGCTCTCTCTTGGCTAGTCCCAACTAGCCAAGTCCCCAAAAAGGATAAAAATTGTTCGACAAAGTTCACAACACCAATATCACAAAATATAACAGAGTATGAGTTTAGAATTGCTCAGTTGTGATGGTGTCGATGTCTCTGTCGTTCAGCACGTGGTCAGATCAATCTGACAAGTAGTAATCCCTCGCCTCTGGTCCCAACTTCTTGGATGAAGATTTGAATACGTTGGCCTCTGATGTTGATGACCTCTCTGTGGTTGCAACTACTTGAGAATCTCAGGAATTTTCGGCCATGAAGAGATTTTTCAAGTCACAAGAATTAGCGTGCAACTCTGGGTCCTTTTTTTTTCCGGGTCGCTGGGAAACAATAATACGGCTCTCTGCAAAAACATAAACAAAAAGAAGGAGCAAAAAACAAATTCGGCATGCATAAAATTTCTTTTAAAAGAGAGAACTTTCAAAGAGAAGTTTTCAAAAGCTCAGTTCTTGGAAGTTTTGTAAAAGGGATTTTTGAGAACACCAGATCGTGCGGCCCTGTGCTACAAGAATTTCAAGGGGGAGAACACAATGTTTCGGCCTGGGAAAATTTTTGCAACTCCTTAAAAAAATGAGCTTGTTTTTTTTCAAAATCGAGAGATGATCCCAACACCAATTAAAGATGAAAGTGCTCCTATTTTAAAAAGAATGGAAGAAGACCTTCTGAGAAATTCGGTAGCCTCTCTTCTCTTCAAAAATTAGGTTTTTTTAGAGCTCACCTTATACGGCTGTAAGCACCCCCCTCTTCCAAAAAAATATTAAGCACTAGGTTTTTTGTTGGTAGAAGCCCCAAAAAACGGCCTGCTCTTCTTAACTTAATTTTTTTTGCCCACTAAAAAACAAAAACATATATGCACAAAAAAACTGTGCGGCTGCCTTATTTGGGTTTTGATCAAGAGATGTCCATAAGACAAAGTTGCGGCTCTCACCTATGTTGGCTATAACGAGGGGATGAATGGGGTTGACAATTTGGACTTGGTTTGGTAGAGTCAAAGAATGGGCTCTAGTAGATATGCACCATACCAAGTAGAGTATCACCTTCTTCCCATCATATTGGTCACGTCTCACAATGAGTCTCTTCAAGCTTTGCCTTTCCTGAAACACTTAACACACACATTAAAAACGTTCACACACGTTTGTTATCATCAAACACGAAGTTCATAGATCGTTGCTACCAACAAGCTGCTCCTGCTCCCTCTACCACTCTTGACGAGCTCGCACGTTCAGTGAGACGTATGGAGTCTCGTTATGCTCGGACTGAGGAGATACTTGCTCGTATCGCCTCTCGTTTGGGTATTGAGATCCCTCTGTCAGTCTCTGATGAGGAGGAGTTGGATGAGGAGGAGATTGAGGAGCTTGTTTGTGTTGCTGCTCGTGCCCCTGCGGGCACTTCTGGTGCTGTTGCTTCTTCTGCCGGTGACCCCGAGAGTACTCCTGTTGCCACCATTCCTGCGGTGGATACTCCGACTGGTGCTCCCGAGGCCACTACCGTCGCTCCCGTGGACACTTCAGCCGATCCAGTGACCACCTCCACTCCTGCAGAGCCTGTTGCTGTTGCAGATCCTCCCGCTGCCTCCCGAGCTTCTCTGAGGCCTCTCCCGATGCACTTTGGATGATAGATCTATTAGTGAGAGTGTGGGTTAGAATAGAGTGTGGTTATTATTTTTTTTGGATCATTTTTGATATTTTGATGTATCTTCATGTATTTTGATGTACTTTGGATGGATGTCGGTATGTTTTGAGATACTTCCATATATGCTGTCTTGTGAGATATATGATGTTGTATTTTGTGCCTCGATCGTTGGATCGCTTTTATGTATGTCAGTGATGTATATTTTTGATGTACTCATGGTTCATATTTATATATATATATATACATCGATGTTGACATCTCATTTATTCTGTTGTGCACATTATATTTTATATGTCTCTGATTTTTGAATTCGTCGCTCGACGATAATAACTTGGTTAAATAGAAATTATTTCTATGAAAACATAGAATTGTTTTCCATGCACTAAATTAACCAAGAATGTTGATATTGGAGAGTATATTCCATAACTCAATTCGCAAAATTAATTTTTATTTATCGATTTTCGACTTTGGTCTCATTGACACGCTTTGATTTAATTCGAATTTTCCTTTGGTGTCATTTGGACTGTGGTCGTACTCTACGACTCCCATGCTTTTATTTGAAGCCATTGTTGTTGTCGTTGATCTCCTCCCACTCTTTTTGCTAATGCCAAAGGGGGAGAGATATAATAATGACATGTGCTAAATGATAATTTAAAGCATTATTCCAAGAATCTAATTTGATGTGTTAGATTCAGGGGGAGTTAAGATATATATATGGATTTTGAATCCAATATTTCAATAATTGATTCTCATTTTATACTTCACTCGTCTGCTTGATGCTTATGATTAATATATAATTTTGGAATTAACGTGTCATCAATGCAGGGGGAGTAAGTAAATTACATTTGAATCATTATTTTTGATTATTATTTATGTTGGTTTGTCATCACCAAAAAGGGGGAGAATGTTGGATATTGGATCCCCGGATTTGGTTTTGGATGATGAACAAACATAAATATATCGTGAACTAACTCTTTGTGAGCGCAGTTATGGAGATCGTCGCCAAATTCATATGAACATCCAAAGCGATGTCTCGAGACTTCTCAAAGCACGTGATCGTATGCCTAAAGCTTCGTTGAGGCTTATGGACCACTTTAGAAGTCATGAAGATTCGGATCGAAGCTTTCAAAGACGGTTCGTCAAGTTTTATTTATTGTCTTTTAGCTTCGTTCCGTAGAATGTTAAGCCTTGAGTAGGTCTTACGTTTTAATCTTCATAACGCTCCTATCTTAGAGCTAGGATCTTAGTAGAAGTCCATTCGAACTTTCCCGAAGCATTGCGCTTCGATTTGCGACTTCTTGTGCATGTTAGTTTGTTCAAGAAGAAGAACCAACCGACTAGATGGTGATCTAGTCGGTCGGCAAAGCTTCTTGGACCGACTAGTTTGCCTTCTCAATTCTAAGCTCTTTACTGTTTACAGTTAGTCGGTCTACGTTGATTCACCGATCGACTAGTTTGAGAACTAGTCGGTCAGTGATGCTTCTTAGACCGACTAGTTGAGCTTTCCCTGTACATGTCAAGTTACTGTTTATCGTTATTCGGTCTATGTTCATTTGGCGACCGACTAGTTGATGAACTAGTCGGTCAACTTTTGTTCTTGGACCGACTAAATCAATTTGTGCTCAGACTATTTGTTTTATCTCTTAGTCGGTCTAAGTTCACTCACCGACCGACTAGTTGTGAAACTAGTCGGTTGGCAAGTGTTCTTTGACCGACTAGTTCCCTTCAGTCTGAACTTATTCTTTTGGCTGTTCTACCTTTAGTCGGTTCATGCTGTTTGACCGACCGACTAGTTGGTGAACTAGTCGGTCAGTCAACCTTCTTTGACCGACTAGTTTGGTTCAGAATAGAGCCGTTGGAGCATTTAATGCCACGATTTTCACTCTCTCTTTCCTCTATCCTATATATACTTGGAGTGCTGCATTCATTACACTCAGGGCTGATATTAAGAGAAGTTTAGAGATCAAAGCGAAAGCATCCAATCTCATTCAACACTCATTCATTTCCAATCTAGAATCTCTTCCTCACTCTTATTTCAAAAGAGAGATTCATTGATTGTGAGCCTTCCAAGCCAAGTGCTTGATCCTAGGTCACCAACAACCTCATAGCTCTCCATCGCTGATCTTCATCTTGGAGCTAGGGTTTGGTGCCTCTTCATCTTTCCCAAAATCCGTTTTGCCCTAAATCGTAAGTTATACTCAAGGCATATGATTTTTTCGGTAAGCATTTTCTATTTCAATTTACTTTGATATTGTAAGTGATTCACTCTCGGTTGTGAGAGTTTGTTTGTGATCCCGGGTTGTGGGAGTCACAATTTCATTTGTATATGATTTGACTTGTGAAGGTTTTTCACAAGTATTTCATAGTGGAAATCTTGAGTTAGGGTTTCTAACTCAAGTATCCGGAGGGGATCCGGGTGGTTGGGACGTAGGATCACCGGGAACAAGTCGGGGAGACTTGGGTGGATCCGAACCCATTTATATCGTTTGTTTGCAATTGTTTCTTTGTTGTCTAACATTTACATTTCTGCATTGTTTGGTAGAGTTTGCAAGGTAATTAGGAATTAGCCTCTTAATTATTTTAAAGTACTATTCACCCCCCTCTAGTACTTGTGCAGTAGCTTAGCAGGGCATTACAATGATCCCCGGAGCACACGAATAAGTTAGCTGTCTTTTCTACGCCCCGTTGCTTGGAGAGAAATCGGGAGAAAGCCAAAGGATTTCTCCAACGGTTGATTCGTGCTGTTCTGGAAGATCATCTGCTATGTTATCGGCAGGATCTCTTTTAGACTATTAGCGATGGATTCAGGTACACTTCCGCTAAACAGAGAAGGTAACGTTTTAAGATTCAGCATGTGTAATCTAGATCTGTGTTATTTGGTTTGTACACGCATCTAGATCTTTAGTTTTTAAAACTGATATCAGAGCCGCCATGCTTGGATCTTAAAGTTTTCTGCCTGCTCATAAGTAGATCTGATAAAAATCATATTTTTAATATGCTTGGATTCAGATCTGTAATTTTTAATGGGTTTTTGATTGATTTTTCCCTGTTTAAAAAATAAAATAAAAATAAAAAACGAATCCTAGATCGGGGGCGGCCCGCTGGCCGCCACCCGACACGAATCAAGAGGGGGCTGCTATGCCGCTCCCGTCGATAGATCGGTGCCGATCTTGCCGGTGCAGACGCAGTAAGAAAGGGGAGGCCTGGGTGCCCCTATCAGACAAAACAGAGAGAGGAGCGGCACCCCTGCCGCCCCTCCATCGGGAATAGAGGCCAGAGGGGGCGGCACTCGCCGCCCCCAGTCGAGTCTCAGGGGGCGGCTCCTGCCGCCCCCCTCAGTCTGTTATCGGAGGGGGCGGTGCCATGTGATCGACCCCGGATATTCACCCGGAGAACGATTGTAGTTTTACCGTAAGCACACGGTCAAGTGGCGAGCGGGTATCGAACACGAGGAGGTGGTGTTGGTTCCAATCTATCCTAGGTTGGCTCGACTACGAATGTTTTATTGGTGGAGATGGTTATGGTATGATGTAATAACAATGGTGATGGATGTCGGTGTCGGTGATAAAGTTGTTGGTTAAATATCGATTCAAATACAATATAATAAAAGTGTCTAGGGCTAGGGAATTCCCACTACGGATCGTCATACATCATTGTAAATAGTGAATCTCAATATGACTAGACTTGTGTTGAGGTGAACTAGTCGTAACTGAATATAGAACCAAGCTCACGCTCTCGTGCTATTGCCAGTCTATAGCAACCTAGATTAGAGCACACTCTCGTGCAAACCCTAACCTAAGCCACTAGCTTGAAGATCGACATCATCGTTCAATCGCTCCTCGAGCCCATGCTCGTGCAAACTCGAGTCACGATCTAGGTTGTGATAGTTCGTATTCGTCCAATCTCTTGCAAATGAATATGGGTATAGATTTATAATAAAAATCATATCTTTGGTCCAATCTCTTGCAAACCAACTCTAGAGAATCTCGATTATAAACCTAAATCAAATATCTAGGCCTTTCCATCGATTAGAATCCAATCTCTTGCAAACACCAATCGATGGAAATCCCTAGCTATCCGTGATAAATTAATCACAACCTAACCTCCTAGCAATTCTAGCAACGTAGAAGTTCATTCATCACAAATCTGAAATTAGATTCATAGGATTCATCCCCTTCCTTAGAACAATGATCAACCAAGCATAGCAATAACGATATAGAAGTCAATAAAATACATTGCTTGCATCAAATAGGGATAAACAATAAGAAACCACTAAGAATCACGATAGAATTAACAAGAACAAAAGTACTTATCTTGATACAAGCTTTGATGAAGAACTTCAATCCAATTACAAGCTTTTAGATCCAAGAGGGTGCCTAGGGCATGGCCTAACCTCTAAAAAGTCTCTAAGAAAACATAATGGGAACTCCCTCTAATGACGGGTACAAACCTCTTATATAGTCCCCCAAAACCCTAGCAAATAACCCCTCAAAACCCTATGAAATTCGTGCCCTAAGTCAGCTTGGCCGCAACTTAAAATCTGAGCCCGCAGTCACTCGGGCCGAGTGGGAATATGACTCGGCCGAGTGGGAATTCCTACAGAAACTCCAGAAAACAGCACTCTGTCAAAAACTGGTCACTCGGCCGAGTGACACTGATATGTGAATTCCAGCACTGCAGCATCAACTTGCAGAAATTCTCCAGATTTCATCCGACCTCCGATTGGCACGTCCTTGGCGGAGTTGGAACATTCATGAAGTCTACTATCTATAAAAAATATGAGAAAAATATTTTGACCGCTAGAATGATAGCAGATTTTAAAAGAGTGGGAGGCTGTCTGAAAATCTGGGTGCCCGTGTCATCGACGTCACTCGGTCGAGTGGGATCCTTCGCTCGGGCGAGTGGACTTCTCTACTCGGCCGAGTAGGGTCTTCTGATGTTCTCCCAAAAATTCCAGAGAGTTGGCTTTGATTCCCTTCAGAAATTCTGACTCACTCGGGCGAGTGGAGTTCTCTACTCGGCCGAGTGGAATTATCCACTCGGTCGAGTACGTGTGGCTCAAGATCTATTCGTGTCAGTTGTACTCGGCCGAATATGCTTCTTCACTCGGCCAAGTGGGCTATGTTACTCGGCCGAGTGGCCTGTTTCTGGAGTTAACTCTCCTCCTCCTTGCCTCTTCGTCTATTCTATCGATTACCTTCTTCCACTCATTCTCCAGCACTGTTAGCTTCTTGATAGGGCCATGGGTGACACTCCGGTATGCATGCAAGTCATTTAAGCTCATTTTTTACTCCCGATTGCTCCATATTTCCTGAAATCTGACAAAACAAGAAATAGTGAAAAGTAATGCAATATCGTCGAATACTCGTGAAAATTGCAATATAAGCAACCAAAATGGCATGCAAATATGCAGAAAAAGGTGTAAAATATGGACCGATCAAAATCCCCCAAGCTTACCTCTTACTCGTCCCCGAGGAAGATAAGTAGAGAGACGAACTTGGGATGTCACGCCCCGATCCCCAGAATACCTGGCATTTAAAATTTTTCTTTCTTTCCAAGTATCCTGAAGAGTGAGGGTGATAAGAAAGGAAAGAAAGAGAAAGAAGAACAGAATAAGCAGGCCACTGCGCATGTGCTGGGATAGTACAAGTGCAACCTCAATATAATATCAAACAACTCATGAATAACATAGAACAACAACAATAATTTATATAACAATTTTCATTTACATACGTAGTTCAAGTTCACCACTACACCCACACCACCACTCTCTACTTCACAAGACAACCATGCTACGTTATACAACTACAGCTCACATCAAGTTCTCCTCCTGAACCCACTCCGAGTCATCACCAACCATGCTACGCTTGCTACCTGAAAAATAGGGAGGAGCACGTCAATGCGTGCCCAGTAGGAACCAACTTGGATTTGGAACACCGTTCTAAGGTTATCGAACCACAAGGCAAGGCAAGAGAGATAAGACATGTAGCTAAATAATATAATGAAAAGTGAATAACTAAACAATGGAATTATACCTGTGGTTCGTTGTCGAGTTACTGCAAGAAAGGGGTTAGCACGAATAATGATAATAATAATAGCACAAGTGTTCAAGCAAACATTATCTAATAAGAAGAGTACAAGTGCCTGAGACAAAACACAGAGTCACCAAGAAGCAGGCAAAGGGAAGGGAAAGTGCTGTCAGCAGAAGGAGTAATACGCAATTCTTATTTTATTCTTTTATAATTAAATTAATTGGGAACTTGGGTAAACTGTGTGATACCAGGATTTGGACTTCACCCCAAATGTGGGGTGAATATAGCACACGACGCAGTGGACACGGACACTGTACGCCGGGCCTCTCAGCTTCCCCGTCCCTGGCAGGAGTGAGGCTCTACAACCTCCTTACACCTCCACTCCCTGTAAAGGTGAGTGGGAAATAATTATTGAAATCCCCTCTACTCCCGGTAAAGGCGAGTGGGTGTAAACTCCACACATCACATAATCATCTCCCAACTTCACAGTCCAGGCCTCATATCCACAATTTACTCAAATCCCCCCATAAACCCGGGTTCTGCTAACTCACCCTCATTAGAGAGGACTGAGATATATCCAATTTTATAAGTTAACATCATAAGTGACACGTTAGGGATTTCAATGGCATGGATGTGCACATGTCATCTCGGCTGTCCATCATTAAATATGGGATCATGCACTCACGTGACATGCCCTCTATCACAACACATCACCCATTCACAATTACAATATATCAATATCATTTAAGCCTCTAACTTCACTAATTATCAATGTGGCTCAAGGCCAACACTAACACATGCACATTTCTCAACTTATTGAATATTGCCTTCATTAAGGCATTTCATCGAACACCTGACTGGCACCACTTATAACAAGGCAACACAAACAACATTTACATGTGACAAGTGCATGAACATTCATTTCACCTTACAACCATATTAAGCAAGATTAATAATAGCCAATTAACCACATTTAATGAATAAGATTAGCACTTAAGATATTCAGCTTGCTGAAATTGCAAGAACAACCATAAAGATCAACATATTTCATCTATTTCTCTTGGGAATTTGACAAAACTTTATAAATAAAAGTTGAAGATATGGTAGTTATGGATCTACAGATAAATTTCATGTAAAAATATGAGCTATATGATTTATAGTGAATTAATTAGTGAAGTGTGTCAAATCTGTTTTTCAGACAGATTTTAGAGTCTGTGCTCAAAGCCAATTTTGGGCATGTTCTAGCCAGAAATTCGACATACGAGCAGTCTGATGAATTTATAGATAAAATTCTTAAATTTTCAACAAGACCAAGATCAGTAAAATCCATGAACTGTGCATGTAATAGCACTCATTTTTCTAAACAGTGTACAGCTTGGCAGATTTTCAGACATCTTGCAAACAATGAATTTTTACTCCTAATTTCAGAACTGAACTATAACAATATTTATATGATTTTGGGGTAAGATTTCAAGATCTACAAGCTCATATAGTTTCGAAGCTCAATTCGAACCACAGAGAACAGAATCGAAGCATGAACACACATCAAAATTTCAGCTTTCCAATGAAGTGATGTTAGTTATAATTTCAAAGGAATTTTCATGAAAATTAAAACATGGCATATGAATTTGAGTATTACTAATCCATATTGATAAAACAAGAGATGGAAACATGATAAAATAGAACCCTAATTAAATTCCAAATCCGAATTAATTCCTACCTCAAAAACTTCGATTTCTTCCTCTCTTCCTCTTTCTTTCTTCTCCGTCTTCTTCTCTCTTAAAGCAAACATGGCTTGCTTCTATTAGGGCATGGGAATTAGGGGTTTTAGTTGTTAAATGAGGGGAAAATAGAATATGGGTGGCCGGCCCTATCTTGGGGAGAAGAGAAAAGAGAAAGGGAGAAAAGGAGAGAAACTTCAAGAAAGAAAAGAAAGATTTTCTTAAAGAAGTATCTACACACATCTTCCTTGCTCCACAAGCCATGTGTCACTCTAAATGACTAAAATACACTTCCCAAAATGCCCCTCAAATTTTAGGTATTTACAAGTTTGCCATTACTTTATGCACCGACCACTTAAGTATGTACGCTCAGCAGTTTTAGTCAAAAAGACCATTTTGCCTCTGACTTTTCTAAAAATTTACGGGGGTTGCCATTGACCCCTAACCCGTTTCACACTAGCATGGCACCCCTTACACACCTCCATGCACATCCATGCATGCATACATGCATCACGCACACACGTCCAACACATTTCTGATGTTTTACACCCACGTCTTTCGCACTTCTCCGCATTCACACTTCACATTTGCTTTTCTTAGCCACGTATTACAGCCCAATCCCCCTTGTGCTACATCACATACATCGATACATACACTTATCTCATGCCTACCCATGTATTAGAAGCAGAAATACTACGTGTGTTCAGTAGAATACACGTATAGTGCAAAATATGACATGACATCCTACCCACCTTAAAATAAAGTCTGTCCTCGGACTTCCTAGGGTGTGAACCTTGCCGAGATCAGCTGGGTATGATGGTCTTACTACTCATGAAGTACAACCTAGAATACGTATCTATACCACACTTATATACACTATATGCTTCACTGTCATCCCTACACATCCGCATCGCACCCATATCACAGTTACATCCTATTACTCATCTAGTAATACATCCATATCATTTTGAGCAAGACTTCATATTCATACACACTTGTCTTTCACATAAACATTTAGGCACACATATTCACACTTTAACATATACATTACACACCACAATTAAGTCTCTATACGTATTATCACACTTATTTAGATCACTACCCACATCTATATGCATAGAATATCACACCATATCCATATCACGATACATAAGATATCCATACATAGCATGCTTTCAAATACATCACCATACATTCAAGTATAACGATTTATATTCTATCTCTTTATCATATTCGTCTACATCCTTGTACAGACATCCAGCAATACACATTAATCTACACACCATTGCTTAATAAACAGGATCACCATCACGGGGCACACGATATGCACCCCGGATCCTTATACTCTCAATACATTAGTCACATGGGCTTACTCACATTTATAGGTACGTAAATACCTATACACACACGATAGTTAGTCACATCCATACATACATTCACGTGTACGTACATGCATGATCAAGTCACATAAGGTTCACAATGATAACTATAATAAGGATATACATACCCTTACAGCCATAGCATGGCACCTACTGCCTCACACAGGTAGGTACATATACTACACACAATACACTCAAGAGTGCACAAACATACTACATTCCCCGCCATATGCTATATATATAACTACCCTTGCTCATCCTACGTACATATTGCCATAATAGTCAAATAATTATAAACATCCATCTACACTCCATACACACATATACACATAAATATATAAACAAATACAAACACTCCAATACCCACATATCAAACAGTATCATTCACTTACATTTATTATATATATACACACACACCTATATTCCATATCCATCACATTTACATCCATATTGTATATGTATATACATACACACATATTCTGGTACGGTCCTATATATATACACGTATACAAACATAAATACACTTATCCAAGGCACACCGAGATACACCTGTATAAACAACCCTATATGATAGACTGGTAGGTAAACAAACAAAGATATGTATAAGTAGTTATATACATATTCATTCATCCAAGATACACATCATTACATATATTCCATGCACACAATATATACATGAGCACATCACTCACATGATAGAAATTCATACAAATATGATACAAATTCACATATTTGCAACAAGCAATACCCCACGTAGATATTTCATGAGCACATGCTCATTATATACCCACAGATGCATAAGCATCAATGCCATATATAGATTTCTAAATCCAAATACATGTACACGCATACACACATAACTATTATAATGATAGTTGATATGCACAACGACATGCATATATGTATATACTAGGACCCATGCAACATGCACATACATTTCCATGTATGGGCACATACACACATTCACACATACCATACATATCCTGCTATCACACACCTTTACAGTCAAGCTACTCTACTATACTAGCAGGTAGTCGGTAGCTACCCGTACTACTATATACATAACATCCAATATACCCACACTTTTACTAGCATGCTAGTTTACACACAAATAAGTGCATTTCAATATTCATACACATTCGATAGATAGCCACATCCAATATACGTACACATTCATATATACTGATACATGTATATCAAAATAGGGATCATTCACATACATATACATATAACCACTCATAAAGCATACGCCAATGCACGTTCAAAAACACATATACACAGTCACACTACGCTAGCTACAGCAAACCAACATACTTACAAGTATCTCATATACCAATACACAATCCTCCCTCATGCCACCATATATAGAAAAAATACATACACTACATATACATCCAAACAGTCTTACAAACACCATTCTACGGTAACGTATACACACACACACACACACACACACACACACACACACACACACACACACACACACACACACACACACACACACACACACACACACACACACACACACACACACACACACACACACACACACACTATAACTCCACTTAACCGTGCAAACCCATAGTCATCCTATATATATATATATATACGATGTATAATCTCAAATCTTCACATTCATCACATTCTACATAGGATACATGTCGCACTTATATCCCTATCCGATAATAGGCACGGTATAGAGCTGAGGCCTCAACTTAGGTGGACGGGTCTAAAGCATCCCTACCCACCTTAGGATACATCTACTCCAAACATCTTGGGACATTACTTATATTGCTCGTGTGTTCATACTCATCTATATCGCTACATACACACCATATATAGCCATAGCACATTACCTAAATTCACGCAATAATACAACCCTCGACCATACACCCAAGTAAAACAATATACCAATTCATATAGGCACATAGCAGCACATGCATATATTCTCAGTTATTTAAGCTTTTTAACACGCTAGGAATTTATACCTCAGTAATGCAACACTAGTGATATATATATATATATATATATATATATATATATATATATATATATATATATATATATATATATATACCAATATTCCAACTTATATCTACACCACCTACCCATACAAGCACACATATATTCACACATATGCACTTCCTCCCACATGTCCAACGACAATGTAAACACTCAACTACTCTACCCATACAAGGATAGTCATACACAAATCGGTACATTTCCCTCACGGGAACGCAATCATAAAACAATAGATAGGAAACACATACATAATTTTATAATACACACGTATATATCCCCACTTACACCTCTGCCATCTATAATTTTATAATACACACGTATATAGGAAGATGCTTACATGCACTCACACCATATATGTACATATCCTCACTCACACCCCTACAGGGTATATGTCCCCACTAACTTATATGTATTCCCCAATATACATTCACGTATAATATGTATATATCACCTACGGCTCAAAGTCACATAAGTATACAACTCACATGCCTCCTTATCTACATCATGTATTTCTATAGACACGTAATATACGTATGCTCGAGTATTCGCCCACCTAGCATATACGCCCACACCTATCTATATACCACTACAAACATCCAAGATACATGTAACGTTCAGGTCATTCAAATATACGGGTATACCGCAACATACGCAATTCAAATCTCTAAGCACAACAAATGCACTTATATCCACGGGTTCACCCAACTACATATACACGTGTATATCAACAATATACATCCTTAGTCTACTCCACAGTAGGTCCTGGCTTCCTAAGTTAGGGGTTTAAGGGTGGACCACTTAAGGCTCTAAGGTCACTACCCACCTTAGGGCTAATCTATCCCAATCACCTACTGAAGCACTACTTGTACCATCCTTACGCACATCGCAGTGCGGTGACCTGCATGGGCCACCAAAAAATGTCACGCCCCGATCCCCAGAATACCCGACATTTAAAATTTTTCTTTCTTTCCAAGTATCCTGACGAGTGAGGGTGATGAGAAAGGAAAGAAAGGGAAAGAAGAACAGAATAAGCAGGCCACTGCGCAAGTGCTGGGATAGTACAAGTGCAGCCTCAATATAATATCAAACAACTCATGAATACCATAGAACAACAACAACAGTTTATATAACAATTTTCATTTACATACGTAGTTCAAGTGCACCACTACACCCACACCACCACTCTCTACTTCACAAGACAACCATGCTACGCTATACAGCTACAGCTCACATCAAGTTCTCCTCCTAAACCTACTCTGAGTCATCACCAACCATGCTACACCTGCTACCTGAAAAAGAGGGAGGAGCACGTCAATGCGTGCCCAGTTGGAACCAACTTGGATTTGGAACACCGTTCTAAGGTTATCAAACCACGAGACAAGGCAAGAGAGATAAGACATGTAGCTAAATAATATAATGAAAAGTGAATAACTAAACAATGGAATTACACATGCGGTCCATTGTCGAGTTACTGCAAGAAAGGGGGTAGCACGAATAATGATAATAATAATAACACAAGTGTTCAAGCAAACACTATCTAATAAGAAGAGTACAAGTGCCTGAGGCATAACACAGAGTCACCAAGAAGCAGGCAAAGGGAAGGGAAAGTGCTGCCAGCAGAAGGAGTAATACGCAATTCTTATTTTATTCTTTTATAATTAAATTAATTGGGAACTTGGGTAAACTGTGTGATACCAGGACATGGACTTCACCCCAAATGTGGGGTGAATATAACACACGATGCAGTGGACACGTGCACTGTCTCAGCTCCCCCGTCCCTGGTAGGAGTGAGGCTCTACAACTCCCTGACACCACCACTCCTGGTAAAGGCGAGTGGGAAATAAATATGGAAATCGCCTCCACTCCCGGTAAAGGCGAGTGGGTGTAAACTCCACACATCACATAATCATCTCCCAACTTCACAGTCCAGGCCTCATATCCACAATTTACTCAAATCCCCCCTAAACCCGGGTTCTGCTAACTCACCCTCATTAGAGAGGACTGAGATATATCCAATTTTATAAGTTAACATCATAAGTGACACGTTAGGGGTTCCAATGGCATGGATGTGCACATGTCATCTCGGCTGTCCATCATTAAATATGGGGCCATGCACTCACGTGACATGCCCTCTATCACAACACATCACCCATTCACAATTACAATATATCCATACCATTCAAGCCTCTAACTTCAGTACTCTGGATGATGCAAACATTATCTGACTACGGACTAGCTCTTAAAAGAGTTCCTCTTCGATGTGATAGCAAGAGTGCCATAGATCTTTCTAATAATCCCGTACACTACTCTCGTACTAAACATATTGACGTAAGACACCATTTTCTTAGAGATCACCTCACTAAAGAGGATGTGTCTGTGGAGTTCGTTCCTACGGAATCACAACTTGCAGACATATTCACTAAACCTTTGGTTGAGGCTCGCTTTTGTCGTCTTCGTCTTGAGCTTGGTATTATTGATAAAACTTAGTACGAGACTCCATGCTTTCTTGTGTGCTTGAACTTTTTTTCTTGTTTGTGTGCTAGTAGTTGCATTGTTATGTGTGCATGAGTTATTTTTTATTTGTGTGATTGCATCTCATGTTTGCTTTAGTATCTCATGCATTCAAAAAAAAACAAAAACAAACAAAAACAAAAAAAATTTGAAAAACATAAACGAAAAAAAATGGTGCTTCAATGTGTATCTTTCTCTTTGATTCATTAAAAGAAGTAGTCATGAATGATCTTCATATCTGTGCAGAAATTGTTGTATTATTTCTTTTGCTACATGCGCATGTCCATCTTTCTAAATATTCATGGCAAGTTTAATGACTGAAAATAACTTGATTTCTGCACCACCTACTTCACTTCCACATATATTATTATTGTTGCACATTTGGAGATATCGTTTTTGAAATTGGAAATGTGAATGTAGGAGGAAACCTTAACTGAAAATCTAAGGGATATGATATACCTTGCCATGGATAAAAATTGAGCATTAAAAACATGTTACTACAAGTATAAAAAAATTGAAAAAGAAAATACATGCTCTGTATGAAAAATGGATACAATCCTTGGCAACGGTATTACCCACGAGTCTCCAACATAAGCTTTATGGGTAAACTTTAGCGTTGGTGTATTTACTCGTCAAGCAATGCCACCCCCACATCTAAGAGTCCTTATAGGCTATGTTTTTGGGGTGCGGTACCTTGAACTCATTTTTCATGATGTGGGAAAAATCAATCCTAGGTGATAGAATGTTATATGGAAAATGTGGTCTGGTTTTGGTTGACTTTCTTAAATGATTCTCCCTATGTGCTTAAATTTTAATCATCGCACGTACACGTTGGTGTTGAAGTCGTAGTTGTTTAATTTCCTGGTGTGCTTGGTATTTGGAATTTGATACTATCTTTGTAATGCTCGCAAATATATGGTTGTTTGACTAAGGGGGAGCATTAATGAATATTGGGGAAGCACAAAAGTAGGGGGAGCATGCTTATTTATATACATCATTGTTCGCACATCATGCTTATTGATATACCTTCGCACATCATTTTGTCTCATTGCATGTCACCCACTATTGCCACACTATCACACACATCATTTGGAATTTCATTGCTCAAATCTTATACTTCGTTTGTCATCATCAAAAGGGGAAGATTGTTGGTAGCAACGATCTATGAACTTCGTGTTTGATGATAACAAACGTGTGTGAACGTTTTTAATGTGTGTGTTAAGTGTTTCAGGAAAGGCAAAGCTTGAAGAGACTCATTGTGAGACGTGACCAATATGATGGGAAGAAGGTGATACTCTACTTGGTATGGTGCATATCTACTAGAGCCCATTCTTTGACTCTACCAAACCAAGTCCAAATTGTCACCCCCATTCATCCCCTCGTTATAGCCAAAATAGGTGAGAGCCGCAACTTTGTCTTATGGACATCTCTTGATCAAAACCCAAATAGGGCAGCCGCACAGTTTTTTTGTGCATATATGTTTTTGTTTTTTAGTGGGCCAAAAAAAATTAAGTTAAGAAGAGCAGGCCGTTTTTTTGGGGCTTCTACCAACAAAAAACCTAGTGCTTAATATTTTTTTTGGAAGAGGGGGGTGCTTACAGCCGTATAAGGTGAGCTCTCAAAAAAAAACCTAATTTTTGAAGAGAAGAGAGGCTGCCGAATTTCTCAGAAGGTCTTCTTCCATTCTTTTTAAAATAGGAGCACTTTCATCTTTAATTGGTGTTGGGATCATCTCTCGATTTTGAAAAAAAACAAGCTCATTTTTTTAAGGAGTTGCAAAAATTTTCCCAGGCCGAAACATTGTGTTCTCCCCCTTGAAATTCTTATAGCACAGGGCCGCACGATCTGGTGTTCTCAAAAATCCCTTTTACAAAACTTCCAAGAACTGAGCTTTTGAAAATTTCCCTTTGAAAGTTCTCTCTTTTAAAAGAAATTTTATGCAGGCTGAATTTGTTTTTTGCTCCTTCTTTTTGTTTGTGTTTTTGCAGAGAGCCGTATTATTGTTTCCCAGCGACCCGGAAAAAAAAGGACCCAGAGTTGCACGCTAATTCTTGTGACTTGAAAAATCTCTTCATGGCCAAAAATTCCTGAGATTCTCAAGTAGTTGCAACCACAGAGAGGTCATCAACATCAGAGGCCAACGTATTCAAATCTTCATCCAAGAAGTTGGGACCAGAGGCGAGGGATTACTACTTGTCAGATTGATCTGACCACGTGCTGAACGACAGAGACATCGGCACCATCACAACTGAGCAATTCTAAACTCATACTCTGTTATATTTTGTGATATTGGTGTTGTGAACTTTGTCGAACAATTTTTATCCTTTTTGGGGACTTGGCTAGTTGGGACTAGCCAAGAGAGAGCTTTACTAGTATTGTTATTGTTTGCGTACTTTGGTGAGGGCAGGTACTGAGGGCCAGGTGAGCGTAGAGTTGGTACTCTAGCTACAGGTTGTACCAGTGAACTTTAATAATCTAGTATTGCTTTTGGGGCTGGATGTAGGTCATGGGTGCGACCGAACCAGGGTATATTGCTTGTGCATGCTGTGGCTGCTTTTCTATACTCTGCATCTGATTGTTTGTGCTATAACTGCGTGTGATTTCTCGTGGGTTGCACGAGAATTTTTATAAGCCTATTCACCCCCCCCCCCTCTAGGCTTAGATCCAGATCCAACACAGCTGAGGCTGAAGCAGACGCTGAAGCAGAGGGGGTCGTCCTCTGAACGTGACGGAGCGCCGCAAGAGACTTCTTGACGGCCGTCGCATTCAGAGGGGGACCGAGAGGACGCTCATCATCAGGAGGCAAAGTGACGCGAAAGTGACGGAATACGAGTATCAGAAGGGATGGATATGGGATATGAGCAGACTTCGTGGACTTACAGATACACTCGAAAGAATCCATCTTATCGAGTATGATCCGAGCCCAGTTAATCTCACTCCCCATGAAGATGACATAGATGAGCTTCAGGAATGGCTGGGAAGGCAAAGAAGAGGAGCCGTACTTAGGAAGTAAGCACGACTTCAGAATTAGGTTTAGGACCCAGCCATTAGGCTTGAAAGACTTAGAGGGGACGCCAATCATGGCAGGAGGAATCTCATGGAAAATCTCAGAAAGAATGACCTGATCGAGGGAAGATATGTCATCGATGGAGATATCGGAAGGGAGGAGGCCAGACGACGAGCAACCAATCAACTCTCATAAGATTTCTTCCGTGAGGACAATCGGTGTCCCCAAGACAGTAATCTCAATCAAGTGGGTCGTGTCGTACTGACCCCGGACACGGTTGGCGTAGAAGAGTTTGACCAGACGAGGGTATGGGTGTGGATTCGCCTTAGGGTCATATCGAAGATAATCGATAAGACCGGAAGACGACAGAAGATCAGCAAGGCCTGGGAAGTTAGAAAACTGTACGAAATGCTCCAGAAGCAGCGGGCAGTGTTCGATACGGTTGTAAGCCGCGAGACACATAGGGTCATCGCGACACAACGAGATATTGACACTGCCAACCGGCATCGGACCCTTTCCCTTAGGCTGACGTGTGGAAGTACGGGGTCTAGAGCTAGACGTGGGTTCCCTAGGAGGGGGTGAGGGATCCCTATGGGTCTCGGTCTCGGGTATGTACTCGGTGTCGGAATCCAAAGCACCGGGTGGAGTGGGAGCACGGTAAGACACAGGCTTGGGCTTGGGCTGAGATTGGGCACGGGGTTTCGATATCGCCGTCCTCTTTCGCTTAAGAGGAGGCGACGACGACGAAGGGGGTTGGGTTGTCTCCCAACGGCGTTTGGGTTGCGAAGGTTCCCTAGGGGCAACTCTACGGTCATAGGGGACGGGCTCGAAGGTTGGATCGGAATACGGGTTCTCGCCATAAACACGACAAGACACGTACGAATCAACACAAGAAATCGAGAGAAATAACCCTAAATAGACCCTAGCCGAAACCCTAGATGCTGAAATCGATACAAACCCTAATCCTAGAGAGCTAGGAGGAGGTTAGAACAAACCCTAGGGGAGATTGACGGAAAAACGGCCGGAAATAGGTCGAAGATCGATCGGAGAGGGAGGAAGTCCAAGGGGCTCGGCGGTTTTGGCTGAGAGAGAGAAGAGAATGATCGACTAGAAATGAAATTAGTCGAATAGAATGAGTTTAAGTCGGTTGGAAGTCGAAAAGACAAGACAGTCCCCGTCACAATTAGTCGGTCACAGTTCAAGCACTGACCGACTAGATCACGATCTAGTCGGTCGGTCAATGAGCTTGAACCGACTAATTGTAAACAGTAACTGAAGCCAAAAATCCTGACAAGAATTAGTCGGTCTAAGCTCATTCACTGACCGACTAGAACTGAATCTAGTCGGTCGGCCATTGAACTTAGACTGACTAAGAGAGTCCAATAATTTTAGAATTAGAAATTTTGAGTTCTCTCCTAATCACACTTGGACAGAACATCGTTATACTCTCATTAATCATTATACTACCCCATTAAACATCGAAAATCTGAAATTTGACGATTACAAACAAATCGAGCGAAAATTCCAAAAATTCAACAAAATCCAGAAAATTCTAATACATCAAGCATGTGCAAATATAATGAAATTGAATAGCATGCAAGATTATTGAATAAAAAAATGAATCCTAAATCTCGGATTCACCCATAATCCCCAATTCTCGACGCAACCGCACAAAGGAGTCTTCCTTTAGAGGTTTCGTGAAAATATCGGCGATTTGCTTCTAGGTTTCAACGTACACTAAAATGATGTCATTTTTAGCAACATGATCATCTAAGAAATGGTGACGGACATTTATGTGTTTCGAACGGGAATGGTGTACCGGGTTCTTGGAGAGACAAATTGCACTTTGGTTGTCCACCATGATAGGGCAAGTATCACAGTTTATACCAAAGTCTTTAAGTGTGTGTCTCATCCAAAGAACTTGAGCACACGCGGCACCGGCGGCAATGTATTCCGCCTCGGTGGTTGAAAGTGATACGGAATTCTGCTTCTTGGAAAACCAAGAGACAAGAGAATTTCCTATAAAATGGCAAGTGCCACTAGTACTTTTCCTGTCAGATTTGCATCCCGCATAATCTGCGTCACTATATGAGATTAACTCATACGTGCTAGATTTTGGATAAAGTAATCCAAAATCAAGTGTGTAACTTAAATAACGGAAAATACGTTTTACCGCTACTAAGTGTGACTCCTTAGGTTGAGACTGATAACGAGCACATACACATACGGCAAACATAATATCGGGCCTACTTGTGGTAAGATAAAGTAAACTACCTATCATACCTCGATATAGACGAATGTCTATATCTTTTCCACCCGCATCTTTATCAAGATGTGTAGTAGTGCTCATTGGAGTCTTTTTCCCGGAGTCATTCTCCATTCCAAATCGCTTTAGCAACTCCACCGTATACTTCGTTTGGTGGATGAAAATTGCATTGTTCATTTGACGAATTTGGAGACCTAAGAAATATTTGAGCTCACCCATATGGCTCATCTCAAATTGATCCTTCATCACATTAGAAAACTCTTCGCAAAGAGCAAAGTTAGTAGCACCGAAAATGATATCATCGACATAAATTTGAACTAAAATTATATCATTATTGGAATACTTAACAAATAATTTGAAATCAACTTCTCCCATTTTAAAACCCAAATCCAAAAGAAATTTCTTTAAACGGTCATACCAAGCTCGAGGAGCTTGTCTCAAACCGTAAAGTGCTTTCTTAAGTTTAAAAACATGATTTGGAAATTTTTCATTTATAAAACCCGGAGGTTGAGAAACATAAACTTTCTCAACAACATCTCCATTTAAAAACGCACTTTTAACATCCATTTGAAATAATTTAAAATCCTTATGGCATGCAAAAGATAACAATAATCTAATTGATTCTAATCTAGCTACCGAAGCAAAGGATTCTTCGAAATCGATACCTTCCTCTTGCCGATAGCCTTGAGCTACTAACCGAGCTTAGTTCCGGACGACGACTTGGTTTTCGTCGGTCTTATTCTTGAAGATCCACTTTGTCCTTATGACGGTGTGGTTGTTCGAAGGCAATGGAACAAGCTCCCAAACTTCATTCCTCTCGAATTGAATGAGTTCCTCCTCCATGGCTAGGATCCAAGCACCATCTTCGCACGCTTCATTAATATTCTTTGGCTCTATCGAGGAGGCAAAGGCACAATGAGCGAAGTGGTTGACTTGAGATCTCGTCTTGACACTATCATGGATATTGCCAATGACTTGCTCATGAGGATGGTCACGTACGGTATGAAGCCGTTTGGGAATTCCTTGATCACTAGGAACATTCTCAAAAACTTCATTAGTCGGGTTAGTATCAATAGAATCAATAGATCAATAGAGTTAGAATTACCAATCGAATCACATAAGACATCCATGGAGTCATCATCATTAGTAATTCTAGTTGGAACAAATCCTTCATTAAATGAAACATGAAGCGATTCCTCGATCGTTGAGGTTCGTTTGTTGTATATCCGGTAGGCTTTGCTACGTGAGGAATATCCAACAAAAATCCCCTCATTGGATCTTGGATCAAATTTGTCCAAACCACCATACGAGTTTTTAATAAAACATTTTGAACCGAAAACACGAAAATGTTTAACTTGAGGCAACCTACCAAACAACAATTCATAACAAGTTTGTTTAGTGCCGGGCCTCAAAAGTATCCTATTAAATACATAGCAAGCGGTGTGTACCGCTTCCACCCAAAATTGATGGCCAAGTTGGCTATCATCAAGCATAGTGCGAGCACACTCCACTAGCGTCCTATTCTTTCTCTCAACAACACCATTTTGAGGAGGTGCGCGAGGGAATGAAAAGGTGTGTGTAATACCAACTTCATCACAAAATGTCTCAAAAGACTCATTCTCAAATTCCCCTCCATGATCACTACGAATAGTGACAATGGTGGTTCCAATGAGATTTTGTACTTTCTTGACAAAAATTGTGAAGTTTTCAAAAGTATCATTTTTATTACATAATGAAAATACCCAAGTAAACCTAGAAAAGTCATCAACGATGACAAGTCCATACCGTGCATTCCTAATGAAGCAACTCTAGTTGACCCAAATAAATCTAGATGTAATAGCTCTAGTGGCCGCTTAGAAGAAATGCTTTTCTTAGGTTTAAAAGACGATTTTGGAAGCTTGCCTCGTTGACATGAGTCACAAAAGCTTTTCTTTTGAAAGACAAACTTAGGGAAGCCTCTAATAGAATTTAACTTGAAAAGCTTAAATAGTGTTCCAAAGTTCATATGACCAAAACGTCGATGCCATAAGTGTTGTTCACTTGTGTTGGCAATGGGACATTGTTCATGTGATCTCGGAAGATCTAGGATGTATATATCCTTATGGCGTGTGTCAGAAAACAATAATTCATTATTATCTTTTCTTAAAATATGACACATTCCTTTCGCAAAGCTAACTTTGTAACCTTTGTCACAAAGTTGGCTTATTGAAATGAGATTGTGGTTTAATCCTTTAACAAGGTAAACATCACATATAAGTGGTTTAGAAGGATTACCCACTTTACCAACACCTATGATGGTTCCGCTCTCGTTGCCTCCAAAGACGACGCGATTTCCATTTGCAATGGACACCACTCCGGAGAGCAATTGAGCGTCACCCGTCATGTGTTTTGAACACCCGCTATCGAGTATCCAATTCCTCTTGGAGCCAAATTTGGATTTGTTGCTCCGTTTCTTTCTCTTGAGTACCTAAAGATAGAACATATCGTATCATGGTACCCAAGGTCATTGGGTCCAAAAAGATTAGACCTTTGGAAGCCAAGTCCAATTGGACTTAGACTTCCCCACATAATTACCACTATGCACAACATTCATAAAATAAGAATTCTTATAAACTTGTTTTTCATCCATAGTTGTGTCCTTTGGGTTCCAAATAGTGAAGATTTTGGGAGCCCTCATCCTATTGGGTGCATGCATGCGTTGTTGATTTCTACGTGATGCATGTCGTGGATAGGCATAAGGAACATGATGAAATGGTGCATTATGAGAATTATTCATACGATGATGTGGGTGAACATACGCATGTGGAGGAACACGTGCGTGAGGGTGTCTCACATGGTGTGCACGTGTCTGTGGATGTGGTGCATAGAAATCATCATATGTGTGAGCATGTGGAGTAGGACGTGTGTTCCTACGTGGCATGGTATTCGTGTACATGTAAGCATGACCCTTCTTTAGAGGTCCACCCAAAGTGGGTTTCTTTCCAAACGAGGGTGTGTACGAGGTGGAATCACCATTGGTAGATGAACTACCAAAAGAGTGTTTGCTACCACTCGTTGAGTCACCGGAAGTTGGCCTAACAAAAGTAGTGGCCGATTTGGATGAACTTCCCATCGTATACCCCAAACCAATGTGGTGATTGGCCGAAAGTAAGTCACTTAGGATTTTATCCAAATGGTCCTTACCCTTATTGAATTTATTAATTCGGCCTAATGTGCTCTCATATTTCTCGGTGAGAGAACGCATAGAAGCATCCAAAGTGGATACTTGCGATGTGAGCACATAAACATGAGATTTGAGATTTTCATTCTCAATACTCAAAGTCGAGTTTTGAGAAGTCAAATCCGCTATCTTGTGTTCCTCCGGATCCTCAATGCTAACATGTTCAAGTTGAGACTTGAGATTTACAATCTCATTCTTCAACTCTCCAACAACGGTGTCGTTGTTGGTGATGATAGTTTTAGGCGAGGTTTGGATGCTAGCTAAATCATCTTTTACTTTGGTATACCTATTTACTAACTTAGTGTATTTAGACCATAATTGCTCATTAGCATTTCTAAGGTCATCCATGGTTACCTCATCGCCTTCGTTGTCGCCATCATCAGAGGAAGATCCTTGTTCATTTTCCTCTCTAGCCATGAAGCACATGTGTGCTTGCTCCACTTGCTCATCATCCGACTCTCCGCTAGAGGAATCCTCGGAGTCGGTGAATGTCCCGACAAGCCCCTTTTTGTACCCTTTCTTGTACTTCTTGGACTTGTCGAACTTTGGCGCCTTCCACTTCTCCTTTTGCTTGTTTAGAGGACACTCCGCTTTCATGTGTCCTGGCTTGTTGCATTTAAAGCACAAAGAAGAGGAGGCGTTAGAAGAATTAAACTTCGATTTGTTTTTGAAGTTACCTTTCCGGAAGAACCGGTTGAACTTCTTTGCCATGAGAGCCATGGACTCCAAGTCCAACTCATCTTCCGAGTTTTCATCAGTGATCGATGTGGAAGTTGATGGAGCTGCCTTGAAAGCAATAGCCTTCTTCTTTGGCTCGTCTTGCTTTAGGTAGGACTTCATCTTTTCCTGCAACTTCAACTTGCTATCCTTGCGTACCTCATAGGACATCAAGGTACCCATTAGTTGAACAACGGTATAAGTTTTCATATCATTACCTTCCTCGATGGCGAAGGTACGTTTCTCCCAACTAGAAGGAAGTCCATCGATGATCTTTGAGACTTTCTCCTTTTGGGTGTAGGTCTTACCGAGAGCCTCCAACTCGTTTGTGATGTCGACGAAGCGAGCATAGTACTCCTTCATCTTCTCACCCTGTAGAATATGAAATAACTCGTAATCTTTATTAACTACAACGAGTTTAGAGTCTCTTACCCTACTCGTTCCTTCATGCAAGATGAGGAGGGAGTTCCATATTTGATATGCACTCTTACATGTGCATATCTTGTTGAAATCCTCGGGCTCCAAAGCGCATTGCAAGGCGTTCATTGCCTTGG
Source organism: Scilla litardierei (assembly GCA_030789695.1). Taxonomy (NCBI): domain Eukaryota; kingdom Viridiplantae; phylum Streptophyta; class Magnoliopsida; order Asparagales; family Asparagaceae; genus Scilla; species Scilla litardierei. Next base: position 10,733,477 of record CM061142.1, on the reverse strand, counting down.
CATTGCCTACCTCCGCGGCGACCTCCGCGGTAGTCCATTTCTCGAAATCTTCTTCGGCGGGCTCGACATACTCCTTCATTGTGGCCCTCCATAATGAAGCACTCCGGAGGAAAGTTTCCATCCGACATTTCCAGTACCCGTAGATGGTACCGTTGAAGAAGGGAGGCCTCGTTGAGGAGTGTCCTTCCATCACCGAAGAAGCTCCTTCACTATTCTTGAAGGTGCTATAGTCAGAAGGTGGACGAACGGTCTGGTTGTCATTGGCAGACATAGCTATAGACTTGGCTCTGATACCAAATGTAATGCCCTGCTAAGCTACTGCACAAGTACTAGAGGGGGGATGAATAGTACTTTAAAATAATTAAGAGGCTAATTCCTAATTACCTTGCAAACTCTACCAAACAATGCGGAAATGTAAATGTTAGACAACAAAGAAACAATCGCAAACAAACGATATAAATGGGTTCGGATCCACCCAAGTCTCCCCGACTTGTTCCCGGTGATCCTACGTCCCAACCACCCGGATCCCCTCCGGATACTTGAGTTAGAAACCCTAACTCAAGATTTCCACTATGAAATACTTGTGAAAAACCTTCACAAGTCAAATCATACACAAATGAAATTGTGACTCCCACAAACCGGGATCACAAACAAACTCTCACAACCGAGAGTGAATCACTTACAATATCAAAGTAAATTGAAATAGAAAATGCTTACCGACAAAATCATATGCCTTGAGTATAACTTACGATTTAGGGCAAAACGGATTTTGGGGAAGATGAAGAGGCACCAAACCCTAGCTCCAAGATGAAGATCAGCGATGGAGAGCTATGAGGTTGTTGGTGACCTAGGATCAAGCATTTGGCTTGGAAGGCTCACAATCAATGAATCTCTCTTTTGAAATAAGAGTGAGGGAGAGATTCTAGATTGGAAATGAATGAGCTTTGAATGAGATTGAATGCTTTCTCTTTGATCTCTAAACTTCTCTTAATATCAGCCTTGAGTGCAATGAATGCAGCACTCCAAGTATATATAGGATAGATGAAAGAGAATGTGAAAATCGTGGCATTAAATGCTCCTGTAACGACTGGTTTTCATGTATCTGGATTTATTATAATATAATATATGTTTTGGTGGATTTTCTCCTCATATGTGGTTTTCGTCTCCGTAACTTTCATTTTCGATCGTTTCGTCGTGTTTTCTCGTTTCTTCTTTAGGATCGTCGATTTCGGAGCAAGTCATTCGTGACGGGCTTCATAACGGTTGTATCTTACTATTAGATCAAGCCTTGGAGTCTTAGGAATCGATCCCGGAGCTCCGCGCTCCGTATCGGAACTTTTGGTGCTTATTAGCCGGTGTAAGAAGGGGCACCGACCGACTAGATGACGATCCAGTCGGTCGGCAATCCTTCTTGGACCGACTAGTTGGCTTTCTAAATTTCTCAGGAGTTACTGTTTATCGTTAGTCGGTCTAAGAATGTTGGTTGACCGACTAGGTTGCAAACTAGTCGGTCAGCAATGCTTCTTTAACCGACTAACACATCATCTAAATTTTAGTATCAGTACTGTTTACTCTTAGTCGGTCTAAGAACGTTCACCGACCGACTAGATGTCAAACTAGTCGGTCAGTAGCTGTTCATCGACCGACTAAATCTAAATTCTATTTTCGTTCAGAAGTTACTGTTTACACTTAGTCGGTCTGCGTTGGTAGACCGACCGACTAGTTGCCAAACTAGTCGGTCAGTGGTTGCTCTTTGACCGACGAATCTATGTTAAAACCCTAATTTCTGGGCAGCCGCCAGCCCATCCTATTTAAACCCCTCCCAAACGTTTTCTTCTTCCTCCACTCGACCCAAAACCCTAGTTTCTTCCCCATTGAGCCCACATCTTCCTCCAACCCTTATTCCTTCATTCCAAGCCCTAAATCCATCATCCAAACCATCCCTCAACACATTCTACCCCTCATCTTCCCCAAAATCTCATCAAATCCCCAAAATCCCCCAAAAACCCTAGTTCTCCAAACTTCTCCATTCGTTTCCAGATCTGGTTCCTAGGTTCTCCGGAGTGTTTCTTCCGCCTCCTCACGGTAAGAAATCGATCTCTTGATGTTTTCATAACCTATTTGTATTTTTATGAAACCCTAATGAAATGGATGTTGTTTTGATGATTGTTTCCCCTTAACAGTGATTTCCCCGTAGTTTAGCATCCGCGAGACGAACCTTCGTGATCGTCATCCCCGGTGCTAGGCAAGTGAAACTTGCCACTTAGGGTTTAGGCCATGTTTTAGGCCATTTTGCTTGTTGTAGGCGTAAAAGAGGCTAGGCGACGAAATGATACTCGCCTAGGCGCAAATTTAGGAACTAGCTTGACAACGAAGCTAGATCCGACATATGTCATGTTGCACAATTACCATGTCATGTTTAAATTCCATTAACGGTACGCGAATTAATTGTCATGTCATTGCATTCTTTAAGTGATTCCGTGATTGCGTAGCATCGCTACAATACTTGTGTTTCCTGGCTCGTGACCAGAAGCGAGCATAATGAGTTGCTAACCCCAACGCTCGATATTGAGGCTAGGTGCACCCCTATGCCAATTGCTTATGAATCGTGAATTAGGATGTGAGCTCCCGTGCGGGGCAACCCTGGCTCATTTACTGAGCTCGTGTGCGGGGACCCTGGCTCGTCATCATGTGGGTATTGGGGGTAAGAGTTAAGCGGCCATTCAACTGGGAGTCTGCCCGATCAGCAACTGCGGTGGTAAGGCGTAAACTCTGGGTTTGGGGTAGTGTTAAGCGGCCAATCAGCGTGAATGTTATACCGTTCAGCTGTAAGGCATAAACATCTACAAACAACAGTGAAACGTGAATAGTGAATTGATTGAGATTGTTAGTAGCTTGGCTACTCTTGTCTTGTCCCGTTAATTGTTCTCTTGTACTTATTGTTCACCATGTCTTGTTTGTGCACTGATGTTATAACTGCCATGTCATGCATACTAAAACTTCTAGGTTGCTAGTTGCCTTACTTTCAGTTTCCTTGCCCAAGTCTTTTAGACTTGCTGACATGTGCCCCTTTACTCTTTTGGGTGACACATGTTAGATCCTGAGCCTGAGTACCTTGTTGAGGACGAGGTGTTTGCTGACGCCGAGCCTGAGCTTGTGTTTGACGGGGAGTACGTGGACACTGGGGACCAGTCCTAGTGTCTCCGTTGTGTTTTCCTTTTGTTTAGACTGCTGTTTTGTTGTCGGTGCGTAGCACCTATACTTTGTGACGTTGTTGCTTTTGTTGGCCTTGTTCTGGGCCTTAGACTCTTTCTTTTAGCCTGATGGCTTTTCTGGATGTTGGACGTATTTTCATGTTGGACAATTTATGAGATATGAGAATTTTATTTCTGTCTCTCCTTTTATTATTATTGTTGCTCCGTTTGTGGTTACAGGGACCTGCTTATGTTTTATTGACGCTTATCGGGTTTGGGGCTTCACAGCTCCACTCTCGTGCGGACCTTTTCACGTCTCGCCTCCATTTTAGGGAAGCGGGTCGTGACAGGTTTTGTTGGTGGCCCATGCAGGTCCCTCTGTAACTGCGATTATCGGAATAGCGAAATAATATTAGAATGTCCAATAACCTAAGTTCGACGTCCGAGTCATAAGCTATGAGTCTAATCTGATTCGTTTTCTGTGTCACTAGATGGCAGGAAGGCGATTCACCCGTGGTGGGAGTAGTGGTGCGCTCCCTCATGATGAGGAGCCTGAGCGGGAACCCACCAATGGTGAGATGATGCGGATGATGCTCCAGATGATGCAAGTGCAGCAGGGCGTGCTCCTGCAAGTCCAGAATACTCCACTTGCTCGAGCTGCCCGGGCTCTTCCGGATGCCCCTCGCTCTGAGCCGGGAGCGAAGCAATTTCGGGAGTTGGGTCCCGCATATTTTGATGGGTCTGAGGGTCCTCTGGCTGCCGATGAGTGGATTCGGAACATCGAGGACAATCTGAAGATGGCCAAGATCACCCCGGCTGGATGGGTTGATTTGGCGAAGAGGCAACTCAAGGATAATGCTCAGAACTGGTGGGATGCGGAAGAGAAGATGTTGGTGGAGCCGATAGCTTGGGCTACCTTTAAGTCCAGGTTTGATGAGGAATTCTTTCCGAAGGCTGCAAAGAAGGAGATGCTGCAGCGCTTCATTGATCTGAAGCAAGGGAGCTTGACGGTGGATCTGTACCACCAAGAGTTCACTAGGCTGAGTCGGTTCGCACCGAAGATGGTGCAGGATGCTGATGAGAGGGCTCAGAGGTTCCTGCAGGGACTTGCTTTGGAGCTCCAGAGTTTTGTGTCTTCCTCCGATCTGGACTCTTATCAGAAGGTTCTGGTCGCTGCGAGGAGGCAGGAGCTGAACCTGAGTCAGAGGAGGGGGTCTATTGTTGGTGCTGGGAAGAGGCCTATGGAGCAGGCCAGAGCGGTGGTTAGGCCTGGTTTCAAGCCTAATCAGCCAGCTCAGTTTAAGAGGCCAGGAGGGCCTATTCTGAAGACTTGCCATTTCTGCGGCAAGCCTGGCCACATCAAGGATCAGTGTCGGAAGTTTTTGGGCCAGTGTCTGGTTTGTGGTGATGCTTCCCATGTCGCGAAGGATTGTCGGCATGTGAATCAGCTGCGGAGGGCACATGTTGTAGCACAGCCGTTGTAGCAGCGAGCGTCTGTTCCTGCTGGACGTGGAGCAGCTCTTGTTCCGTAGAGGCAGGCTTTTCAGCAGGCTGTTCCGCCGAGGAGGCAGGCTTTTCTGATGACCGCTGTGGAGAGTGAGGCTGTGGATGAGGTTATCGCAGGTAATCCTCAATCTAGCTATTACTTTCCTAGTTGGTTTTGAATGATAGATTGTGTTGTTTGCTTGAACATGGTTGTTTGCTAGACTAGGGTTTGATTGTTAATTGCTTGTTAGGTGTGGTTTTGGTGTGCACATTTCCTGCACGAGTCCTCTTTAACTCTGGTGCATCGATGTGCATTATTTCTCGGAGCTTCGTGGAGAGGCATTCCTTGTCGACGTCCCCTCTTCCCAAGAGTTGGAATATCGTTACGGGGAATGGCGTGGTCTCGGTGCATCGTGGTTGCAATTCTTGCCCGTTGGTGGTCTGTGGACATGAGCTTTTCGCTGATTTCATCGTCCACGACATCATCAACTATGATGCAGTTCTTGGGATGGACTGGCTTGCGAGCTTCTATGCTACGATCGACTGCAGGAGGAAGAAGGTGGTGTTCGAGATTCCCGGACATCCAGTATTTGAGTTCAGTCGTGGTAGCAGTTCGCTTGGTCCTGTCAGATTTTAGGCCAAGCTGGTGGGGGTTGTGGCTATGCAGATGGAGCTGGAGTGGCCAGCCGTGGTGCGTGATTTTGGCGACGTCTTCCCCGAGGAGATGTCTGGTTTGCCACCTGATCGAGCTTTAGAATTTTCTATCGATCTTATTCCAGGTGCGCAGCCGATTTCGAAGGCGCCGTATCGTATGGCACCTGCAGAATTGGAAGAGTTGCGGAAGCAGTTGGATGAGCTTTTGCGGAAGGGTTATATTAATCCTAGTGTGTCTCCGTGGGGAGCACCGGTGCTGCTGGTGAAGAAGAAGGATGGTTCGCGTCGCATGTGCGTGGACTATCGGGAGTTGAATGCGGTGACCATTAAGAATAAATACCCGTTGCCTCGCATCGATGATATTTTTGATCAGCTTGGAGGTTCGAGGGTGTTTTCTAAATTGGATTTGAGGAGTGGTTACCATCAGTTGAAGGTGAAGAAGGGAGATGTTCCGAAGACAGCGTTCAGGACAAAGTATGGACACTATGAGTTTGTGGTTATGCCTTTCGGCGTAACTAACGCGCCCGCAGTTTTCATGAATCTGATGAACCTGATTTTCTACGACTTTTTGGATAAGTTTGTTGTTATCTTTATTGATGACATTCTGATCTATTCGAAGTCGGAGGAAGAGCATGCCTCGCACTTGAGGATGGTATTGGAGATGTTGAGGAAGCATCGGTTGTATGCTAAGTTTTCGAAGTGCGAGTTCTGGCTGGATAGAGTTGCTTTTCTCGGGCATGTGGTGACTGGAGATGGTATTTCTGAGGATCCCGAGAAGATTAGGGTCATCAGGGAGTGGTCCGTTCCGTCGTCAGCTTCCGAGATCCGGAGTTTCCTTGGGTTGGCGGGATATTATCGTCGTTTCATTAAGGACTTTTCCCGTATTGCCGAGCCGATGACCAGATTGACGCGGAAGGATGTACCTTTTGTTTGGTCGGGTGATTGTGAGAGTGCTTTTGGTGTTCTGAGAGAGCGTCTGATGACTGCCCCTATTCTTGTTGTGCCTGATCGCAGCGGTGGATTTGAGATCTTTTGCGATGCTTCTGGCAAGGGTCTCGGTTGTGTGTTGCATCAGCAAGGGCATGTTGTGGCGTATGCGTCTCGTCAGCTTAAGGTTCATGAGAAGAATTACCCGACGCATGATTTGGAGTTGGCTGCCGTTGTGTTTGCTCTTAAGATTTGGAGGCACTTCCTGCTGAGTGAGAAAGTGAAGATTTTCACCGATCACAAAAGCTTGAAGTATATTTTTACTCAGAAGGAGCTCAACATGCGACAGCGTCGATGGTTGGAGCTTATGGCAGATTATGAGATTGATTTGCAGTATCACCCGGGCAAGGTGAATGTGGTTCCAGATGCGCTGAGTAGGCTTCCCGCGGTGATGATTTTGACCTCGCAGTGGAGGTTGCAGCAGGATTTTTGCGAGTCTGGCGTGGAGATTGTTCTTCCTGGGGAGGCTTCGTCGTTGATGTACATGCAGGTACAGTCGACGATCGTGGATCGGATTAAGGCTGGCCAGGCTGAGGATCCGAAGCTGGTGAAGATTCGGGAGCAGGTGGAAGCCGGTCTGCGGACTGACTTTTTGATTCATGAGGATGGCTCGCTGAGGTTTGGAGCCAGGTTGTGTGTGCCCGCTGGGGATATTAGAGAGGAGTTGATGGTGGAGGCACACAGTTCGCCGTATTCTGTGCATCCTGGTGGCACCAAGATGTACCAGGATCTTCGTCTGAATTATTGGTGACATGGCATGAAGAGGAGTGTGGCTCGGAGTGTAGCCAAGTGTTTGGGTTGTCAGCAAGTGAAGGCGGAGCATCAGCGTACGGCCGGGTTGCTGCAACCGCTTCCGATTCCGGAGTGGAAGTGGCAACACATCACTATGGATTTCGTGACTGGACTACCTCGGAGTCCGAAGCAGAATGCCGCGATTTGGGTGATCGTAGACCGATTGACCAAATCTGCGCACTTTATTCCGTTCCGAGTGGGACAGTCCACTGAGGCACTAGCAAGGAGATACATGGAGGTAAAATTCTTTTACTCTCCGTTTTATGTCCTTTTACTAGTTTGGATAGTGATGTAACGTGAATCGTGCAGGAGGTCGTACGAATTCATGGAGTCCCCGTGAGTATCGTGTCAGACAGAGACACGAGGTTCACATCTCAGTTCTGGCAGAGTTTGCAGAAGAGTTTGGGTACGCGTCTGAGTTTCAGCACGGCGTACCATCCACAGACGGATGGCCAGTCCGAGAGGACGATTCAGATTTTGGAAGACATGCTGAGGGCGTGCATGTTGGATTTCAAGGGTTCGTGGGAGGACCATCTACATCTGGTAGAGTTCTCTTACAACAACAGCTTCCAGGCGAGTATTGGCATGGCGCCTTTCGCCGCTCTTTATGGGAGGAAATGTCGATCGCCATTGAGTTGGGATGACATTGGTGATCGGGAGTTGTTGGGACCTGAGATGATCGTGGAGGCCGTGGATATCGGCAGGAACATTCGGGAGAGGTTGAGGATTGCTCAGGACCGTTTTAAGCATTGGGCGGATGCTAAACGGCGTCCTTTGGAGTTTCAGCCTGGAGATCATGTGTTTCTGAAGATTTCCCTGAATCGTGGTGTGATTCGTTTTGGGAAGCGAGTGAAGTTGAGCCCGCGATACATTGGACCGTTTGACATTTTGGATAGGGTTGGCGAGGTAGCTTATCGCTTGGCCTTGCCGCCATCTTTGGAGGGAGTTCATAATGTTTTCCATGTGTCGCAGCTTCGTCGATACATTAGCGATCCATCTCATGCGGTGGATTTTTCGGAGATTACCGTTCGCCCCGATATGACGTATGACCAGCATCCAGTGCAGATTCTGGACAGGCGTTAGAAATCGCTTCGGAACAAGATTGTCAATCTTGTGAGGGTGATGTGGCGACACGGCTCACCTGGAGAGTCTACTTGGGAGAATGAGGATGAGATGCGTGAGCGTTTCCCACTTTTGTTTCCGGACACGTGAGTGTTGGGAAATTCCGAGGACGGAATTTTTCTTAAGTTGGGGAGAATGTAACGACTGGTTTTCATGTATCTGTATTTATTATAATATAATATATGTTTTGGTGGATTTTCTCCTCATATGTGGTTTTCGTCTCCGTAACTTTCATTTTCGATCGTTTCGTCGTGTTTTCTCGTTTCTTCTTTAGGATCGTCGATTTCGAAGCAAGTCATTCGTGACGGGCTTCATAACGGTTGTATCTTACTATTAGATCAAGCCTTGGAGTCTTAGGAATCGATCCCGGAGCTCCGCGCTCCGTATCGGAACTTTTGGTGCTTATTAGCCGGTGTAAGAAGGGGCACCGACCGACTAGATGACGATCCAGTCGGTCGGCAATCCTTCTTGGACCGACTAGTTGGCTTTCTAAATTTCTCAGGAGTTACTGTTTATCGTTAGTCGGTCTAAGAACGTTGGTTGACCGACTAGGTTGCAAACTAGTCGGTCAGCAATGCTTCTTTAACCGACTAACACATCATCTAAATTTTAGTATCAGTACTGTTTACTCTTAGTCGGTCTAAGAACGTTCACCGACCGACTAGATGTCAAACTAGTCGGTCAGTAGCTGTTCATCGACCGACTAAATCTAAATTCTATTTTCGTTCAGAAGTTACTGTTTACACTTAGTCGGTCTGCGTTGGTAGACCGACCGACTAGTTGCCAAACTAGTCGGTCAGTGGTTGCTCTTTGACCGACTAATCTATGTTAAAACCCTAATTTCTGGGCAGCCGCCAGCCCATCCTATTTAAACCCCTCCCAAACGTTTTCTTCTTCCTCCACTCGACCCAAAACCCTAGTTTCTCCCCCATTGAGCCCCCATCTTCCTCCAACCCTTATTCCTTCATTCCAAGCCCTAAATCCATCATCCAAACCATCCCTCAACACATTCTACCCCTCATCTTCCCCAAAATCTCATCAAATCCCCAAAATCCCCCAAAAACTCTAGTTCTCCAAACTTCTCCATTCGTTTCCAGATCTGGTTCCTAGGTTCTCCGGAGTGTTTCTTCCGCCTCCTCACGGTAAGAAATCGATCTCTTGATGTTTTCATAACCTATTTGTATTTTTATGAAACCCTAATGAAATGGATGTTGTTTTGATGATTGTTTCCCCTTAACAGCGATTTCCCCGTAGTTTAGCATCCGCGAGACGAACCTTCGTGATCGTCATCCCCGGTGCTAGGCAAGTGAAACTTGCCACTTAGGGTTTAGGCCATGTTTTAGGCCATTTTGCTTGTTGTAGGCGTAAAAGAGGCTAGGCGACGAAATGATACTCGCCTAGGCGCAAATTTAGGAACTAGCTTGACAACGAAGCTAGATCCGACATATGTCATGTTGCACAATTACCATGTCATGTTTAAATTCCATTAACGGTACGCGAATTAATTGTCATGTCATTGCATTCTTTAAGTGATTCCGTGATTGCGTAGCATCGCTACAATACTTGTGTTTCCTGGCTCGTGACCAGAAGCGAGCATAATGAGTTGCTAACCCCAACGCTCGATATTTAGGCTAGGTGCACCCCTATGCCAATTGCTTATGAATCGTGAATTAGGATGCGAGCTCCCGTGCGGGGCAACCCTGGCTCATTTACTGAGCTCGTGTGCGGGGACCCTGGCTCGTCATCATGTGGGTATTGGGGGTAAGAGTTAAGTGGCCATTCAACTGGGAGTCTGCCCGATCAGCAACTGCGGTGGTAAGGCGTAAACTCTGGGTTTGGGGTAGTGTTAAGCGGCCAATCAGCGTGAATGTTATACCGTTCAGCTATAAGGCGTAAACATCTACAAACAACAGTGAAACGTGAATAGTGAATTGATTGAGATTGTTAGTAGCTTGGCTACTCTTGTCTTGTCCCGTTAATTGTTCTCTTGTACGTATTGTTCACCATGTCTTGTTTGTGCACTCATGTTATAACTGCCATGTCATGCATACTAAAACTGCTAGGTTGCTAGTTGCCTTACTTTCAGTTTCCTTGCCCAAGTCTTTTAGACTTGCTGACATGTGCCCCTTTACTCTTTTGGGTGACACATGTTAGATCCTGAGCCTGAGTACCTTGTTGAGGACGAGGTGTTTGCTGACGCCGAGCCTGAGCTTGTGTTTGACGGGGAGTACGTGGACACTGGGGACCAGTCCTAGTGTCTCCGTTGTGTTTTCCTTTTGTTTAGACTGTTGTTTTGTTGTCGGTGCGTAGCACCTATACTTTGTGACGTTGTTGCTTTTGTTGGCCTTGTTCTGGGCCTTAGACTCTTTCTTTTAGCCTGGTGGCTTTTCTGGATGTTGGACTTATTTTCATGTTGGACAATTTATGAGATATGAGAATTTTATTTCTGTCTCTCCTTTTATTATTATTGTTGCTCCGTTTGTGGTTACAGGGACCTGCTTATGTTTTATTGACGCTTATCGGGTTTGGGGCTTCACAGCTCCACTCTCGTGCGGACCTTTTCACGTCTCGCCTCCATTTTAGGGAAGCGGGTCGTGACAGCTCCAACGGCTCTATTCTGAACCAAACTAGTGGGTCAAAAAAGCTTGACTGACCGACTAGTTCACCAACTAGTCGGTCGGTCAAACAGCATGAACCGACTAAAGGTAGAACAACCAAAAGAATAAGTTCAAACTGAAGGGAACTAGTCGGTCAAAGAACACTTGCCAACCGACTAGTTTCACAACTAGTCGGTTGATGAGTGAACTTAGACCGACTAAGAGATAAAACAAATAATCTGAGCACAAATTGATTTAGTAGGTCCAAGAACAAAAGTTGACCCACTAGTTCATCAACTAGTCGGTCGCCAAATGAACATAGACCGACTAACGATAAACAGTAACTGGTCATGTACAGGGAAAGCTCAACTAGTCAGTCTAAGAAGCATCACTGACCGACTAGTTCACAAACTAGTCGGTCGGTGAATCAACGTAGACAGACTAACTGTAAACAGTAAAGATCTTAGAATTGAGAAGGCAAACTAGTCGGTCCAAGAAGCTTTGCCGACCGACTAGATCACTATCTAGTCGGTTGGTTCTTCTTCTTGAACCAACTAACATGCACAAGAGGTCACGAATCGAAGCGCGATGCTTCGGGAAAGTTCGAATGGACTTCTACTAAGATCCTAGCTCTAAGATAGGAGCGTTATGAAGATTAAAACGTAAGACCTACTCAAGGCTTAACATTCTACGGAACGAAGCTAAAAGACAATAAATAAAAATTGACGAACCGTCTTCGAAAGCTTCGATCCGAATCTTCATGACTTCTAAAGTGGTCCATAAGCTTCAACGAAGCTTTAGGCATACGATCACGTGCTTTGAGAAGTCTCGAGACGTCGCTTTGGATGTTCATATGAATTTGGCGACGATCTCCATAACTGCTCTCACAAAGAGTTAGTTCACGATATATTTATGTTTGTTCATCATCCAAAACCAAATCCAGGGATCCAATATCCAACAATCATGACCGCATATATTTATTGGCTAGCTTCCTTAGCCCGAGGGTTTCCAACTCGGCCCATCAACGAGTTGAAGCCCAATAGCCTCTACACATAAAGGCCCACAACCTATATGACTCATTTAAGCCCACTCAACTTAATAAATGAGATCACTTATACATTGGGCTTTAATATGACAGTGTTGCACTATATAATTATATTCGCATATTAGCCCAACGTTGGATTAAGATCCAACTGTGTTGGATAAGTTCCAACAGTATATTCTTCTTTCCATTCTCCACCTCATCAAATCTCTCACGGAGTAGCTTCAACGTCTACTTCCCATAGCGCCCCATACCTACATAGGTTGTCACAGTGGGGTTTGAAGTATATGGGTGTATGCTTGGAATACATTTGCCACCTAGTTTGGTGGGTGGTGGACTAGGAGCTTGAGGTTAACTCATTGGATGGGAGTAGTGGATGCTATGAGGAGCATAATGTGAGTATGCCTCTTTCTCTGAAATACCATGGTCTTACTACTACTGGATAGCGTGATGTGCATATTGATGTAGCACTTGGGCTAGTTGCGCCTGCAAAATGCGATGAACTTTTCCTACAAATGCCCTTGTAGTGCGTTGAACACCTCCAACGTTAATGTGTTATGTGGGCGGGGGTGTTTGTAAAGCATTTTTCGAAAACTACAATTTTTGGAGGGGCACTGCTCGACTACAATTTTTGGAGGGGCACTACTCGACTCCATTCTCCCGCATCACAGTGTTGTGGCCAGAGTGCTTCTCATCGTTTTCTTGGGACCTTCTTCGGGTGTTTCGCGTGTTATGCATAACGATGTCTGTTTTCCTACAGAGGGCACCAATGATGTTGGAGTGCATAAGTGGAATTTAGTAAAACTAACCATTTGTTTAACTGTCCATATAAACTGCTAATATCAAATATATGGTCTTTACTCACCTACATGTTTTTCATCTGCTTGGTGTCATGGTTCTATGTTAGGTTATAGTTTAGACTTTTTGTTAGGGCATGTGCTTTCTCATCATAAGGGGGAAGCTTCAACGACGAAGAAGACGAGGAGTCATCATCAATCACTCCATAGTCATTCAACTCCTATAAAAGGCCGAGACACATAGCAGAAAGGGGTTCAATACAACTTTATCCCAAAGGCCATGTATTTTTACATATGATTGTGCTTTCTACACTTAAAAATATAGCTCGGCATAGTTAGATCGGACCACATATAGTTTGCTTTTGACTATACGAGTTCCCTTTGAGCCCAATACTAATTTAAGCTTCTGTCACGCCCCGCTTCTCAAGTATGGAAGGCGAGACGCGAAGAGGTCTGCTCAAACTTGAATCTGTGAAGCTACAGTCTGATAAGCGTCTGTGTGTTCATCCATTCGCAGATTCTTGCATTGCAACGAAACAACAACAACAATAATAATTGAAAGCAGTTAAAGATTAATCAACATTCAGCAACATCCAAATTAAATTCAAAACATCCAGAGATAGATATAAAAGGAAAGTACAAGAGTCTAAAAGAAAGGCCCCCAAGCATGGGCGTAACTAAAATATAGATAATAACCAACCTCAAGTTCGACGTCAGCAAACCGTCGGGCTCAACGTCAGCAAACTGATAGTCCTCAGCAACTACCTCAAACTCAAAGCCTGTCATGTGACACCCAAAGAGAAAAAGGCACATGTCAGCAAAAATCTCCAAAGAGGGAAATGGAGACTTTTGTGCAAGGAAACATAAAAATAATGGCAGTTATAGGATGAATGCAAATAGCAGTTTAAACATGATGACATGGCATAATATTTCATGAATGCAACAATTTAGATGAACATGATATTTTGCAATGCATGACACGTCATATCAAAAAGCTACTAAACAATATTTCACGATATCACGATTAACTTGTATTTACGATGTACACAGGGTTTACACCTTTCAGCTGAAGTTGGTGTACTGGCACACTTCTACGCTGAGTGATCGCTTAACCCTACCCCTCTACATGTGTATGGACCGGTGCCCATCTTTTGGATCACGAGCCAGGAAGTGTTTATACATTTCATGCTTCTGGAACACGAGCCAGTAATTGTTCTTGAGTTGGTATAGGGGTGCACCTAGCCTCATTCATGATGTAGGAGTCAAAATCCTACTCGCCGTAGCTTACATTTCATGCTTCTGGAACATGAGCCAGGAATTGTTCTTTATTACATTTCAACAGTCGCGTGTGCTACTCATTCATTTCAAGACATTCAATGCATGATATGGCATGTGGTATGCAACAGTTTTAGAATAAAAACAGATATTGAATGCGTACAATTTATCGAAATTAAATGTGATATGTGATATGCATGAACATGGCAAGGGTGTCGGATCTAGCTTCGTTGTCAAGCTATATCTAGCATGGTGTCGGATCTAGCTTCATTGTCAAGCTAGATCAAGTATGGCGTCTAGGCGACTATCATTTCACTGTCTAGTCTCTTTTACACAAAATCACAGAATGGCCTAAACTGGCCTAACAATAATCTGAGCAAGTTTCACTTGCCTTAAATAATCATGCTACAAATCTCAGTTCAACGGTCCAGAATCTCTCTATGTACGCAAATCACAAACATCCTACCTACAGTCCCATATTAATTAAGTTCAATTAGTTATTTAATCCAAAGCAATGAAATTACGTTTTTTTAATCTTGTTAGACATGCGGTGTGGGTTCCTACGGATCGGTGTATACCTTAACACGAGCGAGAGATACACTGACGTCGGGCAGTGACGTCAGGGGTTGGATTCCGGTAACGAGCGAGGTACGGTGTCGGGGTCGCCTCTGTTGCAAGTAGCGCAATGAAGCGGCAACGGCAACGGTAGCAGTAGCGACAATTCGTGGCCTGGGGGTAAGTCAGCGACGTCGGTGACCGCTAGAGGGTGGTCGGACCATCGTGCTAGGGGAGAAGAGGGGGCTGGTCGATTTAGGAGTGGGGAGCGGCAGTTTTGGGGAGGCTCGGGCTCTTTTGATGGGGGTGCTTCTCATCGTTTTCTTGGGGCCTTCTTCGGGTGGTTCGCGTGTCATGCATAACGACGTCTGTTTTCCTACCGACGGCACCAATTATGTTGTAGTGCATAAGTGGAATTTAGTAAAATTAACCATTTGTTTTACTATCCATATAAACTGCTAATATCAAATATATGGCCTTTACTCACCTACATGTTTTCCATCTGCTTGGTGTCATGGTTCTATGTTAGGTCATAGTTTAGACTTTTTATTAGGGCATGTGCTTTCTCATCACAAGGGGGAAGCTTCAACGACGAAGACAGTTCAGCAGTGCAGACTTTTCTCATCATTAATACCATAATAATCAATTACTTTGGTGAGAAAGCGCCAGGAAACGGTCTCTAACTCATCCACGTGTTTATCATCTGTGTGATTTCATGTTGCTTTGTGTAGGCTCTTAGTGTAAGTCAAGTTTTTTTTTTGTTGGATGTGTTTGATTTAATGTTTCTTTGTGTAGGCTCCTAGCGTAGACTTCTAACTGTGGCATATGCTTTTCATAGTAGAGGTCAGTTTACATGATGAAAACAGTGCAATTTTTTTCACGTTGCTTTTTGCTTGGTGACCCCAAACATAATGCACTAATTTATTATATGCATCAAGTTGAACTCTAGAGTTGGTCCGAAATGCGGTTCTTATTTGTACCAAAGCAGCAATCCATACAGATCGCCATGGCACATTATCTCGAAGAGCATCAGAGGCTCTGATTCAGAAGATGACATCTGGGGATAAATCGGGTCTTAGAATAAGATCAGACTCACAAGATTGGCCACTTCAAATCCGATCAACGTCACATCCAAGGCTTTTACTCTGGCGAGTTATGGAGGTGACTGTTACATCATTTAATGAGCATGACCTTCGAGATTCTCAGCAATCTAGGGAAAACCGTTACTCCACGTGATACACGCGAACCTTCAATTGCCAACTAATGACAGACGTTAGAAGAGTGAATGGACGCCATAATTGTCACAGAGATGGCTATATCTTGGTCTTCTACATGATGACAACCGTTTGGAAGACGAGGAGGCATCATCAATCACTCCATGATCATTCAACTCCTATAAAAGGCTTAGACACATAACAGAAAGGGGTTCAAGACAACTTTATTCCAAAGGACATGTATATTTACAGATGCTTGTGCTTTCTACACTTAAAAATATAGCTCGACATAGTTAGATCGGACCACATATAGTTTGATTTAACTAAACGAGTTCTCTTTGAGCCCAATACTAATTTAAGCTTCGGAGGGGTTTCGGGTCGGACCCAATCTCAACCCCCCTTTGACAAGTTCATTGTGCTGCAGATACATCGGCAGCTCGCGGTATTGATAGTCTCCACTGTCCCTTCTTCGCACGTTGCTATCGATCACTCAGTTCTCGCCATCATCTTCGTTCAATCACTGTAACCTTGGTTCTCCCATTATAAATCTATTGTTCGGTGGATTTTCCAATCAACAATTGGCGCCATCTATGGGAACGAGGTTACACCTATGGCGTCATCCACACCGCTTTGTCGATCCACGAGGGGCAAGGGGATCGCAATCCCACCGCAAACCACTCAACCAACCGAGAGGCGGATAACCGTTCTGCCCGATGGCACAACGATGCAGTCTGGGGAGTCGTCATATCAAGAGGAGACCGGGCGTCAAGTGTCACCGGTAGTACAAAAAATGGTAGCAATGGAGCGATTTGAAGCCCTGGCCGAAGAAGTTCATTCGGGCTTCCAAACGATCAATACCATGGTGGAGCAACTGACAGGCTCCCGACCTCCGCCGATCACGATCACATCTGATGTTCGAAATGTAGCGCGCAACTTGACCCCGCAATTTCAAGTAGATGCACCGAATGCACAACTAAATGCCCGATCTAACAGCAGCCTCCGCCAGAGACAGAAGAACCACGTGGGAGGGTTCTTGGAGGAGAACTCGAAGAGGGGGAAATGATCGGACGGACGAACCCGACGGGCCAGCCTAACAATGGTGGAAATTGGCAAGGAGCTGGATAGAGTCCTCATTGTGACGATCAGTGTGGGGATGGCAGAAGTCTTCCCACGACGACCGACATGGAAGAGGTGAAAGTCCTCGTCATGTTGACCGGCGTGGAAGAAGCCGAAGCCCTCGCCGCGTGGATTGGCATGTAATGAGCCAAAACCCTCATCATGATGTTTGACGTGGAAGAAGCCGAAGCCCTCGCCGTGATGATCGGTGTGGAAGGAGCCAGAGCCCTCTCTGGGATGATCGACGAGGGAGGAACTAGAGTCCTTGTTGTGATGGTCGGTGTGAGAAGAGCCAAAGCCCTCGCCGTGATGATTGATGTCAAAGAAGCAGGAGTCTCTGACGTGATGATCGGCATGGAGATAACAGGAGTCCTCGTTGTGGTGATCATCATGGGAGGAATGATCGACGTGACAGGAGTTGAACTCCCTGTCAAGGCAATAAGCGGATAGGAGCCCGAGAGGAGGATCGGTATAATAATTGGGATGAGTCCTCTGCTTCTTCATACGATCGACCTAAGATGAAAGGACGTCGAAATCATCATCGCAGATCTAGTTTGATATCCAGTAGTTCTGACGATGAGAACAACCCCTTTACAAGAAGAATTACATCGGCACGTGTTCTTCGAAAGTTCAAATTCCTCGACGTGGAACATTATGATGGATCAGGCGATCCTAAGGATCACATCCAACGGTATAGGAGCTGCAAGGAGATTCTGGGGGAAAATGATGCCCTCCTTTCCCGAGCATTTCAAACCACTTTGCGAATCGACGATGGAGTGGTATAATGGTTTTTTCGGTCGATCTATTGACTCATTCAAAGAACTAAACCGGGTATTTTGCCGACAATTCATGGCTAGTCGACGAAAAAGCAGGCCTTGGACCACTTGCTTGCGGTAGTACAGAAGGAGGGAGAGAGCATCCGTAAGTACATCGAGAGGTTCCATGACGAAAGGCTGAATGTCACGAATTGTAGTGACGAGATGACCATGGCGGTGTTCAATATGGGACTTCGTCATAAAGGTCTCTTCACATCTCTACAATATGACCACCCGAGCAACCTAGACGACCTTTTTTACTCGGGCGCAAAGATTCATGCTCGGGGAGTAGGCGTTGGCAACCATGGACATGGATGTCATATGCAAATGTCATGCCGCATTCTCACATATACCTATACGACGTCCCATAGCGGGGAAAAGAGTGGATGGAGCCTGAAAAGCCGTGGTATACACCAAGCGTGTAAGGTAAACACACAATACGCAGGCCACTGCGTTTGCTGGGATCATACATCACAGATATATAAAAGAAAGAAACAACACACATAGCCATCACAAAGAGTACATATCCACAAAACCACATAACTAAGGAAAGTACCACACACCAGCGTCAAGTACAAGGGAACTGTCTCTAGTACAAACATGGGACGTGCTACAAGCCACCAACATATAACATAACTACAAAAGACAACTCATTCCCCACTCAACTCAACTCACACTACAAGACACATCCCAAAAGAGTGGTATACCTAAACTCAAACCCACATCTAAGGAATCTCCTGTGGGAGACTCAGCCCTGGTGACCTCTACTAAAGACCTGAAAAGTAAAATGAGCACGTCAAACGTGCCCAGTAGGAAACTAACTAGGGCAGAAAATATCATTTAGGGTTATGAGTGTAACGGCAATAAGAGTACAAGCAACCAAGGTAAAAGTACAACACACAAGTGTACAACAACAACAACGCATAAATGGTTCATTAGTTTGTTGATATTAATGATATATTTGGAAGCATGGGTATCACCTAAAGATAAGGGCCTGGACCTCACCCCAAATGAGGGGTGAATATAGCACACGACGCAGTGGACATGTGCACTGTATGCCGGGCCTCTCAGCTCCCCTGTCCCTGGCAGGAGTGAGGCTCTCCACATAATAAAACATCATCCGTATGTCCCCTCCACGCCTGGTAAAGGCGAGTGGGTGTAAGTATCACATATCACATATCACTTTTCCTAACTTCTCAGTCCAGCCCCTTAAAGTTAAGTTATACCCAAACTTCCCCCATCCCAATACTAGGATGTTCACCCGCCTTAGAGCAGATCGAAACATCCTAATTAACATGTCAGATATCATAATATTCAATGGCCATAAACAAGTTTACAAAAGCATTACATGGCACAACATTTTAAATGGCCAATTTTCAAGTTTCTCCAACTTCAAATTCATTTGGGCATTTTATCGAACATATGGCGTTCATCATGTAAATGAGACATATAACACCATCAAATTTAGTAAAAAAATAGCTTAACCAAACTTACATTCATGCATCAACATCCTCCATGCATTTCTGGAGTGAAGAATTAGCAATATCACTCAATTCCAATTTCACCCAACTCCATTCAACAGGCTGAAATTGCAAGAACAGCTAGAAAAACAGCATATTTAACCAATTTCTATTGAGAAATTGACAAAACGCAAAGAATGAAAGTTGGAGATATTATAGTCCTGGATTCACAGATAAACTTTCATATAAATATATGCAGTATATGATTTATAGTGAATTATTTAGTCAAGTGTGTCAAATCTGTTCTGCAGACAGATTTCTGCACCTATCTTCAAAGCCAATTTTAAGCCTTTTGGAGACAGAATTTCGACATATGAGCAATTTGATGAACATCTAGAAACACTTCTTAAGTTTCCAACAAGACCAAAATCAACCAAATCCATAAAGTATGTAGGTAGTTATGCTCATTTTGTTGAACTGTGTACAGCTTGACAGATTTTCAGACATCTTGCATATAATGAATTCGTTCTCCACTTATTGAACCCAACATATGGAAAAATTTATATGAATTTGGGGTAGGACTTCATGAGCTACATGGATATAATTTTTTCAGAATCTAATTCCGACTACAGAAATTAAAATTGATGTGCAAACACACAAGCAGAATTCTGTTTTTCAGGAGAAGGAAATTGGCTAGGGAATACAAGGAAAAAATTTAATCTTTGGGGTCTTTTGCACACACCAAACATGAAACCAAGATTATAAACATCATAAATCTCATCATAACATACTCATAGCTCTAAATAAAAATCCATAACCCTAGGTTAGAATCCTACCTCCAAGAGCTCCTTTCTTCTTCTCTTCTCTTTTTCTCCCCTTTATCTTTCTTTCTCCTTGAAGTGGCCTAGGGTTTTCTTGAATTATTGAGATGAAATTAGGGTTTTGGAACTTGAGGAAATGGCAAGGGAAGAGGGGAATTTCGGCCAAGCTTGGGGGAGAAGAGGGAGGAATTAGAAAAGAGAAGAAAAGAGAAGAAAGTGTAAGAAAGAGTAGAATTTTCCAAAGAAATATCTAGCCCTAGAATTTTCTTAGGATAAGCATGCATGGCCCCCTAAGTTGCATGTATTTACAAGTTTGCCATTACTTTATATACACACAACTTAAGTGTGTACGCACAGCAGCTTTTGGCCAAAAGACCATTTTGCCCCCGGCCTTTCTAAGAATTTACGGGTGTGCCACTAAACCCATCCCTTTTCACACTAGCCCCTCACACACAAACCCACTCTTTATAAATTTACAAGTTTGACATTTCTTTACACACCCACTTTTACTCCACACACACCCTTCCACCCGTGTAGTCAAATGACCAAAATGCCCCTACACTTTTCATAAATTCACATGACTGCCACGAGCCACATTCACGCCAATTTACTCCTTATCTACTCATTATACTCTCTCTACTCGCGTGTAGAGGGCTACCGTATTAGTCTCCGTATAGAGCTAAACAGGCCATGACATCCTACCCTCCTTAAACTAAAGTTCGTCCTCGAACTTTCCAAAACCAAGGGTTCTAGTCTAGGAAGAAAATACTTCTAATTCCTAAGGCCTGTCTATATATTACCCTACACCATTGTCTCCACAAAGTTTTATACGCACTGTTATCAAACAAGATATTAATACACGGTTAAGAAACTTACGTAAACAGGTGAGGGTATCTGTCTCTCATCTCGTCCTCGCGCTCCCATGTGGACTCACCAGGAGATTCTTGTTGCCACATAACCCTTACCAAATTAATGGCCTTCTTCTTCAGTATCTTCTGCCTCCGATCCAAGATGGCCACTGGTTGTTGTTCGTATGTCAGGTCTGGACGCACTTCAATCTCTGAGAAGTCCACGAGGTGACTAGGGTCTCCCACATATTTTCGAAGCTGAGATACGTGGAACACATCATGGACGCCTTCAAGGGAGGGTGGCAAGGCAAGGCGATAGGCAACCTCACCAACACGAGCCAGGATCTCGAATGGACCAATGAACCTCGGGCTCAACTTCCCTCGTCGACCAAATCGAATCGTGCCACGTGTCGGGGAGATCTTCAAGAACACATAATCACCTGGCTGAAACTCCAATGGACGCCTCTTAGTATCTGCCCAATGCTTATAGCGATCCTGAGCGATGCGAAGATTCTCCTTGACTGTTCATACCACATCGATCGCTTCCACCACCAAATCAGGTCCTAAGATTTCATGATCCCCAACATCGTCCTAGTTTAGAGGTGATCTGCACTTCCTTCCATACAGAGCAGCAAATGGTGCCATTCCAATGCTGGCCTGATAACTATTGTTGTAGGCAAACTCCACCAAGTGCAAATGATCTTCCCAGGATCCCTTAAAGTCCAGCATGCAAGCTCTCAACATGTCCTCAAGAATCTGAATAACTCGCTCGGACTGCCCATCCGTCTGAGGATGATATGTGGTGCTAAACTTGAGATGAGTCCCCAAATTAGACTGCAAACTTCTCCAAAAATGTGAGGTGAATTTAGTGTCCCGATCAGAGATTATACAAACAGGAACTCCATGAAGCCTCACGATCTCCTCCATGTACCTTCGTGCTAAATACTCGGTAGACTATCCCACCCGGAAGGGAATGAAATGTGCAGATTTGGTCAAGCAATCAACGATTACCCAAATTGTGTCATTCCCCTTAGGTGTACGGGGTAGCCCGGTCACAAAGTCCATCGTCACGTGTTGCCATTTCCATTCAGGAATGGGAAGAGGCTACAACAGACCTGTAACTCTTTGGTGTTCGGCCTTCACCTGCTGACAGACCAAACATGAGGCCACACTTCTAGCTATACTACGCTTCATCCCATGCCACCGATAATGTTGTCGCAGGTCACGATACATCTTTGTCCTGCCTAGATGAATGGAGTAGGGGGAGCTATGGGCCTCTTTAAGAAATTCTTCTCAGATTGTACCAGTCGGCACATATAGCCGATTCCCAAATCTAAGAGAGCCATCTTCATGAATGCGAAAGTCGGTCCGAAGTCCGGCCTATACCTGTTCTCAAATTATCCTCAATTTTCCATCTCCTGGCTGTGCGGCCTTGATCTGGTCTACCAAATCAGACTGAACCTGCAAATTTAACATGGTTGCTTTAATGCCCAGAAGAATGACCTCTATCTCCATCTGTCGTAGAGTCCACTGGAGCTGAGGCTGAGAAGTCAACATCATCACAGCAGGATATCTACTGAGAGCATCATGAACCACGTTTACCTTCCCAGGATGATACTGGAGATCGATGTCATATTCTGCCATTAGCTCGAGCCACCGACGTTGTCTCATATTGAGCTCCTTCTGAGTGAACACATACTTCAAACTCTTGTGGTCGGTGTACACCTTGACATGCTCCCCTAACAAATAGTGTCTCCACAGCTTTAGGGCAAAAATCACGGCTGCCAGCTCCAAGTCATGTGTAGGGTAGTTTAGCTCATGCACCCTCAGAAGTCTAGAGGCATAAGCTACCACACGTCCATGCTGATGTAGAACACATCCAAGCCCTTTACCAGAGGCATCACAGAAAATCTCAAATCCTCTAGAATGGTCTGGAATCGTCAGAATTGGCGCAGTAGTCAACCTTCTCTTCAACTCTTCAAATGCATGCTGACAATCCTCAGACCAGATATAAGCAACATCCTTCTTAGTCAGGTGAGAAAGTGGTGCCGCAATCTTAGAGAAATCTTTGATGAATTTCCTGTAATAGCCAGCCAACCCCAAGAAACTCCTAATCTCTGAAACCGACCTGGGAATAGGCCACTTCTCCACTGCAGCCACCTTTTCTGGATCAACTGATATGCCTTCTCCTGAGACTATGTGCCCCAGAAAAGCCACTTTAGATATCCAAAACTAGCACTTACTGTATTTAGCATATAACTGATGCTGCCTCAAAGTCTCCAGAACAATCCTCAGATGCTCTGCATGCTCTTTCTCATCTTTGGAATATATCAGGATATCATCAATGAAGACTACCACGAACTTGTCCAAATAGTCAAAGAATACCTGATTCATTAATCTCATGAAGGTAGCTGGAGCATTAGTCACACCAAAGGGCATCACCAGGAACTCATAATGTCCATAACGGGTTTGAAAAGCTGTCTTCGGAACATCGGACCCTCGAACCTTAATCTGGTGATAACCGCTCCGTAAGTCTAACTTTGAGTAGACTCGGGATCCTCCAAGCTGATCAAAGAGATCATCGATGCGAGGAAGTGGATACTTATCCTTTATTATCACTTTGTTCAACTCCCTATAATCAATACACATCCTCCGGGATCCATCTTTCTTATTTACCAAAAGTACTGGTGCTCCCCAGGGTGACACGCTTGGCTGTATCAGCCCTCGCTCTGATAAGTCTTTTAACTGATTACAAAGCTCAGCCAGCTCAAGTGGTGCCATACGATAAGGGGCCTTCGCCATGGGTTGTGTGCCTGGTATCAAATCAATGGTGAACTCCAATGATCGATCAGGAGGAAGTCCATAAATGTCATCGGGGAAGACATCAGGAAAGTCTCGCATAACCCTGGGTAAGACTGGCTCTACCTCCATGGCCATTGCCAACACTTCTATGTCTACTGGAGTTGCTTTGAATCTTACAGGTTCTAATGTGCAATTACCACTCCTGAACTAAAACTCTGGATGATCAGGAATCTGGAAGACTACCCTCCTTAATTTGCAATCAATAGTGGCACAAAACATCGCCAACAAATCCATCCCAAACACCGCTTCATAGGTGGGCATCTCAATCACGAGGAAGTCAGCATATAACTCTCGACCACAAATTTCCACTGGACAACTACAGAGTCCTGAAGTACTCCTGATCACACCATTCCCTGTGTGAATATTCCAACTAACAGTGAAGGAGTCTATCGGTATCGAATTTTTGTCCACAAATTCTTGGGACAGAAAACAGTGTGAAGCCCCGGAATCAAAAAGTGCTAAGGCAGGAAAAGATGCTACTTTAATCATACCTAGAAGCCAACAAGAAATCAAACCAATGCCTATCATAACTAGGTAACAAGTGATATAATGTAAAGTAAGGAGAGGGCTAGAACCATACCAGTGATAACCTGGCCTGAGTTTTCTGCCTCTACTGCCGTCATCGTAAAGGCCTGGGATTTTGGAGCAGAGTTTGTCTTCTTAAAAGCCTGCCGCTGAGGAGGCAAGGAAGGTCCTCTAGGGGCTGGTGTGCCTGGCCCAGCTAGTGCCGGAAGAGATGGTCACTGTGGACCAGGTGGAAGAGCTCGCGGCTGCATCGGTCTAGCAGCCACGGGTGCTATCGGGGTCGGGTAGGCACCCTACTGCGGGCAGTAGCTGCTAATGTGTCCTCGACCACCATAAGCGAAGCATTGCCTGGCCCAAGCCCTACACTCCTTTTGCCCATGACCAATCTTGCCACAAAATTGGCATGTCGGACGTCTCTGTGTTACTACAGGGGCTCCTGATCTCTTGAACTGGGCCATCTGTATTGTCGGGATAATGCCTTCTGTGATCCTGATGGTCGTCTATCACCTGTAGGCATCTTCCATATACTCCACAAATGGATCTCATATAGTCTTGCCGCCTCAAGCACATCCTCATGTGTGGCGAGTTTCTGGGTAGACATCGCCGCTCTATACTCCGAATCCAGCCCCATACGGAAGCGTCGAGCTCGGGTGGCATCGGTCGAAACAAGCTCCGGGGCAAACTTGCTCAGCAAAGAAAACTCAGCATCATACTCATCCACGCTCCGTCGGCCCTGAGTCAACTACTCAAAACGCTGCCTGAGCTCATCCTTTGCGGTCTCTGGAAGAAACTTGGACTCAAAACGCTCCTTAAAGGTCTTTCAAGTGATAGGTCCTTTCAGGTGCCGCTCCTGGGCATCCCACCAATCTTGGGCCTGATGTGTCAGCTGTCTTTTTGCTGCATCCACCCAACTCTCCAACGGAAATCCGACAGCTGTAAGATCATCCTCCGTGCGTCGTAACCACTCGTCAACCTCCAGATCTGTCTCCTTGCCAGAAAAAGTTCTCGGCTTCATTGCCCTGAACTGCTTGAAGCCTGGGGTCTTCTGACTCTGCATCTTGACGAGCATCTCAGCCTGCTGACCCAGACTTGCCTGGAAACCAAGCAAAATCTTCTCCATCAAAGAGGGCTCAGCGTGCTCCATCTCTGATGAAGATATCCCGTTTCCACTGTCCATTCTGCAGAGAAAGAAGACATCACAAGTGGAATTAGTACCATATGTGACGGCATTAAAGTGTATTGGATGTATCATCCTTTCGCATATCGCAGTGTGAGCGGACCTGCATGGGCCACCACTAAACCGGTCACGCCCCATTCTCACATATACCTATACGACGTCCCATAGCGGGGAAAAGAGTGGATGGAGCCTGACAAGCCGCGGTATACACCACGCGTGTAAGGTAAATACACAATACACAGGCCACTGCGTATGCTGGGATCATACATCACAGATATATAAAAGAAAGAAACAACACACATAGCCATCACAAAGAGTACATATCCACAAAACCACATAACTAAGGAACGTACCACACACCAGCGTCAAGTACAAGGGAACTGTCTCTAGTACAAACATGGAAAGTGCTACAAGCCACCAACATATAACATAACTACAAAAGACAACTCATTCCCCACTCAACTCAACTCACACTACAAGACACATCCCAAAAGAGTGGTATACCTAAACTCAAACCCACATCTAAGGAATCTCCTGTGGGAGACTCAGCTCTGGTGACCTCTGCTCAAGACCTGAAAAGTAAAATGAGCACGTCAAACGTGCCCAGTAGGAAACTAGCTAGGGCAGGAAATATCATTTAGGGTTATGAGTGTAACGGCAATAAGAGTACAAGCAACCAAGGTAAAAGTACAACACACAAGTGTACAACAACAACAACGCATAAATGGTTCATTAGTTTGTTGATATTAATGGTATATTTGGAAGCATGGGTATCACCTAAAGATAAGGGCCTGGACCTCACCCCAAATGAGGGGTGAATATAGCACACGACGCAGTGGACACGTGCACTGTACGCCGGGCCTCTCAGCTCCCCCGTCCCTGGCAGGAGTGAGGCTCTCCACATAATAAAACATCATCCGTATGTCCCCTCCACTCCCGGTAAAGGCGAGTGGGTGTAAGTATCACATATCACATATCACTTTTCCCAACTTCTCAGTCCAGCCCCTTAAAGTTAAGTTATACCCAAACTTCCCCCATCCCAATACTAGGTTGCTCACCCGCCTTAGAGCAGACCGAAACATCCTAATTAACATGTCAGATATCATAATATTCAATGGCCATAAACAAGTTTACAAAAGCATTACATGGCACAACATTTTAAATGGCCAATTTTCAAGTTTCTCCAACTTCAAATTCATTTGGGCATTTTATCGAACATATGGCGTTCATCATGTAAATGAGACATATCACACCATCAAATTTAGTAACAAATAGCTTAACCAAACTTACATTCATGCATCAACATCCTCCATGCATTTCTGGAGTGAAGAATTAGCAATATCACTCAATTCCAATTTTACCCATCACCATTAAACAGGCTGAAATTGCAAGAACAGCTAGAAAAACAGCATATTTAACCCATTTCTATTGGGAATTTGACAAAACTCAAAGAATGAAAGTTGGAGATATTATAGTCTTGGATTCACAGATAACATTTCAGATAAACATATGCAGTATATGATTTATAGTGAATTATTTAGTCAAGTGTGTCAAATCTGTTCTGCAGACAGATTTCTGCACCTATCTTCAAAGCCAATTTTAAGCCTTTTGGAGACAGAATTCCGACATATGAGCACTTTTATGAACATCTAGAAATACTTCTTATGTTTCCAACAAGACCAAAATCAACCAAATCCATAGAGTATGCAGGTAGTTATGCTCATTTTGCTGAACTGTGTACAGCTTGACAGATTTTCAGACATCTTGCAAATAATGAATTCGTTCTCCTACTTATTGAACCCAACATATGGCATATTTTATATGAATTTGGGGTAGGAATTCATGAGCTACATGGATATAATTTTTTCAGAATCTAATTCCGACTACGGAAATTAAAATTGATGTGCAAACACACAAGCAGAATTCTGTTTTTCAGGAGAAGGAAATTGGCTAGGGAATACAAGGAAAAATTTAATCTTTGGGGTCTTTTGCACACACCAAACATGAAACCAAGATTATAAACATCATAAATCTCATCATAACATACTCATAGCTCTAAATAAAAATCCATAACCCTAGGTTAGAATCCTACCTCCAAGAGCTCCTTTCTTCTTCTCTTCTCTTTTTCTCCCCTTTATCTTTCTTTCTCCTTGAAGTAGCCTAGGGTTTTCTTGAATTTTTGAGATGAAATTAGGGTTTTGGAACTTGAGGAAATGGAAAGGGAAGAGGGGAATTTTGGCCAAGCTTGGGGGAGAAGAGGGAGGAATTAGAAAAGAGAAGAAAAGAGAAGAAAGTGTAAGAAAAGAGTAGAATTTTCCAAAGAAATATCTAGCCCTAGAATTTTCTTAGGATAAGCATGCATGGCTAAAATGACCTTAGTGCCCCCCAAAATAACCCCCTAAGTTGCAAGTATTTACAAGTTTGCCATTACTTTATATACACACAACTTAAGTGTGTACGCACAGCAGCTTTTGGCCAAAAGACCATTTTGCCCCGGCCTTTCTAAGAATTTACGGGTGTGCCACTAAACCCATCCCTTTTCACACTAGCCCCTCACACACAAACCCACTCTTTATAAATTTACAAGTTTGACATTTCTTTACACGCCCACTTTTACTCCACACACACCCTTCCACCAGTGTAGTCAAATGACCAAAATGCCCCTACACTTTTCACAAATTCACATGACTGCCACGAGCCACATTCACACCAATTTACTCCTTATCTACTCATTATACCCTCTCTACTCGCGTATAGAGGGCTACCGTATCAGTCTCCGTATAGAGCTAAACAAGCCATGACAGCAAAGAAGCAACCATCCCCCAATGATAGATCGTGGCCAGATGCAGATAGGTGCAATCTAGGGATCGTCGATCGGAGAAACCAGAATCCAAGGAGAAGAGATCCAAGTCCTCGAAATAGACGAGAGAGGGTTTCGGATGGTCCCCTCCAGTTGAATGCTCCCTTGGCGGATCTAATGGTTGTAGCTAAAGCCGAAGGACATTTTGATAAACTCCCCTCCCCCCCCACTTGAAGAGTTTAGGGGATAGAAGAGATTGGCATAAATGCTACAGATATCATCAGGATCATGGTCATGACACTGATGACTGCTTCACATTGAAAATAGATATTGAGTGGCTTATTCAGCAAGGGCATCTAAAAAGGTTTCTCGACAAACCAAAAATGAATTAGGCTGGAGGAGATCCCAATGATAGAAACCATCCGAGAGAAGCTCAACTGATAACTGTGAAGGTCGATGTCATATGTGGCTAACCATCTTCGGGCGAGCTGTCATCCTCAGCTCGGTAAGCATATGCACGATCAGTCATGGTTGCAAATACTGGCCCTAAGCGACCAAGAGTTGCTTCATCGATGATCAGCTTTACGGATGAAGATTTGGAAGGGGTCGAGATGCCTCACAATGATGTTATTGTCGTTACCGCCATCATATGATTGGCCAAAGTGTTGAAGCTCTTGGTTGATACAGGAAATTTGTGTGACATATTGTTTATGTCTACCATCAAAAGGATGGGCTTAAGTCCTACCGATCTACAGCCATGCATAGGCCCCATCATCGGATTCACCGACAATTCCGTTCCCATTGCGGGGACGATAAATCTTCAAGTCACTCTTACTTTGGGAGATCACCCGAAGTCCATCACCAAAATGACAAAGTTCGTGGTCATGAATCTCAAGTCACCATACAATGGTATCATCGAGAGACAGTACCTCATCTCTATCAAAGCCATCCCATCCTCGTTGCATCTAATGGTAAAGTTCCAAACCCCAAATGGAGTAGGGAAAGTGAAGGGCAATCAGCAACAGTCAAGGTCATTTATCTACTACGTATGAAGAACAAGAATACCAAACAGGCTCTGCCTGTTGATTTCATTGATAACAGAGAAGAGCATGTCGATCAACGACCCACACCAGTGGAGGAGGCCCAACTGATATCTTTATTGGAGTAGGAAGGGAGGACACATCCATTGGTTCGAGGTTACAAAGTGACTTGAGGGCAAAGCTCATTACTTTCCTTCGGACCAACGTCGATGTGTTCACTTGGAGCCCCGAGGATATGCCGAGAGTGGATCCTCGGGTAATCGCTCGTGAATTTCATGTGGATCCCACATCTCATCCCATCAAGCAGAAGAAGCGCAACATGGGAGGAGAAAAGATGCGAGCGGTCGTCGAGGAAGTAGATCATCTTCTCTACGCAAACTTCATCTGAGAGGTACAATACCGAGAATGGCTTGCTAATGTGGTGATGGTAAGGAAGTACAACAAGAAATGGCAGATGTGCGTCAACTTCACCGACCTAAACAAGGCCTGCCCAAAAGACATCTATTTGTTACCTCGGATATATCATTTGGTGGACAACGCATAGGGATACAAACTCCTCAGCTTCATGGATGCTTTTTCTGGCTATAACCAAATCCAAATGGGATCGAAAGACGAGGAGAAATCTTCCTTTATTACTGACCGAGGAATTTATTGTTACGAGAAGATGTCATTTGGTCTGAAAAATGACGGTGCCACCTTTCAACTAATGGTTAACAAAGTCTTCCACAATCAAGTCGGAAGGAATTTGTAGGTTTACATTGATGATATGCTAGTCAAATCTTGGTGATCGGTGTATCATATTATCGATCTTGAAGAAAAGTTCGAGAAAGATCGGAGTTAGAACATGCGGTTGAACCCAACAAAATGTACATTCGGCGTCCAATCAGGAAAATTCCTTGGCTTCATGATTACAAAGCATGGTATTGAAGCTAACCCCGATAAGATCACCGCACTCACAAATATGCAGGAGCCAAAGACGATCAGGGACCTCCAAAGGCTGAACGTGTGGATCACAGCTCTTGGACGATTCCTCTCGAAATCAACCGATAAGTCCCTTCCGTTCTTTAAGCTCCCGAGGAAAGCACTGAGCCAAATGAAAGAAGATATGAAGCTCATCGAATGGGATGAAAGGTGTGTTGAAGCCTTTAGTGATTTGAAAAAGTATCTTCAGAGTCCCTCATTACTGGCAAAGCCCAACAAAGGAGACCCGCTCAGTTTGTACCTCGCCATCATCCAAGAAGCAATAAGCTCAGCGCTGGTCAAAGAAGAGGGAAACGTCCTGTAGCCAGTCTACTATACTAGTAGACTGCTCCGAGATGTGGAGACGCGCTACAGCCAAATTGAGAAGCTGGCCTACTGCCTCGTTACCACAGAGGCTCTGACCATATTTTCAAGTTCACTCTATTTTTGTGTTGAAAAATTCACAACTTGAGAAGAATTTGACAAGGATGGATAAATTCGGGAGGATGCTCAATTGAGTGTTGAGTTGAGTGAATTTGACATACACTACAAACCAAGGACGGTGATCAAAGGGCAAGCTTTAGTGGAATTTTTCGTTGAGTGCACCATAGAGCCCACAGAAGGAGAAACACAAACCGGCCCGATTAACGAACTTCTTCCACAAGTGCAAGCCTTTGAAGATCCATCAACGCCATTATGGAAAGAAGAAGCAGAATGGGTTGTGTACGTCAACAGGTCATCTTCCAGATCGGGCAGCGGAGCAGGAATTGTTATACGAACTCCAAATGGGAGTGTTGTGGAGTATGCCCTCAGATTCAACTTTCTATCGACCAACAATGTTGTCAAATACGAGGCAGCACTCAAGGAACTAAAGTTGAGCCCTTAGAGCTTGTCATGTGCATTTGGTGAATGACTTCTGACGATTCACCAATTACAGGGAAATTACGAAGCCAAGGAAGAGATAATGAAGCAATATCTTCAAGTCCCAAAAGCCGAACTTTCAAACTTCAAATATGCGGAAGTTCAGCATATGTCGCAGGTGGACAATGTCAAAATGGATGCACTCTCAAAGTTGGCTTCATCATCGCCAATTGAGTTGGGTAGATCCATCTTCATTGAGAACCTATTGATGCCGAGCATCAACGTAAATGAACTTCTCTGCATCAATCTGGGGTCAACATGGATGGATCCAATCATCAAGTACCTCAACAATGGGGAACTGCCAGACGCTAAGGAAGAAGCTCGGAAGCCTGAAAGGCAGGCGTTGAAATACGCTCTTTACGATGGCATCATGTATCGGAGAAGATGTGCTAAGTATGACATGCTTCCTTATCTAAAATACCTAGGTCCCGTTGAGGCGGATTATGTCGTAAGAGAGATCCATAAAGGTCTTTGTGGGAATCACTAGGGCGGAAGGATAATCATGCTAAAGGTGATTAGACAAGGTTATTGCTGGCCGACCATGGATGCTGATGTAGCTGCATATGTGCGGAAGTGTGAAGAGTGCCAAAAGTTATTCACACACTCTTTTGCTCCGCCCGCAGAGTTGGTCCCCATCATTAGCCCAATCTCGTTCGCAAAATGGGGGCTGGACCTTCTCGGGCCTTTCACTTTGGCAAAGAAGGGGAAAAAGTTTCTAGTCATCGTTGATTATTTTACCAAATGGATCGAAGCCGAACCACTGGCATGTATCACTTGGAGAGATATGAAGAACTTCATATGGAAGTCGATTATATGCTGATTTGGAATGCATCGGTCCATAGTGATAGATAATGGAAAGCAATTCAACTGCTCAAATTTTAAGGAATTCTGCTCGGAGTGGGGGATCCGACTACACTTCGACTCGGTGGTGCATCCTCAAAGAAATGACATGGCTGAAGCTGCTGACTAGTGCATCTTAGAGCCTTTGAAGAAGAAATTCAGGGGCACACGGGGTTCATGGCCAGACAAACTGTCGAGCATACTTTGGTCGTACAGGACGACTTACAAAGCTGCAACTGGTCGAAGTCCTTTCATGCTTGCATATGGGGCAGAGGTCGTTGTCCCCATGGAGATAGGCAAAGAATATATGAGGATCAAGTACTTCAATGAAGAAAGGAACGTTGAAGGCCTAGCTCTAAATATGGAGCTCATTGATGAAGTATGGGACCAAGCTCTGATGACCCTCATCAAGCAGAAGCAGCGCGTTGCGCGACACTACAATGCTCATGTTAAAGGAAGGACATTTTGGATCGGCGATCTCGTCATGAGGAAGGCCATTTTTATCCTAGAGATCGTCCGTCAAGGGAAGCTTGCTATGAATTAGTATCAAGTCATCGATAGTC
Source organism: Scilla litardierei (assembly GCA_030789695.1). Taxonomy (NCBI): domain Eukaryota; kingdom Viridiplantae; phylum Streptophyta; class Magnoliopsida; order Asparagales; family Asparagaceae; genus Scilla; species Scilla litardierei. Next base: position 10,701,015 of record CM061142.1, on the reverse strand, counting down.
ATCGATGTGCTTGGACCGGCTACTTATAAATTGGCGACCATGGAAGGAGAAGAGCTAGTTCATCTTTGGAAGGCCGAACATCTGAACAAGTACTTTCAAAAAACGAAAGTGAAGTTGCTATTTATATTCACTGTTCAAACAAATAACCAGTATATCTTTGCTCAAAATGTACTCTTGGATGTATTCATGCGGATACTAATGCTAAAGTACATTTTCAAAATTCTCCAAGTAGTTTTTTACATGTCTTCGTGAGCTATTTTGTTATACGATTAGGAGTTTAAGCTCTCGTGGGCCGAGGAAGCTTAATGCCGAAGATGATTTTACGAACCTTCGCGAGCTCCTCGGTTATATGATAGGGAGTTTAAGCTCTCGTGGGCCGAGGAAGCTTAACGACAAAGATGATTTTATGAGTCCTCGCAGGCGAATTGGCTATACGATCGATAGTTTAAGCTCTTACAGGCCGATCTTTTCAAATGAACGGGGGAAACCTTTGCGAGCTCCTCGGTTATATGATCAAGAGTTTTAGCTCTCATGGGCCGAGAAAGCTTAACACCGAAGATGATTTTATAAACCTTCATGAGCTCCTCAGTTATACGATCGGGAGTTTAAGCTCTCGCAGCCCGAGGGATTTTAACGAAGAATATGCTTTTATGAGTCCTAACAGGCAAATCGGCTATATCATCGGGAGTTTAAGCTCTTGCGGGCCGATCTTGCTGAATGAACGGGGGCAGCCTTTGTGAGTTCCTCGGTTATATGATCGGGAGTTTAAGCTCTCACAGGCCGTGGAAGCTTAACATCGAAGATGATTTACGAACCTTCACGAGGTCCTAGGTTATACGATCGGGAGTTTCAGCTCTCGCAAGCCGAGTAAGCTTAACACTGACGATGATCTCACAAGCTCGAAAGTGAAGTATAACCTACCTGCTTAAATTAAGCATTATCTATATCTACTGTATCAACATTTTATGTCTTCTTGACTTAGCCAAACACAAAAGGTTGGGGGCAAGTATATGCAATGAATATAGAAGGAAATGAAAATTTTCAACACAACCAAAACTTGATCATCTCTTCATTTATTTGAAAATATCATTGCAAGGGAAGATGACCATACAAAGGTACGATGTTTAGACATCGTTACATCATCGTGCAATTTTGATCTTCTCCAGGATGATGATTGTCTTCCTGCTCATCTTCTTAGTCATTCTCCGACGAAGAATCTTCGTTGTCAGTAAAGACCATGGATAACTTCGAGAAATCAATCTCCACGCCCAGATACACTCTCTCTATCTCCCGCTGACACTTATTGAAGCCGGTTTTGAGGGCTTTCCATATAGCTGGGACGAACTCCTTTAGCTGATAATCGATGACAGTGGTCTTCTTTATCTCCTCAAGATCGACCTTTGCCAAATCGTCTATCAAGCTTGAAGTTCAGAGACCTTTTTCTCGGAGATCTCTTTCTCCTTAGCCATTTGCTGCTCAAGGGCTTCTCTACAAGTGTTGGCTTCCCTCGACCTTTCTTTAGCCAGAGCACGAGCTTTATTTACCTCATCCAGATCTTTCTTCAATGCCTCAACCTGAGCACCAAACTTGCCGACTCTCAGCTGTTCTTGTTTTAGTCGATCATCGGCCTCTTTCTTCACAACTTCAAGCTGCTTGTTCTTCATGGTGAGCCTAACTTTAGCGGTATTCATAAAGGCCGAATGCCAATGAAGAGATTCCAACACCGAGGATAACTACACAAGGAAAGACGACGTTTAAAGAAAAGTACTTGGACGAAGTAAATGGTAAGAAAATGAAAATAAACCTGTTTGGAAAGCCAAATTGCGGTGCTGAAGAGCCTCTCTGTGTCCACTCCCCTCAACGATTCCTTATCCTTGGGGAGAATCGAATTTTCAACTAAGCAGGCAGCAACCCCATAGTTTTCAAAAACAGATTCTTCGACGCTCACCAGGTACGTCGGCTTCAGAAGCTTATCTTCGGGCAAATCGGGTAGATCGGATTTCTTTGATCTAAACACTGCTAAAGCTTTGTCATAACTCGGATGGACCAATCCAGTCGGTCCTTTAGGGGGCATGCAACCCCATGACCACTTATCAATGTTCCTAATCAAACTTACAGGTCATAATTGGACCGTAGAAGTAGCAGGAAATGCCGAGCTCGGGGGACGAGGCTTCGACCCTGTAAGACGAGGTTCCGAACTAGCAGGTGGCACATCGACCAAAGTCAATGCCAATGGTTCTGGACCGGGCTGCTGATCGAGGGCGACGATATTAGGAGAAGCATCCGTGATAACTTCTTCTGGAGCCAAACTAATAACCTCAGCCCCTCCCTTTTTACTCTTCTTCTTCTTCTTCTTCTTCTCAACCCCCGCCAATTGATCGATCCAAAATGTAACCCTAGAGAGACCTAGTTATGGCGCAAATTACACGGAGATAAATCCCCGGCATCGACGCCAAAAAATTGATCGGCCCTGGATATACACCCAGAGAACGATTGTAGTTTTACCGCAAGCGCACGGTCAAGTGGCGAGCGGGTATCGAACACGAGGAGGTGGTATTGGCTCCAATCTATCCTAGCTTGGCTCGACTACGAATGTTTTGTTGGTGGAGATGGCTATGGTATGATGTAATGACAATGGTGATGGATGTCGGTGTCGGTGATAGAGATGTTGGTCAAATATCGATTCAAATACAATATAATAAAAGTGTCTAGGGCTAGGGAATCCCCACTACGGATTGTCATTCATCCTTGTAAATAGTGAATCTCAATATTACTAGACTCGTGTCGAGGTAAACTAGTCGTAACTGAATAAAGAACCAAGCTCACGCTCTCGCGCTATTGCCGGTCTATAGCAACCTAGATTAGGGCCCACTCTCGTGCAAACCCTAACCTAAGCCACTAGCATGAAGATCGACATCATCGTCCAATCGCACCTCGAGCCCACTCTCGTGCAAACTCGAGTTATGACCTAGATTGTGATAGCTCGTATTCGTCCAATCTCTTACAAACGAATATGTGTATAAATTTATAATAAAAATCCTAGCTTTGCTCCAATCTCTTGCAAACCAAGTCTAGAGAATCTCGATTATAAACCTAAATCGAATATCTAGGCCTTCCCATCGATCAGAATCCAATCTCTTGCAAACTCCAAATCGATGGAAATTCCTAGCTATCCGTAATAAATCAATCACAATCTAACCTTCTAGCAATTCTAGCAATATAGAAATTCATTCTTCACAATTCAGAAATTAGATCCATATGGTTCATCCCAATGCCCTAGAACACCAATCAACCAAGCATAGCAACAACGATATAGAAATCAATATGAGACATTGCTTGCATATGAAAAGATAGCAAATCAAAGATTCAAACTATAAGAAAAAGAATACTTAGCTTTGATGAAGAACTTCAATCCAATTACAAGCTTTTTGATCCAAGAGGGGGCCTAGGGCATGACCTAACCTCTAAAATAATCTCTAAGAAAACATAATGGGAACCCTCTCTAATGACGGCTACAAACCTCTTAAATAGCCCCCCAAAAACCCTAGCAAAAACCCCTAAAAACCCTCCGAAACCCATGCCCAAAATAAATTCTGCGTGCAACTTAAGTTCTGGGGCAGCAGCGACTCGGCCGAGTGGAAAGATCACTCGACCGAGTGAGAATTCCTACTGAAATTCCAGAAAACAGCACTCTGTCAAAAACTGTCAAAAATTGGTCACTCGGCCGAGTGGAAAACTCACTCGGCCGAGTGAAAGTGTCACTCGGCCGAGTGACACTGATACGCGAATTCCAGCTCTGCAGCTCAACTTGCAGAAATTCTCCAGATTTCATCCGACCTCCGATTGGCGCGTTCTTGGCGGGTTGGAACCTTCATGAAGTCTAATATCCATAAAAAAATATGAGAAAAATACTTTAATTGATGGAATGATAGCAGATTTCAAAATAGTGGAAGTCTATCTGAAAATCTGGGCGCTCGTGTCATCTGCATCACTCGGCCGAGTGGGACTCTTCACTCGGGTGAGTGGACTTCTCTACTCGGCCGAGTAAGGTCTTCTAATGTTCTCCCCAGAATTCTAGAGAGTCGGCTTTGATTTCTTTCAGAAGTCCTAACTCACGCGGGCGAGTGGCGATCTCTACTCGGCCGAGTGGATGTAACCACTCGGTCAAGTACATTATGGCTCAAGATCCCTTCGTATCAGTTGTACTCGGCCGAATGTGCTTCTTCACTCGGTCGAGTGGGCTTTGTTACTCGGCTGAGTGGCCTGTTTCTGGAGTCAACTATTCTCATCCTCGCCTCTTCGTCGATTCTATCAATTTCCTTCTTCTTCCACTCATCATCCAGCACCGTTAGCTTCTTGATAGGGCCATGGACGGTGCTCCGGTACATGTGCAAGTCCTTTTAGCTCATTTTGCTCCCAATTGCTCCATATTTCCTGAAATCCAACAAAAACAAGAAATCGTGAAAAGTAACGGAATATCATCGAATAATCGTGAAAATCGCAATACGAGCAATCGAAATGGCGTGCAAACATGTAGAAAAAAGGTGTAAAATATGGACCGATCACCAACTCCAAAGATGATTTGTCTCTCTTATTCGAAGCTTCAGTGGACGAACTGGTGACTTCTTAGACAAAAGGCTGAGCAGCTGACTCTTCCATCAGCTGATTCTTCCATCTTTCATGAGTTCCTTCACGCTAAAGCTCATCGTCGATGTCTCTCACCAACCGAGCCTACAAGATGACGAATGATTAGGGTGAACAAAATGATTGATAACATCTATAAAGAGCGATTTACCTTCAGGCCAAACATGACTTCTGATCAACTCTTTTATGACTAAGCCCTTGAATGATCGACCCAAACTTGGAATTCCTAGAAGCACGCCCTTCATCTCTTTCTCTGGTTCATCAAGGATGACGTCCGTCTCAGTTGGTCAATTTTGCCCCCACCGAGTTTTGAAGGGCAGAGCTTTGGGCATTGAAATGAAAACATAGTTCACCTTCCAATCAGTGATCTTGTTCGAAAGGTCTAAAATGAGCGCCCTCTTTTTACAAGCAGAAACATAGAAATGGGAAAAATGACACTTTAACTAAAAAAATTATTGAAAAAGTGGGAGGGTCGGTGCTATCCCACTAGCCAAAAAGAATATGAAGAAACTGATGATCTCGCTGACGAAGTTCGGACTTAATCGACAGAGTGGGATTTCAAGGAAGGTAAGAATGGTAATGAAAAATGGATGGAGATGAAAACAAAGTCCGACGTTGAAGGTTTTGGTATATACACCGATCTCATTCTCCTTGGGAGAACAGATCATATCATCAATGGATGCCAGTCTAACTTCGTAAGGAGAACAAATAAACTGAGATCGTATGATCGGGATGATATTGGTCCGAGCTACATTAGCAGTCTTCAATATCTCCTGAGGTATACTGGGTAGTCCACTTATGGCGCACTCGCTATTAGTCGCAGAAGTGGAGACAGTCCCCCCTTGGGCTCCAACATCCCAAATTCCCAAATCAAGTCTACCACTAGGATCGTCGTTTGGTTCTCCTAGATCCTCTAACTTTGGTTGGTTTCGGAATCATTAGAAGAAGGAGAGGACCTCATTGTTAATGGAAACGAAAGTACCGTTGATTCGCAGATTGATCAAGAAAGATGACCGGAGAAGAGGAAGAATCGCCGAAAAACATCTAGAGAAAGTTCTTAACGCAGGTAAGGAAAGATTCTTCTCAAAGCTTGGTCTCGAATTTATAGAGTACCCGTTGAGATCGTGGATGTTCATATAAAGCAACATGTCAAGATCTCTGGCCATCAATCATTTCACCATTTTGATTTTGAAATCGAATGACGTGATGTTTTGGCGGGAGACTTAATTGCACCTCTCCGGAGTCTGCACCCAAGCAATGAGAATGCGACACGTCATCTAATCCTGAACCATCGTTTTCTAAGTTCGGGATCGAATGACAGGGGCAATTGTTCAGACATAAATACAGTTCATATTTGAACCAAAGCAGCAATCAATATAGATCGTCGTAGCACATAATCTCGAAGAGCATCGGAGGCTCGGATTCAGAAGAGGATATCTGGGGATAGATCAGGTCTTAGAATAATATCAGGCTCACAAGATTAGCAACTACAAACCCGAGCAACGTCACATATAAGGCTTTTACTCTGGTGAGTTATGGAGGCGACCGTTACATCCTTTAATGAGCATGACCTTCGAGATTCTCAGCAATCAAGGAAAAACAGTTACTCCGTGTGATACATGCGACCCTTCAATTGCCAAATAATGACGGCATTTAATGACCCCTGCCCTTAATGACAGACGTTAGAAGAGTGAATGGATGCCATAATTTTCGCAAAGATGGCTATCTCTTGGTCTTCTACATGATGAAAACCGTTCGAAAGACGAGGATGCATCATCAATCACTCCATGGTCATTCGACTCCTATAAAAGACTGAGACACATAATAGAAAGGGGTTCGATACAACTTTATCCCAAAAGCCATGTATTTTTACATATGCTTGTGCTTTCTACACTTAAAAATATAGCTCGGCATAGTTATATCGAACCACATATAGTTCGCTTTTGACTATACGAGTTCCCTTTGAGCCCAATACTAATTTAAGCTTCGAAGGGGATTCGGGTCGGACCCAAGCCCGACCCCCCTTTGACAAGTTCATTGCGCTACAGATACTTAGGCAACCCGCGGTATTGATCGTCTCCATTGTCCCTTCTTCTTCCGTTGCTGTCGATCACTCAGTTCGTCACCATCAACTTCGTTTAATCATTGTAACCTTGGTTGTCCCATTATAAATCTATTTTACGGTGGATTTTCCCATCAACACTAGTCATTCACATTGTCTTACATTCAAATCAAAATTCTTTTCCTATATTTTGCTCGTCTATACCTATTGACAGGTAAATCTGTTACACAATAAGATGGTGCTCACGCGGACGCCTTTACTTGCGTGGCACTTCGTTGGCAAGGATGTGGGACTTGAGGAAGGCTGAACCCGGCTCTGTAAGAGATACGTCTAAGCTATAGAAATGAAGCCCGACCTAACTCTTGACTATCTTTGTCGGTCTGCAACACAAGAAAATCGACATGTGGTCGGGTCTGGGGCCCGACCAAATCCCCACTGATGTTTAAGTCAGTAGATGACTAGAAAGGGGCTCGAGATGGATAGGTCTGACCTATTATGAGGTCGTCCTATCACCGTCACTCTGAGCTATGGATGAAGAAATGTAAAGTGGAAGAGTAGTGAGTATGGAGATACCTCTGTGTAGGATCATGGCCCCCATTGTATCATGGAGTTTTTTATAGGTCCCCATAAATGCATGCCTTAATTATCGGATTAGTGGTAATGAACATAGGTATAATGTGTGTAATTTTCCACCATTGATGGCTCTTTGTGAGGGAGGTGGAGGTTGTCACTGTTCACCATTGATGGCTCTTTGTGAGGAAGGTGGAGATTGACTCGTTCAACTATGAAGCTTTGGGCCGTGGGCCGACTGAGCATATTATATCTGTAAAAATACAAAGCTAGCCGTTATTAGTGTAACAATGGCCCCCATCACCCGAGCTTAACCGTAGAAAAAGTTGAGGTCGCGTGATGTGATATGCATAAGAAGTGATCCGTTTGGGTAATTAGTTGGCTTGCAAGGAGAGTGGCTTCCCGACCTATAGCCGAGATAGATGTAGGTTAGCGGGTGAGGAGAGCGGCCCCTCAACTTATAGCCAGGAGAGAGATATCTCGACAGGCGAGGGGAGTGGCCCCTCAACTTATAGCTGATATCGAGCTACATTGACAGATCATTATGCAATGTCTTCAAATGTAATCCCTAATCATGTAGCTGGGTTGGTCTGGGAGGGATTGGCCCCGATCGTATAACCGACCAACCTGCGTGGTCTTCTGAGTCATCCCCATCGAATAGCTAGCTCGGCCCGTAGGGGAGTGGCCCCCGATTGTATAGCAGAGCTACCCGCGAGAGTAATGAGAGGTCATCCCTGATCGTATAGCTATCTCGGCCTGTGAGAGAGTGGTCCCCGATCGTACAGCTAGCTCAGCCTGTGAGGGAGTGGTCCCCGATTGTATAGTCGAACTGCTCGTGAGGGTGCTGAGACGTCATCCCCGATCGTATAGCTAGCTCGATTTACAAGGGACTGGCCCATGATCATATAACCGAGCTGCCCATGAGGATGCTGAGAGGTCATCCCCGATCGTATAGCTAGCTCGACCCACGAGGGAGTGGTTCCTGATAGTATAGTCGAGTTGCTCGTGAGGGTAATGATAGATCATTCTTGGTCATATAGCTAGCTCGGCCCGCGAGAGAGTGGCCCAGATCATATAGCCGAGCTACCCATGAGGGTGCTAATAGGTCATCCCCGATCGTATAGCTAGCTCGGCCTGTGAGGGAGTGGTCCCCGATCGTACAGCTAGCTCGGTCTGTAAGGGAGTGGTCCCCGATCGTACAGCTAGCTCAGTTTGCGAGGGAGTGGTCCCCGATTGTATAGTCGAGCTACTCGTAAGAGTGCTGAGACGTCATCCCCGATGTATAGCTAGCTCAATTTACAAGGGACTGGCCCATGATCATATAACCGAGCTGCCTGTAAGGGTGCTGAGAGGTCATCCCCGATCGTATAGCTAGCTCGACCCACGATAGAGTGGTTCCTGATAGTATAGTCGAGCTGCCCGTTAGGGTAATGATAGATCATTCCTGGTCATATAGCTAGCTCGGCCCGCGAGAGAGTGGCCCCGATCATATAGCCGAGCTACCCATGAGGGTGCTAATAGGTCATCCCCGATCATATAGCTAGCTCGGTCTGAGAGAGAGTGGCCCTCGATCATATAGGCGAGTAGCCTGCGAGGTGTTCTAAGCTGATTAGTGGGCATGTATACTTCAGTAAAGTTGGAAAGAAGGCTAATCAAATGCAATTTTGGTGTATAGTTGTCGAAGTTATGTCAGGTCATCAAGAATAAGTTAGCTCAGTAAAAACAGAAACCAAAATGAACTAAAGAGTTTGGTTGGTTGTTTGGTTTTGTTTTACCAATAACACCTCTTCCAAGCTGTTAGGTGAGCTCAAATGATGGTGGCAATGTATGTCATCCTGGATAGGTCATTCTGCAAGTGTCATTCTGCAAGTGTCATTCTGCAAGTGTCATTCTGAACTGGTCATTCTGCTTGGGTCGTCATGTACTAGTCATCCTGCATTGGTTGTCTTGGACTAGTCGTCCCGCATAGGTCACCCTAGACTAGTCGACCTAAAGAAGTCATCCTCGCCTTGCATAGGTCGGCCTGTTTAGGTCCTCTCATATAGGTCCTCCTCGCTCTGTGTAGGTCGGTCTGTTTAAATCAGCATGTTCCTCGTTAGGTCTACCTGGATGGGTCGACCAGGTTTTATCGGCCTCCTCATGTGCAGGTTTGCCTCGATCGGTCGACCAGGTTAGGTCGTCTTCCTCATATGCAATTTTTCCTAGATAGGTCATTGATGAGTGGTTTTGTCACCTCCCACTTTCCATTATACTTGGGAGCGAGGACGCGAGCGGGTCTGCATGTGAAGGTCGTACTATACGTATACTGACACAACTAAATATATATTAAATTTCATGCCAATATACTAGTATATTAATAGAACTAATATGTACTATATGTAGTTTCATGCAGGTGTAATAACAATGTGTACGTCATTATACTTGAAGTACCTGAATGCTGATGAGATCACTTACGTGATTTCCCATGCTCTCGCCACTTGCAGAAGAAGGGTCGAACGGAGGTGAGGTGTTGAGGTTCGAAAGTGCTCCAACAGGGACCCGGCGGCAGGAGAGGTGAACTGGTCGATGGAGGTTGAAGGGAGTCGGGGTGGTTGACGTGCGTGTTCTGGGGCGTTGTCGAAGAGATGTCGCAGAAAGTGAAGGTCGGAGAGAGACGGGAGGTGCGGGCTTCGGGCTTGTGGGAATGCTGAGGGCGCTGGACTTAGGGTTGCTGTTGTAGGGTTTTGATGGACCCTTAGGGCACATTCTGTGCCCGTCCTAAGCCAGATGGATCACAAATGTAAAAGAATGCAGCGAAAAAATTGGATACGTTAAACTATTTAACGAGGCCCTAAGGTTCAAGACCCTTTAGCCAGGATCTCTGCCAACTTGGGATGGGTCTGACCATCCCAAGATGGAGCTAAGCTACTGCGATAAAATTAAAAGAACGCTAATTAAATTTACATACCCGGAACCTTGCCTTGGTACAGGCAAGGTATACCGCACCGTCTTCCGAGCCGCTCTCCGTCCCCCGCCGAATCGCTCCTCGAACAGCTCCACGGCCCGAGGCGAGCAATCCTCTTATCGTCGAGCCAACCACACGCCGAAGAAAGTTTCACCCGAGTGTGCACCTTCGCCAAGATTTCGGATCGGATCCGAACCCCTTCGTGGCTTTGCTAGAGCCCTTCAGGAGTAAGGCAGAAATTATAGGGAGAATAGAATATTTAATTTAAGCCTAGATCCGAGCATGCTCCAATATTTTTGGGAGCCGCTCAGATCTAGAGCTTGGGACGAGTTTAGAGGAGATGAGAAGACCCCTATTTATATAGGCGGCTTACCCCTCCCCTTTACTCGACTTCTGATGTGGGACTATTCTTTTTGGAGATAATAAATCAAGTTAGTTTGCCTTAACAAAAGGCCAAAGTTCCATGAATTTTAACTCCCTCGTCGTTGAGCTTCGATCTTGATACAACATATCAAATCGAAGGGCGTTCAACAGTGAATGTGTAGGAAAAAACAGCGAGTCAACCGGAGTCCGTTTGACCTCTCAATTAATTGTCCAAAGATTTGCCCAAAGTCACATTTTGCACAAAAGCAGCCGGCACAATCCGCACAGTACCCTAGGGTTTAGTGGGGCCCACCGTGCACGCCAGCTGCGTGCAGTACACACGCCTCGAGGCACATACGCTGCATGCACCTCAGGGGAGCGTGTGCTGCACGTGCCTCAGTGAGGCGCATGCGCTACACGTGCCTCACTGAGGCGCATGTTGCGCCTGTAACTAGCGGGTGGGCCCTGCCTACTGCAGCGGGCGCGGGCGCCCACCCGTGCCTGCGGGCTCAAATCCCTTTTACAGGCATGGGCCCGCCTAGCGGGCCCGTTTTCACTGTTGGGTTTAGCCCAACATATTGGGTTGCCCCTCCTTGATAGTTTTGGCCATTATATGAGTGTATGGTGTCCGATTTGTGATCCGTTTGAACCTATGATTAGAGCGGGACGATCCCGTCATCCATGTAAGCTTTTCAACGCATTTATTTAATTAAATATGGTCTTAAACGATTTAAGACACATTAAATACCTTTTGAATCATATGCAAAATAGTCCCCTATCTAAGCTTAAATATCATCTACATCACATACAAATGATCTGAGTGCATACATCCCTCAACATCTCCTACTTGCACTCAGGATCATTTATCCCGAATGCTGGAGCTAACTGCAAACTCTTTGTGGTTTCATATCCCTTGCATAAAATGCATATTCTTCCTAATGTTTCTACCTATTACTAGACGAAGGTCGCACTCTGTGTGAGACCCTACAGCCTGACCCTACTACAAGTGGGCTCGAAACTCCATACGGCAGTGACCACGAGCATCAGTTGATTTCCATGTTTCAGTATCATAATTATGTGGTTAACTCATTGACAAGAGTATTGTCGGGGCCACCCTGACTGTGTCTGATGAATTCTGCAGTTTTAGTCTCTTCGTCAAAACTATGTCGTTTAACTCAGGCCTAGGGTACAGTCAAACTGTCAAACCGAATAGCTTGAAGCCGGTTAGTTTCCATCGATCTTTAGTCAAATAATATTGGACTTCTTCCAACAAACTCTGGCCAGAGTTTTCACTAAAGACCGAACTAACACTACGATACTAACACACATTGACTGGGAGAGACGAATCATATCTTGGTCATAACTCTCCTCGCACGTTTCAAATGTCACCCAATCAAAGACCTTTTGACAAGCCTAGCCTCGAAGCTAGGTCAGTGATCTAAGGGACACCGTTCACACACAGGTTCGTACAATGACCTCAAGTCAAAGACCAACTTGCCTATCATCACTAAGAGTTATCATTGACAGGTTGGTCAATATAACCATATGATAACTCTTCTGGGTCGTTCAGTGAACTCATTCTCCAATGAGCACATGTGTCTCGTCTCCGACTTCGCCAAGTCGAACGACTATGAGATCATCGTCACTGTTATACGGTGAAGACTAAGACATAATGGTCTATCCGATGTTTCGATATCCTTTTCTCGAAACATCTACGACCATGAACGTTTCTAGACTTATGCCACCGACGTTCAAGCACTTCTCTATGATCGAGATACTCATCTCGATACATTTTTGATCTCGCATTAAGTCTCAGGACTTTACCTAAGTTAATTTCTAATGATAACTACATTATGATTTAACTTAGATAAATTATTACCAAATAGCCTACTGTAATTTTGAACAAGATGTTTGTATAGATACACGGAGATAAATTGCCTCGAGGGCATACATCTCGCAACATCTCCCACTTGCACTCAGGCCCATTTATCTCGGTATCTCACACCGCATGGACGCGTCACCTGGACACCCAGATGCTCAGATTCGCATTCGACGCTGCCGCGTGGAGACATCCCAAACAGCTACGTCAATGAAGAAAGAAGAGAAGCAAAAGCATATTCGACGCGGTCGTTTTCTGATTCGACGCGGCTGCGTAATCTTGGGAGCAATTGAAGCCAAACAGTCACTTTACGTGACTGTTTCGAAGACCAAAAGAAAACAACATCTCCAAACGATGCGGTCGCATGGACTTCCATGCGGTCGCGTCGCTGCTACTGCCAAGACCCCATTTTACGCATCCTTGTGACGCGACCGCGTTGTATTCAACGTGGTCGCGTCGAATTGGGTCCCTAAGGTTAGTTGCACGCAGCCAGAGTAAGTTTTCGGGGGGTTTTTTGGGCCTTTTTGCATGTGTATATATACTTATCTTCTTCTTCTGTGCCAAGGATGTATTTTCTTCCCTATTGCAAAGCTTTTTGCAGAGATTCAGGTATATTCCCTTTATACTCTTTTGTAACTTTTGATTGTTCTTTGAACTAATTTCTATTTTTAGCTTAATCTTTGATAATAGAATTAGTTTCTCTTAATCTCTATTGAGGTGGATTGCTTGATTTTGATATTATATATTAATTTCATTGCTATGGCTATTGAATCCATGTCTTTGATTGAGTTTCTAATCATGAATTGTGAGCAGTTCATCATCTAGGGCCATGTGTTGAACACCATTGGATTGGATCATGGATTGAATGATTATTGATTAAATTGTTGGATAAATTGGTGAATTGGGGTATGTTAAAATGTTAATTGTTAATGTACATTGGTCTCCCCTTGTGGTTAATTAGATTTGCTGTCGGCGAGATTTGAGACTAATCTAGGGTTTTCAATCCCAATATTGACCCATACTATCGACATGACCGATGAGAGTCGAGTGTCGATTAGAGCACTCCTAATATAGATCCAAATCTTAATCCACAAGAGTGGCATGGAGGAAGATAGAGGATAATTGTCGGACGCAATGCACCTAACGTATATCGATGTATTGGTGAGAGTCGACATCGATATAGGTTAGGTAGTCCTATCATAGCATCACGAGATCAGGGGGTAGGGTAACATAAAGGGATATCCTATCATGCACCACGAGAGTGCGAAGCAGGAGAATACCCTTAGGTTATCATGACCTCTCCCAAGTCCCAATGAATCCAACTGTTTATTAACTTAATTCGATCTTAAACTCAATTCAATGGCAGGGATACCTAGGTCCTAGACCTTTTTATTCTTGATATTTCCATATAATTCACCATATCCCTATGGATCGCTTAGCTTTCAAACACAGAAAGAAATCAATACTCAACAAACGCCTCCTAGAGGACGACCCGTTAGCACTACAACCACACCGTGCGCTTGCGGTTTATAAGTATTAGGACTTCACAAACATGTTTTTGGTGCCGTTGCCGGGGAGGCACGGTTTGATATTGATTTCAATCTTTGTTGATAGACCACGCATTTTTCTTTTTTCTTTTATTTTCTTTTGCTATTATTTTCTTGTGCTATTGACGTCTCCTTTGGTGTAGCCACTTTGTGTATGCATAGGAGGTCACAGGGTATACATGATTTTCTTCCATTTGACCCCGAGATCAAAGCCACTGAACGCCAGCGCAACGTCGAAAGGGGAAAGAAGATAGCATTAGAACAAATGTCGAAAGAAATTCTCGAGACGATCGTCGATCCACCACGTCCACCACCTCCTGTTAGGTCACTTATGGTTTTCTCGACACCCTTCAATGGGTCCACATCAAGCATATCTAGGCCACCGGTGGGGCCTAACAATTTCGAGTTGAACCCATCCTTGATTAGCTTCATCAAATAGAACCAATTCGGAGGATCGTCGATGGAGAACCCATACAACCATCTTAACACTATCCTAGAGAAGATGGATACGCTCAAAATGAATGGTGTCACTGACACCACCATTAGACTAAGGCTTTTCCCTTTTCATTAAAGGATATGGCTAAGGACTAGGTCAGAAGCCATGATCCTAATATCTTCTCAACTTGGGTAAGTCTTTTGAGTGCTTTTCTTACGAAATTTTTCCCTCCAGGAAAGACTGTCAAGATGAGGAATGAGATCACGTCCTTTTCATAAAACGACCAAGAGTCCCTCTATGAGGCATGAAAAGGTTCAAGGATCTTCAAAGAGACTGCCCCCACCATGGAGTGCCAGATTGGCTTCTCATCTAATCTTTCTACAATGGGCTAGTCTGAGAAGTAAAGATGACGATTGACGCCGCACTAATAAGGCGATCATGAACAAAACTCCCGATGAGGCCAAGAAATTGCTGGAAAACATGGCCGCTAACAACTACTTGTGGAGTAATGATAGAGCAACATCCAGGAAGGTAGGCAATTATGAGCTTGATGTCGTCTCCATGATTTCATCTAAATTCGATGCATTAACAAAGAAATTATCTATGTTGGGGATAGATGCTTCTAATCTGCCTACGCCGATTTTCTGCTAAGTTTGTGGTGTGCAGGGCCATCCAGGAAATAAATTCTCATGAACCCTTGCTACACCACTAGGCATGACTATCGAGCAAGATAATGCTCTATATGGGAACAATGCTAGGCCACATAACAACCCCTAATCGAACACATTCAACCCGGGGTGGAAGAACCACCCATATTTCTCGTATAGGAGTGGAGGGTTGCAACCACAAGCGATGTTCCTACAGCAGCATCAACCTTTTGCACTGCCACAAAATTATCAAGCTCCTAACCAAGTACCACCCCCTATTAAGTCAAATTTGAAATCCCTACTGGAAAATTTCATTGTAATGCAGGGGCAAAAGAACGACTACTTCCAATTATCCGTCCAGCAGCTTGTCACGGGTCAAAAATTCGTGGAAACACAGGTTACGTAGCTGGTGCAACAGGTGGCATAGCTAAATAGGCCGCATGGAAAAATGACAGGGCAACCTAAGCCCAATCCACGAGGACACATCAATACTATCAGTCTAAGGAGTGGTAAACAAACAGAGAGCCCCATTGTGCATGCAACCAAAGAGAAGGATGATATTGATGAAGTGGACTCCCGCATCGAGATTGAGGTTGAGGAGGAGCCACAAGTGAGTGTTCAAGCTAAAATGGAGAGTGAGGAAGCACCTCTAAATACGAAACCATCGGGAGAGAAAGAGGCTGAAAAAGGGAACAGAGACACCTTAATGGAACCTACAAGAATCTATGTACCAAAAGGTACAGTTCCCTCGAGATTGGTGAAGGCCAAGTTATTTCTTTGAGAAGTTGAAGCAACTACACATCACAATCTCATTCCTTGACACCATCTCAGAGATCCCCTCCTATGCAAAGTTTCTGAAGGAGTTAATAACCAATAGAGGAAGGATGGAGAAAATTGTGCTATCGATGGAATGTAGCGCCATCCTCCAAAGAGAAATGGTAGAAAAATTGGACGATCCCGGAAGCTTCACCATCCCTTGCACAGTGAGAAACTTTGCGATAGAAAGAGCGCTATGTGACATAGGGGCAAGCGTGAGCTTGATGCCCTTGGCCATAAGCAAGAGGCTTGGGATGGGAGCGCCAAGACCCATTATCATGACTTTGCAACTAGCCGATAGATTGATCAAGTACCACGTATGGATCCTCGAGGACGTGTCGTTAAACGTTGGATGGACATGCCGGAGGATTCCCGCATTCCTATCATTCTAGGTCGACCATTCTTGGCCACCGTAGGAGTGCTAATTGAAGTGAAAGGAGAGAAGCTCTCCCTCAATGTCGAGAAGGAAAAAGTAGAGTTCAATCTCCAAAGAGCAATGAGGAACTTATAGAAGATGATCATTGCGACCACGTCGACCTTCTTGAGGAAGTGATCGAAGAAACAATGTTGGAGGACGTACTCCTAACCCCCATGGAGAAATTATTATTCACAAACACTAAACATGAAGGGGAATGGGAGACAATTGCTATAGCAAGGAAGCTTGATGAGAATACAAAAGAAGGAGTCAACAAAGAAGACTCAAGATCACACCCAAGCGACCTCGAGGAGCTCAAGATAAAGAAACTATGCATCACATCGAAAAACATCGCCAGAGAGGAGCATGGAGAGGAAGAACTTCCAAAGCTATCCACCCTAAAGCCACTATGACCACATCTACAAAGGGAGTCGAGCTCACGACTATAAATGAGCGCTTCTTGGGAGGCAACCTAAGTTTAGATTTGCTTTAGTTTTCAATTTCGATCTTTATTTTAGTTTTAGAGTAGTTTATATTTTGATTTCATAAAAGTCCAAAACCCCCAAATTGATCTTAAGTTTTCAATGCAAGAGGGATTTGAACCATCACTTGATACGGCTGCATGGGATACACATCGCGGTTGCATCGCTGGAGAGCTTGGAGGGGTTAAAAAGTCAATCGACGCGGTCGCGTCAGACAGACACACACGAGCGCGTCGTTGGGAGCCAACTTTGGGAAACTTTTAAGTCAAAAAGAGCCTAAATGACGTGGTCGATTAAACCAAACGACGCGGTCATTTGGGCTATGGGACCCTACTGGAAAAATCCACCAAAATTACCCCACTGTCACATTTGGACGCTGTCGTTTAATTCATTCCAAACGACCACGTCGATCCCAATCCAAGGCCAAAAATTTCCACCCTTAAGCGGTCGTTTGCTCAAATTCACACGACCGCGTCCTTTCAATAAGTCCAAAGCCAAATTTCTTGCCAAAAAGCCACAATTCGACGCGGTCGTTTGTGTTATATGACATTACTGACTTTTGAGGCCAAAAATCATCTTCCCTGCCAAAACGACGTGACCATTTAATCTCATTCCAAATGACTGCTCGACAGGCCACCGAGCTCCATAGGGATTTCCCCCGAGAGGGAGTTGGACAAGAAGTCGAGGAGACAGATAGAAGACTAGGCGCCAAGAGACGGATGAATGGGGCCCTAGACGTTCAAAGAGGTGAGGTTCAATAGCTGGAGAAAGGATTTGAAAACAGACCAAAGCATGCAGAGCCTCCCCAACTGGAAGATACACATATCACTGAGCGGGGATGTTGATTGGTAGGGTGAGTCAACATCATCAGTGTTCGGTGGAGACGGGGATGTTGACTCTTTTTCACATAGACGGCCCCAACTGTTGATGGATAAACCCGTCACACATTAAGATTGTGCTGACGAGGATGCCTCTGATTGAGTGGCACTTCGTCAGTAAGGAAGTGGGACCTGAGGAAGGCTGAACCTGAGTCTGGGAGAGCTATGTACGAGCTATAGAGCTGAAGCCTGGCCTAACTCTTGGCCATATTTGTAGGTCTACAACACTGGAAAATCGGCAGATGGTCAGGTCTGGAGGCCCGACCAATTCCCTCAGATGCTTAAGTCAGTGGATAACTAGAAAGGGGCTCAAGGGGGCTATGTCCGACCCATTGGGAGGTCATTCGATCAACATCACGTCGAGCTATGGAGGAAGAAATGTGAAGTGGAAGAGTATTGAGTATGAAGATACCTCAATATAGGATCTTGGCCCCCATTACATCCTGAAGTTTTTTTATAGGTCCCTATAAATGCAAGCCCTAATTATCCGAGTAGTGGACATGAAAGTAGGCCATAATGGGTGTAATTGTCCACCATTGATGGCTCTTTGTGACAGAGATGAAGCTGGTAACTGTTCAAAAATTGATAGCTCTTTGTGAGGGAGGTGGAGATTGACTCATTAAACTATGGAGCTTTGGGCCGTGGGCTGACTGGGCATATTATATCCGTAACAATACAACGCTGGCAATAATTGGTGTAACAATACCATACACATAGAATGTGAAAACCTTTAGGAAAGAGGAAAGGTAACGCATCTTTTGGATAATGGTAGTGATATTCGGACTAATGGTTTGTGAACCATACCAGTAGGGGGTGTAAATGGAGCGGATTTTGATTGGATATTGTAATATGAATATCCGAGTCTGAATTTTCAATCTACTCTATGAATCAGATCGGATATTGCATATATTTGAATCCTTCCTTATGGTACCTTTTACCTTTTGGATTGTGAAAAGTCAAAATTGGTATAATTATTTATATTTAATGATGGTGTTAATTTAGAAGCTAACATTACACACAGATGGAGCCCGAATTGTGCCCCTCCTCTCGAGCTACTGCAGCCATCCCCACCTTCTACAGAGGCTGAGCATCCCTCAGAGAACTATCCTTACACTGACGCCGAGGACTATCCCACAGAGCTTATGTCTCCCCTTCATGGAGATCTCTTTACTCCCTCATCTCCTACATTTGATTCTCCTCCCGTGTATGATGTTTTTTATGATTCAGATTTTGACGACTCATCGTGCCTTCTGCAGGATACACATACATATGAAAAAAGGTACAATGTGACATATACGCGGAGGAGAACGAGGAGTTAGCACCCATGGACGCATATGAATATGATCAAGAGGTACGCTAGTATGAGTCTGACGATGATGATCAGCATCCTGACGAGACCCACACTGTTATGCCAGAGTTACCTGAGGTACCAAAGGAAAACAACGAGGAGTTGGTCGACGTGGTGCACGAGAGTAGAGATTTATTTCCAGGAAAGTGTTGTCAGCCATCATTAATTTTAAATATCGAGCATCTCTTTCAAGTGAATACTCACATTCTTATTCGTTTAAAGAATGTGATTTTTCACCTAACTCTTGGCCATCTGTGTAGGTCTACAACACTGGAAAATCGGCAGATGGTCGTGTCTAGTGGCCCGACCAAATTCCCTCAGATGCTTAAGTCGGTGAATAACTAGAAAAGGGCTCAAGGCGGCTATGCCTGACCTATTGGAAGGTCATCCGATCACCATCACGTCGAACTATGGAGGAAGAAAATGTGAAGTGGAAGAGTATTGAGTATGGAGATATCTCAATATAGGATCTTGGCCCCCATTATATACTGGAGTTGTTTTATAGGTCCCTATAAATGCAAGCCCTAATTATCCGAGTAGTGGACATGAAAGTATGTCATAATGGGTGTAACTGTCCATCATTGATGGCTCTTTGTGACGGAGATGAAGGTGGTAACTGTTCACCATTGATAGCTCTTTGTGAGGGAGGTAGAGATTGACTCATTAAACTGGCTGGCTGAGCATATTATATCTGTAACAATACAAAGCTGGCAATAATAGGTGTAACAAAACCATACCCATAGAATGTGAAAACCTCTAGGAAAGAGGAAAGGTAACGCATCTTCTGGATAATGGCAGTGGTATTCAGACTAATGGTTTGTGAACCATACCAGTAGGGGTGTAAACGGAGCGGTTTCCGATTGGATATTGTTAGAGAAATCTTCGCCGCTTGGTCGACACATGAATCACGTAGTGAATTCTTGCACGAGTGGGGGTACATTCGCTCGTGTCGGCAAACGTGTGGACTCAGTGGTGGCGGTAATTTTCAAGATCCCATCTTAGTTGGATCGAGTTGTGCCCTGCATCTTCGTCATCGTGGGTGGGCGCGGGTCTAGCAGGCGCATCGTGGGCCCAAAAGGTAAGGCCCAATGGTCCATCCGTTCCCATGTGTTCACTCACATGTGGGGACCGCCCGATCTTTTGCCTCCAAAACCATCCCGCCTCACACGTGTCCCACTGTTCTTAAAGCCAACAGCCCTTCCAACGGCTGCGATCGCGTTGGAATGCAATGAGAGGTTCGAGGTCACGTGACTAGTCGTCCTGTAGCCGATACAAAATCAGGTTTCCGACGAACCGTCGTGTCTCACACGTGCCCTGCAGTTCGAAAGCCGGGCACCAATCCAACGGCTGGTATCAACCCTGCTCCCGATGAGAGGGCGATCGAGCACGGCGCGGTCCACCGAAAACGTACCTTGAGTGTCAGGATCACGTGACCGATCGACACGTAGCCGATGTAAATCAAGTCGTACCAGACAGACCGGGTCCAAATCATCCTGATTCAATTTCTGAACCGGACCACCCCGAGCACAGTTCTTTCAGTGTGTTTGTACGCTTGAGAGAGCACTAGTAATGTGGCCAGGCTATGATGCCACTTCTGAAAATAATAATTGTAGTCATGTTGGGCGGTATAATAACAAATAACAAAATTTTAAAAAAAAATTAAAAAATAATGGGTATCATGTTTTTTGGACACGTCTACTTTTACATTTGAGGGATGTTTTTGAATTGAGTTGCACTAAGATAAACATGCGAATAGGAAGACGTCTGATATTGAATCTTGAGAATTCAATAGTCGGATGATAGTTTGTGAAACTTTGGGATGGAAATCCTAATATTGGGCCTACTTGTGCATAAGCAATAGTTGGATGATAGTTTGTGAAACTTTGAAACTTTTGAATCTTGTTTTGTTCATTATTGGTAACGTGTATATAAGCATACCGAAAACATAATGTTGGGCCTACTTGCGGTAAGATAGAGTAAGCTACATGCATATCATACCTCGGTATTGATGAATGTCAACATCCGTTCCACATTCATCTTTATTCATGATAGTGCTCATCGGAGTGTGCTTGGTGTTTCACGCGTTATGCATAATGATGTCTGTTTCCTGTAGACGGCATCAATGATGTTGTTGTGCGTAAGTGGATTCGAATGACTCCTTTCCACTGTCGCATGTGTAAGTGGATGTAGGTCGATCTCCTTCCACTGTCACATATGTAGATGATTCTAGATGGCTTCCTTCCAAGTGCATTGGATCGTCGTGCTAATCTACACGCACCACGATTGGCTAACAGCGTCAGTGAGTCAAACCCAGGTGGGGGCACCATGTTTAGGTTCGTTGACACTTAAGTTAAAACCCACAAGATAAAATACATAAAATATAACTTTGAGAGAGATTATAAGAATGAGAATTCGCTCCTATCATCCGAAACGGGAGGATATATATATAATGTTAACGAAAGGGACATTTTAGTAATTCTACTTCAATGACTTTCTATCTAGGCTAGGCCCGTGCTGGGTCTAATTTAGCTTATGCCCCCGTGTAACTTTGCCAATGATGAGCGTGAGACTATCTTATTGGGTGGTAAATCGCCAGGGGTTTAGCGAAGGGGAAAAAACTTTGAACGGTTTTAATAAAAACAGGCTAAAACTCGGGGGAGTTGAGTAAAATTAACCATTTCTTTTACTATCCATATACGGAGTTTAGACTTTTTATTAGGGCATGTGCTTTCTCATGATAGGGGGAAGCTTCAACGATGAAGAAGACAGCGCAGACTTTTTTCTATTGCCGAAGTATGCCATTGATTCAAACCATATTTGGTCAGAGTCCGCGTAAGAACAGTAGGCTAAATGTGGGAACTTTGTTAAACTCTTTTTTAAACGTGAAACATGGTTAAAGCCTCCTACACAAATGACAGCATCTTGACCCTTGTGTCATTTGTGTAGAATAAGTTTGCGAAAAGAACCAAATTTTAAGTAACATCTTAGGGAGCTGTGCATTAGAGAAGGCTCTAGCGAGGGAGGTCGATCTCATACTCTACTTTGGCTTTAATACAAACTCCAAATATAAGTTGGCCCCAGCTGCACGTCGATTGATCGAGATTTGTAGGAGTAGGGGAAAAAAAAGCTTTTGTTGTTGACGAAACAAGCACTTTTCATTCATCCACGTTAGTTTTGTTTTTGTCCCCCTCGTTGAATCTTCAAAGTTCTTAAGATTCAACATGCAAGAGGGCTAAAATGTCCAAAAGTAGCATATTGGGATCTTGGGCTGCTGTTATATGTTGGACTCTATGGCTTGTGGCCGCATTGCTCGTGTTTTCCATTGCATGACCTTAGCTCAACAAAAGGCCCATGTGGGCCCGACCCACACAAGGAATGCTCAACCTGTGAAACGACTAAAATGCCATTCAAGTCTTCCCTTATGATGTAACTCGTTTGATTTATTTCTCTCTTTTAATATTTATATTTCTTATTTTTCTCATGTCATAACTTGGGCATCAGGGGACCCAAAGGCGGGTGTTCACACTGGGTTCAACTCACTAACGTTCTTGTTGGCTACATTAAAATTCTTATCTATATATCTGTTGACAGATGGGTTCCGCCTTCCAGTAAGGTGAGGTCGCCTTCGATGAGAGGTCCATTCGCCGGCGTAGAAATGGGACCCATGGAGAGGTGACCCCGGGTCGCATGGAGCCTAGACTAAGCTATCTGATTGATGGTCGCCCTAGATTCACGATATCTCCATTGATCTGCATCATAGGAAAATCGTCAGGGGGTCGGGGCTGGGGGCCGACCGGTTCCCCTATAACGCTCAAGTCAGTTACGGGTGGACGAAAAATGTAGAGTGGAGAGTGTAAAATATTGTAAATAGCATTTTGATACTTCCTGTTAGGATCTGGCCACCCTTTCTTATTGGTCTCTGGAGTATTCTCCCCTTGCCTTGTAACTTCCCACTTATGAAGTGGCCTCATTGGCGTAACCGCCATCATTAATCTAGCCATTAATTGCTTAATTCATGGCTATTGAAATGAGCCATGATGTAGTTGTAACTGTCCTTCATTAGTGGCTCTTCATGAAGGAAGTATGGGATGACTCGTTCAACCCAGGAGCTATGGGTCGTGGGCCGGCATGGCAATGGCCTAACAATGACAGGCCACATTGATGTAACAATGGCCCCCATCGCTCGACCTCGACCGCTATAAAGATTGAGATTGGGTTATGTAGCCGTTGAGGTCGATCTACATCATCAGATCAGTTCTGACGACTTCAACGTAAGACCCTCATACATGTAGCCGTCCCCGATTGTTTAACTCGCTTGGCCCACAAGGAATCGACCCTTGATCGTATAGTCATTCGTTTGGTGGCGAGAGGGTAGCCCATTGGCTTACGTCAGACGAAAATCATTCGGTGGCGAGGGGGTGGCCACCCGGCTTACATCCAACGAGGATCTTGGGCTGCTGTTATATGTTGGACTCTATGGCTTGGACGCATTGCTCGTATTTTCCATTGCATGACCTTAGCTGAACAAAAGGCCCATGTGGGCCCGACCCACACAAGGAATGCTCAACCTGTAAAACGACTAAAGTGTCATTCGATCATCTTTATATAAAGTCTTCCCTTATGATGTAACTCGTTTGATTTATTTCTCTCTTTTAATGTTTATATTTTGTTGAATAATTAGGAAAAGTGAGTAACCATGGCACAAAACCATGGTTCTTTATTTATTCAAATAATAGAAGCCCAAAGGCCATGGGATACCAAAGGTCCCTATTAGTAGGGATAATGGGGAGTAATGGGGGGATAAAGATGAAGGGAGGCCAAACATTCATAACACTTCCCCTTATCCATCCATTACTTTGGCCTTAGTATAAATGCTAAGGGGGCGGATACTTCTGGATCCGTAGTAATCGTGTTTGCCTCGTTAAAATCTTAGCTGTGGAAAACTCAGTGGGAAAAACCAACAGCTTAAGGAAAAAGAGTACAACCCACGGGTTACTCCCCCTCATCCGTACAAGCTTCAGGCTTGTAGGTCTTTCAGCTGTCTCATATCGATTCCTTTTTACAGTTTTACAAAAATACATCTCGGTAAAGATTTAGTAAACAAATCAGCTAAAGTTGTTGCAGGACTGGATCTGCTGAATGTTGACCTCCTCTTCTTCTATAGATCGTGCATCCAGAAGAATTTAGGAGAAATGTGTTTCGTTCTGTCGCCTTTGATGTAGCCCTTTTTGACTTGTGCTATGCATGCAATGTTATCAAACAAGGTAGTGGACGCAAGACCACCAGTCTTTAGGCCAGTGGCATCAAGAATATGTTGGACGACAAAGCGGAGCCAAAAACACTCTTTGCTTGCTTCGTGGATCGCAATAAGTTCAGCATGGTTGGATGATGTTGCTGTAGTGGTTTGCGTTACCGATCTCCATGAGATAGCAGTCCCTCCGTAGGTAAACACAAAGCCAGTTTGTGATTTTGCTGTGTGGGGATCAGAGGTAACCTGCATCAGCATAACCAAGTAACTGGAAGGAGAAACCTCTCTGGTAGAATAGTCCCAGATCTATAGAGCACTGGAGGTAGCGTAGAAGATGCTTTACTCCATTCCAGTGGCGCTTTGTAGGCGCAGCACTGTGTATGGCAAGTAGATTAACTACAAACGCTATATCGGGACGCGTGCAGTTTTCCAGATATAGAAGTGCTCCAATGGCACTGCGGTAGGGTACTTCAGGACCCAGTATCTCATCCCCCTCTTCCAGTGGCCGGAAGGGGTCCTTATGAATATCCAGTGATCTCACGACTATATGAGTACTTAAAGGATGACATTTTTCCATTCGAAACTTGTTTAAAAGTTTCCTTGTATAATTTGATTGGTGTAACAGGATTCCACCTCGTAGGTGTTCAATCTGTAAGCCAAGACAATACTTAGTTTTGCCTAGATCTTTCATTTCGAAGGTATGTTTTAGGCTTTCAGATATCTCATTGATCTCTGCAGGAGATCCTATGAGATTTAAGTCGTCCACATATACTGCGACGATGACAAATCATGTTCCCGTTCTCCTGATAAAGATACACGGACAGACTTCATTGTTTGTGAATCCTTGCTGTGCAAGGAAAACACTAAGTCCATTATACCACATTTTTTCCGATTGCTTAAGACCATATAATGATCTTTGAAGCCTTACTGAGAAGACGTCCTGAAGTCTCTCTTTCATTTCTGGGGATAAATTAAACCCATCTGGAAGTCTCATATAGATTTCTTTATCTATATCGCCATATAGATATGTAATCACAACGTCATGAGCTGCATTTCTAGTCTTTCCAGAGATGATAGCTAAGCAAGAATCGTAAAGTGATCGCATCCATGACCGGGGAATACGTATCTTCATAATCAATCCCCGGCCTTTGAGAAAATCTATGTGTTACAAGGCATGCCTTGTAGCGCACGATCACATTTTCTTCATTTCTTTTTCTGATGAAGACCTACTTATATCCCACAGGTTTAACACCTACAGGTGTTTGGACTACTGGTCCAAAGACTTTGCATTTCAAGAGTGAGTGCAGCTCTACTATTATTGCCTCGTCCCACTTTGGCCAATCATCTCTACGCTTACATTCCGCTAGAGATCGTGGTTCGACGTCATCGTCGTATTCAGCGACGTGAACGGCAATAGCGAACGCAAAATCATCGTCGACGACTGTGCTATGTCTGTCCAGTACCTCTCCAGTACGTACGTAATTTAATGATGTTTCTCCTATTGTTTCCTCTGCAAGGGAAATAAGGAGAGGAGAGGTCGCAGGTCTGAGCTAAGCATCCTGTGGAGGGATCATCTTGTTATCTCCAGGAATCTTCCTCTTTCGAGGAACTTTATCTTTTGAACCTGGCAGGCGTACTCTTTTCAATTGAGGTACAGCCAATTCTGCTGCCGGTGGATTGCATCCATCTTTGGAGATGTCAATCCTAGCTGGCGTGTTGGCAGCTGGGACGTGTGAACGATCAATCTTCCGGTTGTCCGTAAATTTATCCGGTAGTAGGTGTAATATGTTCTGAATGTGAAGGATCTTCATGATCTCATCTTCACACAGATTAGTACACGGATCATAAAGGGACAAAGACTTCTTGTCTCAAGAAATGGTCTCAGAAGCATCAGGCTTCTTAGAATATGTGTCTAGTTTTGGAAATGTTTTCTTATCAAATTCACAGTCATCAAGACGTGCCTTAAATGCGTCCCCCCCTGAGAGGTTCTAGGTATCTAATAATAGAGGCGAATCAAACCCAATATAGATACCTAGATGACGCTGATGACCCATTTTGGTTCTCTGAGATGGTGCTATTGGGACATACACCGCACAATCAAATACTCTGAAATGGGAGATATCTGGTGATGTACCATATGCTAGATGCATCGGGGATAATGTATGGCCACCCGTGGGCCTTATCCTAATGAGCGATGCGGCATGCAGTATAGCATGCCCCCAAGCCTCTAACGGTAACTGGGATTGCATGATCAATGGACGTGCAATCCATTGGAGTCTCTTTATAAGAGAATCTGCTAATCCATTCTGGGTGTGAACATGAGCTACATGATGTTCAACTTCGATACCCGTTGCCCGATAATAGTCATCGAAGACTTGTGAAGTGAATTTACCCGCATTATCAAGACGTAGTTTTTTTATATGGGTATCAGGAAAATGAGCCCGCAATCTAATTATTTGTGCCAATAGCTTTGGGAAAGCTAGGTTGCGGGTGGACAATAGGGACACATAAGACCATTTTGTGGATGCAACAATCAGTACCATGAAGTACCGAAATGGGCCACTTGCGGGTTGAATAGGCCCGCAAATGTCGCCATGAATTTTCTCTAGGAAGCCAGGAGACTCTAATCCCACTTTCAGGAGAGAGTGTTGTAGTGCCCTGGGAAGCTACTGCACATGTACTAGAGGGGCGGGGTGAATAGTACTTTTAAATAATAGGGAGAGTTATTCCTAATTATCGTGCAATTAACAAACAACGATGCGGAATAACTACAATCAAGAATTAATGCAAACGCAAACACAATGGTTTAATGGGTTCGGATCCACCCAAGTCTCCCCGACTTGTTCCCGGTGATCCTACGTCCCAACCACCCGGATCCCTTCCGGATACTTGAGTTAGTAACCTTAACTCAAGATTTCCACTATGAATATCTTGTGAAAAACCTTCACAAGTGCAATCGACCTACAATCGATGACCGTGACTCCCACAACCCGGGATCACGCAAAACCTCTCACAACCGAGAGTATACAATTCAAATATAACTGAAATGAAATGCTTACCAACAAAATACCTATGCCTTGAGATTTCTTACCAAATTAGGGCAAAGAGGATTTTGATGGAGGAAGAGTCACCAAACCCTAGCTTCAAGAAGATGACCAGCAATGGAAGCCTAGGGATGAGATGGATGACCTAGAATCAAGCCCTTGGCTTGGAAGGCTCACAATCAATGAATCTCTCTTGAGGAATAAGAGTGGGAGAGATTCTTGAGAATGGGAGAGCTTGAAGATGAGAGTTGAAAAACTTCTCTTTGAATCAATAGAACTCTGAAATAGCAGCCTTGGATCCTATGAAATAACCCCTCCAGGTATTTAAAGGATCAAGGGAAAAGGGAGAGAGAAACGTCGCTTTCAAAACTCCAACGGATCTAAATCTGAAGCAGACTAGTCGGTCAAAGAACAACCACTGACCGACTAGTTCATCAACTAGTCGGTCGGTGAAACAACATGAACCGACTAAGAGGTGAACAGTGAACAGATGAAGATTTCAGACCTAGATAACTAGTCGGTCCAAGAAGACTTTCTGACCGACTAGTTTCACAACTAGTCGGTCGGTCAGTAAACTTAGACCGACTAAGAGTCAAAAACAAATAGTCTGAATACAAATGATTTAGTCGGTCCAAGAACAAATGTTGACCGACTAGATCAACAACTAGTCGGTCGCCAAACGTTCTTAGACCGACTAACGATAAACAGTAGCTTAGGAGAAATTTAGTATGAACAGTAAGTCACAACTAGTCGGTCAAAGAAGCATCACTGACCGACTAGTTCACAAACTAGTCGGTCGGTGAGTCAACGTAGACCGACTAACTGTAAACAGTACTGAACAGGAAATTAAGGAAGCAAACTAGTCGGTCCAAGAATAGTTGCTGACCGACTAGATCACCATCTAGTCGGTCAGAACTTCTTCTTGTACCAACTAACATGCACAAACAAGTCCGAATCGAAGCGCGACGCTTCGAGGAAGTTAGAATGGACTTGTACTAAGATCCTAGAGCTACGATATGAGCGTAATGAAGATAGAAATGTAAGAATTACTCAAGGCTTAACATTCTATAGATCGAAGCTAAAAGACTATAAAATAAACCTTAGCGATCCGTCTTCAAAGCTTCAATCTTCATTCTTGACTTCAAAGAAGGTACAATAGCTTCAACGAAACTTTAGGCATGCGATCACGCGCTTTGAGAAGTCTTGAGACGTCGCTTTGGATGTTCTCGTGAATTTGGCGACGATCTCCATAACTGCGCTCACAAATTGTTAGTTCATGATATATTTATGTTTGCTCATCATCCAAAACCAAATCCGGGGAGTCCAATACTCAACAAGTGTCTCGTCACAAGTTTTTCCTGAAAACAAGGGGGACATGGAAATTCACCCTTTTGAAGAATCCTCTGGTTCTTCAAATTATATCCATGGGGTTCAGAAATGATGCGACGCATCATAGCTGTAATACCCCGTAATCACATATACGGGTATTATATACGTATTCTTGATTGCATTAAATGCGAATTGTATTGTTGTGTATTTTCAAGATTTTTCTTTAGTTATTAAAATGGTAGAATTATTATTTTTTAGAATCATTTGATTACTAATGGGTAGAGTATTGGATGAAATACATAATATGGTGAGAGTATATGGTATTTAATCATGTATTTATATTTAATAGAAAATGAAAAAAAAGAAAAGAAAATGAGAAAGCTTCACCTTGCTACCATTTTCTCAACCAAAGCCAACTACTATTCAAAACCTAGTTTCCCAAAGCTTTGAACTATCAATTGAAGAAGGAAGAGAAGCAATCAGATGGTCATCAAGGATTAAGAAGGGCCAAAGATCATTTGGAGGACTTTTTGAGGTAGTAATTTCTAACAATCTAGTTAGGATTTAGTTTTAGGATTGGTATTAGTAGGAATTTTTGATGTAGGATAATTTGTACAGATTAACTAAAACTTAAGTAATGAACTGCTCTTAATTGGCTCCATGAAATTGCTTGAAAACAAATTATGTTATGTATCTTGATGTCCTTAACAACTTTCGTGTTCACAACTTTTCCTATTCCAACTGGAAGTTGGGTTAAAAATTCAGTCTTTAAAACTGGTCTGATTTTAGCGAATCTGTACACGTCTTAGTGAAATAGTTACAGTTTCCTGCACATTTAATGAAATGAGATGTTCTTGTTGCCGTTGAAAAGCTGACTTCAAGATCTTCAACTTGTAATTTTCCAACTTCATTTTTCGAAATTCTAATTCTGCCTTTAACTTGTAGAAAAATGGATCTGAATATGACTTAGTTTCTGGTTCTGTATGCTGAAATTATACATGTCAGGAGAAAATTCACCATAAAACATGTATGTCGACTGAACTTTTGAAAATTGGTCAGTAACAGGAAAACACCCATATCTACAACTTTCATGAAGAGACCGAAGACTAATTCTGACTGTAAATAGCTTAAAAATACTAATCTTTCTGCTGTGACAGTTTTAGACAGATTCATATATCATGTTATGATTATGTTATGATGGTGTTGTTTTAAGTTGTGTTTAAATTCTGTCATCAAGCTTCCATTATGATGTACCTCATGTGATTTTATGCTTATTTCATTTAAAGCTTCATGTTAATGAGTGAGCAAATTCAATGCTGACTGTTGATATGTCTTGTTCTATACCGGTGGTTAAAGTTTATGTTTCATAAAATTACTTTATTGAATCGAGTATGGTGATAATCTTGGTATGAAATGGAAATGCGATGGTCGTTGGTGAGATACGACATCAGTGAAGATTATGAAAGAAATGAAAAGATATGAAGGCGGTAATGAGACCGCTGAAATGAATAAATGATGAATATTCCATAAACTGAAAGTGAGGCAGAGAGATGGAATCTGGAGTCTTCAGTCCATCTCAAAAATGGGTGAAGCTCTAGATGTGGGTTTGGGGGAAACACTGGTAAACTTTAGGAGTTAAGGAGAGGGCGTATGAATTATGATTTCTCGCCCGATGTGTTGCCCCTAGAAGGGGAGTTGGAGAGGGCTAGAGAGGCCGCTGGTGTGCTCGTGTCGCACCATGACGGTAAATGATGGTTTGCTCCGTTTATCTGACAGAAAAACCGAGATGAGTCTCGCTCTAGTACCTTACTTATATGCACTATAAACCTTACTTATTAGACCACACCCCTTAGATGGGTAGACCAATTCTAAAACTGGGTCCTACTAGAGTGTTAGGAATTCCTACTGTGTCACGCCTTGATGTGTCCCACCTTGTGGCTTTCAGGAGTAGGCCCAGAGCAGCTTGTGCGGTCCACACCAGAGGTTGTTCCCTGTTCTGTGATAGATCCTGCGGGTGGCTTCATCCAGTTGGACTCTCCAGGGGTAGATTAGAGTGTGCGTTGTACTAGATGTGGGTGCCTGTTGTACTTTGGGTTAGAGTTTCTCTTTTTGTTGTACCCCTCTTTTGTACCCCCATGTTTAGTTGGTGTATGTAAAAGAAGTATCATTGTATTAATAAAATGAAATATTGTACTTTTGTTTATTTCTCAGTGTTTTATCTGTGATGGAGCTTTACTTGTACTTCCCAGCACGTGCATGGTGACCTGCAGTGTTCTTTTACTCTCTTCCTTCTCTCTTTTACGTGACACTCGTTGAGCTGGGAATACTTGGGATGGATTCGTACTTCCCGGGTATCCTGGAGATCAGGTCGTTACAGTTGGCGGCCCATGCAGGTCTCCGCACTGCGACGTGCGTAAGGATAGAGCAAGTAATGCTCCATAGAGATAGTTGTGTCCTAAGGTGGGTAGGTGATCAGTCTAAAATTAAACCCTAGTATTAGGGAACCCAATGTATAGAGCTTCCTTAGAGTAAGCATGGATAGTTGTTTGTATATATACATATATGTATGGGTGGGTATGTGTTTGCATGGATGTAAAAGTATTGCATGTGTATTCGCATGTATTTATGTAGATAGGTCTCTATAGTTATTGCTGCAAATATTATACTCTATAGATACGTGTATGACTACTTATGTGTATTCTTATAATTCATAGTATAGGTATGTGTATAGTAATATTGTTTGAATGGATTGCTGTGAATATAGTATTTGATGAGTGAAATTATGTGTAAGACATATTAACTGTGCAATAGAGTATTATATATTATCTATGTGGTAATCTATATTTAGATTATATTTGGGTGTATATATGTATGACCATATGGATGTATATAGAGCCGTAAGTATAGATACTAGAGTATGATGCATTAAAGTAATGTTAGAAGATATATTTGTATATGGGTGTCTAGTGGATGAGTTTGTGTATATATATACGGAGTATCTGTGTGAATATGTATTGGTGTGTAAATAAACTTATGATATATGTGTTAGTATATGGATGTTTGTTGGTGAGCCTAAGTGGAAGTATATTTGAATGTATAATAGTGTATGATGGTATACATAAGAATAATGATATGTGTATGCATACTATAAATGTGGTTGTATAAATTGATATAGTGAGATATGTGTATATGAGTATAGCTACAATTGAATGTGTATCATACGTAGTGTGTGAAATATATTGGCTTACTAAATGGTGTGTATAGATATACATAAGTAGGTAGGCCAAGTTATACAATATTGGTGTGCATTTATATGTATATATACATTGTGTGAAGATATGAGTATGATATGAAGATAGGGATGTATGTGTACCGTGTGAATAAGATTTATATGTACATGGATACGTCTTGTGTATACATGTGTGTGTATATTGTATTGACGTATTTCTTGTACTATAGTAAATACATTGTAATGAATATATATGTGTGTGTATATATATCATTGAATATATATTCTACGAGAGATATATGAATAGTTGGTTGTTTATATGTATGTATATTTGCATAGGTATATAAATGGATAAATATAATGTAAATATTGGACGTGCGTATATATGTATGTATCTTTGCACATATAGTGAGTGTGTATTGGTTGGTATGTTGATATACAATACATATATGACCTAATATTTGGTATGTATGGAAATGTCTTAATATTCGACATATGTATTGATATATGATCATACATTATTGTAAGTAATGTATAGTTGTATGTATATTGGGCGCTAGTTATATTGTTTAGATCTTGGATTAATATAGATGTATACGTATATAGAAGGGAATAAGTATTAATATTGTCTTAATTGACGTGCATTGCCTTGTTGTGAAATTCTTTATGTTATAGGTATCAGTAAGATATATTGTACTTGAGCAGTATATGTGTATCGTAGGTGTGTATGTTAGTAATATATCCTAGTATATATATAAGTGTGATGCACCTATATGATATTAATGTATGTGTGTAGTACAGATATAGTGGTGTTAGTATTTCATGGGTGGGGAGACCCTTAGACCTAAGCAACATCCGATTAGACACGTAGTTTTAGAAAGTCCGAGGACGGACTTTGTTTTTAAGGTGGGTAGAATGTAATACCCCATAATCACATATACGGGTATTATATACATATTCTTGATTGCATTAAATGCGAATTGTATTGTTGTGTATTTTCAAGATTTTTCTTTAGTTATTAAAATGGTAGAATTATTATTTTTTAGAATCATTTGATTACTAATGGATAGAGTATTGGATGAAATACATAATATGGTGAGAGTATATGGTATTTAATCATGTATTTCTACTTAATAGAAAATAAAAAAAAGAAAAGAAAATGAGAAAGCTTGACCTTGCTACCATTTTCTCAACCAAAGCCAACTACTATTCAAAACCTAGTTTCCCAAAGCTTTGAACTATCAATTGAAGAAGGAAGAGAAGCAATCAGATGGTCATCAAGGATTAAGAAGGGCCAAAGATCATTTGGAGGACTTTTTGAGGTAGTAATTTCTAACAATCTAGTTAGGATTTAGTTTTAGGATTGGTATTAGTAGGAATTTTTGATGTAGGATAATTTGTACAGATTAACTAAAACTTAAGTAATGAACTGCTCTTAATTGGCTCCATGAAATTGCTTGAAAACAAATTATGTTATGTATCTTGATGTCCTTAACAACTTTCGTGTTCACAACTTTTCCTATTCCAACTGGAAGTTGGGTTAAAAATTCAGTCTTTAAAACTGGTCTGATTTTAGCGAATCTGTACACGTCTTAGTGAAATAGTTACAGTTTCCTGCACATTTAATGAAATGAGATGTTCTTGTTGCCGTTGAAAAGCTGACTTCAAGATCTTCAACTTGTAATTTTCCAACTTCATTTTTCGAAATTCTAATTCTGCCTTTAACTTGTAGAAAAATGGATCTGAATATGACTTAGTTTCTGGTTCTGTATGCTGAAATTATACATGTCAGGAGAAAATTCACCATAAAACATGTATGTCGACTGAACTTTTGAAAATTGGTCAGTAACAGGAAAACACCCAACTTTTATAAGAGACCGAAGACTAATTTTGACTGTAAATAGCTTAAAAATACCAATCTTTCTGCTGTGACAGTTTTAGACAGATTCATATATCATGTTATGATTATGTTATGATGATGTTGTTTTAAGTTATGTTTAAATTCTGTCATCAAGCTTCCATTATGATGTACCTCATGTGATTTTATGCTTATTTCATTTAAAGCTTCATGTTAATGAGTAAGCAAATTCAATGCTGACTATTGATATGTCTTGTTCTATACCGGTGGTTAAAGTTTATGTTTCATAAAATTACTATATTGAATAGAGTATGGTGATAATCTTGGTATGAAATGGAAATGCGATGTCGTTGTTGAGATACGACATCGGTGAAGATTATGAAAGAAATAAAAAGATATGAAGGCGGTAATGAGACCGCTGAAATGAATAAATGATGAATATTCCATAAACTGAAAGTGAGGCAGAGAGATAGAATCTGGAGTCTTCAGTCCATCTCACAAATGGGTGAAGCTCTAGATGTGGGTTTGGGGGAAACACGGGTAAACTTTAGGAGTTAAGGAGCAGACGTATGAATTATGATTTCTTGCCCGATGTGTTGCCCCAGAACGGGAGTTGGAGAGGGCTAGAGAGGCCGCTGGTGTGCTCGTGTCGCACCATGATGGTAAATGATGGTTTGCTCCGTTTGTCCGACAGAAAAACCGAGATGAGTCTCGCTCTAGTACCTTGCCCCGTTTGAGTACGGAGTTACGAGAGGCCCCTCCAGTGCTCGTGTCACTGGTTGAGGTACCATTTTTCACCCACCTTGGGTGAAGTCCGACTCCTTAGCGTCCTACGGTTTACACGAGTTTCCAAACACGTGATTCAACAACTTAAAGTAATTGTCTTTAATTATAAATGTTGTTATCTCATGTCTTTTGTTCCTCTGTTTACTTTAATGTTGCTATCTATACTAATCTGCACCCTTGTTATGTTAATGATGCTACCCTTTGATAACCTGTTCTTATGTTTCCTTTCAATACCTGCATATAATGATATGATTTCATATGCATATTTTATAAGTCCTCATACTTATGTTTGCATGTTGGAAAGTGAATACTTTTATATGCACTATAAACCTTACTTATTAGACCACACCCCTTAGATGGGTAGACCAATTCTAAAACTGGGTCCTACTAGAGTGTTAGGAATTCATACTGTGTCACGCGTTGATGTGTCCCACCTTGTGGCTTTCAGGAGTAGGACCAGAGCAGCTTGTGCAGTCCTGACACCAGAAGTTATTCCAGTTCTGTGATAGATCCTGCGGGTGACTTCGTCCAGTTGGACTCTCCAGGGGTAGATTAGAGTGTGCGTTGTACTAGAAGTGGGTACCTGTTGTACTTTGGGTTAGAGTTTCTCTTTTTGTTGTACCCCTCTTTTGTACCCCCATGTTTAGCTGGTGTATGTAAAAGAAGTATCATTGTATTAATAAAATGAAATATTGTACTTTTGTTTATTTCTCAATGTTTTATCTGTGATGGAGCTTTACTTGTACTTCCCAGCACGTGCGTGGTGACCTGCAGTGTTCTTTTACTCTCTTCCTTCTCTCTTTCTACGTGACACTCGTTGATCTGGGAATACTTGGGATGGATTCGTACTTCCCGTGTATCCTGGAGATCGGGTCGTTACAATAACTGATCCAGGGTGACCAAGTCTATTGTGCCAAGGTTGAAACTCTGGCAATGAAAGGCACTTCTGATGCTCAGTCATATTGTCTTATATTAGTTGAATATACGTGCGGTAGAGACCTGACGGGAGTCCCTTAAACCGTTCGTAGATGGTCTTCTGGCCATCTTCTTGACGAGTCACATACATATATTCAATGTTTTCTTCATCTCTAGTTTCTAAGTGATATCCGTTAAAACAAATGTCTTTGAAACTTATGATATTTCTATTGGATTTTGGAGAGAATGGTGCATTTTGTATTTTAAGTCTTGTGTTATTTGGGAGCATATGATTGCTTCCCCAGATCCTTCGATTATGTTGTACAGTCCCGAAGTTGTGATAACAGGACCGTCAAATTGTTTAAGCTATAAAAATAGCATGGATCGCAAAGGAAAGTGTGCGTTGAGGCACTGTCCACTAGGCACTCATACTTCATCTATATATAAGCAAAATTAAAGTTTATTTAAGTAAATGAAAAACTGACATTCAGATAAAAGTGCTTTCAAAACAAACTACAGATGAATCTATATAGATTTAAATGCATAGATCTAAAGATAGGGCTCAATCGAACAGATCGTCATTCTCGAAGTCTTTTGCAGTGAACTTGGTTGGTGGTTGAATAACCGCCAAGTTTGTTTCAGGCAGAGGCTTTTGACTCGCCTGATACAGTTCCTGGAGGTAGCGAGGAGTGCGGCAATTTCTAGACCAATGTCCAGTCATGCCACATCTATGGCATTTATCCTCACAGTTCTTCTTAGGAATTGACACTGGACCAGTGTTCTTACGCTTCCATGTGTTGTTTTTCTTCCTCTGGTTGTTATTGTTCTGGGGTGGTACTTGACGTGCGTCTATATTTCATATATTCACGCACGTTTTCTTTTGTGTTTCTCCGTGTTTTCCGCCGTCTCTTATTCGTTTTCGTATGTTTTCCCGTTTTCTTTCACTTTTCTTTGTTTGTCCATGATTGCAGGAGTTCGACCACGTAGGGGACCTTTTACGATGATATCCCAAGTCCCCGGAGCAACGGGAGAAGTCACGCGTGATCCAGGGGGTCAAACGGCGAAGTATTCATCTTTCTGCCCCTCACCCGGTCGGTTGGTCATCTCCAACCGATCGGGTGATGCACGCGTGCACCAATCGACCGCTACCGCAGCTCACGAAGAAGTCACCCGACCGGTTCACAGACCGGTTCTGCGGGCGGCTGTTCTCTGTCTTTTCGAGCAGAATTCCAACCGATCGGGTGACTCTCACCCGATCGGGTCATCTGTAGCTGAGAAAAAGAGCTGAAGACACGGGCGTCGAACCGACCGGTTCACCCGACTCCTCCAAGATCCAACCGGTCGCTCAAGAACTCACCCGATCGGTTCATGAGATCGGGTGAAAACTCGCCGTTTTCTGTGATTTATCTGTAACGGATCAACCGATCGGTTGACTTGTCACCCGATCGGTTGATCCGAAAATCTATATATAGGACCCCTAGGGTTCCAGAAACCAGAGAGTTGTATTTTTTTTACTGTTTTATTTCCTTGTGACGGCTGTAATTGTTACTCTTAAGTAAGTTTTCAGATCTTTCTAATTTTTTAGTATTGTCTTTACTACTCCTTTACTTCCGCATTGCAATTGTCGGATTATGATTCTAACGGTTAAATTTCATTTAGATTACTTTTTCATGAATTTTTGTGAGTAGTTCCCAAATCTGGGATTTTGGTGGAAGCCCCTTCGGGGGCTCTTCCCGATGCGTCCATAGGGTTAGGGAATCGATAGGGAGTAGGAATCTAACGATTACGCGGGGCGTTTCATTGTCATCGGCGGGAAAAAGATCGCCTTTGACCGTCGGGCCAAGGGGGAATAAACTTGGCGGTTGACTCCCTAGCCAAAGCTCACGCCCTTAGCGTAGACGCTGAATCCTAGCACGCGGGAGCGGAAGGATGAGACGTCGGGAGATATCGTTGCGGACTTAGTGCTCCCGGGATCGATCAGTGTTTATGGACACGGGAGTGCCCACTGATCGAATCCGGGAAGTCCGGTGTATCATCCTGGGCACCGACCGGAATATCGGGTCCATGGGACGCCGGTACCACTTTCAGAGGCAACGTCTCACCATTAGACCCTAATCCCGATCGCTATCCATACCCGTAGGCCGTAGCGGCGAGAGCCTCTCGTCGGGTCGGAAACCAAAGTCCCGGGTTTACTTTCTTTTTGTTCATACGCTTTCATTTCCTTTCGTGACAACCAACCACCGATTCGGGCTAGCTCGCCCCTCGGGGTGATTTAGGTCCTACCTGACCCAAGCACAACCTCGCCTCCCTGAGTTCGATATTCCCGCACCCTACACTAACCGTGAAACTTGCGGTAAACGACACCGCGCCGCCGCGCACATCACGCGGGGCGCCGGTCAAGTTTATGGCGCCGTTGCCGGGGAGGCAACGTGCTTGATATCTTAGGATCTCTTGAACCCTCGTGTCTAGCTCACATCCCTACCTCGCGATAATTTTCGCATTCTTGTTTTTCTTTTTCTTATTTGTTTTTCTTATTTTTATTTCTTATTTTATCTGTTTCTTTCCCACTTGTCGCTTCACGGGTGTCTGTTGTTTTTCATGCGCAGGGGTTCAAGGAGTCTTGGCGACTTGATTCCCCCCGATCCAGAGATTAACGCCACCCTTAGGCGTTTGGCCGCCAAGAAGCGGGGTGAAGAAGATGCTGCACGCAGTTTCAGGAGACATCTGGGATCACTCTCACCATGTCCGCTGCTTGGCGCGGAGCTTAGCAGAATCACTGAATACTTCAAATATACTATCCCTCCTGACTGCCGCTGTGGAATGCCAAAGATATCGAGATGCGCAGGAGGACCTTGCTATGGCAGCTCCCTCTCCCCACGGAGAAATGGCGTGTATCGACAACCATAGTCTCGAATGTAGTGAAGAAGGGTCAGCCGCAGAGTTGTGTCAGGAGAACCACCCGACCAGATTTGGAGGCGACGCTGAACAGGAACCAATCTACCCCTTGCAGACTTCTATTGAGTGTCCCCGGTCTTTGAACGATGGAGAAGCTGGAAACGGTTGTGGAGAATCATCGATGACTGAAACCTGTTTTCACCTGCAAGCTTTCTTCCCGGATAATTATGGTGAGCTCGGAAGAGACCCGGTGCATCTCTCGACCGTCCCCACTGTACCCTGCAAAATTTCACCGCTAGGAGCCACGGCCGAGGTGGAGATTCCGGATTCTGGCTTCAGTGAAATCCACGAAGAAATCTGTTCCCTTGAGGATGCTCAGCTCGAAAAGTATGCGTCAGGGCCCCAAGAAGTAGAGATGTAAGAATTACCGCCGGGACTTAAGTATGAATATTTGGGAGCAGGGTCGACTCTTCCGGTTATAATTAACTCTTCGCTACCTGAGGACCAAATGACCAAACTTCTTGGAGTTCTAAAAAGGTTTAAAGGAGTTTTCGGATATGCAATTGAGGATTTAAAAGGGGTTAGCTTGGGCCTCTGCTCACATAGAATTCTTCTTGAAGATGAGCAAGCCTCCTCGATTGAGCCGCAGCGGAGGTTGAATCCAGTAATGATGGAAGTTGTGAAGAAAGAGATTGTAAGGCTTCTACATGCCGGTATTATATACCCTATCTCCGATAGTCGCTGGGTTAGCCCGGTACACGTTGTACCCAAGAAGGGAGGAATGACGGTGGTTCGCAATGAAAAGAACGAGCTTATACCAACGAGGACCATTACAGGGTACAGGATGTGCATTGACTATAGGAAGCTGAACAAGGCAACAAGGAAGGATCATTACCCCCTCCCCTTTATTGACCAGATGCTCGAGAGGCTGGCAAAGCATAATTATTTCTGTTTTATGGACGGGTATTCTGGATTTCTTCAAATCCCTATTCATAATGATGACCAGGAGAAAACGACTTTCACCTGCCCGTTCGGGACGTACGCCTACAGAAGAATGCCGTTCGGGCTTTGTAACGCCCCTGCTACATTCCAGAGACTCATGTCCGCTGTCTTCTCCGACTACTCCCAAGACATCATGGAAGTTTTCATGGACGACTTCTCAGTCTACGGAACTGAATTTGACTCGTGCCTCAATAATCTCACTAAGGTCCTGGAGAGATGTCAGGAAAAGGGACTAGTCCTAAACTGGGAGAAGTGTCACTTCATGGTCCAAGAGGGAGTTGTGCTGGGACACATCATCTCTTCGAGGGGAATCGAAGTTGATAAGGCTAAAATCGAAGTGATTGAAAAGCTTCCGCCACCGCACAATCTTCGAGGAGTCCGTGGTTTCTTAGGACATGCGGGATTTTATCACCGCTTTATCAAAGACTTCTCGAAGATTTCCAGGCCTCTGACCCAACTCCTCGTGAAGGACGCACCTTTCGTCTTCGGCAAGGAGTGTGTGGAGGCCTTCCGCACTTTGAAGCTGGCCTTGATTTCCGCACCCATAATACAACCACCAGACTGGGAACTCCCCTTCGAGCTGATGTGTGACGCTAGTGATTATGCGGTTGGTGCCGTCCTAGGGCAGAGGAAAGATAAAAACCTCCATGTCATACATTATACGAGCAAAACCCTTGATGCCGCCCAAAGAAATTATACTACCACGGAGAAGGAATTGCTCGCGGTAATCTACGCCATGGATAAGTTCCGACAATATCTTGTTGGCGCCAAGGTGATCGTACACACGGATCACGCGGCCCTTAAATATCTATTGAACAAGAAGGAAGCCAAGCCGCGACTAATCAGATGGATCCTCCTCCTCCAGGAGTTTGACCTGGAAATCAGAGACAAAAAGGGGGCGGAGAATGTCGTTGCCAATCACCTGTCCCGGATGCCCACTCTCGATTTGAGTGCTACACCAATCGATGATTCACTCCCTGACGAGCATCTCTTCTCTGTATCTTCCTCCTGGACCCCCTGGTACGCCGACATCGCAAATTATCTGGCGTGTGCCTTCGTTCCTCACAATGTGAGCTTACAGCAGAAGAAGAAATTTTTCCATGAGGTCCGCAAATTCTATTGGGATGACCCCCACCTATACAAAACCTGCAATGATGGGGTGATACGAAGATGCATCCCTGAAACTGAAGCGACTTCCATCATTTCCCACTGCCACGGACAGCAATGTGGAGGGCACGCGAGCACCTACAAGACCACTGCAAAAATCCTCCAAAGCGGATTTTACTGGCCTACGCTCTTCAA
Source organism: Scilla litardierei (assembly GCA_030789695.1). Lineage (NCBI taxonomy): Eukaryota > Viridiplantae > Streptophyta > Magnoliopsida > Asparagales > Asparagaceae > Scilla > Scilla litardierei. The sequence continues at coordinate 10,660,376 of CM061142.1, read as the reverse complement.
AGACACACATGTTTATGTACAAGCCTGCGATAGATGCCAAAGAGCCGGGAATATTTCCAAAAGAAATGAGATGCCTCAACACTACATCCTAGAGATAGAAATCTTTGATGTGTGGGGAGTGGACTTCATGGGGCCGTTTCCTTCTTCCTCGGGGAACCAGTACATCTTGGTGGCCGTTGACTACGTGTCGAAATGGGTTGAAGCGGTGGCCAGCCCAACCAATGACTCTAAAGTGGTGGCTAAGTTCTTTAAAAACAACATCTTCCCGCGGTTTGGTGTGCCTCGGGTCCTGATCAGTGACGGAGGAAGCCACTTTGTAGAAAAGAAATTTGAGGCCCTCCTAAGAAAATACGGGGTGCAACACCGGGTGGGGCGTGCCTACCACCCGCAGACCAGTGGTCAGGCGGAAGTCTCTAACCGGGAGATTAAAATCATACTAGAAAAGACTGTGGCCAACTCCAGGAAGGACTGGTCGTCAAAACTCCCTGACGCGCTTTGGGCCTACATGACGGCATTTAAAACTCCCATCGGCACAACTCCCTATCGGCTCGTCTACGGGAAAGCTTGCCATCTTCCTGTGGAATTGAAACATAAGGCATATTGGGCGGTTAAGAATCTGAATTTCGACACCGAGAAGGTGGGAGTGCACCGGCATCTTCAACTCAACGAACTTGACGAAATCCGGCTCAATGCTTATGAGAACGCCAAGATCTACAAGGAGAAACTGAAGCGGTGGCACGATAAGCGAATCCTAAGGAGGGAATTCAAGGAAGGGGACTTAGTTCTCCTGTTCAACTCAGGCTGAAGCTCTTTCCTGGGAAACTCAAGTCAAGATGGTCAGGACCGTTCCGCATCACCAAGGTTTTCCCGCACGGGGCCATCGAGATAATGGGAAGGGATGAGCCGTTTAAAGTAAACGGGCAGCGTCTGAAACACTACGCAGTAGGAGAACCTGGATTCTCTCCGGTCGGACCCCCCACGAGCGACAACTCTTCTTCCAACCCTCCGGATGTAACTTGACCATCTCTTGCGGGCGTCGAGCCAACGACGCTAAACAAGTGCGCTTCATGGGAGGCAACCCATGTTCTAAACTTTTTCTCAAATTTTTAGCGTTATTTTTTACTCTATTTTCTCTATTTTTATAAATAAAATCAGCCGCGAGGACATCCGTTCGGGGACTTAATCAAATTTCTTGGTTTTTGCAGGAAACAAGCCCCAACCGATCGGGTGATAACTCACCCGATCGGTTGGGATGTATCAGATACATGCCGAGATCTGTCCCCGAATGAACCGATCGGTTGAGTGTTGAAGAGATCGGGTGGAAGACCGGGTGAGCTGGGGAGAACTTTCGGAAATTTTTGGGAAATATCAACCGATCGATTGAGATCATGCACGATCGGTTGACACGACCGGGTGAGCTGGGGAGAACTCTCGGAAAATTTTGAGGAATATCAACCGATCGGTTGAGTTTGAGCGCGATCGGGTGACCTGACCGGGTGAGAAGCCCTAAGTTCTCGGGAAATTTAGTGGAGCGGCCAACCGATCGGTTGACTTACCACCCGACCGGTTCGCCTGTAGCTGTTGACTGACGAGAACTTTCGAATTTTGGCTACCCGATCGGGTGGGTTTCCACACGATCGGTTCATTTTCGACCCTATAAATAAGCCTCAGCACACGGCGACCGCCACCCGACCCCAGAAAACCCCCTTCATGCGATTTCACATCTCCAGCTGTAGAATCGATCTTCTCGACTCTACATACTGTGCCTAAACCCTCATCCCCAATCACTCCCATACTTCCCCACCTCCGCCACCTCGCCATCAAGGACATTCCATCATCAAAACCCCCAAACCCTAACCCTAGCCCCAAAATTCTCAAAATTCTGTTCTCATCGGATCAGCGGGCTGCGGCTTCCCGAGTTGTTCCCTCCTGCTACGCAAGACCCCCAGGCGCTTGATCTTGCTACATCGAAGGGTAACATTCTTCCACTCTGCACATCTTCAACTTTACCTGTAATATCGTAAGTTGGTGTGATAACTGTTTCACTTGCCCTTTATTCATCTCAAGTTCGCCACCCTATTAGCGGCCATGTCTAAGAAAGGGAAGGGCATTGCATCATCTTCGCGCCGTGATCCAATCCACGGCCCCTTTTCCCCCTCTTTCCTTGGCATTAACCCTTCCACGGATGAGCAGTCTGACCGGTTGCGAGCACTGCTTCATCGTCCGATGAGACCTACACTCTTCGCCGATCGCCCCACACTCGAAGCTCTAGGGCTTTCGAACAGCGTCGGCAGGATTTTCGACTGTATCGGGTGCCATACCCTCTCTCACATCCACGCTCACACGCACAGAAATCTCACGCTTGAATTCCTCAGTTCCCTCGAGTTGTGTGACGGAGGTTTCTCCTTCCGAGCTTTCAATTGTGACTTTTCTCTGGGTTTCATCGAGCTGAACAATATCCTTAATCTACGTCACCCGGATCTTAACACTGAACATTCCACCCACGATCGAACTGACATTTACTCTCGATTTCGGGCTGATGGTGTTTGGCAACGATTTACACGGCACACCACCTTTCCACCTGAGGCTCCTGCCTCTTACATTATCCACCCGTGTTACCGCCTCGCCCATTGCATCCTTGCCAACACTGTTTTCGCTCGCGTGGATGTGTCCACTGTATCTAGGGACGAGCTCTTCTTTCTCTATGCCATGTCCGATGACAGAATCCTCGGGCACGTCCCTATGCTCATAAACACCGCTCATTGGATCATCCACGAAATTTTCGCTGTTAGCCGCGCCACTTCTGGTTCCATCTGTTGTGGCGGGATGGTCACTCTTATTGTCAGCTGTGTTTTGAGGGTACCCCCCGACCTCCCTATTCTATCTGGTCATAGCCGTATTGATCGCGATTACTTGATCGACATCAATTTGCTCACTCCCTTCGGTGAAGACCGTGCTGTCTACCTTTACAGCCCCGCCTGCGAGCCTTTTGCAATCCTGCCACCTTTGGCCCCTTTGCGGGTACCCTATACCCCGTCTCACCTTCCTTGGGAGTTTTACCCCGATCCTTGGTATTCTCCACTAGTGCATCTACCACCCCTGGATCCTCCCGATTGGCACCCAATTGTCGGCCCACCTAGTACGGTCTTCTTCCACCACAGCCCTCCGGTGCACATCGATCCTCCCATGCTTCAGCCTGTCGCCCCTCCTTCGCCCATAGGCACACCCTCCTCTTCCTCTGAAGAGTCCTTCATTCACTATTCCCCTCCCTCCTCCCCGTCCCCCTATCATTCCAGTACCAGTGAATCTGACTAATTTCCCCTCTTTTTGTTTTTGACTCCCCCTTGCACTTATCTGGATTTCATTGATCATATCATTTCGCTAGCACTTTCTGGTCTAGCTTGGGGGAAGTCTATTTCGGTGTGCTGTCGTGTTTTGTTTGTTTTTCTCATTTTTGTGTGTGTGCTTGTTTGTTTTTCACTTTTTGAGTGTCGTGTCGTGTGATTTTATCTTTACTTTTCTTTTCGTATTGTTTGATTTTGTTCTCAATCTTTCTCTCTTTTTCATTTTCATCTATGTGTTTTCCTCGTTTTCATTTCTTTTCGTGTCTGTGCGTATTCCCCCCCCCATTTTCATTGCCCTCCCATACTCACTCTTATTGCATTGAGGGCAATGCAAGTTTCAGCTTGGGGGAGTCGCACTTCGTGCGTCATTTGTGTTGTTTTTCTACATTATTTGAGTCATTTTCCATCGTGTTTTTCTTTTTTCGTTTTCCTTCTTTCTTTAGCTCTGTCTCCTAGAAATGAATCCTATGATGAATCGCCACAAAGTCACACACACCTAGCATTGCATCGATAATCACACTCACTAACCCTAGGATTCCGAGTCCTCTTGCATTTCACGCATCGTGGGTCCACTTAGCTTTTTGTGAGTCGTGTGTCGTGACTAGCAATTGGTGTGCTTCTGCCTTGTGATTTTACTTTATATACCTGTCCAGGAATGACCCCTAGATTATCATGCTCCGATATTGAATATGCGGTATTTGCTTCTATGTGCATGCTATATATATATCGTATACTTCATTTCACATGCGTCGGGATTCCACAACTAAGGACTAGGATAACCCATTTAGCCTATGCTCTATTTAGCGAGAATAGTTCCCTTTGCCCAAGTGTTTAGATTTCGACTTCTTTTTTGTTTTACTTGGTGCAAATCCCCTCGTCGTGTACCGTTCTCCCACTTGGGAGAGTACACAAGTGTATAGCCAAAAACCCAAAAATCCAAAAAAATGGAAGAAAAGAAATGAAAAACCCAAAAAGAAAAGAAAAAGATTGTATAGCCAACAAGCCAAAAAAAATATGCAAATACCCAAAACCCAAAAAATTCCCGTGTGAATATTTTCATACTTGCCAAGAATAAAGGGAAGGCGAGAATTTGCACCGAGTGTTCTTCTCCACATCATCTCAACCCCCGTTGTTATCAAAGACACTTGGCTTAGGAGCTATTTAGCTAGTATCTAGGCTATAGTGGCGTGATTTCCTTAACCCTAGTTGTGGAGTCCCCGATGCATGATACGCTCCTATTCTCTCTATTCTCATGCATGCTCGAACTTATATTCGCCGCTTAATTCAATTCGATTCGATATTTGGGTCATATCTTGGATTTGTGTATATCGAGCCTCGTAGCACATCGTAGAAAGCATCACCATTTGCTAGCACATGACCACGCTCACTCGCACTTCACTGCGTGGACCCACGACACTTATTTGGACTCGCTTTCCTAGGTTTAGTGGTGTGATTTGGCGTTTGCTTGCTGGGTGTGTCGTTTTTGATTTTGATGGCTCTGATGGATGATCTAGGGCTTAGAGCTTTCTTTTTCTTTCTTCCTCTCTATTTTTCCCTTCCGAGCTCCCACTCTCACTCGTCTTCCTCGAGAACGAGGAAGAGTTCAGCTTGGGGGATTTTGACGTGCGTCTATATTTCATATATTCACGCACGTTTTCTTTTGTGTTTCTCCGTGTTTTCCGCCGTCTCTTATTCGTTTTCGTATGTTTTCCCGTTTTCTTTCACTTTTCTTTGTTTGTCCATGATTGCAGGAGTTCGACCACGTAGGGGACCTTTTACGATGATATCCCAAGTCCCCGGAGCAACGGGAGAAGTCACGCGTGATCCAGGGGGTCAAACGGCGAAGTATTCATCTTTCTGCCCCTCACCCGGTCGGTTGGTCATCTCCAACCGATCGGGTGATGCACGCGTGCACCAACCGACCGCTACCGCAGCTCACGAAGAAGTCACCCGACCGGTTCACAGACCGGTTCTGCGGGCGGCTGTTCTCTGTCTTTTCGAGCAGAATTCCAACCGATCGGGTGACTCTCACCCGATCGGGTCATCTGTAGCTGAGAAAAAGAGCTGAAGACATGGGCGTCGAACCGACCGGTTCACCCGACTCCTCCAAGATCCAACCGGTCGCTCAAGAACTCACCCGATCGGTTCATGAGATCGGGTGAAAACTCGCCGTTTTCTGTGATTTATCTGTAACGGATCAACCGATCGGTTGACTTGTCACCCGATCGGTTGATCCGAAAATCTATATATAGGACCCCTAGGGTTCCAGAAACCAGAGAGTTGTATTTTTTTACTGTTTTATTTCCTTGTGACGGCTGTAATTGTTACTCTTAAGTAAGTTTTCAGATCTTTCTAATTTTTAGTATTGTCTTTACTACTCCTTTACTTCCGCATTGCAATTGTCGGATTATGATTCTAACGGTTAAATTTCATTTAGATTGCTTTTTCATGAATTTTTGTGAGTAGTTCCCAAATCTGGGATTTTGGTGGAAGCCCCTTCAGGGGCTCTTCCCGATGCGTCCATAGGGTTAGGGAATCGATAGGGAGTAGGAATCTAACGGTTACGCGGGGCGTTTCATTGTCATCGGCGGGAAAAAGACCGCCTTTGACCGTCGGGCCAAGGGGGAATAAACTTGGCGGTTGACTCCCTAGCCAAAGCTCACGCCCTTAGCGTAGACGCCGAATCCTAGCACGCGGGAGCGGAAGGATGAGACGTCGGGAGATATCGTTGCGGACTTAGTGCTCCCGGGATCGATCAGTGTTTATGGACACGGGAGTGCCCACTGATCGAATCCGGGAAGTCCGGTGTATCATCCTGGGCACCGACCGGAATATCGGGTCCATGGGACGCCGGTACCACTTTCAGAGGCAACGTCTCACCATTAGACCCTAATCCCGATCGCTATCCATACCCGTAGGCCGTAGCGGCGAGAGCCTCTCGTCGGGTCGGAAACCAAAGTCCCAGGTTTACTTTCTTTTTGTTCATACGCTTTCATTTCCTTTTGTGACAACCAACCACCGATTCGGGCTAGCTCGCCCCTCGGGGTGATTTAGGTCCTACCTGACCCAAGCACAACCTCGCCTCCCTGAGTTCGATATTCCCGCACCCTACACTAACCGTGAAACTTGCGGTAAACGACACCGCGCCGCCGCGCACATCACGCGGGGCACCGGTCAGTACTCTTGATGGCTTCATTGCAGCTCTCCCTTTGTTCTGTCTAGCCTTCTTCTTGTTTTTTCACTTTTGGAGAGAAACATGGTGGGCTTCATGGAGAGGTGCAGCACCAGCAGGGCATAGATTATGAGTGGCCAGTAGTAAGTCTCTATTCTGCTCTGTCCTAAGAAGGCAAGATAGTAAATCAGAGAACTTCGTGAAGTTGCGTTCACGGTACTATTGCATGAGGATGGCATCTTTCTCGTGGAACGAGGTAAATGTCTTTTCCAACATGTGGTGCTTCGGAACCTTTTCAACACACAACTTCAGGCGTGAGGTGATATTATGAAGTGTTGAGTTGTACTCAGCAACAGACTTATAGTCCTGAAGGCGGAGGTTTTTCCACTCATAACTAGCACGTGGCAGTATGACATCTATCTGATGCCTATAACATGCCTCAAGTGTTGTCTAAAACTCAAGAGGGTCTTCTACCGTTAAGTATTCGGCCTTTAAGGTCCAATCTATGTATCTCCTGATATAAATAATGGCTTTCACCTTATCCATGTCGGAGACTACTGTAGGAGAACTAATAGATGGATGTGCCGCTTCTGGGGCATTGCTAGCAGTTGTCACGGCCGTTGCAGGGGCCAATATTGAGTGAAGGAGGGCCATAGAGCGCAAGTGGAACTTCAGGTCCACTTACCAGCTAAGATAGTTCTTTCATGCTGCGTCAAGTACCTCAAAATCGATGCTAGCCAATTTTGCCATTTATATCTATACAATTAAATAAGCATGAATTAATAATAAGTGATTTAAAATCATGCTCATTTTAAAGAAATAAATATGAAAAAATGTGGGTATCGGCCAGATACCCAAAACATACAATGTCCAAAGTACATATTACAGTCTATAAAGCAGAAATAAAGAAAAATACAAATTGGAAACCCATTGGGATCCCAAATAGATGCAAGTTTCAACTCTGTCTTCATAGGTAGTAACACCCGTCTTTGGCATATATACATAAAAACCTCACTACAATTTCTCTCAAAAAAGACCAATACAAAGTTAAGGAATTTAATAATAGGATATCAATACTGGCCGATCCCAAAAAAACATTTTGTCTTATTTAAACATCCACGCAGTTTATAAGTGCTACAGGAAATATAAAAATAAATTGACGCAATAACGCTGGCAAAAGATACATTAACAACATATATGGTAATAAAAATTACGGTTTAAAAATTACTTGGACCACGAGGAAACGTCATTACCCGTTAGGTTAGGTAACTAAAGACAGAGCGGTCTCAGGGTCTTTGTAATTTTTAAATCATGAAGGATTAAAAATAAATCCAAATTTTTATAAAGTTTGCATGTATGTGGAAAAAGACATAATATGTAGCAAATGGTTAATAGCAACTAAAAAGTTGTCAAAATTAATATATTCGAATTTTCCTAAATAATTAACAAAAATTTTTAAAGAATTTTCCAGAATATTTCTAGATTTTTCTGTTAATAATAAGGAATTTTTAGTAAAAAAAGACAGATTTAAAAATCAGTTCTAAAATAATGTTTAAGTCTATTTGGGATTTAGAGTGGGCTACAGGCCCAAAAACAGCCAAAATAACTTATTTGTAATTCAGTTTTGGGCAGGCCCATGGGCTGTAATTGTGTTTAAAAATTAAAAAAATGCCCAAAAGGAGTAAAACAACCTTAAATGTACCCTAACCCTAAAACAAAGTTTAGGGTTCTTGTTAAGGAGTGTAAAAGCCCACAACCCTTCATCTTACAGACCGTGTCCCCCTCCCCTATCTGCGAAAAACGGCCGGCGCGACAGAGGAGCCCCCCGTCAGGGGGAGCAACGGCCGGCAGAGGAGCCCCCCCTTCCGGGGGGCGGCCGACAGAGGAGCCCCCTTCTGGGGGTGGCTGACAGAGGAGCCCCCCGTCTGGGGGGCGGCGGCCAGAGGAGCCCCCCGTCCGGGGGCGGCCGCCAGAGGAGCCCCCCGTCTGGGGGGCAGCGGCCAGAGGAGCCCCCCGTCCGGGGGGCGGCCAGAGGAGGAGGCCCCCTTCGGGGGGGAAGATGAGGCGGTAAATTTTTTTAATGTTTTATTTATTTATTTATTCTATTTTTTATTTGTTATATTATGATAATAATAACAAAACGCCAAAATCTAAGAGGATTTTGAGCAAAAATGTATAGAATTTTTGCATATTGTATCTACGGGATAAGAAATTATACCTCTAGATCGATGATCTAAGGAAGAACAATTGTAATCCGTAGATAAAATGATCACCGCTCCGCAAATCGACGTCACAAGAGCTTTGCCGCAACGGTACGCTGCAACAAAAGATTCCTAAGTGCGGTGGAGATGATTAGGAGAAGCTTAACAAGTAGAGCTAAACGTGCTGATAACGTGTTGAATAATTAGGAAAAGTGAGTAACCATGGCACAAAACCATGGTTCTCTATTTATTCAAATCATAGAAGCCCAAAGGCTATGGGATTAACTGGTCCAAAAAGTTGTACTGATAATCCCAAGTATAGGACGTCGGTCAAGTAGTAAACCTGGTGAGACCAGGATCGTATTCCTCATGGACAAAGCAACTGCAAATTTCAAAGTTTAGAATTAAGCTAGAAAAATTAATTGATGAGAGATGAACCACCCTTCGAATGCAATTTTGGATTTGATTTTAACGTGAGGTAAAAGTTGATTTGAAAATGGAGTAACGTGAACGTGAAAATACAATTTATAAAAAGCGTGTATGTGTTGTGTTTCTGTTAGTGTTGCAGTAGGTTATGCTATTCATTCTCCATGATTTCTCGATCCCACATCCATGCCAAGGTATGGGGATCGGAAGATAAAACTTTAAAACCGATGATTTTTCAATTAAAAAGATAACGTAAAAACAAACGATTTCTTTGAATAATAAATTATAAAAGATGAACCCCGCGGTTCATCACCCTCCTTGGGCTCCTCTATAGATTGATTGCACTTAGACGATGCCTCGCGGCATGTCATCCTAAGCGGATTCCTCTACGGATTGTGTGTATTTGAAAAAGTAAAGAAATCGACGTTTTAAACGGTTTTCGATAAGTGCACAAAATATGGAGATATGAAAGAAAAATCCTAGCAACACTAACTTCCACATAACACAACCACAATACTCTAGCCAAGCATGGTAATAAAAACAGCAAGTTTCATTAATAGAAACATAAATTTAATACAAACCATAATACAAATTTAATACAAACGGGTAAAGAAAGGGAGTTTTTCACCACTTTTGAAGCCCAAACACCCACAAAACTCTTCTTGATCTGAGAAAACTCCTCTGGAATGGATAGAAGAACTCCTTAGCTTTGAAATGAAACGAAAATCACTCAATTTGGAGTTGTGTAGTGAAAGTTATGCCCAAAATACCGATATTTATAGGCTAACGGGTCTACGGGTCGTCTTCAGCTCTGGCGGGCGCAGCCCATGTGGTCAAAGCTGATTGTGGGTCAAACTTCATCCCTGGCGGATGCCGCCCGCGTGGTCAAAGCGGTCGGGTGGGCGCCTCTCTGTCGACACGGGCGCGGGCCCGTGCATTGAATGCGAGCGCTGCCCGCAAGAAAACAGCGGGCCAGCGGCCCGCTTTATTATTATTTTTGTAATTCAAGCGGGCCCGCTTGGGGCCTGCATTCCTCAGACGAGCGGGTGTTTGCCCGCTCGTTTAAATTGCGTGCGCAAGCGGGCGTTGACGCCAGCGCCTGTATGAATTTTTTTTAACTTCCGCGTTGCGGGCGGTTGAGTTCCGCCCGCAATGCGCTGACGTCAGGTGACGTCAGCTAATTGCTGACGTCAGCGAAAATTATTTTTTTTCCTTTTCTTTTACACAGCTTTACTAGGCCTTTTAATTTGCAGAAATTTGTCCCGATCTCCAAAAAATGTGGAAAAATAGCCGTTGGATTCGGAAAATTGCAAGCTTCTCCTGAAAAATAAAATTGAGACAAAATTAGGCCATAAAGTTATATTTTGCGTATAAACAAGTGATTTACTCTATTAATAAAAGATATTACAAAAATACACTTATTATAGATAAAATATATATTACATATACGCAAAATACGGTCTAAATGAGGGGTAAAACGTAATATTCTCTCAGAATCACACCCCCAACTAGGTTTTTGCTAGTCTCTTAGCAAAATAAGCGAATATTCCAACGATATGTCATACACCTTATATTCACTTCAATAAGCTTTAAAATAAATTAAGAATAATATTACCCAACAAAGTTCAATACCTATCATGTGTTTTCATGGACTAATGCAAGGAATCACAATCTTATCTCAATCCACACATATTCAATATCGCACAAATGCAATTTGTTTAATGAAATAGGTAATCACATGTCCTAGGCTGTAAATTTCATAGGATTAGGCCATCACAACATTAAAATCGTAAGATCATGATTTTGAATCTACTCAAAATATCTCATATCTTTTTTTTCTTTTTCTTTTTCTTTTTTTTCTTTTCTTTTCTTTTTTTGATAACTTTTTAGAACAATCCATGTAACGAGCGTTAGGTCAATGACTCCCAAACCAGATGGTTTTAGGGCATTAGGTTTTGAAAAACCCTTCAGACTTAATAACTCGGAATGTCTAAAGATTTATTATGCACTCCCCCATACTTCATTTTTCGGCGTGAAGCCCCATGCTTCCTGAGGCACGAGGACCCAGCTACTAAAAGAAGCTGGAAGAACGGTGCATTTTATTCTTTTTTTTGTTTCTTTTTTGTTTGACATGAGACATGTTTGAGTAAGATTCTCCATCACTTAGTAATCAGTAAGCCTGTATATGTGATTGGCCATTATCCTTAGAATTTATAACCTTCTTCACATAATTACCAATTCGTGACATGAAATTTGTGTGAACCAAATAATACTTTCATGAGAGTACAATTGTAGATACATGCACCAGTTTACATGAAATTCATGATAATGTAAAATTCAACGCAGGGATAAAACATTCTTAATCTATTTTACAATAATGAATATAGGTGTTCAATTAAATTTTGTTGGAATTGTCACTTCAAATGGACATATAGATGGTTCTGGTGAAAAACTCAACACTCTGTTTTTGCTTTTTTTGTTTTTTGTATATATATATATAAGCAAACTATATATGCTAACTTGTATATATATATATATATATATATATATATATATATATATATATAAACAAACTATAAATGCAAACTGTTTTTTTAATGCAAACACATTTTGTTTTTGTTTTTTTGTTTTTGCAAACACTTTCTCCCTCCAACTAAAAGTAAACATAGTCCTCGATGTTTGAAGGGTAAGATGCAAAATTATTTAGTAATATATAAATTAACACTAAAGAGTTATGGAAAGAACACACCTATTCAGTTACCACCCGAAGGTGGGTCTGTAAGTAGCATGGTGTCGTCCTCCTGTGGCCATGGCTCGTGATAGTGCTTCAAGTGCTGGCCGTTGACCTTGAACTCATTGCCATCTTTCGGGTTAACTAAGGTCACTGCTCCATGTGGATAACTCATTTTTACAATATAAGGTCCATTCCACTTGGAGCGTAGCTTTCCTGGGAAGAGATGCAAGCGTGAATTGTACAAGAGCACTTTTTGGCCTGGAACAAATTCTCTCCTCAGTATGGTGCGATCATGTGCAACTTTTAATCTGTCTTTTGCCAATTTTGCATTATCGTATGCTTCTCTCCTTAGCTCCTCAAGTTCAACCAATTGTAACCTGCGTAAAGAAGAAGAAGAATCAGCATCAAAATTTAATTTCTTCACTACCCAAAAAGATTTATGTTCAATTTCGACGGGCAAATGACAATGCTTTCCGTAGACAATACGGTAAGGAGACATCCCTAATACGGTTTTGTAGGCAGTACGGTATGCCTACAATGCTTCAGGAAGTCGGATGCTCCAATCCTTTCGAGTAGGATTCACCGTCTTTTGGAGAATATTCTTTATCTCCCTGTTTGCCAACTCTGCCTGGCCATTAGTTTGGGGGTGGTAAGGTGTAGAGACTTTGTGATTCACCCCAAACTTTGTCATTAAGCTTGCAAAAAGGTGGTTGCAGAAATGGGAGCCTCCATCACTAATCATCGCCTTGGGCACCACAAAGCATGCAAAGATATGTTCCTTCATGAACTTGAGCACGACAGATGCATCATTTGTCCTGCAAGGGATAGCTTCAACCCATTTAGACACATAATCAATAGCAAGTAAAATACAAGTATGTCCAAAAGAAGGGGAAAATGGCCCCATAAAGTCAATACCCCAACAGTCAAAAATTTCAATTTCCAATATAGGGTTTAATGGCATCATATTCCTCCTAGTGATTCCCCCCAACTATTGGCTAGGCAAGCATGACTTACAAAATGAAAAAGTATCTTTAAACATGCTTGGCCAATAAAATCCGCATTGTAAATTTTTGCCACAGTTTTATGAGCTGAAAAATGTCCCCCACATGCACTCTCGTGACAAAAATGCAAGACACTATCTATTTCCTGATCTGGTATACATCTCCTTACTATTTGATCATTGCAATATTTATAATGGTATGGATCATCAAAGAAAAATGATTTTACCTCGTGATTGAACCTTTTCCTATCCTGAATTGACCAAGTTGAAGGAGTCTTACCAGTTACCAAATAATTGACAATATCTGCATACCATGGAAGTGTGGAGACGGAAAATAGATGCTCATCTGGGAAGGAGTCTTGAATTGGAATGGAGGCAGATTATGTACCAATGGTTAGTCGTGAAAGATGGTCTGCCATATGATTCTCAACTCATTTCTTATCTTTTATCTGCACCTGGAACTCCTGCAAAAGTAAAATCCAACGTATAATTCTTGGCTTTGCATATTTCTTGGACAAAAGGTATTTAAGAGCGGAATGATCTGTAAAAATAATAATGGGAAATCCCAAAATGTAGCTCCTAAATTTTTCCAAAGCAAAAAATACGGCAAGCAGCTCCTTCTCCGTGGTGGTGTAGTTTCTCTGAGCTTCATTCAAACTCTTGCTTGCATAGTAAATGACAACTGGAGATGTGTCTTTCTGTTGTCCAAGAACTACGCCAACTGTAAAATTGCTGGCGTCACACATGATCTCAAATGGCAGTGTCCAATCTGGTACCTGCAAAATGGAAGAAGATGTAAGTGCTTGTTTTAAAGTATTAAAAGAGTTTTTACGCTCTTCTGTCCAAATGAAATCAGTGTCATGCATAAGAAGTGTGCATAAAGGACGTGAAATCAAACTAAATCCTTTATGAACCGCCTGTAGAATCTGGCATGACCAAGGAAGGACCGAATGTCCTTAACACATTTCGGAGTGGGTAACTTCTCGATGACTTCTACCTTGGCTTTGTCTACCTGTATTCCTTTCTTGGAGACTATGTGACTAAAGACAATGCCCTCAGTGATCATGAAGTGACATTTTTCCCAGTTAATGAGCAGGTTCTTTTCGATGCATCTATGCAGCACACAAGCCAAGTTAGTCAAACAATCAGGAAATGAGTTACCATATACGAAAAAATCATCCATAAATACTTCTACAATATTTTCAACCATATCATCAAATATACTTAACATGCATCGTTGAAAAGTTGCAGGGGTGTTGCACAAACCAAATGGCATTCTCCGAAAAGCAAAAGTGCCAAAGGGACAAGTGAAGGTGGTCTTCTCCTGATCCTCTGGGGCTATTTCAATTTGGTAATAACCAGAGTATCCATCTAGGAAGCAGTAAAACTCGTGTCCAGCCACTCTCTCTAAAATTTGGTCTAGGAAGGGAAGAGGGAAGTGGTCTTTTCGTGTCTTGGAGTTTAGCTTTCTAAAGTCTATGCACATACGCCATCCATTGGCGGCTCTCATGGGTACCAATTCATTGTTTTCATTTTTTGATAACAGTCAACCCAGATTTTTTTGGTACAACTTGGGTCGGACTAACCCACCTACTATCAGAAATGGGGTATATGATACCCGCATCAAGCAATTTCAAAACCTCACCCTTAACTACTTCTTTTAAGGTTGGGTTCAACCTTCGTTGTGGTTCGCGGGTAGGTTTGGTATCATCTTCTAAATATATATGATGTGCACATATAAGAGGGCTAATACCTTTGATATCAGTAATTGTCCATCCTATTGCCCCCTTATGTTTCTTCAAAACATTTAACAATTCATTTTCCTGATCTAAAGAGAGTTTGGAAGATATTACCACAGAAAATGTACTGTCTTCTCCAAGATAAGTGTATTTCAAATACGATGGCAATGGTTTGAGCTCCAGCTGTGGATGCTCAAGATCGGATGGCATTTGGCACGGTGTCTCCAATGGTAGTGGCTCAAAACGTGGCGCCCAGGTGGTGCGAGACACCTCTCCAGCTTCCTGCAAAAAAGATTTATCGTCAATACCGTCGCATAGTTGATCAACAAAATCAATAGCAGAAACAAATTCTTCATTAAAATGATCAACAACAAGAGTGTCAATCATGCTTACTTCCTCATACTCCTCTACTCCTGTTGGCAATCTGTAAGCATTAAAAATAGTTAGATCCAAAGACATGTTGCCAAAAGAAAGTTTAAGTTGACCATTCCTGCAGTTAATAATAGCATTACTAGTAGCTAGGAAGGGTCGACCTAAAATAATCGGGGTTGGAGTTGCAGACTGGGGTCCCTGAAGATCTAATACAATAAAGTCCATGGGGTAATAAAACTTATCCACTTGGACAAGTACATCCTCAACACATCCCCTCGGGATTTTCACAGATCTATCAGCTAACTGGAGAATAACAGGCGTGGCTTTCAATTCCCCAAGTCCCAATTGTGTAAACACAGGATATGGCAAAATATTAACACTAGACCCTAAGTCAAGAAGAGCCTGACCTATCTGTTTGGTGCCTATGGTGCAAGAAATAGTAGGGGATCCAGGGTCCTTGAATTTGGGTGGCGTGTTATGTTGAAAAATGGAGCTAACCTGTTGAGTTAAAAATGCCTTTTTCTTAACATTAAGATTTCGCTTGACAGTGCAGAGGTCTTTAAGAAATTTGGCATATGCAGGGATTTGATTGATGGCATCTAATAAAGGAATATTAATCTGACATCTTTGAAAAATTTCACGAATTTCAGATTGATACTTATCTTTCTTTGGATGCAAGAGTCTCTGTGGATATGGTGCGGGAGGAGAGTAAGGCTCTGATTCTAGAACTCTCGTCTTTGAAGCGTCTGCGTCCTTGTTGAAGCTCTCCTCTGGTACTCCTTGCGGTTCACGATCCTCTTCATCTACCACCATCTCGAAAGTGTCCTTTGGCGGCTCAGGCTTTTGAACTTCTTTTCCACTCCTCAAAGTAGTCACCGCTTGGCATGGTTTGATGTTGCTAATTGCCGACGATGAACTCGTGTTGGGATTCGGGAGTGTTTGAGTAGGGAGCTTGCCCTTCTCCAGACTTGCCATAAGCTTTGTGATGCCATCATTCATTTGTTGGAACTGAGTCTGCTGCGTCTGTTGTTGTTGATGAAGTTGCTGCATCTGTTGGAACTGAGCTTGCTGCTGTTGTTGAAGTTGCTGATTTTGGTTCTGCTGCAGCTGCATGAATTGTTGGAGCGTGTCGTTGAGTGTCTGAAAATGTGGATCTGCTCCAGACTCCTCCTTCTTTCTCTGATTTCCACCTTGGTAGTTGTTTTGAGGTGGTGGCCTGTAAGGTTAAGAAGCTTGTGGCTTGTTTTGCCAACTGAGATTGGGGTTGTTTTGGCAATTGGAATTGTATGCGTTCGGGTTGAATCCTTGACCTGGGTAAGAATTTGAAATGTTATTTACTTGACTAGGATCCTTGAGCACATCTTTAAGTGTTGGAATGGTTGGACACCCCGATGTATTGTGCTCAAGACTGTGGCAAAGTGCACACTTCTCTTCAATAATCACCGCTTTCACTCCCCTCATCTCTAGGTTTTGGAGCTCCTAGTGATGAGGGCTTCCATCTTTGCTTCCAACGCCTCGTCGGGTTTCAATGTAAAAGAGCCTCCACATGATGAAGATTGAGGCTGGTCCATCCGATCGTAGTCAGAAGTTGCTTCCCATGTCTGTGCACTCTCAACGATGGACTCTAAGTAATCACATGCATCAGCTGGCTTTTTGTCGAAGAACTCTCCGTTGCACATCATCTCTACAAATTGCTTCATAGAAGGGGGAAGCCCATCATAGAAGAAGCCGATGAGGCGGTACTCATCGAATCCATGGTGAGGGCCCGCAAGTAGCAAGTCTTTGAACCTCTCCCAAGCAGCATCAAATGATTCATTTCCTTTCTGCGAGAAGTTCACAATTTGTTTCTTTAGCCCCTGAGTCCTGTGCAAAGGAAAAAACTTTTTTTAGAAATTCTGCTTGTAAATTTACCCAAGAAGTAATAGAGTGCGAAGGTAAAGCGTTGAGCCAATGCTTTGCTTTATCCTTAAGTGAAAATGGAAAAAGTTTAAGATATATAGTTTCATTGCTCGTTTTTCCGTCTACACATGTTAAGCAAACATCCTCAAATTCCTTTATATGTAAATATGGATTCTCCATCTCCATACCGTGATAGGTAGGGAGAAGTTGAACCATTCCTGGTTTAAGACTAAAGGAATTGGCATCGGCTGGAAGTACGATGCATGAGCCAGAAGCAGACCTAGTTGGTCTGAGCACATCTCTAAGTGACCTATCTCCAAAAGTTTGAGTATGGTCGTCATTGTCATTTCCACTGGTGTCATTTATATTGTGTGCCATATTTACGTGTCGAACTAATCTATGTGACCTAGGGGTTCTAAGCCACATAAACAAATAAGAAAACGAAAGATGATCTTTTTGTTGTTTTTGTTTTATCTCAAGCTAATTTTTATGGGTTTTGAAAATATTTAAAACAAACAAAACAAAACAAAACAAAGCAAAACAAAACAAAAATTCAAAAAGAATGGATATACAAAGTTTTATACACAAAAGAGTGGAATGATCTCACCGAATTTTCCAAGTTAATTGGAAACCGTAAAATATGTAGACCGTTGTCCCCGGCAATGGCGCCAAAAACTTAACTGGTCCAAAAAGTTGTACTGATAATCCCAAGTATAGGACGTCGGTCAAGTAGTAAACCTGGTGAGACCAGGATTGTATTCCTCAGGGACAAAGCAACCTGCAAATTTCAAAGTTTAGAATTAAGCTAGAAAAATTAATTGATGAGAGATGAACCGCCCTTCGAAGGCGATTTTGGATTTGATTTTAACGTGAGGTAAAAGTTGATTTGAAAATGGAGTAACGTGAACGTGAAAATACAATTTATAAAAAGCGTGTATGTGTTGTGTTTCCGTTAGTGTTGCAGTAGGTTATGCTATTCATTCTCCATGATTTCTCGATTCCGCATCCATGCCAAGGTATGGGGATCGGAAGATAAAACTTTAAAAACGATGATTTTTCAATTAAAAAGATAACGTAAAAACAAACGATTTCTTTGAATAATAAATTATAAAAGATGAACCTCGCGGTTCATCACCCTCGTTGGGCTCCTCTACGGATTGATTGCACTTAGACGATGCCTCGCGGCATGTCATCCTAAGCGGATTCCTCTACGGATTGTGCGTATTTGAAAAAGTAAAGAAATCGACGTTTTAAACGGTTTTCGATAAGTGCACAAAATATGGAGATATGAAAGCAAAATCCTAGCAACACTAACTTCCACACAACACAACCACAATACTCTAGCCAAGCATGGTAATAAAAACAGCAAGTTTCATTAATAGAAACATAAGTTTAATACAAACCGTAATGCAAATTTAATACAAACGGGTAAAAGAAAGGGAGTTTTTCACCACTTTTGAAGCCCAAACACCTCCAAAACTCTTCTTGATCTGAGCAAACTCCTCTGGAATGGATAGAAGAACTCCTTAGCTTCGAAATGAAATGAAAATCACTCAATTTGGAGTTGTGTAGTGAAAGTTATGCCCAAAATACCGATATTTATAGGCTAACGGGTCTGCGGGTCATCTTCAGCTCTGGCGGGCACAGCCCATGTGGTCAAAGCAGATTGCAGGTCAAACTTCAGCCCTGGCGGATGCCGCCCGCGTGGTCAAAGCGGGCAGGCGGGCGCCTCTCTGTCGACACGGGCGCGTGCTCGTGCATTGAATGCGGGCGTTGCCCGCAAGAAAACAGTAGGCCAGGGCCCGCTTTATTATTATTTTTTGTAATTCAAGCAGGCCCGCTTGGGGCCCACGTTCCTCAGACGAGCGGGCATTTACCTGCTCGTTTAAATTGCGTGCGCAAGCGGGCGCTAGCGTCAGCGCTGACGCTAGCGCCTGTATGAATTTTTTTTTAACTTCCGCGTTGCGGGCGGCTGAGTTCCGCCCGCAACGCGCTGACGTCAGGTGACGTCAGCTAATTGCTGACGTCAGCAAAAATTAAGTTTTTTTTCCTTTTCTTTTACACATCTTTACTGGGCCTTTTAATTCGCAGAAATTTGCCCCGATCTCCAAAAAATGTGGAAAAATAACCGTTGGATTCGGAAAATTGCAAGCTTCTCCTGAAAAATAAAATTGAGACAAAATTAGGCCATAAAGTTGTATTTTGCGTATAAACAAGTGATTTACTCTATCAACAAAAGATATTACAA
This sequence comes from Scilla litardierei, assembly GCA_030789695.1. Classification (NCBI taxonomy): domain Eukaryota; kingdom Viridiplantae; phylum Streptophyta; class Magnoliopsida; order Asparagales; family Asparagaceae; genus Scilla; species Scilla litardierei. Next base: position 10,641,241 of record CM061142.1, on the reverse strand, counting down.
AAATACACTTATTATAGATAAAATATATATTACATATACGCCAATTACGGTCTAAATGAGGGGTAAAAACATAATATTCTCTCAGAATCAATACCAAAGGTCCACATTAGTAGGGATAATGGGGAGTAATGTGGGGATAAAGATGAGGGGAGGCTAAAGGCCTCCATCATTCATAACATATTTCTTATTTTTCTCATGTCATAACTTAGGCAGGGAACCCAAAGGCCGGGGCTCACATCTGGTTTGACTCACTAACATTCTTGTTGGTGTAACGAATGGTTTTCATGTATCTGGATTATTTATATTATATATATGTTTTGGTGGATTTTCTCCTTATGCGTGGTTTTCGTCTCCGTAGCTTTCACTTTCGATCGTTTCGTCGTGTTTTCCTAGCTTCTTCCGTTGATCGTCGATTTCGGAGTAAGTCATTCGTGACGGGCTTCATATCGGTCATATCTTATTGTTAGATCAAGCCTAGGAGTCTTAGGAATCGATCCCGGAGCTTCGCGCTCCATTTCGGAACTTTCTGTGCACGTTAGCCGGTACAAGAAGGGGAACCAATCGACTAGATGACGATTTAGTCAGTCGGCAAACCTTCATGGACCGACTAGTGGGCTTTTATAATTATTCAGGAGTTACTGTTTATCGTTATTCGGTCTAAGAACATTTTTCGACCGACTAGGTTGCAAACTAGTCGGTCAGCAATCGTTCTTTAACCGACTAGCTCTATGATCATTTTTTATACCAAGTACTATTCATTCTTAGTCGGTCTAAGAACGTTCGTCGACCGACTAGATGAGAAACTAGTCGGTCAGTAGTTGTTCTTTGACTGACTAAATCTAAATCCTATTTTTCGTCAGGAGTTACTGTTTACACTTAGTCGGTCTGCGTTGGTCAACCGACCGACTAGTTCCCAAACTAGTCGGTCAGAGGTTGCTCTTTGACCGACTAATCAGTGTCGAAACCCTAATTTCTGGGCAGCCGCCAGCTCTTCCTATTTAAATCCCCCAAACGTTTTTCTTTTCTTCTTTCATTTTCTCCTGAGCCTCTTTCTTCTCCAAATCATCATCCATCTAACCCTAGCCCTCCTCCTACATCAAGAGCTCCTCTCCCTCTCCATTTTGGCCGACCACCACCTCTAGGTCGCCGGAAAACCCCCAAAACCCCCAAAACCACATTTCTCCAGATTTTCTCCCCATTTCCAGATCTGAACCCTAGGTTCCCTGGATCGTTTCTTCTGTCGCCGTGCTTGCTCGGCATCGTTCTTCCGCTAACGATTCGGTAATAACTCGATCCTATAGAGTTCTCTTAACCCATTTGTGTTTTTGTGAAACCCTAATAAAAAATGGATGTTGGTTGATGATTGTTTCTCCTTAACAGCGACTTTTCCCGTAGATTAGCGCTTGTGAGACGAACCTTCGTGATCGTCATCCTCGGTGCTAGGCAAGTGAAACTTGCCACTTAAGGTTTTGGGCCATGTCTTAGACTATTTACTTGTTGTAGGCGTAAAAGAGACTAGGCGACGAAATGATACTCGCCTAGGCGCAATTTCAGGAACTAGCTTGACAACGAAGCTAGATCCGTCATTTATCATGTTGCATAACTACCATGTCATGTTTAATTTTAATTAACGGTACGCGAATTAATTGACATCCATGCTATCCATGTTGAATGTCGCATTCGTAGCACACGCTACAATACTTGTGTTTCCTGGCTCATGTTCCAGAAGCGGGCCACGTGAGTTGGTTGATAGCCAATGTCCGATCTACTTGTTTCCGGCTAGGCACCTGCGTTGCAGGCATAACCCTATGCCATACGTGTTAAATACACTTCCTGGCTCGTGATCCAGAAGCGAGCATTCCGTGTTCGGGGTAATGCCCTGGCTCGATACACGTGGAGGGGTAGGGATAAGCGGTCACCTGAGCTTACGAGTTGGCCCGATCAGCCACTCTAGCCAGCAGACGAAATCTCTGTGCACAACTTGTTTACTTCACGTGTTTACTTGACGTGATCACTTGACGTGAACCACTTGACTTGTACTTGTCCGTGTTTTACTTGTAAAACTTGTTATCCATGACATACTTGCTACTTGCTACTTGTACTTCCCTTTACTTGTCACTTCCATACTATACTTGCCATGTCATGCATCATACTATAACTGCTAGGTTGTTAGTGTACTTTCCTTTCAGTTTCCTTGCCCAAGTCTTTTAGACTTGCTGACATGTGCCCCTTTACTCTTTTGGGTGACACATGTTAGATCCCGAGCCTGAGAGTGCTGCGGAGGACGTGGTGTTCGCTGACGCTGAGTTGGAACCTGCGTTTGTTGAGGAGTACGAGGACACGGGCGATCAGTCGTAGAGGCTATTTGTGTTCTTCGTGTTAGACTGTTTTTGTTGTCGGTGCGTGGTACCATTACTCTGTTTATGTTTGTCTTTGTTTGGCCTTGTTCTGGGCCTTTAGACTCTTTATTTTAGCCTGGTGGCTTTTCTGGATGTTGAACTTAATTTTTAATGTTGGACAATGCTGAGATTTGAGATTTTATTTCTGTCTCTCTTGTGTTATTATTGTTGTTCCGTTTATGGTTACAGGGACCGGCTTATGTTTTATTGACGCTTATCGGGTTTGGGGCTTCACAGCTCCACTCCCGTGCGGACCTTTTCACGTCTCGCCTCCATTTTAGGGAAGCGGGGCGTGACAGGTTTTGTTGGTGGCCCATGCAGGTCCATTTTGTAACTGTGATTGTCGAAATAACGATAATAATATTATAATATCCAATAAACTAAGTTCGACATCCGAGTCATAAGCTATGAGTCTAATTTGTTTCGTTTTCTGTGTCATTAGATGGCAGGAAGGCGATTCACCCGTGGTGGTGGTGGTGGTGCGCCCCCTCATGACGAGGAGCCTGAGCGGGAGCCCACCAATGGGCAGATGATGCGGATGATGCTTCAGATGATGCATGGGCAGCAGGGCGTGCTCCTGCAAGCTCAGAATGCTCCAGTTGTTCGAGCTGGTCGGGCAATCCAGAATGCCCCTCGCTCTGAGTCGGGAGCGAAGCAATTTCGGGAGCTGGGTCCTGCTTATTTTGATGGGTCTGAGGGTCATCTAGCTGCCGATGAGTGGATTCGGAACATAGAGGATAATTTGAAGATGGCGAAGATCGGCCCGGCTGGATGGGTTGATTTGACGAAGATGCAACTCAAGGATAATTCTCGGAACTGGTGGGATGCGAAAGAGAAGATGCTGGTGGAGCCGATAGCTTGGGCTACTTTTAAGTCCAGGTTTGATGAGGAGTTCTTTCCGAAGGCTGCTAGGAAGGAGATGCTGCAGCGTTTTATTGATCTGAAGCAAGGGAGCTTGACGGTGGACCAGTACCACCAAGAGTTCACCAGACTGAGTCGGTTCGCACCGAAGATGGTGCAGGATGCTGATGAGAGGGCTCAGAGGTTCCTGCAGGGGCTTGCTTTGGAGCTTCAGAGTTTTGTGTCTTCCTCTGATCTGGACTCTTATCAGAAAGTTCTGGTCGCTGCGAGGAGATAGGAGCTGAACCTGAGCCAGAGGAGGGGACATGTTTCTGGTGCTGGGAAGAGGCCTATGGAGGAGGCTGATCACTCCTTATTTTACACCCTTTTTCCGCATGTTTGCATGCCATTTAGCTCGCCCAAATCACGTTTTTCACGATATATCGACGATATTGCGATGCTTTTCACGATTTGTTGTTTTTGTCGCATTTCAGGTGATTTGGCGCGATTAGGAGTGATCTCGGGATGCGCTTACTCTAGACGGCCACCGACAACCTCCCCGAGGGGTATTTTGCTGTTGGAGAGGAGCGGGAGAAGAATGGACGTCGCAGGAGCGACGAGGAGGCCAAAATAAGCAGAATGGGCATTTTTTGTGTCCCACTCGGCCGAGTGGAGGAGCCACTCGGCCGACCAGCGAGACACTGCTCGGCCGACCCGTTCAGACACGATTTCCATGTGTACTCGGCCGAGCGACGGAGACCACATCGGCCGAGTGACGATACCACGTCCGCCCGAGTGGCGCCCAGACGAAGCCCCTCCAAAATATCGAAGTTACTGTTTTTCGGCCATCTGAGCTTCAGAAGACCCACTCGGCCGAGTGGTAAACCACGTCCGCCCGAGTGCAGTGAAGCCATCGGCCGAGTGACGATAGCTCACTCGGCCGAGCCGCCCCCGAACTGAAGACCCCTGAAGCCCCCGACTTACTGGAAAATTGACAGGGTTTTCACTCGGCCGAGCGACTTTTGTCACTCGGCCGAGTGCGATGCGCTGCCTGTAGCGAAATTTACGGAAAACAGGCTGTGCAGGGGCGTTTTGGTCAGGATTTTTGGACGATTTTGAGGGCTATTTAAGCCCTGTTTTTACCCTAGTTTTGGGAGCCATCTCTTAGTTTTTTGCAGCTTTTTGAGACTACTTTTTGCTTTATTATTTGTGATTGGAGAAGAGGGAAAACTTGGATTTTTGTTGGATTAATTGAAGAACTACATTGGTTTACATCTCTCTTCCCCAAAAACTCTATTTTTATTGTTTATATCATTGTTGTGATGAATTCCATTGCCTATTTCATTGATTATTTTTGTACTATCGCTATGATTTGTGAGTAGTCTCCACGTCTTGGGGCGTGGGGATGAACCCTACAAGCCCAATTTCGTATTTGCGATAAATTGGTAGAAATTGTGCTAGAATCAATAATTAGAGATTAGATTGGGATCGAATTACTACGGATAGCTAGGTATTCATATCAATTGGGATTTGCAAGAGATTGGATCCCAATTTGATAGGAAGCCCTAGAAATCCGAATTGGGTTGGAATCGGATTTTCGAAGTATCGGTTTGCAAGAGATTGGACCGATACTAGGATTTCCGGTTGCAATTCCGTGCCGATACTCGTTTGCAAGAGATTGGACGGGTAGGAACTATCTCAATCTAGATCGTGGACCGAGTTTGCAAGAGATTGGGCTCGGTGCACGATTGAACGATGATGTTGATCCTAATGCTAGCTTTCCTAGGCTAGGGTTTGCAAGAGATTGGACCCGACCCTAGGATAGCTATAGACCGGCAACAGCGCGAGAGCGTGAGCTTGGTTCTACATTCAGTTGCAACTAGTTCATCCAAATTCTCATTCTAGCAATTTTGATACCGACGAACCACATTTATGAAATACGGTGAGTAGCGGGGATTCCCCATTCCCTAGACGTTCTTTATTTGATTTGATATTTCGCACATTTGTCTGACGATTGTGACAGGATCGCCCAAGGCAATTTTCTCTATTCTTAAATAGCCAGTTTGATTAGAAGCAAGCACGGTCATTCGTCCTCCCTGTGTTCGATACCCGCTCACCGCTATACCGTGCGCTTGCGGTAAAACTACAACCGTTCTTTGGGTGTATACTCAGGACCGACCAAGTTTTTGGCGCCGTTGCCGGGGAGGCGATTGCGTTTGATTCTTTTTCACCCTAGCTATTCTTTTTCTTTTTATTATTATCATTATTTTTATTTCTTATTTCTTGCCTAACCCTTCCACGGTTCTAATCATTTCTTTGAAACTCTGTTTCCCCTGTGCATGAACACGAGATCTACGGCGGACCCAGAAGACTTATTATTTGATCCCGAGATCGAACGTACCGCGCGGAGACTTAGAGCGGAAAAGAGACAAGATCCGGAAGGGGGGTATATGACCAACCCGGAAACTCCTGAAGAATTGGCGGCAAGGATGGCAAGGATAATCTCTATTCGAGATAGGCTTCGGCCTAAGACTTCTTCTACCACCTCGTCCATTGCCATGCCGGGGTTGGCGGCTGACAAGAACTTCGAGCTAAAGACTGGATTGGTGGTTTTGATGCAACAAGACCCATTTCATGGGAACGCACATGAGAACCCCCACTACCACATCCAACTATTCTTGTCAAAGTGCGCCACATTCCAGATGCCGGGGGTCTCCAACGACGCTATCAGACTGCGCCTCTTCCCCTTTACGCTAAAGGACAAGGCACTCTATTGGTTGAGGACGCAAGCTGAGGGTGTCTTCACCACTTGGGACGAGTTGGCGAGTGCATTTATTGACAAATTTTATCCGCCATCCAAGACGGTGAAGATCCGGAGCGCTCTCATGTCCTTCAAACAAGGACCACAGGAGACGCTCTATGAAGCATGGGAGCGTTTTAAGGATTTGCAACATCAATGCCCGCACCACAGTATAGAGGATTGGAAGCTAGTTCATAGCTTCTACAACAGTCTCCAACCGGGGACCAAGCAAATTATTGATGCCGCGGCGAATGGTGCAATCTTGTCAAAGACTCCCGAGGAAGCTACGGCCCTAATTGAGGAGATGGCCTCAAATAACCAACAATGGGGCGATGAGCGAGGGCACTCCACATCCTCCTTAAAGCCAACTAGCATCTACGAGGCGAAGGCCGTAGCGGAGCTCACGAGCAAATTTGATTCTCTCCACAAGGTGGTGGAGAGATTGGAGAAATTTATCACGGAGCCCCAAGGAAGCCCATCCACCTCCGCACCGACCAACCAAATGTGTGATTGGCAAGACCAATCTCAAGTCATGTACTCGGGAGGAGAGCAAGGAGAAGGATCCTTGGAGCAAATACAATATGTTGCGGGGAACCAATGGTATTGGTCCAATCCGGCCGCAAGAAATCATCCGGGATTCTCCTACGCCAACAATGAAGGAGCCTTCAACCCGCCACAACCACCGCCTCAACAAGCTCGACCACCACCACCCCAACAACAAAACTATCCACCGAGGGGGCCTCCGCAACAAAACTTTCAACCGAAGCAACAAGTTTCACCATATAGGCCTCCCGGATACAACCAAGGGTGGAGGAATCAAAATCAAAACCCTCCACAAGCTCCACAACGATCCGACTTCGAATCTAGAGTGGAGGCGTTCATGGTCGAGCAAAATAAGGTGAATGCTACTTTGAAGGCGGGGCAAGAATCCCTTAATACCGTAGTGGCTCAAATATCGGAGCAATTAGCGTTGCTCAACCGGAACACTCAAAGATTGCCGGTGCAACCGGAGCAAAACCCACGGGGCAACACGGGCCACATCAACGCCGTAGTTGCCATCACTACTAGAGGCGGGAAGGACACCACCCCCGCTATGATACCTACCGAGGAGGCCGTGGAGGAAAGCTTGGAGCCGGTTGAGCCGGTAGTTGAGGATGATAAGGAGAAGGAGCCACAAGACAAGGAGAAATCTAGGGCGGAGCGATTAATTGAGGAGAGGCGCTTCATGCCACCGGTCCCATTCCCCCAAAGACTAGCGAAAGCGAAAATGGAGAAAAGGCTAGCGAAATTCCTCGAGTATCTAAGAGGAGTTAGCCTCAATATTCCCTTCCTCGACGCCATCGTCGAGATCCCCACGTATGCTAAATTTTTGAAGGACTTGATTTCGGGGAGGAAAAGGAAGGAGAAGATAATGCTAGCCGAGGAGGGCTCTTGGTTCACCAAGAGAGAGAAGGAGCCGGCAAAATTCAAAGATCCGGGGAGTTTTCGGATTCCTTGCACCTTGGGCGGCGTGCCTCTTCAAAAGGCGTTGGTCGATCTTGGGGCTAGTGTGAGTCTCATGCCCCTCTCCATGTTCTTAAAGCTTAACACCGGGACAAAGTTGAAACCCACCGACATGTGCATTCAATTAGCCGATGGGCGGATAACAAGGCCGGTGGGGATTGTCGAAGACAACCCACTTCAAGTCCCGGGTGGAATATGCTTGCCATGTGACTTCGTCATCATGGACATTAAGGAGGAGGGAGACACCTCATTGATACTTGGACGCCCCTTCCTCGCCACCGCCGGAGTCATCGTCGACGTGCGCGAAGGTACACTTACTTTAAATGTCGGCAACATCGAGGTGGAGCTCCACATTCCTAAGGCAATGAAGCACATACCTTACCACGAGGAGCTTGATTACATGGACCTCCTTGATGAGGTGATAGAGGAGGCGATTCCTCACTCAATTGGCGCCCTTTTTGATGAAGAATTTGAAGAAGGCCCGGATCTAGGCCAAGATGAAGAGAACAAAGACGATTCCCCCGACTTCTCCGCTGATGAAGATGAAGGCGACGCTGATGTCGCAAGGATTCGAGAGCTCTGCAAGCTCTCGAAATTAAAGTCTCCAAGGAAAGCCCCGCCGGTGTGGAAATCGGCATCGCCGGTTAAGCCGTTGACCGGGGCAAATGCTAGCTTGGGGGAGCCTCCCCCCAACACCATTCGAGACAAGAGACCTCCGAGGGAGAACGCTACGCCGCCACGTCCAAATCCAAGCGCGCTCCCCGGGAAGTTTGACGGGTGCATCTCATATGCACCAAACATCCCGCATTGATTGAAAATTATAGGGGGTCGAGCTCACGACCTAAAACGAGCGCTTGTCGGGAGGCAACCCGACGGTTTTTGCTTTATTTTTACTTTTTCTTTATTTTCGTTTTAGAAATTTTTAGTGTTTTGAGTCATCCGACCAAAAATTTCGTGATAACGGGTCCTATTTTTCTTGACAGGAGAGGAGATAGGTAGATCCATCATGAGGAGGATGAACGAGACGACGAGGAGCGCCCCAAGAAGGTGCTCGACGCTTAGGAGGAGGATGAAATCGACTGGAGGAAGAAAGACGGAGTTTAGAGCCCAAACGAAGACAAACAGCAGAACACAAGGCTCACTCGGCCGAGTATACTAGTCACTCGGCCGAGTACACAAGTTCGTCCGGCCGAGCCGCTCACGAACGAGGGAAGTCTGCTGAACCCAACTCTCTGTTTATTTTCTTGATTTCGATATAACTGCTACTCGGCCGAGTATATATATTCACTCGGCCGAGTAAAACGGATACCCTCCTTGAGCGAGTCTTGCCGAGTAGCTTGAGTCACTCGGCCGAATGGACTTACTCCACTCGGCCGAGGCTGGCAAAGCCACTCGGCCGAAGCGATATCGGGGAGAAAATTTCTATTGCCTCGCTCGGCCGAGTGACCACGTCACTCGGCCGAGTCGTAATTTCTATTATATAAGGACCGAGGGGGGGGCGCGTTTTTCGAAACCGCAAAATTCCCAAATCGCCCGACCCCTCGGATTCCCCTCGCCCGATACCGCTCGTTCTCACCCTCACTCGCCCGACCAAGCCCGCGCGCGCCGCCGCTCGGCCTGCCACCGCCGGCCGACCGTCGCCGCACCCCGCCCGAGTCGCCGCCGGCAGCCCCGTCTCCGATCGCCTCCGGTATAGCTTGATTTGCCCATTTTCTCCTCTCTTTGCGTATTTTTCGAGGATCCGTGCATTAATCGAACCCCTAACCCGAATCAATTCCCATATCTTTCTGTTATACCCCTATTGCTCCATACATTTTGATTATTACTCACTGATATCGCTTTTTCATGCGCAGGTTGCTTATTGGAGCTTAGGGGAGGCCAGGGGAGCTTCTACGGGCTGTTTTTGGACTTCGTGGAGGCGCGGACTTCGCACGCTTCCACCGCTTAGCACTCGCGACGTGTTTTGGTACACTCTTTCCACTCTTTTTGCACACGCCACACTTTTTCACTTTTCGGCGCACTCGGGGCCGAAATGCCGCCCCGGACACGGCCGCGGACGAGGAGACCTTCCGCTAAGCGGAAGAGGTCGGATGACGCCGGCCCCGCCCACGAGGCGGAAGAGTATCCTCCTCCTTCCTCCACACACGCCGTCCACCCAGCACAGCCTGCAGGCCCCGCACACCCCGCACAGCCTGCAGTGCACCCACAGCCCGCTCAGCCTCTCCCTGCCGATCCACAGCCACCACACCGGCTCCACTGGTCGGGCCGCTCGGGATTACGTTCCGAGACGACGCACACCGCGCCGTCTTCGAGCGTATCTCCCAGCGCTCGATCGTACCCTCCAGGTTTGCACACCTCGCTGACCTAGGACGCCTGGGGGTACTTGAGGGGATGCTCACGTTGTACGACAACGTGGGCTGGCGAGATTTTTTCCAGGTGTCGGCGGATACTTTTACCCGTCCGACACTTGAGGTTTTGAGTTCGATCGCCCGGACCGATGAGGGATGCTCATTCCGGTTTATGGATCGAGAGTGCCAGGTCACTCTCGATATGATGAGAGCATTTTTCTCTTGGCCCGCCGTCCCCAGAGCCGATCGCGGTTATGGCCCCACACATATCCCCCCACCCTCTTTCGACGCCGGTGCCTTCTGGGCACGTATCACGGGTCTCCACGCCGCCTTTGACCCTAATAGGGCCAAGGCCTCGGCCATCGTACATCCCTGCCTTCGCATTGCTCAGCGCCTTATGACGACGACATTTTTGGCCAGATATGAGCCGGGCACGATGTCTACGCCAGAGCTTTACATGCTCTACGCGATGACACGTCCCAGAGCTCTATCTAGGGATGGAGATGAGCTTGTCCCCGCCGTCGTGATCGATATCGCGGCATGGTACTTAGACCGCATCATTGTATCGGTGGGCGCTCGCTCACCGATATGCTGCGGCGGCCTGATTACCTTGCTGGCTCTTATGACCGGCGAGGACTTCCCCGACGACTTGCGACGCGTCCCGGGCCCCACCTCTTTTTCGATAGATGTTATGGCCCGGATGAAGATGCTGCGTCCGCATGGTGAGCGTCACTGGGTCTGGTTGCACGGCCCTTTCGGTGCAGACTACATGATTCTCCCGAGCCCAGCTCGGACCCAGATTGCACCGGCCCACGTTGACTGGCTCCCTGCGATGGATGTCCTCATCCCCGCTGCGTATGTGCTCGAGGCCGAGGAGGCCGAGCAGGCCCACGCTGCCCACGCTGCCCAGGCTGCTCCCGCAGACCCTGCTGCACACCCTGCCGAGCCTGCTGCCGACCCCGTCGACCCTGTGGCCCCTCAGCCTGTTACTGACGTTTCCGCTGCTCTTGACACTTCTGTCCCCACCTCTGCCAGTGTCGAGAGTACTCTTGCTGAGCCCACTTCCACCACTGTCACCACCTCCGAGGCTGTCACCACCACTCCCACCACCACCTCCGGCCCTCTGTCCGTCGAGCCTCTTTGCTCCGCTCTCCCCGAATGCCCGCAGACCTTTGTTGAGAGTGGAGAGCCCTCGTTCGCCGCGGTCGTGGAGACCATGGCTAGCATGATCTCCGCTGGGATTGCGCCTTTTGGTCCACACACTTCCACCCCAGCGGTAGAGTCCTCTGTCTCCACAGCTGCCGTATTCTCCGAGAGCGTCGTGGCGTCTGTCCACACTTTTGTGCCACTGACCTCTCTAGCCGCCTCGCAGCCGCTTTTGTACTCTTCTTTCGCTGCCGCTTTTGTACTCTTCTTTCGCTGCCGCTGCCTCCACTTCTCACCGCCCGCCCCGGCCTCACACTGAGGCCCGGCCCACATTTCCAGGCGCGTCACCTTTCGTCCCCTTCCCTGCTGAGCCCGTTACATACTCCACTCGCGTACGCCAGCCTCGCCCTGCGCAGCCCCGACAGGTGCGTCCCTCTACACCACCCCCGCCCGACACTGTACTGCAGAGCATACGTGCTCTTGAGTTGGCGGTGAGTGGTCTTAGAGGAGACCTTAGGACCCTGTCCTCCACCGTCTCTGCGATGGCTGGACGCTTTGACCTGATCCCTCAGATCCACTACTGCCTGACACAGGTCTTGGAGCGTCTCCCGCGCGTACCCCCACCCACCCAGCAGGTTCCCACTCACACTTCCACACACACTAGACCTGCTTCCACTTCCATGCCCACCCCAGCTCAGCAGCCTGTCCAGCCAGCACCACCCTCACGACCTCCGCCTCAGGACGGAGATGGCGCGGCACCGCCTTCTTAGGCACTCTTGATGCCTTGATCCATTCCTGCCGTTGTGCTGCCCGTCTCTGCTAGGTCCTGATGCACTTTTGTCCACCCCCCCTCCCCTCACTTATTTTGGTATTATATTTTTGATCATATCTTTTTGTGCATATCATATCATATCTACTTGGGATTCTCATTTTGATCACATCTATATATATCTTTTTTGGGAGAGAGGGAGAGTTTTTGGTGCCGCATTTATTTTCATATCACTCCTATCTGTGCATGCATCATTTCCGCATCATATTTTCATTTCTTTATTTTTTCCTTTCATTTTCTTTTTCTTCCCATCATGCATGCATCCTCACTTGCCCCTCACATTACTTGTCTCTCTGTGTGCCACACTTTGCACATTGAGGACACTGTGCCGTTTAGCTTGGGGGAGTGAGTTCTCACGTTCTTTTTCGATTCGACACCTTTATTTTCAGTTTTTCACCCCGTTTTTCACTTCTGCACTCATTTTCATTATTTTTCTTTTATTTTGCCATGCATCACGTTTTTCTTATTTTCCTGTGTGCCGCATTGCATAGTTCTATTTTCCTTTTATCTTTACTTCTTTCTTTTTCATCTCATGCTAGAGATGAATTTTCTGTGATGATGTCTACGTGGAGTTAGCTTATTCTATATGCATGCTATATTTGTCATGTCTTAGATTTCATTTCTGATATCATATGCTATGACTTGCTTTGCATTTAGGAGTAGTAACCCACACTTTTTCCTCATGAAAATGGATGAAATTTTATTATTAGCTAAGCCTGAATATTCATATGTATGCTATCACAGAAAACACACCAAGATTCACGCATTGAATGCCTATATCTGGAGTACGGATTTCTTTTCCTTTATCACTTCTATATGCATGAATTGTACACTTCACTTCAGGATGATTGAATGATGATTAGGTATGATATATCTGGATTAGTTAGCTTTTTTGTGATCGAAACTGAGTAGATTAGATTACCCTGCTGAAGTTGTCGTGCATGTCTTATAGAGTGAGCCGAGAGTTATATTTATTTCTTTCTCCACAAATCTTGAACATCATTTCTCTACTTTTAAAAATCATTGGTGAATCTCCCCTTAGTGATTCTATTTTATGGCATTTCCCCCGCTATTAATTCCTAGCTCCAAACCTCTTATTCTAAAAAAATATAAAAGAGAGAAGAACATTCTTGTATATCATTATCTCTCTCTGAGTTGGGATCATTGTATATATGATTTAAAAAAAAGAGAGAAGAAAAAAAAAGAGAAAAAGAAAAAGAAAAGAGGAAAAATCCTCAATAAAGATCCCATCTCACTTTCTTTCTTTCTTCTTTCTCTTCTTTGCCTTTGGAGCTATATAAAAATGGGGATGTAAATATTTTTGTGCCACCACGCTTATAGATAAGCTTGGGGGAGGGGATCCATTGATGTGTGAGAGAGTGACTACTTGACATTGCACGACAACCTAGGCTAAGTAATATTCTATACTCGGTGAGATTGTTTCTAGCTTTACGAAATCCAGAAATCTAAGCCTAGCGTTCATTTCATGAAATCCGTACTTTTCTATTCTCTCTATTCTATGGTGTGATACTCTTATACTCTAGATAGAAAGCGTTCAATTGAAAAGTGTGTGATCTGAGATTTATATACCGCTTTAGATGATTCAGGCGATGTTAATTTTAAAATTATTCCGTTTTTCATGAGTATACCGTTGTTCGTGGGTTTTCTATTTTCTACTTGCACTATTATACTATGATATCAAAATGAGATACTTTGACATGTATTTCTCACTCGGTGCATGCTATAAGAGTAAGTGAAACCCACGTCCTGAGAAAATGATCTAGCATCCTACCTCTTTCCTACTTTCTTTCTTTCTTTCTTTATTTTCATTTGGTTTTCATTCTTCTTCGTTTTTCATTTTTTTTCGTTTTTCGCCGTTTTCGTTTTCCAAATCCACCGGGTTCGCCTTTTACTTATCTTCCTCGAGGACGAGTAAGAGGCAAGCTTGGGGGATTTTGATCACTCCTTATTTTACACCCTTTTTCCGCATGTTTGCATGCCATTTAGCTCGCCCAAATCACGTTTTTCACGATATATCGACGATATTGCGATGCTTTTCACGATTTGTTGTTTTTGTCGCATTTCAGGTGATTTGGCGCGATTAGGAGTGATCTCGGGATGCGCTTACTCTAGACGGCCACCGACGACCTCCCCGAGGGGTATTTTGCTGTTGGAGAGGAGCGGGAGAAGAATGGACGTCGCAGGAGCGACGAGGAGGCCAAAATAAGCAGAATGGGCATTTTTTGTGTCTCACTCGGCCGAGTGGAGGAGCCACTCGGCCGACCAGCGAGACACTGCTCGGCCGACCCGTTCAGACATGATTTCCATGTGTACTCGGCCGAGCGACGGAGACCACATCGGCCGAGTGACGATACCACGTCCGCCCGAGTGGCGCCCAGACGAAGCCCCTCCAAAATATCGAAGTTACTGTTTTTCGGCCATCTGAGCTTCAGAAGACCCACTCGGCCGAGTGGTAAACCACGTCCGCCCGAGTGCAGTGAAGCCATCGGCCGAGTGACGATAGCTCACTCGGCCGAGCCGCCCCCGAACTGAAGACCCCTGAAGCCCCCGACTTACTGGAAAATTGACGGGGTTTTCACTCGGCCGAGCGACTTTTGTCACTCGGCCGAGTGCGATGCGCTGCCTGTAGCGAAATTTACGGAAAACAGGCTGTGCAGGGGCATTTTGGTCAGGATTTTTGGACGATTTTGAGGGCTATTTAAGCCCTGTTTTTACCCTAGTTTTGGGAGCCATCTCTTAGATTTTTTGCAGCTTTTTGAGACTACTTTTTGCTTTATTATTTGTAATTGGAGAAGAGGGAAAACTTGGATTTTTGTTGGATTAATTGAAGAACTACATTGGTTTGCATCTCTCTTCCCCAAAAACTCTATTTTTATTGTTTATATCATTGTTGTGATGAATTCCATTGCCTATTTCATTGATTATTTTTGTGCTATCGCTATGATTTGTGAGTAGTCTCCACGTCTTGGGGCGTGGGGATGAACCCTACAAGCCCAATTTCGTATTTGCGATAAATTGGTAGAAATTGTGCTAGAATCAATAATTAGAGATTAGATTGGGATCGAATTACTACGGATAGCTAGGTATTCATATCAATTGGGATTTGCAAGAGATTGGATCCCAATTTGATAGGAAGCCCTAGAAATCCGAATTGGGTTGGAATCGGATTTTCGAAGTATCGGTTTGCAAGAGATTGGACCGATACTAGGATTTCCGGTTGCAATTCCGTGCCGATACTCGTTTGCAAGAGATTGGACGGGTAGGAACTATCTCAATCTAGATCGTGGACCGAGTTTGCAAGAGATTGGGCTCGGTGCACGATTGAACGATGATGTTGATCCTAATGCTAGCTTTCCTAGGCTAGGGTTTGCAAGAGATTGGACCCGACCCTAGGATAGCTATAGACCGGCAACAGCGCGAGAGCGTGAGCTTGGTTCTACATTCAGTTGCAACTAGTTCATCCAAATTCTCATTCTAGCAATTTTGATACCGACGAACCACATTTATGAAATACGGTGAGTAGCGGGGATTCCCCATTCCCTAGACGTTCTTTATTTGATTTGATATTTCGCACATTTGTCTGACGATTGTGACAGGATCACCCAAGGCAATTTTCTCTATTCTTAAATAGCCAGTTTGATTAGAAGCAAGCACGGTCATTCGTCCTCCCTGTGTTCGATACCCACTCGCCGCTATACCGTGCGCTTGCGGTAAAACTACAACCGTTCTTTGGGTGTATACTCAGGACCGACCAGAGGCCAGGGTGGTGGTTATGCCAGGATTCAAGCCTAACCAGCCAGCTCAGTTCAAGAGGCCAGGAGGGCCTATTCAGAAGACTTGCCATTTCTGCGGCAAGATCGGGCATATCAAGGATCAGTGTAGGAGATTCCTGGGCCAGTGTGTTGTCTGTGGAGATCCTACCCATACCATGAAGGATTGTCCGAGGTCGAAGCAGCCTTGGAAGGCACCTGTTGCAGCACAGCCGTTGCAGCAGAGAGCGTTTGTTCCTGATGGACGTGGAGCAGCTTTTGTTCCACAAAGGCAGGCTTTTCAGCAGGCTTTTCCGCCGAGGAGGCAGGCTTTTCTGATGACCGCTGTGGAGAGCGAGGCTGTGGATGAGGTTATCACAGGTAATCCTCAATCTAGCTGTTACTTTCCTAGTTAGTTTTGATTGTTAGATTATGTTGTTTGCTTGAACATGATTGTTTGCTAGACTAGGTTTGATTGTTAAATTGCTTGTTAGGTGTGGTTTTGGTGTGCACATTTCCTGCATGAGTTCTCTTTGACTCTGGTGCATCGATGTGCATTATTTCTCGGAGCTTCGTGGAGAAGCATTCCTTGTCGACGTCCCCTCTTTCCAAGAGTTGGAATATCGTCACAGGAAATGGCGTGGTCTTGGTGCATCATGGTTGCAATTCTTGCTCGTTGGTGGTTTGTGGACATGAGCTTTACGCTGATTTCATTGTCCACGACATCATCAACTATGATGCGGTCCTTGGGATGGATTGGCTTGCGAGCTTCTATGCTACGATCGACTGTCGGAGGAAGAAGGTGGTGTTCGAGATTCCCGGACATCTAGTATTTGAGTTCAGCCGAGGTAGCAGCTCGCTTGGTCCTGTCAGATTTCGGGCCAGGCCGGTGGAGATTGTGGCTATGCAGATGGAGCTGGAGAGGCCAGCGGTTGTGCGGGACTTTGATGACGTCTTCCCCGAGGAGATGTCTGGATTACCACCTGATTGAGCTTTAGAATTTTCTATTGATCTTATTCCGGGAGCGCAACCGATTTCGAAGGCGCCATATCGTATGGCACCCGCTGAGTTGGAGGAATTGCGGAAGCAGCTGGATGAGCTTTTGCAGAAGGGTTATATCAACCCTAGTGTGTCTCCGTGGGGAGCACCGGTGCTACTGGTGAGGAAGAAGGATGGTTCACGTCGCATGTGCGTAGACTATCGGGAGCTGAATGCGGTGACCATCAAGAATAAATACACGTTGTCTCGCATCGATGATATTTTTGATCAGCTTGGAGGTTCGAGGGTGTTTTCGAAGTTGGATTTGAGGAGTGGTTACCATCAGTTGAAGGTGAAGAAGGATGATGTTCCAAAGACAGCGTTCAGGACGAAGTATGGACACCACGAGTTTGTGGTTATGCCTAGGGCTGTTGACGAACGAGCTTGAACGAGCTTGAACAGTGTGCTTGGTTTTGTTCATGAACAAAATCCATGTTCAAGCTCTGTTCGTTTACTAACCGAGCTCTAAAAGCATGTTCAAGCTTGTGTGTTAAGCTTACCGAACGAACGTAAATGAACATAAACGAACGTAAACCGAGCTTACCGAACGAACGTTCTGTTCATTAACAAGACTTATCGAGCTTGTTCGTGAACATGTTCGGGAACGTGTTAACAAACACACAATCAATCTTGTTCATGAATAGATTTGCAAACAAACGAACGAACAATGGCAATGGACCAAAAGAGAGCTGGGAGCCTGCGAGTCTAGGAGTGGGAAGCTGGGAAGTTGAAGAGGTGGATGTGTTTAATTCAATTTGAAGAGGTGAGTGTTTAATTTTAATTTTAGTTCACTCAAGCCCTTGTTCACGAACACTTAACGAGCTTATTCACGAACATCACTTAACGAGGTTGTTCACGAACACTTAACGAGCTTGTTCACAAACATCACTTAACGAGCTTGTTCACAAACACTTAACGAGCTTGTTCATGAACACTTAACGAGCTTGTTCACGAACACTTAGCGAGCTTGTTCATGAACATAAATAAACAAACATAGTTATGTTCAAGCTCTGTTCGTTTACTAACCGAGCTCTAAAAATCTGTTCAAGCTTGTTCATTAAGCTTCCCGAACGAACGTAAACGAACATGTACCGAGCTTGTTCACGAGTAGTTCGTCGAACATTCTGTTCGTCAACAGCCTTAGTTATGCCTTTCGGTGTAACCAATGCACCCGCAGTTTTCATGAATCTGATGAATCTGATCTTCTACGATTTTTTGGATAAGTTTGTCGTTATCTTTATTGACGACATTCTGATCTATTCAAAGTCGGAGGAGGAGCATGCATCGCACTTGAGGACGGTGTTGGAGATTTTGAGGAAGCATCGGTTGTATGCTAAGTTTTCGAAGTGCGAGTTTTGGCTGGACAGAGTTGCTTTTCTCGGGCATGTGGTGACTGGAGATGGTATTTCAGTGGATCCCGAGAAGATCAGGGCCATCAGAGAGTGGCCTGTTCCGCAGTCAGCATCTGAGATCAGGAGTTTCCTGGGGCTTGCTAGTTATTATCGGCGTTTCATTAAGGACTTTTCCCGTATTGCTGAGCCGATGACCAGATTGACGCGGAAGGATGTACCTTTTGTTTGGTCGGGTGATTGTGAGAATGCTTTTGGTGTTCTGAGGGAGAGATTGACGACTGCCCCTGTTCTTGCTGTACCTGATCGCAGTGGAGGATTCGAGATCTTTTGCGATGCTTCTGGCAAGGGTCTCGGTTGTGTTTTGCATTAGCATGGACATGTAGTGGCTTATGCATCTCGTCAGCTCAAGGTTCATGAGAAGAATTACCCGATGCATGATTTGGAGTTGGCTGCTGTTGTGTTTGCTCTTAAGATTTGGAGGCACTTCCTGCTGAGTGAGAAAGTGAAGATCTTCACCGATCACAAAAGCTTGAAGTATATTTTCACTCAGAAGGAGCTCAACATGCAACATCGTCAATGGTTGGAGCTCATGGCGGATTACGAGATTGATTTGCAGTATCACCCTGGCAAGGTGAATGTGGTTCCTGATGCGCTGAGTAGGCTTCCGGTGGTGATGATGTTGACCTCGCAGCGGAGATTGCAGCAGGATTTTTGTGAGTCTGGTGTTGAGGTCGTTCTTCCTGGGGAGGCCTCTTCGTTGATGAGTATGCATATTCAGTCGACGATCGTGGATCGGATCAAGGCTGGCCAGGCTGAGGATCCAAAGCTGGTGAAGATTCGGGAGCAGGTGGAAGCCGGTCTGCGAACTGACTTTTTGATTCATGAGGATGGCTCGCTGAGGTTTGGAGCTAGGTTGTGTGTGCCAGCTAGGGATATTAGAGAGGAGTTGATGGTGGAGGCACACAGTTCGCTGTATTCTGTGCATCCTGGTGGGACCAAGATGTACAAGTATCTTCGTCTGAACTATTGGTGGCATGGTATAAAGAGGAGTGTGGCTCGGAGTGTAGCCAAGTGCTTGGTTTGCCAGCAGGTAAAGGCGGAGCATCAGCGTACGACAGGGTTGCTACAACCGCTTCCGATTCCGGAGTGGAAATAGCAACACATCACTATGGATTTCGTGACTGGACTACCTCGGAGTCCGAAGTAGAATGACGCGATTTGGGTGATCGTAGATCGGTTGACCAAATCTGCGCACTTCATTCCATTTCGAGTAGGACAGTCCACTGAAGCGCTAGCAAGGAGATACATGGAGGTAAATTCTTTTACTCTCCGTTTCTATTTCCTTTTCCTAGTTTGGATAGTGATGTAACGTGAATCGTGCATGAGGTCGTACGACTTCACGAAGTCCCCGTGAGTATCGTGTCGGACAGAGACACGAGGTTCACATCTCAGTTCTGGCAAAGTTTACAGAAGAGTTTGGGTACGCGTCTGAGTTTCAGCACGGCGTACCATCCGCAGACGGATGGCCAGTCCGAGAGGACGATTCAGATATTGGAGGACATGCTGAGGGCGTGCATGTTGGATTTCAAGGGTTCGTGGGAGGACCATCTACATCTGGTAGAGTTTTCCTATAACAACAGCTTCCAGGCGTCCATTGGCATGGCGCCTTTCGTCGCATTGTATGGGAGGAAATGTCGATCGCCATTGAGTTGGGATGACGTTGGAGATCGGGAGTTGTTGGGACCTGAGATGATCGTGGAGGCTGTGGATGTTGTCAGGAACATTCGGGAGAGGTTGAGGATTGCTCAGGACCGTTTTAAGCATTGGGCGGATGCTAAACGCCGTCCTTTGGAGTTTCAGCCGGGCGACCATGTGTTTCTGAGGATTTCCCCGAATCGTGGAGTGATTCTCTTTGGGAAGCGAGGGAAGTTGAGCCCGCGATACATTGGACCGTTTGACATACTGGAGAGAGTTGGCGAGGTAGCTTACCGCTTAGCCTTGCCGCCATCTTTGGAAGGAGTTCACAATGTTTTCCATGTGTCGCAGCTTCGTCGATACATTAGCGACCCATCTCATGCTGTGGATTTCTCGAAGATTACCGTTCGCCCTGATATGACGTATGACCAGCAGCCAGTGCAGATTCTGGACAGGCGTCAGAAGTCACTTCGGAACAAGGTTGTTAATCTTGTGAGGATGATGTGGCGACACGGCTCGCCAGGAGAGTCTACTTGGGAGAATGAGGATGAGATGCGAGAGCGTTTCCCACTTTTGTTCCTGGACACGTGAGTGTTGGGAAATTCCGAGGACGGAATTTTTCTTAAGTTGGGGAGGATGTAACGACTGGTTTTCATGTATCTGGATTATTTATATTATATATATGTTTTGGTGGATTTTCTCCTTATCGTGGTTTTCGTCTCCGTAGCTTTCACTTTCGATCGTTTCGTCGTGTTTTCCTAGCTTCTTCCGTTGATCGTCGATTTCGGAGTAAGTCATTCGTGACGGGCTTCATATCGGTCATATCTTATTGTTAGATCAAGCCTAGGAGTCTTAGGAATCGATCCCGGAGCTTCGCGCTCCATTTCGGAACTTTCTGTGCACGTTAGCCGGTACAAGAAGGGGAACCGACCGACTAGATGACGATTTAGTCGGTCGGCAAACCTTCATGGACCGACTAGTGGGCTTTTATAATTATTCAGGAGTTACTGTTTATCGTTATTCGGTCTAAGAACATTTTTCGACCGACTAGGTTGCAAACTAGTCGGTCAGCAATCGTTCTTTAACCGACTAGCTCTATGATCATTTTTGATACCAAGTACTATTCATTCTTAGTCGGTCTAAGAACGTTCGTCGACTGACTAGATGAGAAACTAGTCGGTCAGTAGTTGTTCTTTGACCGACTAAATCTAAATCCTATTTTTCGTCAAGAGTTACTGTTTACACTTGTCGGTCTGCGTTGGTCAACCGACCGACTAGTTCCCAAACTAGTCGGTCAGAGGTTGCTTTTTGACCGACTAATCAGTGTCGAACCCCTAATATCTGGGCAGCCGCCAGCTCTTCCTATTTAAACCCCCCAAACGTTTTTCTTTTCTTCTTTCATTTTCTCCTGAGCCTCTTTCTTCCCCAAATCATCATCCATCTAACCCTAGCCCTCCTCCTTCATCAAGAGCTCCTCTCCCTCTCCATTTTGGCCGGCCACCACCTCTAGGTCGCCGGAAAACCCCCAAAACCCCCAAAACCCCATTTCTCCAGATTTTCTCCTCATTTCCAGATCTGAACCCTAGGTTCCCCGGATCGTTTCTTCCGTCGCCGTGCTTGCTCGGCATCGTTCTTCCGCTAACGATTCGGTAATAACTCGATCCTATAGAGTTCTCTTAACCCATTTGTGTTTTTGTGAAACCCTAATAAAAAATGGATGTTGTTTGATGATTGTTTCTCCTTAACAGCGACTTTCCCCGTAGATTAGCACTTGCGAGACGAACCTTCGTGATCGTCATCCTCGTTGCTAGGCAAGTGAAACTTGCCACTTAGGGTTTTGGGCCATGTCTTAGGCCATTTGCTTGTTGTAGGCGTAAAAGAGACTAGGCGACGAAATGATACTCGCCTAGGCGCAATTTCAGGAACTAGCTTGACAACGAAGCTAGATCTGTCATTTATCATGTTGCATAACTACCATGTCATGTTTAATTTTAATTAACGGTACGCGAATTAATTGTCATCCATGCTATCCATGTTGAATGTCGCATTCGTAGCACACGCTACAATACTTGTGTTTCCTGGCTCGTGTTCCAGAAGCAGGCCACGTGAGTTGGTTAATAGCCAATGCCCGATCTACTTGTTTCCGGCTAGGCACCTGCGTTGCAGGCATAACCCTATGCCATACGTGTTAAACACTTCCTGGCTCGTGATCCAGAAGCGAGCATTCCGTGTTCGGGGTAATGCCCTGGCTCAATACACGTGGAGGGGTAGGGATAAGCGGTCACCTGAGCTTACGAGTTGGCCCGATCAGTCACTCTAGCCAGCAGACGAAATCTCTGTGCACAACTTCTTTACTTGACGTGTTTACTTGACGTGATCACTTGACGTGAACCACTTGAATTGTACTTGTCCATATTTTACTTGTAAAACTTGTTATCCATGACATACTTGCTACTTGCTACTTGTACTTCCCTTTACTTGTCACTTCCATACTATACTTGCCATGTCATGCATCATACTATAACTGCTAGGTTGTTAGTGTACTTTCCTTTCAGTTTCCGTGTCCAAGTCTTTTAGACTTGCTGACATGTGCCCCTTTACTCTTTTGGGTGACACATGTTAGATCCCGAGCCTGAGAGTGCTGCGGAGGACGTGGTGTTCGCTGACGCTGAGTTGGAACCTGCGTTTGTTGAAGAGTACGAGGACACGGGCGATCAGTCGTAGAGGCTGTTTGTGTTCTTCGTGTTAGACTGTTTTTGTTGTCGGTGCGTGGCACCAATACTCTGTTTATGTTTGTCTTTGTTTGGCCTTGTTCTGGGCCTTTAGACTCTTTATTTTAGCCTGGTGGCTTTTCTGGATGTTGAACTTAATTTTTAATGTTGGACAATGCTGAGATTTGAGATTTTATTTCTGTCTCTCTTGTGTTATTATTGTTGTTCCGTTTGTGGTTACAGGGACCTACTTATGTTTATTGACGCTTATCAGGTTTGGGGCTTCACAGCTCCACTCCCGTGCGGACCTTTTCACGTCTCGCCTCCATTTTAAGGAAGCGGGGCGTGACAGTTGGCTACGTTAAAATTCTTATCTATATATCTGTTGACAGATGGGTTTTGCCTTCCAGTAAGGTGAGGTCACCTTCGATGAGAGGACTATTCGCCGGCGTAGAAATGGGACCCATGGAGAGGTGACCCCGGGTCGCAGGGAGCATAGACTAAGCTATCTGATTGATGGTCGCCCTAGATTCGCGATATCTCCATTGATCTGCATCATAGGAAAATCGTCAGGAGGTCGGGGCTAGTGTCCGACCGACTCCTCTCTAACGCTCAAGTCAGTTACACGTGGAAGAAAACTGTAGAGTGGAGAGTGTAAAATATTGTAAATAGCATTTTGATACTTTCTGTTAGGATCTGGACACCCTTTCTTCATTGGTCTCTGGAGTATTCTCCCCCTGCCTTGTAACTTCCCACTTATGAAGTGGCCTCATTGGCGTAACCGCCACCATTAATTTAGCCATTAATTGCTTAATTCATGGCTATTGTAGTGAGCCATGATGTAGTTGTAACCACCCTTCATTAGTGGCTCTTCGTGAAGGAAGTGTGGGTTGACTCGTTCAAGCCAGGAGCTATGGATCGTGGGCCGGCGTGGCGATGGCCTAACAATGGCAGGCCACATTGATGTAACAATGGCCCCCACCGCTCGACCTCAACCGCTGTAAAGGTTGAGATTGGGTGAGGTGATAAGCATGAAGAAAAAGTAACTTTGGTCGGATAGTCAGGTGGCTCACAAGGAAAGTAACCTCTCGACTTATGGCTGAGACGGAGTTAGGTCGGCAAACAAGGGATACTGCCTCTCGACCTACAGTTGACGTCGAGCTATGTCATCAGATCAGTTGTGACGACTTCAAAGTAAGACCCTCATTCATGTAGTCGGCCAGGGGATGGCAGTAATGCCCTGACCGCCCGGCCCGACCTGGTTTTGACCAGGCCCGACCCGGCCCGCAGCCGGGTCGGGGCAAGCTTGGGCTTTGTATATGCCCCTGCCCGCCCCGGTAAACTATAGAGGTTCTAAAAAACCTTACTATTTTGGTGCGGCCCATGCAGTCAGCGAATAACCCATAACTCATACTCTATTCCACGGTTGTCCTAATTAGGCCAATTCACAATTCCAAATTACCAAATAAATCAAAATTCTCCCAATTCACAAATAAAATTTTTATTTGGGATTCATATGGATGGCACTAATGACCTGACCCGACCGGCCCGACCCGGTTTTGGTAAGAAAGAACCCGCCCCGCCCCGGCCCGCGACCTGCCCCGCCCCGGCATGTAGATGAGTCGGGGCAAGCTTGGGTAGTTAAATACCCGCCCCGCAATATTGCCATTCCTGATTCGGCCCCAATCGTTTAACTCGCTTGGCCCATGAGGAATCGACCCTTGATCGTATAGTCATTCGTTTGGTGGTAAGAGGGCAGCCCCTTGGCTTATGTCGGACGAAAATCATTCGGTGGCGAGGGGGTGGCCACCGGCTTACATCCGACGAGGATCGTTCGGTGGCGAGGGGCGTGACCCCTCGGCTTATGTCGGACGAGGATCGTTCCGTAGCGAGGGGTGTGGCCCCTTGGCTTACGTTCGACGAGGATCGTTCAATGGCAAGGGGATTGGCCCCTTGGCTAACATCCGATGACGAGAGTTGTTCGGTGGCGAGGGGGTGGCCCTTGGCTTACGTCCGATGACGATAGTGGCTCGGTGGCGAGGGGGTGGCCCTTGGCTTACGTCCGAGGACGATAGTCGTTCGGTGGCAAGGAGGTGGCACCTCGGCTTACGTCCGACGACGAGGGTTGTTCGGTGGCCCCTCGTCTTACGTCTGATGAGAGGGCCATTCGGTGGCGAGGGGCGTGACCCCTCGGCTTACATCTGATGACGAGGGCCATTCGATGGCCACCCCACTTATGTCTGATGACGAGGGATGTTTGGTGGCAAGTGGGGTGGCCCCTTGGCTTATGTCTGATGACGAGGGTCGTTTGGCGGCAAGGGGCATGGCCCCTCGGGTTACGTCCGATGAAGACGGTCGTTCGGTGGCGATGGGGTGGCCCCTCAGCTTACGTCCAACGACGAGCATCGTTCAGTGGTAAGGAGCATAGCCTCTCGGCTTACGTCTGACAGCGAGGGTCGTTCGGCGGCGGGGCATGGCCCCTCAGCTTACGTCCGACGACGAGGGTCGTTCGGTGGGGGGTATGGCCCCTCGACTTACGTCTGATGACGATGGTCGTTTGGTGGCGAGGGGGTGGCCCCTCGGCTTACTCTAACAACGAGTATCGTTTGGTGGCAAAGAGGGTGGCCCCTTGGCTTACATCTGATGAAGAGGGTCGTTTGGTTCGAGGAGGGTGGCCCCTCTGCTTACGTCCGATGACGAGGGTCATTTGGTGGCGAAGAGGTGGCCCCTTGGCTTACATCCGACGAGGATCGTTCGGTGGCGAGGGGATGGCCCGCGGCTTATGTCCGATGAGGGTCGTTCGATTGTCGAGTGGGTGGACCTCGTCTTACATTCAATAACGAGGGGCGTTCAGTGGCGAGGGGCATGGCCCGTCAGCTTACGTCCGACGACAAGGATCATTCGGTGGCAAGGGACACTGCCCCTCGGCTTTCGTCTGACGACGAGGGTCGTTCGACGGTGAGGGGTGGCCCCTCATCTTACGTCCGATGACGGTCTTTCTCGATTGTCTAATGTGGCCACTTGCCTTGCTAATTGGAACTTTTGTGGAGATGATTAGCATCTGATGGAGAAGCATCATCGAGCTTTGAAATGAAGAAGCTCGGTCAACAGAATTGAGCTCGGTGAGTTGGTACAGAGATCGAAGCTTAAATAAGTCTCGGACAAAGTTCAGATGCATGTATGGAGGTTGGCCTCTCAGATCTTGGATCTCAAGAAGCAGCTCGGCACGGTCGTGCCTTAAAAGAGAAGCCAAGCTTGGTGATGGTGAAGAGCAGATCGCAAGGAGTTTTGCAAGCATGTAAAGAAAATAAATTATTTGAGCAATATATCACCTGATCATCGGGGAGATGGAGCCTGACGGACCCTACTCGGCATGCTCCCTAGGGTAGAATGCATGTTTGATAAGCGGCAGCCTGCTCTTGGTAAGGACATGCTTCAGCATCATGAATTTGGCATGAGCTTGGGCTTGGTAGTCGCTCCTCAGCGGAATTTCGTCGAACATTTGGCCTACAAATCGACCCGACCTTTCAATGCATCTCGAGGTAATCGCAAAGCTTGGAAGGAAGTAGAGGCAAATCAGCAAGCTTGCCCACTTGTCAGTTGGGAATCTCTGGATCGCATTTGCGTGCGTCAATGAGGGACCCTAATCTCGCATGAATTTGCTCGAGTAGAAAATCGATGGGAGCATACAGACTCTCTAGCTGAGGATGTCTTCGGCTTGTTGACAAGATGCAGATGTGGATAAAACTAGTGCCATTGTCGGTATGTGATTCGACGTGGGGGTTTTGAGAATCGGTTGCGGGGGGGATTCTTTGCAGTGTCGTTGTTGTGTCTATATTTTCCATGTTTTTACCATGCATTCCCATGTCGTTTCGATCGCCCGAATCCATATTTTCGTATTATATCGCGCATTTCTCGATATTCTTAATCCTTTCAATGTTTTATGTGTTTTCAGGGAATTTGACGCGATTCGGAGCTATACGGGGTTTTGGACACAACGTCGACGCCAAAGCTCGCCTCGCCTTACCACGTCGACCCAAGGAGGCCAATGAAGTGAAGAAGAGAAGGAGAATAGAAGTGAAGAAGAGAAGAGAGGAGAAGAAGAGAACAGAAGAGGATCCATAATATCATGTTTTTCCCAGGTCGCTCGGCCGAGCACATCATGCGCACGGCCGAGCTGTGACACCAAATGGAGCGTATGATGCGCTCGGCCGAGCTGTGACACCAAATGGAGCGACCAAGGTTTCGAAGGGGTGCTCGGTCGAGCGACTTGGTTGCTCGACCGAGCGACCAAGCTCGCTCGGCTGAGCCAGCTCTCAGAGGAGCACAGGTCTGAAGGCCAATATCTCTGTTAAAATCGGAGTTCATTAATTTGGCCGAGCGACCAGCTCTCTCGGCCGAGCCAGCTCTCAGAGGCACCCAATTTTGAAGACCATTTCTCAGGGGCGCTCGGCCGAGCGACCATGTCGCTCGGCCAAGCGCTAGGACGATAGACACTAATTTTGCTCTTCTTATTAGGTTTTGGGTTGGTTTTGTTGTAAAACCCAAACCCAATTGACTTTTGTATAAATGGTGGACAACTTTTAGAGTATGTTAAGCTTTATTTTTCTGTAGCTAAACACTTAGAGCCATTTTGAGCTCTCTCTTTTGCTAATTTCTTTTGCAATATATTTACTTGTTTGTAGTTGGATTTCTCTGATTTCTTTAGCATTGCTCTTATATTTCTTACCCTCTCTGTTGAAATTGATTTCATGCAATTTGATCGAGTAGATATGCATATCTCTATTGTTATCATATTTAAATCTTTTGACATGCTAGATTAGTGGGTTTCTAGGGCTTAGGGAGGATCCCTAGGAGCTTAGGGATTGGATGATAGGTTCGATCTTCGTTGGACGAATCTAGGGTCTCCCTATGGTGATTTGAACAAGGGTTTTGGGGGATTAGCCTCAGGATTGGAGGACCGCGGAAGCGACTCCATATCCTTGGGAGAATTCCCATGAATCTGATTTAGGACTAGTAGCCGTTTTCCGGGGGCTCACACTCATGAGGGTGGCACGAGAGCCGGGGGCGACCACTAACCCTCAATCTGCTTACCGATGACTACGAAAGTAGCCCGACGGCTAGAATCAACCACGGGATGGCATCACATTCTGTAGAGTATGCGAGTGCCTATGGATTGTGAGGCGGGAACCAAGTGTCAAGTGTAATGCACGCATTCCCTTATAAAGTCGATAGCAAGAGCACGGCCCTGTATAGGGATTCGTTACACGAGCGTGAAAACGGAAGTCTAACGCCCGTTCCCATCTCCGAATGTGACACTCCTACCCTAATCCATCGTCCGACGGAAGACCAATTGACCCGAAATCCATTACTGAATGCTCTAGCGGGGAATCCCGAGACGTTTGATATTTAGTTAATTCCACTTCTCTCAACCAACTTAACAAATCACACGTGACAACCCCGACCACACATTCTCCTCCTTCCACTAAAAGGTAAGCGTTAAATGACCGCCTCTCTAGAGTTCAACATCCTATACATACTATAACGCACCGTCCACTTGCGGTGTTCTCGTTTGTGCACCGCAGGCAAGGAGCAAGTTTTTGGCGCCATTGCCGGGGAGGCAATAGTTTAATTTAGCTTTTGGTTGGAGAGTGTTGGTTCCATCCACACTCGACACCCCACCACTTGTTTTATTTTTCTTTTTTGTTCTCTTATTTCTATCTTTTCTCCTTTTTGCTGACGAGTTCCATAATTCTTGAGTGCTTCTTCTCTGCGTGCTAACATCCCTCCTCAGATTACCCTCGTTCGAATGTCTTACATTCGGAGGACTCCAATGTGCCGGCGAGTCTTCCTTGCCCAAGACCCATATTGGAGGGAGCATCCTCAATATGCCTTAGACAGGATGTTAGACTATGTGAGATCTACTGGCTCTTTAGTCGTCAAAGCCATTCATGAAGCCGAATTTGAAGTCATGAACTACATCCCGGAACAAGTCCACTTAGGTGCTCTCGAGGACGATGTATACGTTAGCGTCGAAGGGGACACACTCTCATTCTAGATCAGGGATATCCCACAGGCCAACTCCTACGAAACACCAAACGAGGTATCCCTTCTAACTACTTTGAATAACATTGTGGATCATGACAGGAGCCCACCTGCACTACGGGTGGGTCAGCCCCCCTAGCAGACGGGTCTGAACCCGCCCGTACTGCGGGCGGGTCAGCCCGCCCGCCAAGCGTGGGTCAGCATGCCCGCAAGGGGCGGGCTACGCCAGATTGAGCTGGGCATGCCCATCTGGCAGGTGGGCCCCACCTGCGGAGCCCACAGTCCAACAAACCCTAGGGGGTTGTGACGGCTGCAATTTTAGCCGATTTGTGACTTTTTTCTCAACTTTGAACAATTGTTTGCGGGGTCAAACAAAGTCAAAATTCATCGTTGTTTGTTTCTATGTGTTCACCGTTCATATCTCTTCGAAATGATACGTTGTATCACTTCTGAAGCTCAACGGTGAGTGAGATTAAATTAATTGAAGTTTAGCCTTTAAGAAAGGCAAACTAACTTAATTAATCCTCATATTCATTCATGTCCCACATTGCTTGTGCGACGAGCAAGGTGGTCCAGCTCCCTATATAAATAGGGGTCGACACCCTTTAGGAAACTTGGACCAAGTCTCTGAATTGAGTGTTGAGTATTGATTCCCTGGATTTGGTTTTGGATGATGAGCAAACATAAATATCTCGTACTAACTGTTTGTGAGCACAGTTTGGAGATCGTCGCCAAAAGAATACGTACATCAAAAGCGACGTCTCAAGACTTCTCAATACGCGTGATCGTGTGCCCAAAGCTTCGTTGAAGCCCAAGGAGTTTATTGAAGTCAAGAATGAAGATTGAAGCTTTGAAGACGGTTCGTCAATGTATTATTTATTGTCTTCTAGCTTCATAGATTAGAATGTTAAGCCTTGAGTAGGACTTACTTAATAATCTTCATTTCACTCATATCTTAGAGCTAGGATTATCATAGAAGCCATTAGAAACTTTTCCGAAGCCTATCGCTTCTTCCCTCGGCTTCTAGTGCATGTTAGTTGGTTCAAGAAGAGTCACCAACCGACTAGATGACGATCTAGTCGGTCGGCAACTCTACATGAACCGACTAGATGCCTTGCTAAATTCAGCTCATTCCATGTTGATCAATTAGTCGGTCATAGAAGGTTCACCGACCGACTAGATGACGATCTAGTCGGTCAGGAGTCCTTCTCAGAACAACTAGTTGTGTTCAGTCTTTTTCAGCCTGAGCTACTGTTTCGAGTTAGTCGGTCAAAGAACGTTTGTCGACCGACTAGTTGAGAAACTAGTCGGTCAGTATTTGTTCTTAAACCGACTAAGTCAACTTGAAGTCAGCCTATTCTATTTCGACTGTTAGTCGGTCAAAGAACATTCATCGACCGACTAGTTGTGAAACTAGTCGGTCGGCAAGTCTTCTTAGACCGACTAGTTGTCATCTCCTGTACTTCGACCTTTTGGCTGTTCAACCGTCAGTCGGTCTACGTTGTATCACCGACCGACTAGTTAATGAACTAGTCGGTCAGTGATCCTTCTTTGACCGACTAGTCTTGTTCAGAATAGAGCCATTGGGAACTTTTCCAACACGGTTTTCCTTGCCTCTATAAATACAAACTTGATTCGTTTGAGGCAAGGTTAGAGGTCCATTATCCAAGTATTTTCAGACCTAAGAGAAGAGTTTTCTTAAGCTAATTCCAAGCTCTCTCTTCCTCACAAGAATCTCTCCCTTCACTCCTTGAGCCAATATCCTCAAGAGAGATTCTCTCCATTGTGAGCCATTCAAGCCAAGGGCTTTGAATCCAAGGACACCAATCTCATCCTAGCCCCCTATTGCTGTCCATCTTGGTTGAGCTAGGGCTTGGTGTCATCATCTTCCCCAAAATCCTTCTTGCCATAATATTTGGTAAGTTCTCTCAAGGCATAGGATTTTGTAGGTAAGTGTTTATTTCATTTCAATCGTTATTTGAATTGTGTCTCTCGGTTGTGAGAGAGGGTGTGATCCCAGTTTGTGGGAGTCACATGTTATTTGTATGATTTGGTCTTGTGAAGGGTTTTCACAAGAATTTCATAGTGCTAAATCTTGGGTTAGAGGTTTCTAACTCAAGTATCCGGAGGGGATCCGGGTGGTTGGGACGTAGGATCACTGGGAACAAGTCGGGGAAACTTGGGTGGATCCGAACCCGTTACATGCTTTGTTTGCGTATGTTTAATTCTTGTTGATTGTTGTTGCCACATTAACGGAGTATGTTGAGCCCGTCGAACAAGATTTCGTGAAGTGGACTACCGAGGAGGTCACCGCGGAGGTAAGCAATGCCAAGGCGATGAATGCCTTGCAATGTGCGTTGGAGCCCGAAGACTTCAACAAGATATGCACATGTAAGAGTGCATATCAAGTATGGAACCAACTCCTCATCTTGCACGAAGGAACGAGTACGGTAAAAGATTCTAAACTCGTTGTCGCTAACAAAGAGTTTGAGTTGTTTCACATGGAACAGGGTGAAACCATGAAGGACTACTATGCTCGCTTCGTGGACATTTCCAACGAATTGGAAGATCTTGGAAAGGTCTACACCCAAAAAGAGAAAGTCGCGAAGATTATTGACGGACTTCCCTCTTGTTGGGAAAAGCGTACCTTCGCCATCGAGGAAGGTAACGATATGAATAAATATATCGTTGTTCAATTAATGGGTACCTTGTTGTCTTACGAGGTACGCAAGGAAAGCAAGATCAAGATGAAGGAGAAGATGAAGGCATACTTGAAGCAAGACGAGCCAAAGAAAAAGGCGATTGCATACAAGGCCGCTCCATCTACCGATGATGAAGAATCGGAAGAAGAATTGGACATGGAAGCTTTGGCCGATTTGGCAAAGAAGTTCAACCGATTCTTCCGACAAGGTAAGTTGAAAAGTAAATCAAAATTTATTTCGCCTAATGCTTCTACTCCCGTGTGTTATAAATGCAACAAGCCAGGACATATCAAGCCGGATTGTCCTCTTTACAAACACAAGGAGAAGTGGAAAGCATCCAAGTACGACAAGTCGAGAAAGCACAAGAAAGGACTTGTCGGCACATTCACCGATTCCGAAGAGGACTCCTCAAGTGGAGAGTCAGATGATGAACGAGTGGAGAAAGCACACACGTGCTTCATGGGAAAAGAGGATCGTGATCAAGACACTTCCTCCGATGAAAGCGAGGATGGAAGCGAGGATGAAGGCGATGATGTAACAAACGATGAACTTAAAATAGCCAACGAACAACTTTGGAATAAGTTTTCTAATTTGGCTACTACATTTATTAAGACTACGAATGAACTAGATAGTCTTAAAACCTCGCCTAAACCCATCATCGTCAACAACGACACCGTTGTTGAAGGGTTGAGAAATGAGATTGAAAATCTCAAATCTCAACTTGAGCATGTTCATGTCGAGGATTCGGATGAACATGTGATAGCGGATTTGACGTCTCAAAACTCAACTTTGAGTATTGAGAATAAAAATCTCAAATCACGTGTTTGCGCACTCACATCGCAAGTGTCCACTTTGGAAGCTTCGATGCATTCTCTCACCGAGAAGTATGAGTGCACATTAGGCCGAATTCATGAATTCAATAAAGGTAAGGGCAAGTTGGATAATATCCTAAATGACTTACCTCCGGTCAATCATCACATTGGCTTGGGGTATAAGATGGGAGATTCATCCAAATCGTCCGGCACCTTTGTTAGGCCAACGTCTGATGCTTCTACTAGTGGACGTAAACACTTCATGGGTAGTTCCTCTACCAATGGTGCTTCCGCTAGGAACACACCCCCATTTGGAAAGAAACCCACTTTGGGTGGACCTCCAAAGAAGGGTCATGCTTTCATGTATACCATGCCACTAGGAACACACATCCTACTCCACATGTTCGCACGAATGATGATTTTTATGCTCCGCATCCACGAGCACGTGCACACCATGTGAGACACACTCATGCACGTGTTCCCCCACATGCATATGTTCATCCTCATGACTATGTGAATGATTATCATCATGCATCTTATGCTTATCCACGACATGCATCACGTAGAAATCAACAACGCATGCATGCTCCCAATAGGATTGGGGCTCCCAAAATCTTCACTATTTGGAGCCCAAAGGACACAAACATGAATGAAAAACAAGTGTATATGAATTCTTATTTTATGAATGTCGTTCATAATGATAATTATGTGGGGAAGTCTCAGTCCAATTGGACTTGGCTTCCAAAAGTCTAATTTCTTAGGACCCAATGTCCTTGGGTACCATGTAATGATATTTTATCTTTAGGTACTCAAGGATAAGAGAAGGAACATCAAATCAAATTTTTTGCTACATATTAAGTTTTTCTAGGTTTAATCCACCGTGGGATACCAACCCTACCAACTCCGTGATTTGCAAGGATTTTCATTCAATTGGAGTTGATGGTGCTTAAGAGATGCACCAAAGTAGGGGGAGCTTAATGTTGTAAGTATATTCATAATTTTGATCTACATTGGTATCCATGTGAGTTAAATGCATCCATTGGTAGAATATCTACATTGGTAGACTATGTTACAATTGATGTCATTTTGTGCTAGAATTGTGTTTGCCATAGTTTTATGATGATCTATCTATTTTTGGCATAACATTTTTGTATATTACTTTTGGTATCGTTTTGCTACAGTTGGTTTTCACATTGGATTAGTTTTGTCTCTGATGTTGACTTTCGTCGCTCGACGATTATTTTGGTTAAATAGAATTCTTTCTATGGAAACATAGAATTTTTTTCCATGCACTCTATTTAACTAAGAATGTTGATTTTGGAGAGTATGTTCCAAAACTCAATACGTGAAATTGATTTGAGTTTTGATGATTTCGATTTTCGATTTTCGCCTATGGTTTGATGATTTCGTTTTCCGATTTTCGCCTATGGCTTGGTGATTTCGTTTTTCGATTTTCGCATATAGTTTGATGATTTTGGTTTTCGATTTTCGCCGATGGTTTTATGATTTCGGTTTTCGATTTTCGACTATGGTCGCGTTGGCACACCTTGAGTTTCTTCTGTATTTTACTTTGGTGTCATTTGGACCGTGGTCGTATTCTTCGACTCACGTGCTTTATGCTTTAGCCTTTGGTTTTGTCGTTGTTCTCCTCCCGCTCTTTTTGCTAATGCCAAAGGGGGAGAGAATTAATAATATGACAATGTGCTAATTGATTTCAAAGCAATTTACCATGAATCTAAGTTGATATGTTAGATTCAGGGGGAGTTAAGATATAAAATGGATTTAGAATCCTAAATTGATATAATAGGATTCATATTTTATATTTCCCTCGTATGCTTAATGTGTATGAATATTATTGAATACGGAACTAACGTGTCATCAATGCAGGGGGAGTAAGTAAATTTCTTTTGAATCATTATTATTGATTATTATTTATGTTGGTTTGTCATCACCAAAAAGGGGGAGAATGTTGAGTATTGATTCCCCGGATTTGGTTTTGGATGATGAGCAAACATAAATATCTCGTACTAACTGTTTGTGAGCGCAGTTATGGAGATCGTCGCCAAAAGAATACGTACATCAAAAGCGACGTCTCAAGACTTCTCAATACGTGTGATCGTGTGCCCAAAGCTTCGTTGAAGCCCAAGGAGTTTATTGAAGTCAAGAATGAAGATTGAAGCTTTGAAGACGGTTCGTCAATGTATTATTTATTGTCTTCTAGCTTCATAGATTAGAATATTAAGCCTTGAGTAGGACTTACTTAATAATCTTCATTTCGCTCATATCTTAGAGCTAGGATTTGTTGAGGGATGGTGTCCTCAGATCATTTGTATATGATACAATAAATAAACAGGAAATTATATGCTTAGGAATGTTGTGGACATTCTAAGAAGGGCATAGGAAGAAACCGCACCTGAATCGGAGATCATATGAGCAAGTTATGCTCAAAAGAGTCTTTTTGTAATTAGTGGAATTACAGGGTTATTTTTGTAAAAGATCAGAGAGAAGAAAACCCCCCTTCCTGGCGCGCTGACGCGGGGCCCACTGACGTGGGGCCGCGTCAGCGCGCTGACGCATGCTGGCGTCAGCGTCAGCTGACGCGGCTGTCTGCGGGCCCCGCAGCGGGGCCCGCCCTCTTGCTGCGCCCGCTTATGCGGGCGCAGCGGCAATTTTTTGCCGCCCGCATATGTGCGGGCGGCGTGGCATCTGGGGAGTGCGCCACGTGGCGCGCTCCGGGCGCGCCACGTGGCGCTGGGTTGTTTCTCTCTCTCGAAGAACGCAAATCTGCGTTCTTGATTAATTTTGAAATCGGATCTTAAAATTCAAGTTTGAAGGGTCAAACGAAGTCCAAATGAGGTGCCGTTTCTTCCTATGCGTTCGTCTCGTCGAGCACTCCGATTTACATATATGATGTGTACGTTTTGCTTGAGAAACGAATTATCTATGTCTCTTTATAGTTTTGAACTATAAGATTCCATTCCCAATTTTAGTCCCACATCGATTGTTTCAATTGAGGAGCTCCTCACTCCCCCTATAAATAGCAGGGTGGTCTCCTCATTGAAACTTGCACCAGCCGATGATCAAGGCAGTTCAAATTAAGAACAAGCATTGATCTGGAAGCTAAATTAAAAGTTCTCGCTCTCATTCTTTGTTCCGGTCGAGCCCTAGCAAGGCATCGGAGGAACTCAGATCGGATCTGAAGTCTAGGCGTTGGATCCATTCAAGTGAAACTTTCTGGAGCAAGTGGTTGGCTCGGCGACCAGAAGTTGCTGGGATCGGCGCAAGCAGTTGCTGGGATCGGAGCGGCTTATGCGGGAAGGGCAATTGATTGCCTTCGGTAACACTTTTGCTGCAAGGCAAGAGTTACGGGTATGTTGAGTTTTCTCAACTTTAGTTTTAATTAATGTGCATTATTTTATTGCAGTAGCTATAGTAGTTAATTAGATAGTAGTATCCTCAGGGGTTGGTCTGGACCCAACCCCGGGATAGTAGCGTTTTCTTGGCTCGGGTTTTATGATGATAGGGCTAGTTTATATAAAGTGTTTATATAAAGTTTTTCCTCTTTATTTTTCCGCTTCCGCTGCGTTAAATTTTGTGCAAGGTTGTCCGGCCTTCGCTCTCAAGTAGGGCGAAGGACGAACAATGCACTAGTCAAAAGGTAGCCCCGGATCTATTAAAATCCATCATTGGTATCAGAGCCAGGCTATATAGACTATCTAAATACTGCTTTTATGAAATGCATGTTATTAAAACTTGTAGTTAGTCTTGAACTAACTATATGTTGGTTTTCAAATTTTTTCGAAAATTGTTTTGAAAAACAAGATTAGATCTTTTTTAATTATGTGATAATTAATGTCTTTATGTTTCTTTTTGCTTTTATTTGATAATTGCTAAAAGAAAGACTTGTAGGGTTAGCCATTAAAATTCATTTAAATCTTTAATTTGATTAATTTTAAATGACTAGCTTTGGCTATGTTTTAAAATGTTGTTCACAATATTTTAAATAACACATCCTAATGAATGATTAGGATTGCCCCTTGTTTGTTGAAACAATTCTGATGTGATTTATTAAAATCCTATAGTTGATAGGTTTCTAATAAAAGTTATGAAACACATCCTAATAATTTTGAATTATAGGTTATAACTAGTTGATAGGATTAACTAGTTAAATAAATCATAACAACCAGATTAAATCAATATAACACTTTTTATCATTAGCACTTTCAATGGAGAATGGTATGGGTAGGTAGTTAGGGAAGGTGTTGTGGATCGACTCAGCTTTGCTGGGCGCAAGTGATCCTGCCCGGCCCTAACCCTGGTCATGCCCGCTTGTACCGCAAAGTTGCTGATAATAAAATGTGTTAGCTTTGGTTATATCTAGTCAATGCGTTATAAATCTTGTTAAAGATTAATTCGTATCCCTCCTTGATTTTGGAGCTTTGTAACTCAAAGAAAACATTTATAGTTGTTGAGTCTCCTCAAGCTATGACATGTTTCTCTTTAAGGAACAAACTCCAACATACATGTGATGTAGTCTGGACATGACCCAAATCGATGCGTCGGGTCTCCTCGAGCATCGATCTAAGTCAAATCTGAACACGAAATCAAGGGTCTGACTAGACCAGTTATTATGATTAGTTGAGTCTCCTCAAGATCATAAGTAACTGTGGGTAAGAATCGATAGGGAGTCACATGTGATGTGATTGACTAAGAGTTAGTCTACCAATCATGGAACCAATCAACTTGTTGAGTCTCCTCAAGGTTGTGAGGTTCATGATGATTGGGTTCCTCTTTCACTATATTTTAAGATATTAAAATTCGTTCATTTCCGAGAATGATCGTAAAATAGTGGGAGACCATAGTTAATTAAAAACCATATTAACTATATTATTTTATCATGAATTACACTAAATTCATTCTATGTCCTTTGCAGCATGAAAACGAATATGAATCTTATCCTGAATAATAAATTGACTGGTTTAAATATTGATTGCTTAGAAAACTTTGGGCTTGACGGAGAGAAGAAAGGACATATTGATGTCTCGACTTCTAAGGTATTAGTTATACAGAGTATAGTCCTTTCTGTAACTTCTAACGCATGGGTATTGGATACTGGTGCGGGTACTCACATTTGTAATTCGTTACAAGGTATGAGCAAATTTAGAAACTTAAGAAAGGACGAAATAGTTCTTCAAGTTGGTAATGGAGCTAATGTAGCTGCTAAAGCCGTAGGAGACCTAAAGCACACCTTGGCAAACGGTGCCACATTGTTTTTGAAACAATGTTATTATATACCAAATTTTCTATGCAACGTTATTTCCATTTCGGCTTTGGCCAAAGACGGATATAAATTTACCATTAATGAATCTGTCATGAACATTTTCTTTAATGATAAATTGCTGGGATTTGGAACAATGAATAATGGTGTATACACTCTGTCTAATGACGTTGTGTTAAGTGTTAACACACGAAAACGTAAGGAATCTAGTTTTAATGAAACT
This sequence comes from Scilla litardierei, assembly GCA_030789695.1. Classification (NCBI taxonomy): domain Eukaryota; kingdom Viridiplantae; phylum Streptophyta; class Magnoliopsida; order Asparagales; family Asparagaceae; genus Scilla; species Scilla litardierei. The sequence continues at coordinate 10,603,750 of CM061142.1, read as the reverse complement.
TTCCTTTGGCACTGTAGACTAGGCCATATCGGAGAGAAAAGACTTAGCAAGTTACATAAAGAGGGGTCTCTTGACCTCTCGAATTATGAGTCGTACGACACTTGCGAGTCTTGTCTCAAAGGTAAAATGGCTAAAACTCCCTTTACGGGTAAAGGGGAAAGAGTTAGTGAACTCTTGGGTCTAGTACATTCTGATGTATGTGGACCAATGTCTACTTTAGCTAAAGGAGGATATTCATACTTTGTTACTTTTACTGATGATCACTCTAGGTTCGGACATGTGTTCTTGATGAAGCACAAGTCTGATACATTTGAGCGATTCAAAGAGTATCGTAACGAAGTTGAAAAACAGACGGGCAAAAGTATTAAAATTCTTCGATCTGATCGAGGAGGAGAATACTTGAGCCATGAATTCCTTGCCCATTTAAAAGAGAATGGGATTCTCTCTCAGATCACTCCTCCTTACACACCTCAACATAATGGTGTGTCAGAGAGAAGAAATCGTACCTTGTTAGACATGGTTCGATCAATGATGAGTGACTCTGGGTTACCTATCTCCCTTTGGGGCTATGCCCTAGAAACTGCCACACATATCCTTAATAGAGTTCCATCTAGATCCGTGCCAATGACACCATATGAGATATGGAACGGGAAGAAACCAAACCTTAAGCATATTAAGGTATGGGGTTGTCCTGCATATGTCAAGAAGCTTAATCCAGATAAACTGGAGGATAGGTCTGTCATGTGTAGATTCATTGGATATCCTAGTCACTCGACGGGACACATTTTCTATCACCAGGAACAACAAAAGATTGTTGTTTCCAAACACGCCACCTTTCTTGAAAAGGAATTCCTTGTGAAGGAGTCTAATGGCGAGGTAATAGAACTGGACGAAAGTCTAGAGACTGAATCAACACATGAACAGATCGCGGAACCAGTGGGAGAGGCAGAGCCTAATGCTCCTGAAGCAATTATTAGGAAGTCAAATAGGATTCCTCGAGCTCCAGAAAGATACTACGGATTTCTCGTAGATGGAGGAGTTGAGGATAGCATCTTAGTTGAAGATGATCCTATTAACTTCCAAGAAGCAATTCAGAGTAGAGACTCTAAGAAATGGCTTGATGCAATGAAATCTGAGATGGATTCCATGCACATTAATAAAGTTTGGACTTTAGAGAATGTGCCCAAGGGAAGTGTTCCTATTGGCTGCAAATGGATCTTCAAAAGGAAGATCGGTGCAGATGGAAAAATAGAAACGTACAAGGCTAGACTTGTTGCGAAAGGTTATCGTCAGATTCTAGGTGTAGATTATGACGAAACTTTCTCACCCGTAGCCATGCACAAATCCATCCGGATTGTACTCGCTATTGCTGCCTATCACAACTACGAAATCTGGCAGATGGATGTAAAAACTGCATTTCTAAATGGTGATTTAGAAGAGCATATTTACATGTCTCAGCCGGAAGGTTTTGAAGTCAGTGGGAGCAAAGGGAAAGCGTGTAGACTGCATAGATCCATTTATGGATTGAAGCAGGCATCCAGGAGCTGGAACATCCGATTTGATAATACGGTCAAAGAGTTTGATTTTATTAAAAATGAAGATGAGCCATGCGTTTATAAGAAAACCAGTGGAAACAATTTAGTCATTCTCGTACTTTATGTTGATGACATTCTCTTAATAGGTAACAACATACCGATGTTGAAGTCTGTTAAGGATTGGTTATCGACTAACTTCTCCATGAAAGATTTGGGAGAAGCATCCTACATACTAGGTGTGAAGATCTATAGAGATAGATCTAAAAGGATGCTAGGACTCTCCCAATCTAGGTACATTGATACTGTGTTAAAACGGTTTAACATGGAAAACAGTAAAGGTGGGTTTATACCCGCAAATCACGGAATAAGTCTTTCCAAAAAGATGTCTCCAAAGACTGACTTGGAAAGAGAACGCATGAGCAATATTCCATATGCTTCGGCAGTTGGATCGATCATGTATTCCATGATATGTACCAGACCCGATGTCACTTTTGCACTAGGTGCAGTAAGTCGATATCAGTCTAACTATGGAGAAGAACACTGGAAAGCAGTCAAGACGATTCTCAAGTACTTACGAAGAACAAGAGATCTAGTTTTGATTTATGGAAGTGAAAAACTCAAAATTGAGGGCTTCACGGATTCCAGCTTTCAGAGTGACGTGGATGACAGCAAGTCAATTTCAGGATACATTTTCACTCTCAACGGATGTGCAGTGAGCTGGAGGAGTTCAAAGCAAGACACCGTTGCTGATTCAACTATGGAGGCCGAATATATAGCGGCCAATGATGCAGCAAAGGAAGCTGTCTGGATTAGGAAATTTGTGAGCCAGCTAGGAGTGGTGCCTACTGTTATAGATCCAATACCGTTGTATTGTGATAACAATGCCACATTGAGCTTGGTCAAAGAACCCAGATTCCACAAGAGATCCAGACACATTCTTCGAAAATATCATTTGATACGTGATATTGAGAAGAGGAAGGACATAGAAATCCTCAGAGTCTCGTCTGAAGAGAATTTAGCTGATCCATTTACAAAGGCCCTTGCACGTGATCGTTTGGAGAAACTAATGTGTAAAAGCGGTATGAAATACCATAAAGAATGGGCCTTGTAGTGAGTGGTAGATGTTTTGAGAGTTGTATGCCTATGAGGCACATTGTCCTGAAAAACATCTTATTCATGAATAAAATAAATTTATTGGTATCAAATTATGTTTGTGCATTCGTGTCATCTTATATACTTAGATAATTTCCTTAGACTTATAGCAAGGTATACACTTATCTTGATGCCGATCACGATTATGAGAAAGTGTTTTTACCGATTGGAGCTTAAAGTCTTAAACTGGTTCGTGGTCATTGATATGTCGAGAAAAGGATATCGACACATCGATAAGACCATTGTGTCTTTGTATTCACTATGGATTAGTAACGATGGACTCATAATCGTTTGACTTGGTGAAGTCAGAAACAAGACGCAGGTGCTCATTAGAGAATGAGTTCACTGAACGACTCATAAAAGATTATCATTTGGTTAAACTTAATTTAAAATGTCAATGATAACTTTTGTGATGATAGGCAAGCTGGTCCTATGACTTGAAGACATTGAACAAACCTGCATGTGAATGATGTCACTTAGATCATTTTCCTAGCTTCAAGACTTTACTTGTCGAAAGGATATTGGTTGGGTAGCATTTGAAGCGTGTGAGGGGAGTTGTGTCTAAGAAAGGATTCGTCTCTCTCATTAAGGAGAGTTAGTGTTGTATGTGTTGGTTCGGTGCTTTAGTGAAAATCTTTGATCAAAGTATGTTGAAAGAAGTTCAACATGTATTTAACTAAAGACTGATGTAACTGGCCAGTTTCGAGTTGGTGGGGTTGACATGTTACCATACCCTAAACTTGAATAAACAACATAGTCTTGACGAAAGGATTAAAACTGCGGTATTCATCACGGATACAGTCTTGGTAGTCCCGATGATTTTGTCAATGGGTTAAACCACATAATTATGATGCCGAAACAGGGACGGCAACTACTGCTCGTGGTCACTGCCGTCTAGGGTCACGAACCCGAACCTGTAGTAGGGTCAGGCTGTAGGGTCTCACAAAGAGTGTGGTCTTACGTCTAGTAAAAGAAAAGAGAATAATGCATGATGATGCATGAGAACTAATACTGCAAGGAAGTTGCAGATAGTTTGTACTCGTGATAAATGATCCTGAGTACAAGTGGGAGATGTTGAGGGATGGTGTCCTCAGATCATTTGTATATGATACAATAAATAAACAGGAAATTATATGCTTAGGAATGTTGTGGACATTCTAAGAAGGGCATAGGAAGAAACCGCACCTGAATCGGAGATCATATGAGCAAGTTATGCTCAAAAGAGTCTTTTTGTAATTAGTGGAATTACAGGGTTATTTTTGTAAAAGATCAGAGAGAAGAAAACCCCCCTTCCTGGCGCGCTGACGCGGGGCCCACTGACGTGGGGCCGCGTCAACGCGCTGACGCATGCTGGCGTCAGCGTCAGCTGACGCGGCTGTCTGCGGGCCCCGCAGCGGGGCCCGCCCTCTTGCTGCGCCCGCTTATGCGGGCGCAGCGGCAATTTTTTGCCGCCCGCATATGTGCGGGCGGCGTGGCATCTGGGGAGTGCGCCACGTGGCGCGCTCCGGGCGCGCCACGTGGCGCTGGGTTGTTTTTCTCTCTCGAAGAACGCAAATCTGCGTTCTTGATTAATTTTGAAATCGGATCTTAAAATTCAAGTTTGAAGGGTCAAACGAAGTCCAAATGAGGTGCCGTTTCTTCCTATGCGTTCGTCTCGTCGAGCACTCCGATTTACATATATGATGTGTACGTTTTGCTTGAGAAACGAATTATCTATGTCTCTTTATAGTTTTGAACTATAAGATTCCATTCCCAATTTTAGTCCCACATCGATTGTTTCAATTGAGGAGCTCCTCACTCCCCCTATAAATAGCAGGGTGGTCTCCTCATTGAAACTTGCACCAGCCGATGATCAAGGCAGTTCAAATTAAGAACAAGCATTGATCTGGAAGCTAAATTAAAAGTTCTCGCTCTCATTCTTTGTTCCGGTCGAGCCCTAGCAAGGCATCGGAGGAACTCAGATTGGATCTGAAGTCTAGGCGTTGGATCCATTCAAGTGAAACTTTCTGGAGCAAGTGGTTGGCTCGGCGACCAGAAGTTGCTGGGATCGGCGCAAGCAGTTGCTGGGATCGGAGCGGCTTATGCGGGAAGGGCAATTGATTGCCTTCGGTAACACTTTTGCTGCAAGGCAAGAGTTACGGGTATGTTGAGTTTTCTCAACTTTAGTTTTAATTAATGTGCATTATTTTATTGCAGTAGCTATAGTAGTTAATTAGATAGTAGTATCCTCAGGGGTTGGTCTGGACCCAACCCCGGGATAGTAGCGTTTTCTTGGCTCGGGTTTTATGATGATAGGGCTAGTTTATATAAAGTGTTTATATAAAGTTTTTCCTCTTTATTTTTCCGCTTCCGCTGCGTTAAATTTTGTGCAAGGTTGTCCGGCCTTCGCTCTCAAGTAGGGCGAAGGACGAACAATGCACTAGTCAAAAGGTAGCCCCGGATCTATTAAAATCCATCAGGATTATCATAGAAGCCATTAAAAACTTTCCCGAAGCCTATCGCTTCTTCCCTCGGCTTCTAGTGCATGTTAGTTGGTTCAAGAAGAGTCGCCAACCGACTAGATGACGATCTAGTCGGTCGGCAACTCTACATGAACCAACTAGATGCCTTGCTAAATTCAGCTCATTCCATGTTGATCAATTAGTCGGTCATAGAAGGTTCACCGACCGACTAGATGACGATCTAATCGGTCAGGAGTCCTTCTCAGACCGACTAGTTGTGTTCAGTCTTTTTCAGCCTGAGCTACTGTTTCGAGTTAGTCGGTCAAAGAACGTTTGTCGACCGACTGGTTGAGAAACTAGTCGGTCAGCATTTGTTCTTAAACCGACTAAGTCAACTTGAAGTCAGCCTATTCTATTTCGACTGTTAGTCGGTCAAAGAACATTCATCGACCGACTAGTTGTGAAACTAATCGGTCGGCAAGTCTTCTTAGACCGACTAGTTGTCATCTCCTGTACTTCGACCTTTTGGCTGTTCAACCGTCAGTCGGTCTACGTTGTATCACCGACCGACTAGTTGATGAACTAGTCGGTCAGTGATCCTTCTTAGACCGAGCCGTTGGGAACTTTTTCAACACGATTTTCCTTGCCTCTATAAATACAAACTTGATTCGTTTGAGGCAAGGTTAGAGGTCCATTATCCAAGTATTTTCAGACCTAAGAGAAGAGTTTTCTCAAGCTAATTCCAAGCTCTCTCTTCCTCACAAGAATCTCTCCCTTCACTCCTTGAGCCAATATCCTCAAGAGAGATTCTCTCCATTGTGAGCCATTCAAGCCAAGGGCTTTGAATCCAAGGACACCAACCTCATCCTAGCCACCTATTGCTGTCCATCTTGGTTGAGCTAGGGCTTGGTGTCATCATCTTCCCCAAAATCCTTCTTGCCCTAATATTTGGTAAGTTCTCTCAAGGCATAGGATTTTGTAGGTAAGTGTTTATTTCATTTCAAACGTTATTTGAATTGTGTCTCTCGGTTGTGAGAGAGGGTGTGATCCCGGTTTGTGGGAGTCACATGTCATTTGTATGATTTGGTCTTGTGAATGTTTTTCACAAGAATTTCATAGTGCTAAATCTTGGGTTAGAGGTTTCTAACTCAAGTATCCGGAGGGGATCCGGGTGGTTGGGACGTAGGATCCCCGGGAACAAGTCGGGGAGACTTGGGTGGATCCGAACCCGTTACATGCTTTGTTTGCGTATGTTTAATTCTTGTTGATTGTTGTTTATTCCGCATTGTCGTTTGTTCTTTGCACAATAGTTAGGAATAACTCTCTTAATTATTTTAAAGTACTATTCACCCCCCCCCCCCTCTAGTACTTGTGCAGTAACTTATCAGGGCATTACATTGAGTAGCTCCAAAAAGTTTTGAACACGCTCGATTCAAGACAAAATTATTCTTTCCTCCTTTTCTTCCGTTCCTTCGCTCGCGTTCTAGCAAAACGACGAGAAGGATCGGATTCGATTCAAAGTCTAAGACGTTGGATCGCTCTCAAGTGAAATCGTCTTCGGCAAGTGGTTGGCTCAGAGGCGCTGTGTTGGCTCGCTTCGGGTGGATCAGTTTCGGACGCAAAGGCGGATAGCTACGGGGAGCAGAAGACGGTTCGGTACACTTTGCCGGTGCAAGCAAAGTTCCGGGTATGTAGTTTAAAAAGCTTTCATTTAATTATATTGTTGTAGTTTAGATCTATCTTGGGGTGATCAGATTCACCTCATGATAGTAGAGATTCTGGCTAAGGTCTTGAAATCCTTAGGGCTTTTTTAAAATAGTTTAACGGTTGTTTTCCGCTGCTTTCTCTTTTTGCTTCTATCGTCCGTCTGACGTAGGACGGGCATAGAATAATGCCCTAAGGGTCCCCCAAAACCCTTCATATATACCCCTGCATAAAAGAAGAGGTTGTAAGTAAAATTCTCCAATATATTTGTTTTTGTCATCAAACATGAGATCTAACTTGAGGATCAAATGGTTTTATAACAAGAGACATCCCGACTTCCTCTTAACCAGTTATTGTTAATATGGGCATGTCTGCAAAGGACGTCAAGCAGTGAGTGTCACCATTAAACGTGAAGGGCCAACTTCATCCATGCAAAGTTACCGACATTTTCACACCACTAAAATTCGTTATTTTTATTTGTAGCGTGTATATCTCTGGATATTTCATGCTGCAATGCGATGGTAATCTATTATACAAATCACGGTGTTTTTTTTTTTTTTGAATTTTGTTATACGTGGTAGTTTTGTTACAGTCATATTGATGACTGGGACGTCGGTGAAGGCCCCGTGGGAGTTGGGTGGGATTCTGGGCTTAGATTTGGGATGAGTTTTTGATGATTTTTTTCGTGTTTTAGTCTATGCTTTTCCTCCTTTTGCCATCCAACCCTCATCATGCACATCAACGTTTTTTTCACTTTGGTGACCGCTTCTCTCCGTATTTGCGCTCAAGCGACAACTACCTCAGTGCCCTCGGACAAAGTCAATTTCTCGTCATAATACAAGTAAGCCCGAATCGGGACCAAACGGAACAAAATTCTGAAGGATGTAAAGATGGTAAAAAGATGGACGGTCGACATATTTAATATCTATAACCATAAACTTATCTCATTTAAGTTGATCCGAGGTGGCACTTTCAATGGTACCTCTCATTTATAAAATGACAGATTATAGGGGCCCATATGTAAATATCCCTCACTTCTGTCTCTCCCCCCTCGGCTTCAGTATCGGTTCCTCCGCTCTTTATATAAAACGCATCGCCACCGTCTCAAACGCGAAAATAGCGGCCCAAAAACAAATCTATTTTCCCCTCAAAAAAGGGAGAGAAACAGGGGATTAATGTGCTTCCTGCTAGCGTGCGCCGAGGATGCGAGGGTGATCGGGAGCCAGAAGGCGCCGGGCAGCTGCCCGAAGTGCGGCGGTCAGGTGGTGGCGACCGAAGTGGAGGTGAGGTGGCGGCTGTGCTGCTGCATCCCGCTGTCCCTCCTCAACAAGCGCAGGTTCCAATGCTCCCGTTGCTCCGCTAAGCTCGCCACTTACCCTTAGAAATTATTCAATTAGATCCCCAAATAACTCGGATTTTGCGGAGCGATCTAATTCTATTGTTCTTTTCCCCCCTTCTTTTGTAAATATTTTTGGTAGGAACTAGGAAGTAGCGGTGGGTTTCTTTTGGCAAATTGTGGTTTTTAAGTGGGCGAATGTGTGTATTTCATGAGGGAATAGGCTGTTCTCGATCTTTCCTGATCTGCTAGTTATTTAATTTTTCTATTAAATTTCAATATGGTCCTATTTTAGGTATATTTTATTTTTTTTCAAAAAGGTTTTGGCAAAAAATGTAATATTTTGGTCATTAAAATGCGTTCCAAAAAAAGTGAAATGGATATAGTGGGGACTGACTGACTTCGGTCCAAAATTTTAGGGAGTACAATTCAGAAAAGATCAAGGAGTTGTCGGCAAATTCTTGTATTTTTTTAAAAAATTTTATTTTAATTTAGTCCCATCAATCTTTCCATCAAGACGAAGAGTCATGAAATTTGCCTTGATTAGCAATAAATAAATACAAATCGAAGAATAAAATAAGTCACCGATGCACACAGCACAACTCAGCGAATTTTGATGTAATTACAGGTAAAAGAGGCGGGGCACTTTCACTAACTCGTAAGGTTTGGTTCGTTTTTACAGTTTCACTGAACATCCTTGCGTTTTTTTAACTCGCGAAAACCCCCCAAGTCGCTTATAAATTGAGAGTTGATATGCGCACAGACTTGCTTGCTAGTCATTCATTACAAGTTTGCCATCCAAAATCGACTATGTTGTTATGGATAATGGAACCGTTTTACTCTTTTACCCATCCCGTCATCCTCCCTAGTCCCTCCTATCCATCTTCTTCTCTGTCGCGGCCCCGCAATTTCCTGCCTTCTCCTCCTCCTCATCAATCCCCCTCCTCCACCCTCCTCCTCCTTACGTCGCTTCACCCTCCCCTATTCCGCCGCTGCCACCGGAGCTATATCCCTCATCTTCCACCCGTCCATCTATTCATTCCTCCCCCTTGAGGCTCCGGCAGAGGCTGCGGGGTGACGACATGTATGTGGTGGCGTGGGAGAAGTATGAATAGGATGTGTGTAAGAGCATCTCCAACCCAACATTGTTTTTGAGTGTTGGGTGGGAATATTCCAAGAATATTTCCATTATCAAGTATGTAAAATTGAGTGAGCTTCAACACAATACTCCATAATTACTAAACACACACAATTATCAATTTAAGCACTTAAAAATACACACTCTAAAACCAAAATGCAGTGTATGTGTATTATAGACTGTGTACGTTTAGCATTTACCCTCACAAGACAAAAAATGGTGGTTGCTATTGTGACACTCCAAATTTGGAGGGTCACTGTAGCAAACCGACAAAATTTTGCCGGTTTTGCAGTGCGGTTGAAGGGGAGAAACGTCATTTTTGACGTTTTCCACTACGACTGGAGATGCTCTAACATGGGATATGGTGTTGTATGTAAAGTAAAAATCAATTTTAGTTGGGGATGTGTTTTTTTTTTTTGCCAAAGGACTGTGGTTCAATGGCATTTAACTTTCCTTTCAAGTGGAGCCTCCAGAGAGCGATCCCTGGTGGATGCTGAACGAGCGTACGCCGTTAACCAGCTTTACGATGTATTAAAAAATCAATTTTTAAATTCGTTTGATTTTGTGCAAACTGGACAACAATTTGGTCTGTGCACATAGTAAATCCCTAAAAATTAATTATATTCAACAACAAAAAATTCAAAACGACGGTTGCCATTTTTCTCTGTAGCACAATCTGTTTCAGAATGAAGAAGTTTCAAAAAAAAAAAACCATTGACTTACTTCCGATGATTAATAAAAAAAACAAGGTTAACACAAATAAAAATTTGGGAGTAACTGCTTCTGCAGCAAAGAAAAATAAAACAATCATTGTTTGGGGAAAAAATTAGTGAATGGATCACGTTGTTAATGCTTCGATTTCTTAGTTGTTTAAAAAAACTAAACTTGTTTAATGGAAACAGATGAAACTTTAAGAATAAAAAGGAATCTTTTCAAATCCGTATTACTCGTGTTAATTCCTTCATCACGTCACGTGACTTTGGTTGAATAGGCGTGCAGTCTAACAAGTTGGGTCACGGAAGGGCTGACGTTAAAAGGCATTACTTTTTTTCTTGATACATTGGAAAGCTGGTTAAAAGTGTGCGTACGTTCCGTATCTATCAGGGTTTGATCTCTGGTGGCTCACTAGAAAGCGGAGATAAATGCCGCTAGACTACAGTCCTTTGGCTAAAAGGCATTACTTTGAGGGACGGAAAACAACCTGGTTATTAGTCGGCATCAATCTTTCCGCAAATGGGATGGAATAAAACCCTATTTGCGCCAACGGGTCCGGTTTTTGTCACGGCCAAAAAGAGAAAATGTGCGGAAAAAGTTGCAAAGAACTGATCTTGTTTGTTCCAAAAGGTGGACCAAAAAGGAACACAATGAAATGTACCAAACTATCTTTGAATAGGGCGGGCTAAATTTCGCCCCAACCACTCGTTTTTGTAATTTTTGGATCGAGATCCGTAACAGACATCAACGTCGCCGCTAACAACAAATTTACTCGGTTTTGTAATTTTTGGCGATTTCCAGCGAAATATCGCAATCATTCTTGCCGATTTTCGTTGCTATTGGACTGTTGAGAGATTAGTCAAGAACGTGGTAGAACCGCACCATCCATCGTAGTCAAGAAGCTAAAAGGAGAGCTGACCGATCAGGGCGTCTGAAGTTAACATCACATACGTCTGCATGATGAGACAGTCGTCTGGGCGATGAACTCCATACGTCTGGCCCTCTTATGTGCCAAAAATTTGAGTAACTATGTTTCGCATTGCCTGACCGATCAGGCGTCTGATGCTGTAGAGCCAGACGACTGCATAGTGAACCAGACGTCTGGAAAGCCTTCTTCAGACGGCTGGTAGTAGACGTTAGACAGCATTAGTTACTCTGTCTGCACAGTTCACCAGACGTCTGATAGGTTTTCTCCAGTCGACCGGCGTCAAGAACGTAGTAGGATCACGCCATCCATCGTCAACAAGAAGAGAAAACTAGAAGCTAAAAAGAAAGGCTGTTTTGATCCTTCAAAATCCTTTTCCATCGTCAAGCTCGACATAGAAAAGGCGCCAAACATTACACACAACGGCGGGCTGAAGCACCGTCCTGAAGGGTGCCATTACACCACATTTTAATAATCAGGGCTTTTTTAGAAACGGGCCCCTTAGATAATGTATTATTTGAAAAAAGTCCCTTAAATCATATCATTTGCGATTTAGTCCTCCAAATCATATAAATCACTCGAAAAGAATTCCTTTTTGGAACCGATTTCTAGCAAATAATATTGCAATTAAGTCCCCAAAAGGGACCCTTTTCGAGTGATTTATATGATTTCGGGGACTAAATCACAAATAATATGATTTAGGGATCTTTCTTCAAATAATACATTATATGAAGGGCCCGTTTCTAAAAAAGCCCTAATAATTAAAGCAAACTGGCCTACCATAGGATTCACATCTTACGGTCCCTGGCACTAGGGTTACTGTAATTGAAAGCTACGTATTTTTTAAAAATAAGATCACTTTCACTTTCAGGGACCATAAACTTGCCACATGTTCACTAATATGGCTTGCAGGCTGTACATAATGAGAACAGCACAAGCAACATTATTTGGCTGCCACTGGTTGAAGAATCAAGCGCTAATTTCACTTGTACCCCTCAAGTTTTAACCCATTTTTCACATAACCCACCAAGTTTTTCGTTTAAAACTAACCACCGCTCGCCGGTCGGTTTTTGTAAATAACAGAACTATTTACACTCACATTCCTAACCATTAAAAAAATTCTAAATCCGGTCAAAATAATGATTTGTTGTGAATGGATCTTGATGGGTTAGGATCACGTCATATCTTATAGATAAGACTGTATCTATTGTATCTTATTTATATACGCTCCTCCTCCTGCTATAAATAATGAACTGGGGTTTACTCCCCCAGATTATGATTCATAACATGTTATCAGCACGAGTTTCTAAATAGAAATTCCACATAAAAATATCGATCGTTGCGAAAGCGAATGAAAGGCGGGAGATCCACGCGCGCGACGTCATCTACCTCAAACAGGCGTCGTCATCCACGCGCAAGCTTCATTCAACCGTCGCTAGATCCAGAGGTCGGATCTAAAGGTATTTCTCGCTAAAAATCCTATTTTTATCATGCGCATGATCATTCTCTCCATAGATCTCGCAAGATCGGAGTGGAAATAAGGATTATCGCCTAATCGACGATTTTTTTTCCTTTAAAAATCATGTTTTTAATCTGATAAATATAGTAAAACTAATGTTTTTATCCCCACGGATTCGCCGGCAGCATTTTCGTCGGCCGCCGCTGGAAACCCACCACCCCGAAGGCGGATCCCAAACCCCTCCCAACCCCGGCGTTTTTTGGCGTCGTTCGCGCCCCCCGCAGAGGGTGCCGCCTATCCTAAACCCCCCGCCCTCGGCCGGAGGGGACCTCTGTCCCCCACCCTCCCCACGCTCAGCGAAGGAGGCTGCCGCATGCTTAACCCCCCCCCCCCCCCCCCCCCCCCCCCCCCCGCCTCCCTCGACGGGGGCTTCTGTCCCCCGATCCCCCCTGAAAGCCCCCACACACCCCCCCCCCACCCCCCCCCCCTCCTCCACCTCGATGTGGGAGGGGGGCTGCCGTATATCCCCCCTCCCCCTCCCCCCCGCCTGACTGCGGGGGGGGCCTAATGTCCTCCGCCACGGCTGGGCAGCCGTCTCTCCCCTGAGGCGATGCACATGGGGCGGTGGCAAGCCCTAGCCGCTGCCCCCCCTCAAAGATTGGGCATGAAGCCCACAAAAAACATCATCAACATAAGCTCAGCAGGACTGAAGCCCGCATCCAAGCTACGGGCCTGCGGGCCTAAAGCCTGCAGGCCAAATGTTTTTCTTTAAAATGGGGAATAAATGAGACTGCTGGCCTGCGCATGCCGATTTTCTGAAGAAAAAACAGATCAGAACTAAAGGGGGAGGAGGATAAAAATAAGATTAAAAGGCTTTTGGGGACCTAAAAATTACAGAAAAATCATGATAAAATATGGGACTGAAATGAGACATAAAGGGGACATTTGGGTATTTTTGGAGGTCTTTTGGGGATAAATAAAAAGGAAAACTTCTACCTTTTCATGTAGAACATGTCAATTTGGGCTCTTTTCAAACCCTTTTGAATAATCCCAACTGGCACAACTTTTTACATTGTATGATGCCTTTTTAGGATCATAATTATATTTTATGCGTCACTTTTAAATGGCTTATTCTGTGGATAAACTGATATTCTGTTGTGCAATATTAACTTAATAATTAGGAAGATCCCGCGACCGCTCTACCGTTAGTCACCTAACATAACGCTGTATGATGTTGCCCAGTGGTCCAATAGTTATTAAGTATTTAGAGATTGTTTATCCTTTTATGAATATGATGCATGTGATGCATGTGATGAAAATGTCTGCTAAAAATGTCTGCTGTAAATGTCTGCTGAAAAGTTTTGATGAGCACAAATTTTTGCATGGATGGCTAATTATGGTTTTGGATCGGCTATTTAAGTCCCACATTTTACTTTTCCTGTATTTTTCTTTTCTTTTGGAGCGAAATTGTAGTAAGGAAATTATGTAATGTCCAAGACCGACGACTACTGTCCATTGAGACGGATGCCACACTTGAATTAATGGGACCCACTGGGTTTCCAAAGTTGCAATCTCTTTTTTTCGCTTTTATTTGTGTAATATTGACTGTAATATGGACTTTAGACTCTATTTTTAATGTGGGACTTGGGCCGATCTACGCAATTAGCTCTTCATTTAAAAATAGCCTCCGCATGAAAATGTTTATTGTATAAATTATTAATTCATGCAAATTTGTGCTCTACTAGATAAAATGGCCAAAATTGCAAGTGTCAATTTCGAAGTGGTGGATGCATCAGGAAAAAATTATCTGAGCTGGCAGCTCGATGTGAAATTTCACATGCGGGTTAAGTCTCGTATTTCTGCTGTGACTAAAAATGAAAATGTAAGCGATATAGAAAATGCACAAGTCATCATCTATATTCGTCGCCATGTGGACAAGACCCTAAAGGTTGAATACCCTTACGGTCGAAGATCCACTTGAGCTATGGACTGCCCTTGAGGATAGATATGAACATCAGAAAGATGTTATCTACCAAGGGCAGATATGAGTGGGAGAACCTGAGACTGTAGGACTTCAAGTCCATAGTCAAGTACAACTCATCTCCTTTTAGCATCATCTCACGCCTAAAGTTGTGTCGTGAAAAAGTCTCAGAAGATCGCATGCTGAAAAAGACGTACACGTTTTTCTATGAGAAAGATGCGATATTAATGCAGCAATACCGTGAACACAAATTCACCAAGTATTCTGAGCTGCTGTCATGTTTACTCATGGCAGAACAAAACAGAGAGCTTCTCCTCACCACTCACACCATGCGCCCCTCTGGGACTGCCCCCTACCAGAAGCTCACAATGCATCTTCTTTTTCCAAAAATAAGAGGGACAACAAAAGTAAAGAAAGACCACAAAAGGGGGGGACAGAACAAAAGGGCCAGAGGCCAAGTCCAGCAACAAAGAAATGAATGGATGCAGAAGTTTACTTGGCACAGAAATAACAACAATAGAAATGATGCCCCCACCCAAGAGGGAATGGGAAGACCAGTGCCATAGCTGTGGTTTGAAAGACCACTGGTCTAGAGTGTGTCGAACTCCGCAGCATCTCCAGGAACTGTATAAAGAAAACAAGAAAAAGAAAGCTGAAACAAACATAGTGATCACAAATGCTCCAGTCAAGTTCACAGCTGACGACTTCGAAAGTGATGACCTGCTAGATTAGCCATTTATCTTTGTATTTGTTTCAGACCAATTTATATCATGAGATCAATTTGAATTAATGAATTTGTTTTGAATGAAAATCTTTTTTTGAAAATGTGCTTTTATGATTCATCTTTTAATAGATGAACTGCTCTCATGACTGATTAGTAGACAATAAACACGTACGATCCTTTAATACAAAGCCCAATATTAGGGCCATATTGAAGGTTCTGGGAACACAACGTTGTTGCTCCCAAATGACACAGAAATAAAAATAAAGGATGCACTATTCTCTCCGAATTCCAATAGAAACTTTCAAAGTTTCAAGGATATCCGTTTATACGGATTCCATTTGGAAACAGCGAATGTAAATGAGAAAGAATTACTGTATGTAACGTCTTAAGAAAAAGGAGTAAATCCACACTTTAACATTTTGAGAGCTTTTCATCAGGCATCTACCATACAAAGATTCTGAGAGAGGAAGCTAATTATTTGACGGAGCACCTGAAGTGCCCGACATCAGCCAATTTGTTACTTTGGCATGATAGACTTGACCACACTGGATCTGTGATGATGCACCACATCCTATCTGGACCCCATGTGCATAACTTGAAGAATCAGAAGATTCTTCAGAAGAGAGAATTCCCTCGCATCCCATGCTATAAGGAAAAACAAATTACAAGGTCATCTATACTAAAAGTTGACAAAGAATCTCTACGCTTCCTCAAAAGAATATAAGGAGATAGATATGGACAAATCGACACCCCCCTAGTGGGCTATTTCGGTACATGATGGTACTGATAAATGCATCCTCAAAATATTCGTATGTGTGTCTACTATCGACCCGCAACCTAGCTTTTTCAAAGCTATTGGCACAAATAATAAAGTTTCGGACGCATTTTCCAGACAACCAAATAAAGAAAATATGTCTGGATAATGCTGGGGAATTTACCTCCCGGTCATTTCAAGAGTACTGACAAGCAACGGGAATTGAAAATAAACATCCAGTGTCGCATGTTCATACCCAAAACGGGTTGGTAGAGTCATCTATAAAAGACTCTAATGGATTGCACGTCCATTGTTAATGAAATCCCAGTTGCCGGTGGATGCATGTGGACATGCAATTTTGCATTATGTATCGTTAATGAAAATAAGACCCTCTCGAGATCAGAGTCTCTCTCCAATGCAACTTGCATATGGAATGTCATCGAACATTTCTCACTTGAGAATTTTCGGTTGCGCAGTTTAAATCCCCATTGCACTACCACAGAGGACAAAATGGGTCCTTAACGTCGCCTAGGTATCTATACAGGGTTTTGACTCACCCTTAAATATAAGATACTTAGAACCCCAAACGGGGGATGCATTTAAGGCACATCTTGAAGACTGTGTTTTTGATGAGATGAATTTTCCCAAAATGCGCCTAGATACTGGAAAATCTGGTGCAAAGAAAATTATAATGTGGGATACAAAAATTTTGACCCACTATGATCTGGTAACGAAACAATATGAAGATGAGATCCTGAAGATACCCAACATACAGAACAAAACACTGTTCACCAGTTACCGGAATCATTTACTGACAACCAGAAGATTGTCAGATCACACATCCTTGCTGCAAATACTTCAGTTAGGATTGACATCCCCCGAAAATGGATGCAATCTATCAGCAGCAGAAGTGGTTGTTCCTCAAATAGAAAAGAGGCAGACCACTAGGCTCCAAGAACAGAAATCCAAGAAAGAAAAACAAAAGAAAGAAAGAAAACTCCTAGAGACCTTGATACAATACTACCACAGGACAATGAGCTCATGTCCACACCCTCACCCTTCCCGGAATCCACTGAAGAGGAAATGCTGGGAAAACTGAAATGAAAGTAAATGTTGTACGTGCTGGAGAGGTGTTGGACAGAAAGAACATAATTGTCGACAATGTATTCATGTATCATATTGCCATATACATCGCAGAAGTGATGATATTCATAAAATATTGTTCCATACTCCGTTGCTAAAATACAAACGTAGAGATTGGCCAAATATGGAACGAGGCAATAAAAGATGAGCTGGACTCACCTATGAAACGTGAAATATTCGGACCTGAAGTCCAGACACCAAAAGATGTCAAACCTGTGGGTAAATTAAGTATTGCACACTTAAGAAAAAAATAAGTACAAAATCGTATGGTATAAGGTACACCCTATTGCTCAAGGATATTTTTGCTAAAACTAGGGAATGAACAAATTAAAATGAGCATGACTCATAAATGATGCATCAGATTCCCCAAGTTATCCAATGCGAATACTTTACGATTTGGCAAAGAAAATTTTGGATATGCAGCTATTGGAAGTTATGACGGTATACCTTTATGGATATCTTGGTAAAGATAAATTCCACATTTCCTTAAATGCATGAATAGACTGCGGGACGTCTATTCAATTGAAGAAGAATAATGGGAATAACAAATAATGTACACCCACGAGAATCACTTGACAAAGCAATGATTTCCACTAAGGGTTGTCTTTGCATCTAAGTAAAGGACAGGATTTAAGATCATAGTTGTAAACAACTTAAATCTCATTGGATATCCTGAAGAGAAAACCGAAATATCTGTTCAAGGCTGACTATTAAACATGAAATGAAAGACCTATGTAAAAATAAATTAAGTCATGGCTCACAGATTTATTATCTTAATAAAATCATGTTGCATACGCTCAGAAGTGCGTTGGAGAAATTACAAGAACCATTGTCATCCAACGTATACCTATGGTAGTACACTCTATGGATGTACAAAAAGACCCCTTCCGATCACTGGAAGAGGGGAAGGATATAATTGGTCCTGAAGTACCTTATCTAAGTGCAATCAGACACTCCTGACTAACTGCACGCGTCCCGATATAGCAGTTGCAGTAAACTCATTAGCCAGAGATAGTTAGGCACCTAAAAGGGCCATTAGACCGGAGTTAAGCATCTTCTGCGCTTCCTCCAAGGGTCGAAAAACTGGGCTTACATAATATAGTATCATCCTCCATGTTTATGCAAATGCAGGTTACAGGTCCGATCCCTATACTGAGAAATCATAGTCTGGGTACCCACTGTGGGATGACCAGCTGCTGCAGATCTGCAAAGCAAATTATGAAGGCAACATCATCCTATCATTCCGAGATCCTCACTATTCCAGAAACACACCAATGGTGTATTTAAGGGCGCCGGGTGGTACATCACATCCCAGTGACGACTGGGATAGAGGCTAATATTGTGGAGCGGACCACATAGTCTGAAGACCAGCTTACCTCACTTTGAGGAGACCACATCAGAGGCGACGAAACTAAGCACACCCCTCCAGAGTTTTTGGATTCGGCAGCTGCTTAATGGTGATTATATTTGTAATCTATGTATATTTTCGAAATGTTGTAAATAGGAGTGATGAGATACGCCTAAGAAATCTGAAAGCCTGAGAGCTTGTACAGTTTAGAGAGTGTTTGTACTCTTTTTCCTTAACTATGGTGTTTCCCACAGGGTTTCCCATAGCTAAAGGTTTTAACGAGGCAAACATTATCTGTTGAGTATTGGACTTCTCCCTACTTGGTGTTAATGATGAGCAAACATAAATATTTGTGACTAATCCCATATTTTGCAGTTAATCCATTGCCTAAGCTAATTATGAAGATCTTCTAGCAATGGATGACTCACAAATTTCATTGAAGGCAAATGACATGAATTGGATGATCGTAGATGATGATTGAAGCTCCGTGAAGACTTCAAGCTCATATGATGGAAAGAAGAGATTATTCGTCAATGTATTTTTTCTTTCATCTCTTCTAGTATGTAGCTTAGAAGTAGAACTTTGATGGAGCACTCACACACATCTACATAGGACTTCATTAGATCAATTGTCATTTGATCCCAATTCAATTCTTTATTGTTTGTGCTAGGATTGTTTATAACAACCGACTGCTGAACAGTTTTCAGTCGCCTGTCTCAAAAATAGTCGACTGTGTTTTGTTCTACAGTCGCCTGTTATGCACATACTATTACAATATAGTTTTGGGCCTTCTCTGATTATTTCGCACAGACTACTGATGAACGATTCACAGGCGCCTGTCCAAGTGACAGTTGACTGTGTATTGTAAATCAGCCGCCTGTCTATCCTTGCCCAAACTTTGTTTGATCTGACTTTTACGGCCAGTCGAATCATGCTGTATATTCAGTCGACTGTCTATTAGATCAGTCGACTGTCTATGCTGCAACAGTCGCCTGTCTGTGAGTCATTTCTTTGACTCAGCTCTCTGGAAATTTCTCTTGCTTTTGACAGTCGTCTGTTTAAGGATTTACAGTCGCCTGTTTTGATTTACAGTGGACTGTGTTCCTTGCATCAGTCGTTTGTCATGTGTCTTGTGAGATTTCCAGTATTTGTCAAACTTACCCTTCTCTCGGCCAGTCGGCTGTCGAAGAAATTACAGTCGCCTGTTGGTTTAACAGATGACTGTCTTTGCTTCATCAGTCGACTGTCCACGTGGTAAGTTACCGTTATGAATTCTTACCTACCTATGATGACTTTGCATCAGTCGACTGACGTGTCTTCATCAGTCGACTGGTGCGGGTGCAGTTTCTATCCGTTGAGATTTTTCTCACAGATTCCAATTGAGTTTTTACCTAAACTGTTTTGTAGATTTGAGAAAGCTATAAATAGAGCTTCTACTGTTCCATTGGAAGGTTACTCATTCATTGCAAAATATCTCAAGCTTTTATTTCCAAAGATCAAAGCTCTCAAATCCAAAGCCCTAAGTATTTCTAAATCTTGTTCTCTTGCTCTCCAACCTCGAATCAAAGTGTAATCATCTAGGCATTTGGTGCAGTCAAGAGAAAGGGCTTTTTCTTCTCTTCCAAGACAGTTCTTCAACACACATCACACTCCTCCTTCAAGTTCTACTTCAAGGCATAGGTGATTGTAAGTGTTGTTTTCATTATTTCCTAACATTCGTTATTTGAGTTGTGCTCTCAGTTGTGAGAGTGGTTTTGCTTGCTCCCTGGTTGTGGGAGTTAAGGACATCGATTGTATTCGATTGCACTTGTAGGGTTGCTACAAGTGGGCTTTAAGGAAACCTCAAGTTAGGGTTCTAACTTGAGTATCCGGTGGTATCCGGGTGGTAGGGACATAGGATTACCGGGAACAAGTCGGGAGTTGACTTGGGTAATCCGAACCTTAAAACATCTCTGCGTTTGTGTGTGTTTCATTTTGGGTTGATTTTCTATTTCGCACTATTTGTTGGATTGCATTTTATTTGGCGTAAATTCCTTTTAAATTTGCATAAACACTATTCAACCCCCTTCTAGTGTTTTCCCCATAGACAGGGTCCTTACAATTGGTATCAGAGTGCAAGGTTATATCTATGGTATCCAACAACAACGACGTTCCATCGCCGCCTATGTACAACAATCACGACCGTGATGGAGCGTCCACACTTTTTGAAGGTCAATCTACGGTGCGCCCTCCGCGTTTCAATGGTACAAATTTTAGCTATTGGAAATGCAGGATGGAGACGTTCCTTAGAAGTGCTTCGCTTTGGAGAACCATCCACAAGGAATACGTCGAGCCCACCGAAGTAGATTTCGACAAATGGACGACTTCCGAGAAGTCCGCCGAAGTCAACAACGCTAAAGCAATGAACGCTCTTCATTGTGCGTTGGACCCGAATGAGTTCAACAAGATATGCACATGTAAGAGTGCATATCAAATTTGGAACCATCTCATCGTTACCCACGATGGAACGAATAAGGTAAAACTTTCAAAGTTATATGTTGCAGTGCAAAACTTCGATTTATTTCATGTGCAGGACAATGAAAGCATTGCATCGATGTACAGATGTTTTACCGACATCATCAATGAATTGGAAGCCCTTGGCCAAATATATTCCGAACCAGATAAGGTAAGGAAGATCATCATGGGAATGACCTCTAAATGGGAAAGAAGAGCGATCGCAATCGAGGAGGTCAATGACTTGAAGAACTACACCGTGGTGAATCTTATCGGGACTCTTATGTCTTACGAAGTAAGATGGGAGAACCGATTGAAGATTCGAGCCATGATGAATCCTTCGGAGGCCAAGAAGAAAGCTTTGGCATTCAACGCCAATTCATCATCCTCCGAAAGTGATGAATCCGAGAACGAGATGGATTTGCGTGAAATGGCCCAAATGGCGAAGAAGTTACAACGCATCTTCCGCAATGATAAATTTCCCTCCAACAAACGTTTTGAGTCCACTAATGCTACTTCCTCTCTTTGCTTTAAATGCAATAAGCCAGGGCACATCAAGAGGGATTGCCCAATGCTAAAGAACAAAGAGAAATGGAATGCACCAAAGTACCACAAGTCCGATAAGAACAAGAGAGACAAGAAGAAAGGACTCGTAGGTACCTTCGATGACTCAAGTGATGACTCATCAAGCGATTCCGATGATGAGAAGGGTGACAGCGCCCACATTTGTTTCATGGCTCTAGAAGACCCACTCTCCGATGAGAGTGATTCCGACATGGACGACACCGAGGTAACAATGGATGAACTTCGTATTGCTAATGAAGAACTATTTGCTAAATATCAATCTTTAATGCTTAGATACACTAGCTTGAAGAAATCAAATGTTAGCAAGTCATCCATTCCATGCATTATCAACAATGACACCATTGTTGATACTTTAACTCTTGAGAAAGCAAGCTTAGCTTCTCAAAATGTCACATTGAGAGATGAGGTGAATTCCCTCAAATCTCAACTAGATCAAACACATCCCAAAGATAATAGTGATCTAGTTACACGACACACACAATTGGGTTTAGAGAATGATTCTCTTAAAACTCAAGTGCACGAGCTCAAAGCACGGGTGTCCACCTTGGATACCAACATTTCTTCTTTAAAGGAGAAATATGAGCTCATGTCCTCCCGTATTGTGAGATTCAATAAGGGAAAAGGACAATTGGATGATTTGCTTGCAAACCAATTTCCGGCCACACATCGTGTTGGTCTTGGATTTGTAAAAGCGAATGCATCTAATGCTCGCACCACCTATAGTTGTGTCACTATAGATTTTGTGAGCCCTTCCTCCGGTGCATCCACAAGTGGTGTCAAAGACACTATAGGCAGCAATCCTACCAAGAATGTCACCACTTCACATTCTCTTCCGTTTGGCAAGAAACCCACTAAGGGTGAAAACCAAAAGCAAGGTCATGCTTATATGTATATTAATACTCATCCACGTAGGAAACATCCTACTTCACAAGTGGATAATCATGACACATTCTATGCTCCGCACCCACGGACACGTACACAACCGCACATGAGAAATACTTATGTACGTGCTCCTATACACACGTATGCTCATACGTATCATTCTTTTATGTATGCTCATCCTCCACATATTATGCATGATCCATATGCTTCATATAATATGCATGTTCCCAAGCATACATTTCATCCTAGAATGTACAATGCATATCCTCCACCACATCTCTATGCTAAAAATCATGTTCCTAAGAAGCATGCACCATATAGAAATTCAACAAGTATGCATGCAACTAGGAATAGGACTCCCAAGACTTACACAATTTGGGGTCCTAAGAACACTAGCCTAAATGTTAGGAATGCTTATGTTGATTCCTATTTTCATGATGTGATTAGGAATAATAATTATGTTGGGAAGCAGAAGTCCACTTGGACTTGGCTTCCAAAGGGCTAATCCCCTTGGACCCAACAAACATTGGGTACCATAAGCTTATGGTATATTATATAGGTACCCAAGAGAAAGAAGAAGAGCAATAAATGTCTTATTAGCTCTAAAGGAAAAGGATGGATTCTTGATAGCGGTTGCTCCAAACATATGACGGGAGATCCCTCATTGCTCTCCGAAGTGATTAGCATCAAGGATGGTGCAACGGTCACTTTTGGAGGTAATCAAAAGGGAACCATCATTGGAGTAGGTATTGTTGGTAATCCTTCCATACCCTTAATTACTAATGTGTATCTTGTTAGTGGTTTGTGTCACAATCTCATTTCCATTAGTCAACTTTGTAACAAAGGTTACAATGTTAACTTTGGAGAAGGATTGTGTACTATTATTGATTGTGATTCAAATGTTTTATTTTCCGGTATTAGGCACAAAAATATTTATTATTTGAGCTTGCCTAAAACCGCAGAACATTGATTAGTTGCTAACACACGTGAACAACTATTATGGCATCACCGTTTTGGTCATGTTCACTTCAAGCACTTATATAAGTTAGCTAAGCATGATCTAGTCAAAGATTTTTCTAAGATTGTTTTTAATAAGAAAAACTTTTGTGATTCATGTCAAAGAGGTAAACTAAGTAAATCTTCATTTAACCTTAAAGAAGGGATTACTTCTAAGAGGCCCCTAGAACTTCTTCATCTAGATTTATTTGGGCCAACTAGAACCGCTTCTTTAGGTAATGCTCATTATGTATTAGTTGTCGTTGACGACTTTTCTAGATTTACTTGGGTTTCATTCTTAACTAATAAGAATGAAGCTCATGAAGAGTTTACTAAATTTGCAAAGAAGATTCAGAATCTTTTAGGATCCACCATTATCACTATTCGTAGTGATCATAAGGGAGAATTTGAGAATGAGTCTTTTACTAAGTTTTGTGATGACTCCGGGATAACTCATAATTTTTCCTTTCCTCGTGCACCACCACAAAATGGTGTTGTAGAGAGAAAGAATAGGACTTTTATTGAGTGTGCACTCACTATGCTTCATGATAGTCATTTAGGACTACAATTTTGGGTGAAAACGGTGCACACGGCATGTTATGTGCTCAATAGGATCCTAGTGAGACCCCGAACGAATAAAACTTGTTTTGATTTGTTTTCGTGTTTTTGGTTCAAAATGGTTTATAAAGAACACTTTTGGTAATTTAGACAAGTTTGATCCAAGATCCGATGAAGGAATTTTTGTTGGATATTCCACACGTAGCAAAGCCAGCCGGATATACAACAAAACTTCTTCAACGATTGAGGAATTACTTCACGTATCTTTTTATGAAGATTTTGATTTTCCTCATGTTGATGATGATAATGTAGATATTCTTTGTGATTCTCTTAATAATGTTAAAATTAATGAGTCTATTGTTGAGACTAACACTTCTAACGAAGTTGTTGAAGTTGTTCCTAGTGATACAGGTATACCCAAAGCTTATCCGACCGTTCGTAACCATCCCCATAACCAAATTATTGGAGATATTGGTGTGGGTGTTCGAACGAGATCGAGAATTGAAGAATTCTCTCATTGCGCATTTGTCTCCACCATTGAGCCAAAGAACATCCAAGAAGCTTGTGAGGATAGCTCTTGGATAGTGGCAATGGAAGAAGAACTAATGCAATTCAAGAGAAACGAAGTTTGGAAACTCGTACCTCTTCCAAGTGGTCACCAAGTCATTGGGACCAAATGGATCTTCAAGAACAAGACGGATGAAAACGAGGTAATCACACGGAACAAAGCAAGGTTAGTAGCTCAAGGCTACCGGCAAGAGGAAGGCATTGATTTCGAAGAATCTTTTGCCCTCGTAGCTAGATTAGAAGCTATTAGGTTGCTTTTATCTTTTGCATCCCATATGAATTTTGAAACTTTATTAAATGGATGTTAAAAGTGCATTTTTAAATGGGTTTGTCAATGAAGAAGTTTATGTTTCTCAACCTCCTGGTTTTATTCATGAAAAATTTCCAAACCATGTTTTCAAACTTAAGAAAGCGTTGTATGGGTTGAGACAAGCTCCTAGAGCTTGGTATGATCGACTTAAGACATTTCTTTTGAATTTAGGTTTTAAAATAGGAGAAGTTGATTCTACACTCTTCATTAAAGATTATGAAAATGACATTCTTTTGATTCAAGTTTATGTAGACGATATTATTTTCGGTTCTACCAACTTTAATCTTTGTCAAGAATTTTCCAAGTCTATGAAGGATGAGTTTGAGATGACCACATGGGAGAGCTCACCTACTTCCTTGGATTACAAATTCGACAAATGGAGAATGGCACATTCATACATCAGACAAAGTACACAGGGGAGCTTATTAAGCGATTCGGGATGGAATCGTCTTCGAGCAAAAAGACTCCCATGAGTACTACTACTCATCTACACAAGGATGAAAGCGGAAAAGATGTAGACGTTCGTCTATATCAAGGTATGATCGGTAGCTTACTTTACTTAACCGTTAGTAGGCCCGATATCATGTTTTTTGTATGCCTTTGTGCTAGATATCAAGCAAGACCTAAGGAGTCACACTTGATTGCGGTTAAACAAATATTTCGTTATCTCAATCAATCTCTAGATTATGGGTTACTTTACCCTAAGTCTAGCACATATGAGTTAATCTCATATAGTGATGCCGACTTTACCGGATGCAAGTCCGACAGGAAAAGTACTAGTGGCACTTGCCATTTTCTAGGAAATTCTCTTGTTTCTTGGTTTTTTAAGAAACAGAATTCGGTGTCATTGTCCACGACTGAAGCGGAATATATTGCCGTGGGTCTTGCATGTGCACAAGTTCTTTGGATGAGACACACTCTTAGTGACTATGGTGTCAATTATGATACTTGCCCTATCATAGTTGATAATCAAAGTGCTATTTGTCTTTCCAAGAATCCGGTACACCACTCCCGTACCAAACACATAGATGTGAGACATCATTTTATCAATGATCATGTAGCTA
This sequence comes from Scilla litardierei, assembly GCA_030789695.1. Lineage (NCBI taxonomy): Eukaryota > Viridiplantae > Streptophyta > Magnoliopsida > Asparagales > Asparagaceae > Scilla > Scilla litardierei. Next base: position 10,577,941 of record CM061142.1, on the reverse strand, counting down.
AGAAGGACATCATCTTAGAGTACATTGAAACCCAAAAACAAATTGCTGATATCTTCATTAAACCTCTTAAAGAAGATTCATTTGTGAGGTTGCATGGAGAATTGGGAATTATGGGTGAATCTGAAATCTAGGAGCTCAATCTTTCATGTTATAACTCCTTTATGAGCTCATATCATTTTGTTGCCTATCTTCATGTGCTCTATTATATTATGTGTTTAAGAAAGGCAATTGTGCTAATCAATTTCATGAGTTTTTGAGATTGATTGGAGTGATTCGTGTTTCAATGGATTTATTGTTTTTACATTGTTTACGATGTATTTGTGATTAGAGTATAGGTCCTAGGGTGAGTGTCCTTATTCTCTGGATTTCCACCTCTCTGTGCATGTTTGGACCAGGACAGATGACTGTATTTCCTCCTCCAGTCGACTGCCCTACTCTATCTTCTCAGTCTGAGATTTGATATCTTTCGCACAACCGACTGATGACTGTTTTACAGTCGACTGTTAGTTTAACAGGCGACTGCATTTTAGTCATCAGGCGACTGTTCTCTCTGTCGAATTTTTTACAGTGTTCTCTGTTGTTTTGATGAACTGTATTAATTCTCGGCCAGTCGACTGTTGAGTATATGTCAGTCGACTGTCCAATGGACATGCGACTGCATGTTACTTGCTAGTTGACTGCCCATCTTTCTGAGCTTTATTGTTATCACTTCATTCAGTCGAATGACATTTGTTCATCAGTCGACTGTCTACTGTTGAGACGGTTTAAGTGATTTGATCCGAGCCATCGATTCCTTGATCCAATGTCCCAGATTCATTCCCCGACTTTTATATTCGAGAAAGCCCGATCATTTCCACACGTCGACTCTCTCTCATCCGATTCGACCGCTTCGTCTTCCCGCTCGATTTCTCTTCCAAAGCCGTCGATCTTCTTCCCTTCGTGAGTCGATTTCGTGCTGTCGTTGCCATCGATCTCCTTCTCCCCATTCGTCGTTGCTTCGTCGTTGCTTCTCTACTTGGTTTGCTTCTCTCTCTCTCTCTCTCTAGACTTTCGTTCGGTTCATTGTCTTCCGATTTCTTTGCATCGTTTCTCTCTCTCGTTTCCATGGCACCTAAGGGTAAGGGAAAAGAGAAAATCGTTGCTCCTAAGCATCCTAGGGCACCCAAGAAACCAATAGCCAAGAAGAAGAAACCTTATCAAGCCCGAACCAAGCATGCCGAGTCACCCGTGCATTCTTCCTCGCAGGGTTACTCTCCTTCAGCTTCCTCTTCCGATGCTCAGCCCTTGATCTATCGTCAGCGCAAGCCCATTAGTGTTCACATCAGTGAGCCTGCTGCTGAGAATCCTCGTCTGTCCCCTTCAGCTTTAGAAGAATCTCCTGCTGCACCCCCTGCTGATCCCCTAGTTCCTATTTACCGAGACGATATCTGTTTGGCAAAATATCACTCTCTTCTAGGGATCAAGATTATCAGGGAGCGGTACATTCATTTCCCCTCTTTTACAGCTGAGAGACTTTCTGACATTCTTTCTGCTACTCACATAGCCGACCTTTTTCGATTCTCTCAGAGCGAGTCCCTCAGAGCCTATCCATTTATGGTCAAGCTCTTCTATGCGAACCGCGTTCGCGGTGAGTATTCATCTACTGGTATCCTCGATACTGTCGTTCAGGGAACCCACATTCAGATCTCTCCATCTCTCTTAGGGACTATTCTTAGGATTCCCTCTGTTGGTTCCCTTCCCTCTGATATCTGCATCTCTGAGATTGACGACCTTGACCAGTCTGTCCTCCGGGATATGTTTTGAGAGGTACCTTTAGCTCTTGATTCGGGTGTCAGGTCATATATGTTCTCTGTGAGAGGTTGGGTTGTTCACCTAGTGGTGAAGTCCAACATCTCGTCGAGGTATGGATCATCTGATCAGCCGTCTCAAGATATACTGAAGTGTATGTACGCTATTTTCTCTGGCATGCCCGTGAACTGGACCGGTGTCCTCCTTGATAGGATGGACAGGGTTAAGTTCACGACCTCCTCATCTCACATTCCTTACGATGGTCTTCTGACTCGTGTCTTCCGTCATTTTGGTGTTGATTTGACTCGTTACGAGCCCATGCCCTTTGGTCCTCTCCTCGACGCATCTGCAAAGTCGAAATCTTCTTCGGCTCTGCAGACTGCCTCGAAGAAGAGGAAATCTACTTCAGCTCCATCCTCATCCACTGTTGCTCCAGCTGATCTGCCTTCATCCTCTGCTCCACCATCTCGTGATATTCTTTTGGAGATGGTCTCTGGTATTTACAGATTGTTGTCCCTCTCTTTCCTCCATCAGGGAATACCCTTCCCTGAGGATCTGAGACAGTTTGTTCCCCAGCTTCATGTGCCTCCTCATCCCACTGATGTCGTTGAGCCTCCTGGTGTAGTTTCTACTCAGGATGATGATAATGATGCTACTGTTTCTCCTTTTGACCCTCCTCCAGAGGATGCACCTGCTGCTACAGAACCTGCTTCTTCTTCTGCAGCCCTTGGAGACGCTCACTCTTAGATATGTGTTTGAGTGGTGTTAGCTTGGTGATGACTGTATTTTTTTGATGTATGATGGATGATGTTGTCAGTGACTCTATATATGTATGATGTTGTACTTCGATGTTGTCATGATGATGTATTTTTTGTCTTGATCATAATGTATCTTTTTGTGATGGCCAAGTAGATGCACATCTGTTGATGTTCTCATTTTCTATATATCTATATATGGTGTTGCTGTTTATCTTGTGTCACACTATGCTATACTGTTTATCTTATCTGTGTGATATATGATATGTTGTCTCCATGTATGCTATACTCTCTTTGATGTGCTTTTGAGACAATATATGAATTTGGTATTCGATTTTCCATGTTATCTCTGGTATGATGCATTTGTGAAATCTCTTTTGAAACTATTTTTGTGTGCATATCTAATGTTGATATTGGACATCAATTCCATTACTCACATGTGTATATGATGCGATTTTATGAGTTTTTGATTTGATATATCTTTATACTCCTTGATTGTTGTTAGTTCGTATTTAGCACTATTATTGTTGTTGTTATTTGCTCCCATCTTTTTGGATAATGCCATAGGGGGAGAGAAATAAACATACAAGATTCATAATGGATGTGCTAAGTATGTTCTAACACTTGAATCTAAGATTTAAGTTGCCTTAGATTCAGGGGGAGTAAGATTACAATGAATAGGGATTTTAATTCCTAGATTTCTTGAATTATTTTCATGCATATCTCCTTATTTGCTTCAATTGATACGTAGATGCCCAAATATTTGTTGACTAACTTGATTGGCATCTACGTAGGGGAGTAAGTTTTCATTGCGAACAATTATTTATCTTTTTGTTTATATTTGTTTGTCATCATCAAAAAGGAGGAGAATGTTGAGTATTGGACTTCTCCCTACTTGGTGTTAATGATAAGCAAACATAAATACTTGTGACTAATCCCCTATTTTGCAGTTAATCCATTGCCTAAGCTAATTATGAAGATCTTCTAGCAATGGATGACACACAAACTTCATTGAAGGCAAGTGACATGAATTGGATGATCGTAGATGATGATTGAAGCTCCGTGAAGACTTCAAGCTCATACGATGGAAAGAAGAGATTATTCGTCAATGTAATTTTTCTTTCATCTCTTCTAGTATGTAGCTTAGAAGTAGAACTGTGATGGAGCACTCACACACATCTACATTTAATCATAGGACTTCATTAGATCAATTGTCATTTGATCCCAATTCAATTCTTTATTGTTTGTGCTAGGATTGTTTATAACAGCCGACTGCTGAACAGTTTTCAGTCGCCTGTCTCAAAAACAGTCGATTGTGTTTTGTTCTACATTCGCCTGTTATGCACAGACTATTACAATATAGTTTTAGGCCTTCTCTGATTATTTCGCACAGGCTACTGATGAACGATTCACAGACGCCTGTCCAAGTGACAGTCGACTGTGTATTGTAAATCAGTCGCCTGTCTATTGGGGGGACCGGAAAGGTGCTCTCTCTCAAGCGCAAGAGTCCATACAAGTAGTAAAATCTGGGAGTCCAGATGTCGAATCCACGGGAAGAAATCTGTTGCAACCACAATTCAAATCAAATAGAAATCATACGAAAAGAAACTAACCACTTCAACAATGATGGTGATGGTGTGAAAGTGCGTGATGGTGATGTGCGAACAAAGAAATTCGTGTATGAAAATACCTATAAAAAGTTTGCACATGGTATGGGTTCGTTAGGATCAGTGATTCGTATTAATTTGTTTGATGAATATATCACAATGAATTCTCTTTTTGAGAGCAATTCACCGGGAAAAATATCCAATATAACTCAATGAATTCTCCTTTTGGGAGCAATTCATCGGAAGATGCCCTTTTGGGGGTTCAAACACAATATTCAAAAAGATCGTCGCTAAAGTTATAATACGATATGAAACTCTCTTTTGGAGAGATCAAAACTACAGTATGAAACTCCCTTTTGGGGAGATCAAATCTCACCCTTTTGGGGCGATCATCAACTAAATTAATTCTTTTGGAATCTAAAAAAGTCGATTTACGAACAAAGATTACAATTTTAGCGACGTTTAACGATTTAGTACAAGGAATACAACCAAACTAACACAAATCATAGCCCCTAACTACGCCATACCATGCACAACAGCGATTTAGCTACTCATCATGCAATAATAAACAACTTTCATGACAAAATACATCAAGATTATAGAAAAATACGGTAGAAAAGCATCAAATAAGGGGTTTAAGTTAAGAAATATATCACCAATTCTCCTTGAAAAGACTTCAAACTCTCTGGAAATAATAAAACAAGCCTCTGGAATTTTACAGAATTTTTCAGGGGGAGAATACAGCTCCTAGAGCCTCCAATACGCTCAAAATACGCCCCCAATCTGCTTGAATACGCTCAAAAACCCCTAAAATACCTTATAGAGAGAGATTGCGGGTTTAATTAGCTTAACGGGTCGAAACCCGCACCAAATTATACCCAAACCCGCACCCGCGAGCCGCCGCTATTATCGACCGTTGGATCCTTGCGGGATCGCGTCTCGTGTCGACACGTGGCACTCGTTATCGGATCCGCACCCGCTTCTCAACGAGTTCGGATCGAACTCGGCTTCATCCGCGACCGTTGGATCATCATCCGACGCTTCACATCACGCTCGAAATCGCTGCATCGCTTTTAATTGGCGGGGGGAGTAGTGTCCGTTGGATCTTGATCGATCGGACTAGAACGTGCCACGTCGCCATCTATTTTCGCTCTCCGCTCCACGGCTGAGGGCAGCTGTCGTCCGTTCGATCGTGATCGAACGGTCTCTATTGACCCACGTCGCTGCTTCGTTCGCTTCTCAATTGAAAACGCGGGAGAAAACATGGTCCGTTGGATGATGCGGGAACTCAACAGGATTGCGCCACGTGGCCCGCAAGCGCCAGCTGTTCATCGCTTCATTAGGGCTGATCGCAACCGTTCGATTGCGATCGGACGGTTGCAAACTCGCCCGCTTCGATACGCCGGTGGTTTACTTCCCACTGTTGGATGAAGCAGCGGACGGCGTAGATGCGGCCACGTGTCAATCGCTGATTGGTCGACGACCGTATTTCTCGTATTTTGAGCGTATTTCTCCTTTTAAATTGTATTCTGCATTCAAAAATACACAGTAATTAGCACAGATCTCAGAAAAATACAAATAAATAGTCGTTAGAATCGTGAGATCGAGACGATGCTAGAAAAAATATAAAATGTGCAGAAATACGTCGTTAAATGCTGTTTTGTGCTCAAATAGTGTGTTTTCTCTAATAAATAAATGTGTAGAAAATACGTATGAATTAGAGAACAATGTAGCATCACATGAGCACAAAATAGGGCTAAATTGGGGGTTAAATATGTAATATTGAACCCGAATCACACCCCCCAACTAGCGATTTGCTAGTCTCTAGCAAAAAGAGCGATAAATACGGATGAGTAATAAAACAATAAGTTCTTTCAAATTGCTCATGGCATGGCTCAATAATACGCATTCCAACATGATCTTGACCATCAATATACACATCCGTGAACAAAATCAATCACATGATATTTTCTCTAATTTAGTATGAATAAATAACATGCACGCATCGTATTGCGCAAGCAAAAGTATAACACGTCGTTATATCCTAGTTTTCTTGTTTCCAAGGAATTGGCCTATCAAAACAATCACTCAAATTATGGGTATTGAAGTTGCTTAGTATATTCCCCATTCTTTTCTTTTATTCGTTCCGCGTAACGTGCATCAAGCAACATTCGTAGAAAAATGTATAACTTGGATCGCTCCATCAAATGAGTGAGTTTCATGTCAATGGCTCCCAAATCAGACGATAATAGGGCATTAGGCCAAAAAGGACCACTCGGACTGTACTACTCGAGCCATCCAAGTTATTTATTAGTGACATACTCATTCATTCATTTTTTTCTTTCATTCAAAATCTTTTCTTTTCTTTCTTTCTTTCTTTTCTTTGTAAGCAACTCAAAACCCATCAACATGAATATAAACATTAATAACAGAGGCCAAATTCCTCTTCAACTTGAAAACTTTTCTAATAAATCGTGTATACTTAAGCTTTTTCATCACATTAGCATGCATGAGATAAATTCAAACTATTTCGAGATATTAATCATGGAAATTGAAAATTTTCGTGAATAGCATATTAACGAGTAATTCCATGAAGGAAAAATAATTAATCAAGCCATAAACAATTTTTAGAACTCAATTAACGTATAATCATCCGCATTTGAGGCATATGAATGAGTTTTAAAATGATTAGATTTGGTGATTTATTCTTCTAAAAAAAATTCCTAAGGTCTCATACACACCCCCCAACTAAAGATGGACATTGTCCTCAATGTCGGAAGAGGTACGAGTTTATTCAAGCCAGCAACCTAGAAAGCATATAAAAATCTACACTACTGGAAAGAACACACCGTGATCAAATGGCGGATCCCGAATCTTTAATTGTGGAGGAAGTTGTTCAATTTGCTCCTTGCGCTCCTCGGCGAGTAATCTTCCTCCAACGACTAATTTGGACCCCAGCAACACAACTCCAAGCATCTCTATAAGCTGTTTGACAATGTCCTGCGAGAGATGAGTTATGTCAGTCCAAATTAATTTAAGATTCCTATCGACAAAAGTATTCCAAATATAGTCATCAAAATAGGTGAAAGAAATTAAAGCAAGTTGACGACTACTCCCTGAAAGATTTGCACTACTCTCGGTATGATGCTCGATCGTTGGGGAGAGGGATAAATGAATTTGGGACAAAACTGGAGGAGGGCATGGTTCTGACTCCATGGCGATAATCTCAAAACCCTTTTCCCTAGTTGTCTCCTCCTCTCGTTCATCCAAAATTGCTAGTTCGTCCTCTCTTTCGCACACACTTTTTGACATGTATATATTTTTATTCGTGTCCTCGCTCGGTATACCTGCAATAGAAGATGAACTCGTATTAGGATCTTGAAATTGAGTTTCAAAAGCCTTACTTTATTCTAAGCAAGTGGCAATCAGATTAAGATCTTCAATAGATTTTTGAATCTGCCGGCTCCGAGCAAGGAAATTCTCCTGGAATTGATGGGATGTGGCCTCCTGTGTCTGAATAATCAGGTAAGCGTCCTCTCTCAAGGATTGCAAAGGTACGTCTACGCTTTTCTCTTCTTGATCGAGGCACAAAGGCTCCGTTGAATCGCTTTCTGAAGTCTCTTCCATGGTTTCTTCGTTTTCTTGCAGAGACTCCATGTATTCCCACGCCTCTGTCGGCGTCATGACTCCCAAAAATTCCTGCAGCTGGGGTTGTAGTCCATCTAGGAAGAACGCCAGGAGCTCTTCATTTGTGTACCCATGCTGCGGATAGCTCGATACTATATCTGTGAACCTCCTCCAGGCCTGAAAGAAAGTTTCACAGTCAGTTTGATTAAAATTAACAATTTTGAGCTTCTCCATTCTATGTTTGTGTGCATTAGCATATCGTGCATCATAAAGATTGTTTGTGCAATAGAAGTTCATATATTCCATTTTGAAATAAAATAAAATAAAATAATAAAAAAAAGTTTATGTACAGTAAAGTGGAAAGATCTCACCGAAGGTCCTCTGAATGAAATAAACCGTAGTCACAAACCATTCCTCCCCGGCAACGGCGCCAAAAACTTGGTGGGCTCCGAAAGGATGCTCTCTCTCAAGCGCAAGAGTCCGTACAAGTAGTAAAATCTGGGAGTCCAGATGTCGAATCCACGGGAAGAAATCTGTTGCAACCACAATTCAAATCAAATAGAAATCCTACGAAAAGAAACTAACCACTTCAACAATGATGGTGATGGTGTGAAAGTGCGTGATGGTGATGTGCGAACAAAGAAATTCGTGTATGAAAATACCTATAAAAAGTTTGCACATGGTATGGGTTCGTTAGGATCAATGATTCGTATTAATTTGGTTGATGAATATATCACAATGAATTCTCTTTTTGAGAGCAATTCACCGGGAAAAATATCCAATATAACTCAATGAATTCTCCTTTTGGGAGCAATTCATCGGAAGATGCCCTTTTGGGGGTTCAAACACAATATTCAAAAAGATCGTCGCTAAAGTTATAATACGATATGAAACTCTCTTTTGGAGAGATCAAAACTACAGTATGAAACTCCCTTTTGGGGAGATCAAATCTCACCCTTTTGGGGCGATCATCAACTAAATTAATTCTTTTGGAATCTAAAAAAGTCGATTTACGAACAAAGATTACAATTTTAGCGACGTTTAACGATTTAGCACAAGGAATACAACCAAACTAACACAAATCATAGCCCCTAACTACGCCATACCATGCACAACAGAGATTTAGCTACTCATCATGCAATAATAAAAAACTTTCATGACAAAATACATCAAGATTATAGCAAAATACGGTAGAAAAGCATCAAATAAGGGGTTTAAGTTAAGAAATATATCACCAATTCTCCTTGAAAAGACTTCAAACTCTCTGGAAATAATAAAACAAGCCTCTGGAATTTTACAGAATTTTTCAGGGGGAGAATACAGCTCCTAGAGCCTCCAATACGCTCAAAATACGCCCCCAATCTGCTTGAATACGCTCAAAAACCCCTAAAATACCTTATATAGAGAGATTGCGGGTTTAATTAGCTTAACGGGTCGAAACCCGCACCAAATTACGCCCAAACCCGCACCCGCGAGCCGCCGCTATTATCGACCGTTGGATCCTTGCGGGATCGCGTCTCGTGTCGACACGTGGCACTCGTTATCGGATCCGCACCCGCTTCTCAACGAGTTCGGATCGAACTCGGCTTCATCCGCGACCGTTGGATCATCATCCGACGCTTCACATCACGCTCGAAATCGCTGCATCGCTTTTAATTGGCGGGGGGAGTAGTGTCCGTTGGATCTTGATCGATCGGAATAGAACGTGCCACGTCGCCATCTATTTTCGCTCTCCGCTCCGCAGCTGAGGGCAGCTGTCGTCCATTCGATCGTGATCGAACGGTCTCTATTGACCCACGTCGCTGCTTCATTCGCTTCTTAATTGAAAACGCGGGAGAAAACATGGTCCGTTGGATGATGCGGGAACTCAACAGGATTGCGCCACGTGGCCCGCAAGCGCCAGCTGTTCATCGCTTCATTAGGGCTGATCGCAACCGTTCGATTGCGATCGGACGGTTGCAAACTCGCCCGCTTCGATACGCCGGTGGTTTACTTCCCACTGTTGGATGAAGCAGCGGACGGCGTAGATGCGGCCACGTGTCAATCGCTGATTGGTCGACGACCGTATTTCTCGTATTTTGAGCGTATTTCTCCTTTTAAATTGTATAATGCATTCAAAAATACACGGTAATTAGCACAGATCTCAGAAAAATACAAATAAATAGTCGTTAGAATCGTGAGATCGAGACGATGCTAGGAAAAATATAAAATGTGCAGAAATACGTCGTTAAATGTTGTTTTGTGCTCAAATAGTGTGTTTTCTCTAATAAATAAATGTGTAGAAAATACGTATGAATTAGAGAACAATGTAGCATCACATGAGCACAAAATAGGGCTAAATTGGGGGTTAAATATGTAATATTGAACCCGAATCATCAATCCTTGCCCAAACTTTGTTTGATCTAACTTTTACAGCCAGTCGACTCATGCTGTATATTCAGTCGACTGTCTATTAGTTCAGTCGACTATCTATGCTGCAACAGTCGCCAGTCTGTAAGTCATTTCTTTGACTCAGCTCTCTGGAAATTTCTCTTGCTTTTGACAGTCGTCTGTTTAAGGATTTACAGTCGCCTGTTCTGATTTACAGTCGACTGTGTTCCTTGCATCATTCGTCTGTCCTGTGTCTTGTGAGATTTCCAGTATTTGTCAAACTTACCCTTCTCTAGGCCAGTCGCCTGTCGAACAAATTACATTCGCTTGTTGGTTTAACAGACGACTGTCTTTGCTTCATCAGTCGACTATCCACATGGTAAGTTACCGTTATGAATTCTTACATACCCCTGTGTAAGAGAATATATGCCTATAAGGCATTTATCCATTAGTATACGTCTTGTTCATACCGTATATGGTACCTATTATTCTAAGTATAAATAGTTCGTATTAATATACTTAGATAATATCCATAGACTTATAGTTAGGTCCTTACGTATCTAGATGAGATCTCGATTATGAGTAAGTAAGCGACCGAATATATAAACGCAAGTCTTAAACGGTTCGTGGTCATAGATGTGTCGAGAACTGGATATCGACACATCGGATAGACCACTGTGTCTTAGTCTTACCTTAGGGTAATGATGATCTCATAGTCATTCGACTTGGTGAAGTCGGAGACGAGACACATGTGCTCATTAGAGAATGAGTTCACTGAACGACCACATAAGAGTTATTAAATGGTTGACTTTAACTGAACTGTCTTTAATAACTCTAGAGTGATGATAGGTTAGCTGGTCCTTTAGACCTGAAGTCATTTGTACAAACCTGTGAGTGAATGGTGTAGCTTAGACCTATGATCTAGCTTCGAGGCTAGGCCAGCTGAAAGATCTTAGGTTGAGCTGCACCCGAAGCTCTCGAGGCAAGTAGATGACTAAGATGGTATTCGTCACTTCCGTTAAAGGGAAGTTAGTGTTACAGGCTCAGTAAAGTCTTTATGTTAATCCTCGACCAGGGTGCGTTGTAAGAAGTACAACGTGTATACAATAAAGACCGCCGTATACTGACCAATGTTGTCTAATAGGATTGACAGTAAACCATACCCTAGGCCAACATAAACACAGGCTTGACGAAGGGACTACGGCTAACGAAGTTCATCACTGACACAGCCAATATAAACCCAATGATGCTTTTGTCAAAGGGTCGATCACGTTATGATGATTCTGAAACAGGGACGACAGCTACTGCTCGTAGTGACCATCGTCTAGGGGTTCCGAGCCCCAACCTGTAGTAAGGTCAGGCTGTAGGGTCTCACACCGAGTAGTGTTTGTGTCTTAGTAATAGGAAGATAGAAAGAGAGAGATATCATTTGATGATATTCACAAAGCTTGTTGTGAAAGTTAGTCGCAATAGTAATAGGGACAAACGTTGCATTTGATGCAAACTATGATTAAACGTGTCGTAAATTGGTTACGACAGAATTAGTCGGAACAAACATGTTGGAAAGGGTTACCTGGATGACGGGATCGTCCCGGTCTAAACACAGGGTCAAACCATATCCAAATCGGAGCTCAAACGAGCCCAGAAATGCGAAAACAGTCCAAGGCAAAGTGGGTTAGACCCACTGGGCTAATAAGCCCATAGGCAAAGACAAACGGGCGCAGCCCGCTGGCTGCAGCGGGCGTGGCGCCCGCTGCAGCAGCGGGCGTGGCCTGCTGCACAGTGGGCCAGCGCCTGCTGCATGCGGGCACGACCCGCTGCGGCAGCGGGCGCACGCCCGCTGCGGCAGCGGGCGCACGCCCGCTGCGGCAGCGGGCGCACCGTGGGCGTGCGGCCCGCCTTTGCCTCCCCTTGGGCGGGCGCGCCCGCTAAGCTTAGCGGGCGCGCCCGCAACTTAAGTCATTTAGGGGTTTTTGAAACCCCAAATGACGGCTACGAATTTTGATAATTTGCTCAACTTTGAGCAATTGTTTGAGGGGTCAAACGAAGTCGAAATTCGTCGCCGTCGGTTCCTACGCGTTCACCATTCGATGCCCTTCGGATTGATAGCTTGTTTGGTGTCCAAGGTTTAATGTGCAGTGAGAATTTATTAGTTAAATTTTGCTTTTATGAAAAGCTCACTTAAACTAGAAATTAAGCCAAATTGGCTTAATTGGTTTTTCTCCGATTTTGCCAATGTCCCACATTGCTCGCAACGAAGGAGTGAGTGCCGACTCCCTATATAAATAGGGGTGCACTCTCTTCGTTAAAAAAACACACCAAGTCATCGATCGACGACTAAATTATTCTCTCTCTCTCTCTCTTCATGTTCTCCGGAGTAGTACTAGCAAGACTACGAAGGGGGTTTGGATTTTGATCCGGACGTCTAAGACGCGGGTTCTTCTCAAGTGAAACTTTCTACCACGTGTGATCGGCTCGGAGGCGAAAGTCGGTTCGGGCGGATCGGTTCGAGGGTGCGAGGCGGCTCAGGCGGTTCGAGTCAAAGCTGCTCGGCTACGAGGAGCTTCTGATGACGGTGCTGTACATCTTGCCTGCTCCAGGGCCAAGATTCCGGGTATGTGGTTAAGTAGTTTTTTAGTGTAGATTTAATTAGTCGCTTTAGAGTAGATCCCTCTTGGGGTGGTCAGATCCACCCCAAGTTGGCATAGATCGGGCTAGGTTCTGGCTCCCCAGAGCCTAGCTAAATAGTTTAGCTAGTGTAGAAATTTTGAATTTCTGTTTTCCGCTGCGCTTTTGTGCCTCTGTGGTCCGTCCGACTTAGGGCAGACACAGATCCGAGCTCTGGGGGTCCGCCAAAACCCCAACAGTGGTATCAGAGCCACGGTTATGCTATAGATCTACTATAGTGACTCTTTTAAATCTTTTAAATTACTTAATTTTAAACATACGGAATTTTTTAGCTTCATGCTAAAATTAGTTTTAAATGTTTTGTGTTTTAAAAATCGTTTTTACAACACGGAAATTTTTTGAGACGTTTTAATTTTATGCGATAATTTTAAATGAATCTCAAATGCTTTATAAAATTTTTTTTATGAGATATAAATATTTTTAAGAGCATTTAATTGTTTATGTAATTCTAAGGAATATTTTATTTTTGAAATTTAATTTTTCTCAAGTTACATGAAAGATTAGAAATTTTAAAAAAACTTTATTTGAAAGCTTTTAAATGTATTTCTAATAATTTTAAAATTGTTTTAAAATTGTTTTAGAGAATATGTAAATTATAGAAATACTTTGTTTTCATGAGATGAAAGATAAATTAGTTTCTTTTACATATAGGTTTCTAAAATTATTTATGAGATATTTAAATTTTAGAAATAACTGATTAAAATTTTAAAGCCTAGGTTTTAGAATTATTTGATAATTTTATACCTAGTTTTATGTGATAAAATGTTTTTGGAGCTTTAAAATTTTTATCTTCGAATTTAATTGTTAAATTCTAGATTTGCGTGTTTTATTATGTAGATAATTTTAAAACTTGCAAATACTCGTTATATGTCACAAATATGAAACTTTCATTTATGCGGATAAATTAGTTGTTTCAATTTTTAATGGACATATTGAATAATGTATTCATAAACCTTATTAGGTTAGCCATTAAATGTTTAAAATTTTATGAGATGAAATTTTAATTAACTAGTGACATGTTATGCTTGATAAAACAAAACAACATCAAATCTAAAACCAGATTAGGTTAGTCCCTTTGTTTGTAAATCATTTCATTAAAACGTTTAATTGATGATTTTCATAAAAGACAAATGTTGAATTGTTTTATAAAATCCTAATTAGATTGGGGTAGCACGTTGAACGAATAGACCTTATAATTGATAAGGACTTGATAAAAATTGTTCAACCCATCCATAAAATTTCGAATTTTAGGATCCACTAGTTGATAAGGATTAACTACTCTTCTTAATTAAAAGCCATTTAGTTGTTTGGAAAACATAGAATTGATGAAAACTCCTTCAATGGATCATGATGTCGGTCAATGTGCTTGGCTAAGTTTGCTGGACCAACCTAGCTAGACTGGGTAACAAGTGGTCCTGGCTTAGTCAATTCCCTTGCCGCGTCCGCTGGACCGCAAGGAGTCGATTCATGACTATGTAAGTCCATCGACTATACCTAAGTCAATACGATAATAATCTTGTTCAAGATAAATCGTAGCCCTCCGTGTTTTAGGAGTTGGCGACTGTAAGAAACTGTTGCGGTTGTTGAGCTACACTCAAGCCGTGATATGTCAATCTTATATAAACCGATTTCTTGATTGACATCTTGACCTGACTGAAACCGTTGTCTCATCCTTCGAGCATCGGCATAAGTCTAACCGAGAATGTAGTCTTAGTCCTGACCCAAACCAACGTGTCGTGCATACACCGAGCGGCGGGGCAAGTCAGGCTAAACACGAAAACAAGGGACCGACTAGGCTAGCCATTGTGATCCGGTTGAGCACATTCATGATCACAAATAACTAGGGGTAAAAATCGATAGGGAATCATAGTTAATATGATTGACGACGAGTTCGTCTACCGACTGCAAAGTCGGACAACTTGTTGAGATACACTCAAGGTTGTCAGACTCGGGGTAGTCGGATCCCTCTCTCACAAATGTTATTTTATAATAAATTGTTTATTATTATGGCTTTAATAAATTTAGTGGGAGCATATAGTTTTATAAAAACCATTAAAAATATACTACGAACGAATACTAACTAAAGTATCTATAAAATGCAGAATGGATTCGGGTCTTAGATATATGGTTGAGAAGAACGTGCTCGATGGAACGAACTACAAAGACTGGCTTAGGAACATCAAGTTGGTCCTTTCCCTAGCCGGGATAGGATACGTACTGTTCGAGGACGCTCCGGATAAGCCCGATGAAGATTCGACCTTCGAGGAAAAGGAAGCCTACAAATTGTACCAGAGGGATGCAGAGAAGGCCAGGTGCCTTACTCTGGCTTCGATGACTAACGAGTTGCAGAGGAAGCATGAACATATGGATGTTCAAAGTATGCTTCTCAATGCACAAGAGTTATACGGCAAGCGATCTCGAGCTGCCAAGTTCGAAGCCACCAGCAACCTCTGGGGCACAAAGATGGGGGCAGGGCCCGTACAGGATCATGTTATCAAGATGATCGGGTACGTAGAGGACGCCGCCCAGTTAGGATTTGTCCTGGACAATGAGATGTCTGTGGACATTATCCTAAAGTCTTTGACTCCTGAGTAGCCTTTCATCATTGGTTTTATAATAAACAGTCTTGAAACGGATCTTCCTGGTCTCCTCAATATGCTTAGGCAATTTGAGGAGATTGAGAAGAAGCCGACTGCATTGGTTGTTGGCTCTGCTTCTTCCAACCAGCCGAAAGGCCAGTGTAAGAAGAGGCAGGTCCCGCAACCTGCGAAGGCGAAGAAAGGAAAGAAAAAGACTAAAGGGGCCCCGTCGAAATCTGAGTGCTTCCATTGCCACAAGATTGGCCACTGGAAGAGGAACTGTAAGATCTATCTTGCAGAGAAAAAGAAGGGGCATATGGATGCCTCCACCTCAGGTACAAATTCAATTCAATAAAACGTAATTATTTCGAATCATATAGTATGAGATACTAAAAGACATCTGTGTAATGTATACAGGTGGCTGATATGAAACGGAGATTGGGAGAAGTACGGAGGACGGTCGGCAATCTGAGCAATCGTTGCTGCTAGGGCCGTTCACCGACTTCAAGAGACAAGATCAAGAAGGAGATGATACTATTTTAGTTTAAATAAATTGTATCATTTCTTGAAAGTTGAAAACAATGATTGAGTGTTCTGCACTCAAAGTTTATGGGATAAACAAATTACGGTTCATCTTAATGAATCCGTTGTTTTAATGAATGTCTCGCAAATTGCGTTTTTGTTGAGTTGAAATTTGATTGGCTTAAAATTCTCTGTGATTGTGGCTTTCTGAGATGGTTGCGAAATTCTCGAATGATGTTGCGAAGCTTCGAAAAATGTTGATTTTTGAGCTGACTTGATGTTATGGTCAATTGGTAGTTAGGTATAGGTTCCAGGGGCGTATAAATTGTGTGCAATCACAATTATACGCATATTAAGATTAATTCTTAATAAACCACATTTAGTTATTAAAGAGTTAATATTACAATGTGGTTAAGGGAAAAAGTACAGTGTAGGACATTTTGATTGAGCGAGTCAATGTCAAGATTCCTTAAACCGATCTTGACTTGACTCATTCATCAAACCGAACCTGACACTAGTACATTCCATCAAAAGCACTTATAAAATTGTTATGACTTCGTATATATAATCTAAATATGATTTAGATATAATATTGAAGTATTTAACCAGGTAATTTTCAAAGTCAGTGGGAGCCAGCTCGTATACTTGGTTCCGGTCTTTCGGACTAAGTAAAAAGGATTTCCACCTTAAACAAATCATCTATATAGAACATTGAATCAAAAAAATTGTGTTGATTTAATCGAATATAAAGAGACTCAGGGTATCATGTATGTACTTGACATATTGACACAAAGAAAGTGGAATGAGCTGAGACTGACTTATAGATTATAATATTAGACCCTACATCTAGGTTGTATTAGCAAATTGTTAGCTATACAAAGATAGGAAAAATTGATCCAGATCATTTTTCCAAAGGATCAACCCTGTGTGATCAAGAGATGTATTATTTAATCCATTAATATTTGTTGTAGATACTCGTTAGTAAAACCACTCTTAGGTCTGTCATATAAACGTCAAAGTGACTGATATGCTACAGCGGTATGAGATACCGTGATAAATAGCCTAAGTGCAAGTGGGAGATGTAGGAGAATATATGCCCATAAGGCATTTATCCATTAGTATACGTCTTGTTCATACCGTATATGGTACCTATTATTCTAAGTATAAATAGTTCGTATTAATATACTTAGATAATATTCGTAGACTTATAGTTAAGTCCTTACGTATCTAGATGAGATCTCGATTATGAGTAAATAAGCGACCGAATATATAAGCGTAAGTCTTAAACGGTTCGTGGTCATAGATGTGTCGAGAACTGGATATCGACACATCGGATAGACCACTGTGTCTTAGTCTTACCTTAGGGTAATGATGATCTCATAGTCATTCGACTTGGTGAAGTCGGAGACGAGACACATGTGCTCATTAGAGAATGAGTTCACTGAACGACCACATAAGAGTTATTAAATGGTTGACTTTAACTGAACTGTCTTTAATAACTCTAGAGTGATGATAGGTTAGCTGGTCCTTTAGACCTGAAGTCATTTGTACAAACCTGTGAGTGAACGGTGTAGCTTAGACCTATGATCTAGCTTCGAGGCTAGGCCTGCTGAAAGATCTAAGGATGAGCTGCACCCGAAGCTCTCGAGGCAAGTAGATGACTAAGATGGGATTCGTCACTTCCGTTAAAGCGAAAGTTAGTGTTACAGGCTCAGTACGGTCTTTATGTTAATCCTCGACCGGGGTGCGTTGTAAGAAGTACAACGTGTATACAATAAAGACCGCCGTATACTGACCAATGTTGTCTAATAGGGTTGACAGTAAACCATACCCTAGACCAACATAAACACAGTCTTGACGAATGGACTACGGCTAACGAATTTCATCACTGACACAGCCAATATAAACCCAATGATACTTTTCTCAAAGGGTCGATCACGTTATGATGATTCTGAAACAGGGACGACAGCTACTGCTCGTAGTGACCGTCGTCTAGGGGTTCCGAGCCCCAACCTGTAGTAAGGTCAGGCTGTAGGGTCTCACACCGAGTAGTGTTCGTGTCTTAATAATAGGAAGATAGAAAGAGATAGATATCATTTGATGATATTCACAAAGCTTGTTGTGAAAGTTAGTCACAATAGCAATAGGGACAAACGTTGCATTTGATGCAAACTATGATTAAACGTGTCGTAAATTGGTTACGACAAAATTAGTAGGAACAAATATATTGGAAAGGGTTACCTGGATGACGGGATCGTCCCGGTCTTAACACAGGTTCAAACCATGTCCAAATCGGAGCTCAAACGAGCCCAGAAACGCGAAAACAGTACAAGGCGAAGTGGGTTAGACCCACTTGGCTAATAAGCCCATAGGCAAAGACAAACGGGCACAGCCCGCTGGCTGCAGCGGGCGGGCGCCTGCTGCACAGTGGGTCAGTGCCCGCTGTTGAGCGGGCGCGGCCCGCTGCGGCAGCTGGCCAGCGTCCGCTGCGGCAGCTGGCCAGCGTCCGCTGCGGCAGCTGGCCAGCGTCCGCTGCGGCAGCGGGCGCACGCCCGCTGCCCAGGGGGCGTGCGGCCCACCTTTTCCTCCCCTTGGGTGGGCGTGCCCGCTAAGCTTAGCGGGCGCGCCCGCAACTTAAGTCATTTAGGGTTTTTTGAAACCCCAAATGACGTCTACGAATTTTGATAATTTGCTCAACTTTGAGCAATTGTTTGAGGGGTCAAACGAAGTCGAAATTCGTCACCGTCAGTTCCTACGCGTTCACCATTCGAAGCCCTTCGTATTAATAGCTTGTTTGGTGTCTAAGGTTTAATGTGCAGTGAGAATTTATTTGTTAAAGTTTGCTTTTATGAAAAGCTCACTTAAACTAGAAATTAAGCCAAATTGGCTTAATTGGTTTTTCTCCGATTTTGCCAATGTCCCACATTGCTCGCAACGAAGGAGTGAGTGCCGACTCCCTATATAAATAGGGGTGCACTCTCTTCGTTGAAAAAACACACCAAGTCATCGATCGAGTAGCTCCAGACTTTTAGAGCAAGCTCGATCGGCGACTAACTTATTCTCTCTCTCTCTCTTCCTGTTCTTCGGAGTAGTCCTAGCAAGAATACGAAGGGGGTTTGGATTTTGATCCGGACGTCTAAGACGCGGGTTCTTCTCAAGTGAAACTTTCTACTGCGTGTGATCGGCTCGGAGGTGAAAGTCGGTTCGGGCGGATCGGTTCGAGGGTACGAGGCGGCTCAGGCGGTTCGAGTCAAAGCGGCTCGGCTACGATGAGCTTCTGAAGACGGTGCGGTACATCTTGCCTGCTCCAGGGCCAAGATTCCGGGTATGTGGTTAAGTAGTTTTTTAGTGTAGATTTAATTAGTCTCTTTAGAGTAGATCCCTCTTGGGGTGGTCAGATCCACCCCAAGTTGGCATAGATCGGGCTAGGTTCTGGCTCCCCAAAGCCTAGCTAAATAGTTTAGCTAGTGTAGAAATTTTGAATTTCTGTTTTCCGCTGCGCTTTTGTGCCTCTGTGGTCCGTCCGACTTAGGGCGGATACAGATCCGAGCTCTGGGGGTCCGCCAAAACCCCAACACCATGCTGACTGTGCATCAGTCGACTGAGGTGTCTTCATCAGTCGACTGGTGCGGGTGCAGTTTCTATCCGTTAAGATTTTTCTCACGGATTCCAATTGGGTTTTTGCCTAAACTGTTTTGTGGATTTGAGAAAGCTATAAATAGAGCTTCTACTGTTCCATTGGAAGGTTACTCATTCATTACAAAATCTCTCAAGCTTTTATTTCCAAAGATCAAAGCTCTCAAATCCAAAGCCCTAAGTATTTCCAAATCTTGTTCTATTGCTCTCCAACATAGAACCAAAGTGTAATCATCTAGGCATTTGGTGCAGTCAAGAGAAAAAGGCTTTCTTCTCTCTTCCAAGAAAGTTCTTCAACACACATCACACTTCTCCTTCAAGTTCTACTTCAAGGCATAGGTGATTGTAAGTGTTGGTTTCATTATTTCATAACATTCGTTATTTGAGTTGTGCTCTCGGTTGTGAGAGTGGTTTTGCTTGCTCCCTGGTTGTGGGAGTCAAGGACATCGATTGTATTCGATTGCACTTGTAGGGTTGCTAAAAATGAAAGGCTCAACATCTTTTCTATAAAAGAGAACATGCCACCTAGGATTGTCTTAATCCTAGGTGGCAGGGTTTGTCACAGTTACAAGTTGACTGGAACAAACACCCAAAAAATAATCCCCACTTTCCTCTTATTTCTGTGTTTGCCATTCAACCCAAAAACTCAAAAAAAACTCCAATCTACTTATTTACGAGTTTGTCCTCTTTTGGTCTTTGGGGTTATGGGCCTTCTTTTGGTCTTTGTGTTTTGTTGTTGAGTCTTTTTGCCTCCGACGCTACCGAACACACCCACACTTCTCACTCCTTTACAACTGGACGTGTGCACTGTATCCTGTAATGCCCTGAAAGCTACTGCACAAGTACTAGAGGGGGGTGAATAGTACTTTAAAAATAACAAGGAGTATAATTCCTAATTATCGTGCAAACTACTACCAACAAATGCGGAAGCTAAAATAGACAACAACAAATATTCAATGCTAACAATTGATATGATGGGTTCGGATCCACCCAAGTCTCCCCGACTTGTACCCGGTGATCCTACATCCCAGAACACCTGGATCCCCTCCGGATACTTAGGTTAGAAACCCTAACCCAAGATTTCCACTATGAATACCTTGTGAAAAGCCTTCACAAGATCAAATCATACAATCAATAGCAATAGTGAATCCCACAACACGGGATCACAACCTTCTCTCACAACCGAAAGAATCAAAAGCAATAAAAGAGTTTATATGAAATAAACAACAACTTACCACAAACCCTATACCTTGAGTATTCTTACCAAATTAGGGCAAGGAGGGATTTGAGGAAGGAGAAGTCACCAAGACCTAGCACCACCAATATGAGCAGCAATGGGTGCCTAGGAATGAGTAGGAGACTTGAATCAAGCAATAGCTTGGATGGCTCAACAAGAACAAAGTTCTCTCAAGATGGATTCTAGATCTCAAATGAGGGAGAGAATGATTTCTTGTGAGGAAGAGAGCTTTGGAAATGAGTTTTAATATCTAACTCTTTCAATATGAATAAGGCTCTCAATAGCAGCTCTAACCTTGAGAGAAATGACCAAGCTTCGTATTTATAGGGTCCCACAAAATCGAGCTAGGTCATCTCCCAACGGTTGGAAATTTGGGGCAATTAGTCGGTCAAAAAACAACCACTGACCGACTAGTTCATCAACTAGTCGGTCGGTGAAACAACATGAACCGACTAAAGGATGAACAGTGAACAGATGAAATTTCAGACCTAGATAACTAGTCGGTCCAAGAAGACTTTCCGACCGACTAGTTTCTCAACTAGTCGATCGGTCAGTTAACTTAGACCGACTAAGAGTCAAAAACTATTAGTCTGAATACAACTTGATTTAGTCGGTCCAAGAACAAATGTTGACCGACTAGATCATCAACTAGTCGGTCACCAAACGTTCTTAGACCGACTAACGATAAACAGTAACTCAGGTGAAAAATTGGCATGTACATTAAAGCTCAACTAGTCGGTCTAAGAAGCATCACTGACCGACTAGTTCACCAACTAGTCGATCGGTGAGTCAACTAAGACCGACTAACTGTAAACAGTAAAGAGCTTAGAATTTGGGAGACAAACTAGTCGGTCCAAGAAGCTTTTCCGACTGACTAGATCACCATCTAGTCGGTTGGTTCTTCTTCTTGAACCAACTAACATGCACAAGAAGTCCCGATTCGAAGTGCGATGCTTCGGGAAAGTTTGAATGGACGTCTACTAAGATCCTAGCTCTAAGATAGGAGCGATATGAAGATTAAATGATAATACCTACTCAAGGCTTAACATTCTAAATAACAAAGCTAGAAGACTAAATATAAATCTAGACAAACCGTCTTCAAACGCTTCGATCGAATCTTCATGACTTCAAAGTTGGTCCAAAAGCTTCAACGAAGCTTTAGGCATATGAATACGTGTTTTGAGAAGTCTTGAGACGTCGCTTTGGATGTTCACGTGAATTTGGCGACGATCTCCATAACTGCGCTCACAAAGTGTTAGTTCACGATTTATTTATGTTTGCTCATCATCCAAAACCAAATCCAGGGAGTCCAATACTCAACATTCTCCCCCTTTTTGGTGATGACAAACCAACATAAATAATAATCAAAAATAATGATTCAAATGTAAAATACTTACTCCCCCTGCATTGATGACACGTTAATTCCAAATTGAATAAATATAATACGCATCAAGCAGAAGTGAGAAATATAAAACATGATCCAAGTATTGAAATTTAGGATCGAAATCCATTTTTATATCTTCACTCCCCCTGATTCTAACATAATAAATTAGATTCATGGACAATAGAGTTAAATTTTCATTTTGCCCTTGTCATTATTACTACCTCTCCCCCTTTGGCATTATCCAAAAAGAGTGGGGGGCATACAACGACAACAACAAGGCTAAAGAAAATCCAACATCGAGAGTCGAAGAGTGCGACGATGGTCCAAAAGACACCAAGGAAATAAAATACTTGAAGAAAATCAAGGTGTGCCAAATTGATCATTATCCAAAAGCGAAAAATGAAATCATCAAAATACCAAATATAATTCACTTATAGAGTAAAGGAACGTGCTCTCCAATCTCAACATTTTGGTTAAATTAGTGCATGGAAAACAATTCTATGTATTCATAGAATTAAATTCTTTTTAACCAAGTCATTATCGTCGATCGACGAAATCGAACATCATAGACATTAAAACGAATATAAAATGTGCACAACAAAGTAAAAGAGAACAACGATGTATATATATATATATATGATGCATCATGAGTACAACCAAAAGATACATCGACTCCATATAATCACAGGCACAAGGTACATGGACTACATCAATATGTCACATACTATAACAACATCAAAAAGTCACAATCCATCATCGACATCAACAGCATCAACATACATCCAATAATGATACAACATCGACATCAAGCATCAACACATCCAAAAACATCACAAACACCACCAACCCTGTCCTAACCCAAAACTCTCTCTATAAGATGAATCATCCAAGGAGCATCGGAGAGTCCTCCAAACAGACTCTCAAGAAGGAGTGGTAGGATCAGCAGTCTCCGTAGGTCCAGTCGAAGGAGTGGACTCAGGCTCTGCTGGGAGGAGTGGTGTGTCAACAGAAGCAACCGTCGGGGCAGGAGTAGAAACATCAACAGCAGGCTCAACGGTAGAGGCATCAACAGGAACGTCAACCAGAGCAGACGTTTCTGGAGCAGCAGTAGACTCATCCACTGAAGGAGAAGACACTGGAGCACATGAAGAAGTGGCAGCTCCAGCAACGGATGTGGTAGCAGCAGCAGGAGTGGCCTCAGCGCCACGAGCAAGAGAATCAACGAGCACATCGATCTCCTCATCATCCATCTCCTCATCCTCAGAAACTGGAGGAGGGACCTCAACACCAATAACACGAGCAATACGACACAGAATCTCCTCGGTACGAGCATACCGAGACTCGAGACGACGAATAGAACGAGCGAGATCATCAAGTGTAGTGGGAGGTCTAGGAGCAGCAGCTACAGAAGATGTGCCCTGAGAAGCTGAAGGAGTCGTCCTCTGCACGTGACGGAGTGCCGCAAGAGATTTCTTGACGGCCGTCGCGTTCAGGAGAGGACCAAGTGGACGCTCATCGTCAGGAGGCAAAGGCACGTGGAAATGACGAAACACCAAAGTCAACAGACAAGGATAAGGGAGATGCGCAGATTTCGCGGACTTGCGAATACACTCGAAAGAGTCCATCTTATCGAGTATAATGCGAGCCCAATTAATCTCGCAACCCAAGAATAGAGCGTAAATCAACTTTAGGAAAGGCTGGGATGGCAGAGAAGATGAGCCCTACTTTGGAAGTAAGCACGACTTCAGGATAAGATTGAGCACACAAGCATTCGGCTTGAATGACTTCGATGGGACACCAATGAAAGCTGGAGGGATCACATGGAAGTTATCGACGAGAACGGACTGATCTAACGAAGAGATATCATCAACAGAAATATCAGACGGGAGGAGACCAGACGACGAACAACCAAGCAACTCCCCCAAGATTTCTGCCGTAAGGACTATAGGAGTCCCCAAGACAGTAGTCTCGATGGATTGGGTCTCACCGTACTGTCCCCGGGTACGGTTTGCATAGAAAAGTTTGACCAGGCGAGGATAGGGTTGAGGGTTCACCTTAGGGTCAAAGCGAAGGTAGTCTAGAAGTCCACTATAGGAAAGAAGATCTGCTAAGCCAAGGAAGTCGGAGAGCTTAACGAAATACTCCAATAACAGCGGGCAATGTTCGATACGGGTGTATGCCGCTAGACACAAAGGGTCATCGCGACATAGCGAGATATCGACACCACCAGCTGGCATCGGAGCCTTTCCCTTAGGCTTATGTGAGATAGAGCGAGGTGGAGGAGTGGGTTCCTTATGGCTAGGCTCATCCTCGGGTCTAAACTCAGTGTCAGAATCAGATGGTGTAGTGGGGGTACGAAGTATAGGCTTCCTAGACTGAGAACGTCTACTGGGTTTGGCGGTCGCCGTCCTCTGCTTCTTCAGAGGAGGCGAAGACGATGAAGGTTGGGTTGTTTTAGGGCGGCGTTTGGGTTTCGAAGGATCCCTAGGGTGTGGCTCAACAGTCATATGGGACGGGCCAGAGGGAGTGATCGGTATTCTCGTCCTTTCCATAAGTGTGACAAAACGAGTGCAAACAACGCAAGAAACGAGATCAAACAACACTAGAACCGAAACCCTAAAGTTGAAATGAAATTAGCTTGAAACCGAACCCTAGGAAGGAAAAACGACCTAGACTAGAACCCTAGATGCAAGAGAGGAGAGGAGGGATACCCTAGGAGGAAGATCGACGGAGATCCACGGCCGAAGTTGGTCGGAGATCGACGAACGGCGGCGGAATCGACGGAGGAAGACGATCGGAAGATGAAGGGTCGGGGGTTTTAGTTGGAGAGGAGAGAGTGTCAATCGATTAGAATGAGGATTAATCGAATAGAAACGGGCTTAAGTCGGTCGACAAGCGAAAAGACACGACTGTCCCTGAGCACTTAGTCGGTCACAGTTCAAGCACTGACCGACTAGATGACGATCTAGTCGGTCGGTCAATGAGCTTGAACCGACTAAGTCGAAACAGCCGACAGACGAAAAATTTAGGGCTAGAGTTAGTCGGTCTAAGTTCAAGTACTGACCGACTAGTTTTCATTCTAGTCGGTCGGTAAGTGAACGTGGACCGACTAAATGAAGTCAGTAGCAAAGGAAAATAATAAGCTTGAACTAGTCGGTTTGAGTTCATTAGCTGACCGACTAGATGTGCATCTAGTCTGTTGGTTGATGAACTGAGACCGACTAGATGAGTCCAAAAATAGATAAATGAGTTCTCTCCTAAATGTACTTGGACGAAACATCGTTCAACTCTCAAAAATCATCAAACTACCCCATTAACCATCGAAAAACTTAAATACGACGTTCGAGAGTAAATTCGAGCATAAATTCCAAAAATTCACAAAAATCCCGAAAGAATCCAATAAGTCTAGCATGAACAAATATAGCGAAATAGAATGGCATGCAAGATTATTGAATAAAAATGAATCCTAAATCTCGGATTCACCCATAATCCCCAATTCTCGACGCAACCGCACAAAGGAGTCCTCCTTTAGGGGTTTCGTGAAAATATCGGCGATTTGCTTCTGGGTTTCAACGTACACTAATATGATGTCCTTTTTAGCAACATGATCATCTAAGAAATGGTGTCGGACATCTATGTGTTTAGAACGGGAATGGTGCACCGGATTCTTTGAAATATAAATGGCACTTTGGTTGTCCACCATGATAGGGCTAGTATCACAATGTATACCAAAATCCTTAAGTGTGTGTCTCATCCAAAGAACCTGGGCACATGCAGCACCGGCGGCAATGTATTCCGCCTCGGTGGTTGAAAGTGATACGGAATTTTGCTTCTTGAAAAACCAAGAGACAAGAGAATTTCCTATAAAATGGCAAGTGCCACTAGTACTCTTCCTGTCGGATTTGCATCCCACATAATCTGCGTCACTATATGAGACTAACTCATACGTGCTAGATTTTGGATAAAGTAATCCAAAGTCTAAAGTGTAACTTAAATAGCGAAAAATACGTTTTACCGCTACTAAGTGAGAATCCTTAGGTTGAGACTGATAACGAGCACAAATACATACGGCAAACATAATATCGGGCCTACTTGCGGTAAGATAAAGTAAACTACCTATCATACCTCGATATAGACGAATGTCTATATCTTTTCCGCCCGTATCTTTATCAAGATGCGTAGTAGTGCTCATTGGAGTCTTTTTCCCGGAGGCACTCTCCATTCCAAATCGCTTTAGCAACTCCACCGTGTACTTCATTTGGTGGATGAAGATTCCATCGTTCATTTGGCGAATTTGGAGACCTAAGAAGTATTTGAGCTCACCCATGTGGCTCATCTCAAATTGTTCCTTCATAACATTAGAAAACTCTTCGCAAAAAGCGAAGTTAGTAGCACCGAAAATGATATCATCAACATAAATTTGAACTAAAAGTATATCGTTATTCGAATGCTTAACAAAAAGTGTAGAATCGGCTTCTCCCATTTTAAAATTCAAATCCAAAAGAAAATTCTTTAGACGATCATACCAAGCTCGAGGAGCTTGTCTCAAACCGTAAAGTGCTTTCTTTAGTTTAAAAACATGATTTGGAAATTTTTCATTAATAAAGCCCGGAGGTTGAGAAACATAAACTTCCTCAACGACATCTCCGTTTAAAAATACACTTTTTACATCCATTTGAAATAGTTTGAAATTTTTATGGCATGCAAAAGATAACAATAATCTAATAGATTCTAATCTAGCTACCGGAGCGAAGGATTCTTCGAAATCGATACCTTCCTCTTGTCGATAGCCTTGAGCTACTAACCGAGCCTTGTTCCGGACGACGATTTGGTTCTCGTCGGTTTTGTTCTTAAAGATCCACTTTGTTCCTATAACGGTGTGGTTCTTCGAAGGCAATGGAACAAGCTCACATACATCATTCCTCTCGAATTGAATGAGTTCCTCCTCCATGGCAAGGATCCAAGCACTATCTTCGCACGCTTCATTTATATTCTTTGGCTCAATCGAGGAGACAAAGGCATAATTGGCGAAGTGGTGGACTTGCGATCTCGTCTTGACTCTATCATGAATATTGCCAATGACTTGCTCATGGGGATGGTCACGAACGGTATGAAGCCGTTTGGGAATTCCTTGATCACTAGGAACATTCTCAACAACTTCATTAGTCGGGTTAGTATCAATAGAATCACTAGAATTAATAGAGTTAGAATTACCAATTGAATCACATAAGACATCCATAGAGTCATCATCATTAGTAATTATAGTTGGAACAAATCCTTCATTAAATGAAACATGAAGCGATTCCTCGATCGTTGAGGTTCGTTTGTTGTATATCCGGTAGGCTTTGCTACGAGAGGAATACCCAACAAAAATCCCCTCATCGGAGATTGGATCGAATTTGTCCAAACTACCATACGTGTTCTTAATAAAACATTTTGAACCAAAAACACGAAAATGTTTAACTTGAGGCAACCTACCAAACAACAATTCATAACAAGTTTGTTTAGTGCCGGGCCTCAAAAGTATTCTATTAAACACATAGCAAGCGGTGTGTACCGCTTCCGCCCAAAATTGATGGCCAAGTTGGCTATCATCAAGCATAGTGCGAGCACACTCCACTAGCGTCCTATTCTTTCTCTCAACAACACCATTTTGAGGAGGTGCGCGAGGGAATGAAAAGGTGTGTGTAATACCAACTTCATCACAAAATGTCTCAAAAGACTCATTCTCAAATTCACCTCCATGATCACTACGAATAGTGACAATGGTGGTTCCTAAGAGATTTTGTACTTTCTTAACAAAAATTGTGAAGTTTTCAAAAGCTTCATTTTTATTACATAATGAAAATACCCAATTAAACCAAGAAAAGTCATCAACGATGACAAGTCCATATCGTGCATTTCCTAATGAAGCAACTCTAGTTGGCCCAAATAAATCTAGATGTAATATCTCTAGTGGCCGCTTAGACGAAATGCTTTTCTTAGGTTTAAACGACGATTTTGGAAGCTTGCCTCGTTGACACGAGTCACAAAAGCTTTTCTTTTGAAAGACAAGCTTAGGGAAGCCTCTAATAGAATTTAACTTGGAAAGCTTAAATAGTGTTCCAAAGTTCACATGACCAAAACGTCGATGCCATAAGTGTTGTTCACTTGTGTTGGCAATAAGACATTGTTCATGTGATCTTGGAAGATCTAGGATGTATATATCCTTATGGTGTGTGCCGGAAAACAATAATTCATTATTATCTTTTCTTAAAATATGGCACATTCCTTTCACAAAGCTAACTTTGTAACCTTTGTCACAAAGTTGACTTATTGAAATGAGATTGCGGTTTAATCCTTTAACAAGGTAAACATCACATATAAGGGGTTTAGAAGGATTACCCACTTTACCAACACCTATGATGGTTCCGCTCTCGTTGCCTCCAAAGACGACGCGATTTCCATTAGCAATGGGAACCACTCCGGAGAGCAATTGAGCGTCACCCGTCATGTGTTTTAAACACCCGCTATCGAGTATCCAATTTCCTTTGGAGCTAAATTTAAATTTTTTGCTCCTTTTCTTTTTCTTTTCCTTGAGTACCTAAAGATAGATAATTTCATATCATGGTACCCAAGGTCATTGGGTCCAAGAGATTAGACCTTTGGAAGCCAAGTCCAATTGGACTTAGACTTCCCCACATAATTAACACTATGCACAACATCCGAAAAATAAGCATTCATGTAAACTTGTTTTTCATTCATGCTTGTGTCCTTTGGGCTCCAAATTGTGAATATTTTGGGAGCCCTCATCCTATTGGGAGCATGCATGCTTTGTTGATTTCTACGTGATGCATGTTGTGGATAAGTAAAAGGAACATGATGAAATGGTGCATATGGATAATTATTCATATGACGATGTGGGTGAACATATGCATGTGAGGGAACACGTGTGTGAGGGTGTCTCACATGTTGTGCACGTGCCCGTGAATGTGTAGCATAGAAATCATCATATGAGTGAGCCGGTGGAGTAGGACGTGTGTTCTTACGTGGCATGGTATTTGTGTACATGTAGGCATGACCCTTCTTTGGAGGTCCACCCAAAGTGGGTTTCTTTCCAAAAGAGGGTGTGGATGAGGTGGAAGCACCATTGATAGATGAACTACCAATAGAGTGTTTGCTACCACTCGTTGAGTCACCGGAAGTTGGCCTAACAAAAATAGTGACCGATTTGGATGAACTTCTCATCGTATACCCCAAGCCAATGTGGTGATTGGCCGGAAGTAAGTCACTTAGGATTTTATCCAAATGGTCTTTACCCTTATTGAATTTATTAATACGGCCTAATGTGTTCTCATATCTCTCGGTGAGAGAACGCATAGAAGCATCCAAAGTGGATACTTGCGATATGAGCACATAAACACGAGATTTAAGATTCCCATTCTCAATACTCAAAGTCGAGTTTTGAGAAGTCAAATCCGCTATCTTGTGTTCCTCCGGATCCTCAATGCTAACATGTTCAAGTTGAATCTTGAGATTAACAATCTCATTCGTCAACCCTTCAACAACGGTGTCGTTGTTGGTGATGATAGTTTTAGGCGAGGTTTGAATGCTATCTAAGTCATCTTTTACTTTAGTATATCTATTTACTAATTTAGTATACTTAGACCACAATTGAGAATTAGCATTCCTAAAGTCATCCATTGTTACCTCATCGCCTTCGTTGTCGCTATCATCGGAGGAGGCATCTTTATCTTGCTCCTCTCTAGCCATGAAGCACATGTGTGCTTGCTCCACTTGCTCATCATCCGACTCTTCGCTAGATGAATCATCGGAGTTGGTGAATGTCCTGACAAGCCCCTTTTTGTTCCCTTTCTTGTACTTCTTGGACTTGTCGTACTTCGGCGCCTTCCACTTTTCCTTTTGCTTGTTTTGTGGACAATCCGCTTTGATGTGTCCTGGCTTATTGCACTTAAAGCACAAAGGAGGAGAGGCGTTAGTAGAAGTAAATTTAGATTTGCCTTTGAAGTTACCTTTTCAGAAGAAGCGATTGAACTTCTTTGCCATGAGGGCAATGTATTCCATGTCCATTTCGTCTTCCGAGTCCTCGTCATCGGTAGAGGTGGATGGAGCCGCCTTGAACGCAATCGCCTTTTTCTTAGGCACGTCTTGGTTCAAGTAAGACTTCATCTTCTCTTGTAACTTCACCATGCTATCCTTGCGTACCTCGTATGACATTAAAGTACCCATTAATTGAACGACGGTATACTTGTTCATATCGTTACCTTCCTCGATGGCGAAGATACGCTTTTCCCAACTAGAAGGAAGTCCTTCTATAAGCTTCGAACATTTCTCCTTTTGGGTGTAGGTTTTGCCGAGAGCCTCTAACTCGTTTATGATGTCGACGAAGCGAGCATAATACTCCTTCATCTTCTCACCCTGTAGCATATGAAACATCTCGTAATCTTTATTAACTACTACTAGTTTAGAGTCTCTTACCCTACTCGTCCCTTCATGTAAGATGAGGAGGGAGTTCCAAATTTGATATGCACTCTTACATGTGCATATCTTATTGAAGTCATCGGGCTCCAATGCGCATTGCAAGGCGTTCATTGCTTACCTCCGCGGCGACCTCCGCGGGAGTCCATTTCTCGAAATCTTCTTCGGCGGGCTCGACATACTCCTTCATTGTGGTCCTCCATAGTGAAGCACTCCGGAGGAAAGTTTCCATCCGGCATTTCCAGTACCTGTAGTTGGTACCGTTGAAGAATGGAGGCCTCGTTGAGGAATGTCCTTCCATTACCGAAGAAGCTCCTTCACGGTTCTTGAAGGTGCTATAATCCGAAGGTGGACGCACGGCCTTGTTGTCGTTGGCAGACATAGCTTAGTATCTGGCTCTGATACCAAATGTAATGCCCTGAAAGCTACTGCACAAGTACTAGAGGTGGGGTGAATAGTACTTTAAAAATAACAAGGATTATAATTCCTAATTATCGTGCAAACTACTACCAACAAATGCGGAAGCTAAAATAGACAACAACAAATATTCAATGCTAACAATTGATATGATGGGTTCGGATCCACCCAAGTCTCCCCGACTTGTACCCGGTGATCCTACGTCCCAGAACACCCGGATCCCCTCCGGATACTTAGGTTAGAAACCCTAACCCAAGATTTCCACTATGAATACCTTGTGAAAAACCTTCACAAGATCAAATCATACAATCAATAGCAATAGTGAATCCCACAACCCGGGATCACAACCTTCTCTCACAACCGAGAGAATCAAAAGCAATAAAAGAGTTTATATGAAATAAACAACAACTTACCACAAACCCTATACCTTGAGTATTCTTACCAAATTAGGGCAAGGAGGGATTTGAGGAAAGTGAAGTCACCAAGACCTAGCACCACCAATATGAGCAGCAATGGGTGCCTAGGAATGAGTAGGAGACTTGAATCAAGCAATAGCTTGGATGGCTAAACAAGAACAAAGTTCTCTCAAGATGGATTCTAGATCTCAAATGAGGGAGAGAATGATTTCTTGTGAGGAAGAGAGCTTTGGAAATGAGTTTTAATCTCTAACTCTTTCAATCTGAATAAGGCTCTCAATAGCAGCTCTAACCTTGAGAGAAATGACCAAGCTTCGTATTTATAGGGTCCCACAAAATCGAGCTAGGTCATCTCCCAACGGTTGGAAATCTGGGGCAATTAGTCGGTCAAAGAACAACCACTGACCGACTAGTTCATCAACTAGTCGGTCG
This sequence comes from Scilla litardierei, assembly GCA_030789695.1. Classification (NCBI taxonomy): domain Eukaryota; kingdom Viridiplantae; phylum Streptophyta; class Magnoliopsida; order Asparagales; family Asparagaceae; genus Scilla; species Scilla litardierei. The sequence continues at coordinate 10,546,005 of CM061142.1, read as the reverse complement.
GTGAAACAACATGAACCGACTAAAGGATGAACATTGAACAGATGAAATTTCAGACCTAGATAACTAGTCGGTCCAAGAAGACTTTCCGACCGACTAGTTTCTCAACTAGTCGGTCGGTCAGTTAACTTAGACCGACTAAGAGTCAAAAACTATTAGTCTGAATACAACTTGATTTAGTCGGTCCAAGAACAAATGTTGACCGACTAGATCATCAACTAGTCGGTCACCAAACGTTCTTAGACCGACTAACGATAAACAGTAACTCAGGTGAAAAATTGGCATGTACATTAAAGCTCAACTAGTCGGTCTAAGAAGCATCACTGACCGACTAGTTCACCAACTAGTCGGTCGGTGAGTCAACTAAGACCGACTAACTGTAAACAGTAAAGAGCTTAGAATTTGGGAGACAAACTAGTCGGTCCAAGAAGCTTTTCCGACCGACTAGATCACCATCTAGTCGGTTGGTTCTTCTTCTTGAACCAACTAACATGCACAAGAAGTCCCGATTCGAAGCGCGATGCTTCGGGAAAGTTTGAATGGACGTCTACTAAGATCCTAGCTCTAAGATAGGATCGATATGAAGATTAAATGATAATACCTACTCAAGGCTTAACATTCTAAATAACAAAGCTAGAAGACTAAATATAAATCTAGACAAACCGTCTTCAAACGCTTCGATCGAATCTTCATGACTTCAAAGTTGGTCCAAAAGCTTCAACGAAGCTTTAGGCATATGAATACGTGTTTTGAGAAGTCTTGAGACGTCGCTTTGGATGTTCACGTGAATTTGGCGAATATCTTCATAACTGCGCTCACAAAGTGTTAGTTCACGATTTATTTATGTTTGCTCATCATCCAAAACCAAATCCGGGGAGTCCAATACTCAACATATCCTTCGTACGGGTTTTTTCTCGTGCCGTGCACTTTGTGCACGTGTTATTTCTAGTCTATCTTACAATTCATGGATGTAGACAAACCTACTGGGACAAAACGTAGGCCCCTACCTTTGTCCCACTAAGACAAAGGATTGGCCTTGGTTGTGCCACGTGGTCAATGTGGGCCCTACTTAGTGGAGGTGTGGGACTGGGTTTTGAGTTGGGGGTGAGATAGTGAAGAACCCAAAATATTTTTTCATAAAATCCAAATGTCTATATCTTTTCTACTTATTTACAAGTTTGTCATTGGTCTTTTTTTACGTTGGCCCCCTGCATTTTTTGTTAAAGTTTTTTGTACTTTAACGACTGCTTTCCTCCATTTACCCCCTTAGTTTGGGTTGGGATTTATGCACGCCCCCCCCCCCCAACCAAAAAAAAAGTTTTTTTTTAACAATTAAACTCTCTTTACCTCCCGACGATACACACACTTCTCTCTTTTTTCAGTTGCGTGCGTCCCGCCTCATCCCGACGATTCACACACACACACCACCCACTCTTCTCGCTCTTTTGTCGATTGCACGCGTACACGACATCCTGTGTGTCCTGTGTGTGAGTCCCCAAAAAAACAAAAACAAAAAACACACAAAACACCAACAAACAAAAAAACCAAAAAAAACCACTCCAAACCCCAAAAAACACTCAAAATATAAAAAAACCGAAAACCTCGCCCTCAATTTTAAAAAGGATTTAATGTAGAATAGCTGCCACCTGATCCAATGGATCAGGTGACAAGACACAAAAAAGGTGAGAAGTACAAGCCTCCACATGGGCTTGTACCCGTGGAGCCCCACCCTTTTGTGTCTTGCACATGATCCATTGGATCAGATGCCACCTGTTCTACATTAATCCCTTTAAAAAACCATAAAACCCCAAGACAGTACTCACTCACTCACGCATCCCATTTCACACGCGTTTTGTACCTATCGAAACACTCATGTGAGCCCCATGTCCTAAACATGTGGGTTAATTTTTGGACGCCGCGCATTTTGCACGAGTTATTCCTAGTGACCATACAGTCTCCCACTGTCCCAACCGGTATCGATCACAAGCACAGATTCAGCTCATACCTCAAAAAAAACCACCTCTTATATTGCCTTTCCGTTGAATACTAGAGAGAACAGTTCATAAAATAACAAGGAGAGCATGGTGGCAACCAAATGAATGTGCAAACCAGCAAGGAATTAAACACCAGGTAATCAATGTCTCGTAGACACAAGATAGCAGACTGCAGTAAATTAGGTGAAATGATAAGAAACAACATAGAAATGAAATTTCAGAACAGGGTTAATCGCAATTCAATGATCTTCGATGTTGCAACTAATGATGCACGTGGACTGAATCGATCAAACATGATGTCAAGCAATTGCACAACCCCTCAAAGAAATAGCACCAAATTTTCCAAAAAGGATATAAATTTTGCATAATTCATGGTAAAGGGGGATAATAAGAAAAACATAAGAATTGAGAACATGTCCAACTCGTCACTCAAGCCAAACTTTAAGTCCATACTAACAAAAGAGACACAAACCAAGGTAAGAACAGGTGGCACCAAAAACATTACAGGCATGGGTCTCTAATTCATCCTTCTGATGAGCTCGTTGATGTAATCTTCCCTGTTTCCGGCATCTCCGCCCTCGACGTAGTGGTTCCTCTTCTTCTTAAGGCCACCCAATGGAGCCTTGAGCTTGAACGGCCAGAGGAAGTTGTTGGCCTCCTTGAAGTGGGGCCCAACAGTCAGGATCTCATGAACAAGATCCTCGATGCACATTATACCATGCTTTCCCAATCCCTAAGAGAATAACAAAAACATGATGTAAAAACAAAGCATATAAACCTTATTCCAGTATTAATCGCATGGTTTTAGTTCAACACATTACAAGTTAGTTATCTATATCAGTCGATAAAACTAATCTGGTCGGAATAGGTGAATAAACTACATTTCAGAACTCTGTAAATAACCCTTCAAGGGTTATTTTCACAACCCTAAAAATCAATCTTTATAAGTATTGGGCAGTCTCCTCTTATCTAGTAAATCTAATTTTTTTAGATCATTCATCATTGTTGTTAAATTACAAAATTTAATAGCCAAAAAGGCAGTGAAGAGCCTTTTTTTTAATACATCAGAAGGCAGGAATCAAACCCTCGAGCTCTCACGATGGATAGAGGACGAATACCACTACGCCAACTAAGCCAACTAAGCCAACTGGCTTTTTGCATTGTCACTGTAAGCCCCACATTGCCATTTGAGTATCATTTTTTACAAAAAAAATTTATCAAATTTGGATTATCCAGGAAAATTAATACTTCCCCATTTTCCATAAACACAGTAGGCACAATAAACTCAAATACAACAGACCTGTTCAATGATTGAGTTGTCAGTCAAAGGAGTTCTCTGCTTGTTCATTTTCCCAAATCCCCTCTTGTAAATCAATTCTCGTACACTCTTCAGATTCGGGTAACTGTAGTGATAAAAGGTTATATCCTTTATGTTAACTTTCAGAATCAAACTCATGGAAATAAAGAAATAAAATCTGAAGGAAAGAATTCAATACCCGTAGGTAACATAAGGTTCAACTCGATGCAACATGTTCACGGTCGCCTTGTTCACTTTCAGAAACACTCCATTAAATATCTGCAAAAATTTATCAGTTAATATTCAAGCTAGTTCAGCAGTGGTCAGAAAGTCCTGGTAGTAACATTTGCCTGCTAAGTGCAAACCTGTCTCAGACGGAGGAGCTGCAAAATTTTCCGTGACTTCGGGTCCATTGCATTAATACTACATCACAACAACACAAAATCTCATCAATATAAGATTGAACAAACACGAGAACAATGAAATAAACAAATAAACAAACTTATTTCCTGTGTGCGTGAAACCATACACAAAATTCCCTAGAATAATAAAGAGAAAATTTTGAAATAAAAGATGGTCTTAAAAGTTTAATGCACGTATCAGTTGTTTGATCTTATCGTGTCCATACTACACAATGCTATGAACAATAACAAATTACAACAATTATAAGAAGAATGAACTGAACCAGTGTTGAAAATAATGTAACATTAAGCATGACCTTTAGAAGAATGACCTTTAGAACAGGGCATGATGTATAAAATGTAACATGTAGCGTTTGATACAGGATTTTTTATTTTTAATTAAAAAATAAAAGTAGTTCTAATCTGTTTTTAATAAATGGGATAAATATTATTAAAATCTAAAAATCTAAAAAATAAAATAAATTATGATAACGGTAAATAACATACAATATCAACATTCTTTCGTAGCTAGCATACACATGTATTATATTCCCAAATATATGGAGTAGCAACAAAGCAACAAAAGAAGTCATTAAAGCATAATAAATAAAATTAAAACAACCACTTGACTAAAGTATAATACAAATTACAAACTAATAAAAGTTAACATTTAGAATATCACAACTTACATATTAATTAACTAACAGAAGTCCGCATCTAAGTTCACATCGAAACAACTTCACAGTAAAGTGTTTTTAATATATTTTTTCTTTTTAAAGCTGTTACATTATGTTCTAGTTTGGCAAATCGTAACACATGTTGCAACCAAAAAATGTAAAGATCCTCTGATGTTGGGTTACACATATGCGTTACGTTACAAAAGGCTGAGTTACATTCTGTAATGGATTATTCTGAGTAAAATAACGGTTTTCAAACATTGGTATGAACAACTTTAACACAATCATAAAATTTTATGTAAATACTCATCACAGATGTATTTGTCAACAGCTCAACACATAGATACCAGATATGATATTTCTAAGGGCCTGTTTCTTTGCTTGACAGTGGAATTTGGATTCTCGAGGAGTTGTGGAATCTTGGATTGAGCAAAACTAAAGTTTTTTTTGTTTCTTTGGGCTTGAAAGTTGTGTGGAAAGTGAGTATGAGAGTTTTATGTGGGGCCTACTAAACTTTTTAGTGTTTCTTTGGGTTTGAAAGTTTTATGGAAATGTTTCATGTGGGGTCCAAGGGTTTGAAATAATAAATTACTTGTCATTATCATAATTTAATTAATTTAAATTAGTTTTAAGTTAAATGACAATTTTAATTATTATTTTATTTAATGGAAATTATAAATATTAGTATAAATTATAAATTATTATTTTTTAAACAGACCTATTTAATTAAAACTAACCAAACTAATTAACCCGCTTTAATTACACGGGCTGTGAGGAGTGAACCGTGCAACGCAACTACTGTTCACTCCTCCCTGAATGGGACAAAACTTCGACACGAACACTGTTCACTTCTCACCAAATGGGACAAAAATCGACGTGATTACTGTTCCCTTCTCACCCGACAGCATTATAACTAAATAAAACGCGCGCCTGCAATTGGTCCCGGTAGAGAAAAGAGAAATTGTGGGGCCCACTCTTCCCATTCTCAACATTATCAGGCCGTAATCCGCAGATTTTTTGCGGATTGCGCCGCTGAGAATGTTTGCGCCAGCAAGGCGCCAGCGGGAGCCATATCAGGCTATTTTCCGGGGAAATTTTTTGAGTAAAGAAACAAATCACGATGACAGCGGAGGTGAGAATGATGAATAGTTGATGAATATGGCCTGCTACAGTGGTTTTGCCCACTTTCTTGCCCACATTCAAGCAAAGAAACAGGCCCCAATGAGAATTGTACCAAGAAGAATTGTACGTTAACCCGGTCCAATAATTCCTTGACAAAACTCATTTCACCAAAATATATGATACAATGTATTTGCTAATGAATGTGATGGGTCTCATGTCTATTTCACAATTGTAAGAATAACTTAAGAAAATGACACTGTAACATGCAATCGGTTTCCCCTACCCGAGTATAATTAAAAGCCTACATCATCATTAGCCAGAATATGTATAGCAACATTTGACTCCAATAAACAGTTATGCAAATCAAGCAAGAACAAACAATGTCATCCCATCATGGCTAAAATAAACGGCACATAGGAGACCATGTCATTCAACCACGGCTGAAACACAATACTCATAGAACACAGCTTACAGAAATGGCGATTCCATCATGTTATAGAAATTTATAATAAAAGAGGAACTTTTAAGGATGGATCTAGAATCATTTTTAAGATTTTGAAACAAAGACTGAAATGATTCAGATGAGTTAACACAGCTATCTACAAACATAGTTGACAGAAAACACCTTAAAGCAAAGTTAGAGTTTGTATTATTTATAATTATTGGCACATAACATTACCTGTTGCATATATGGGTTTGAATCAGGATGAGGTATGAGTATATTGAATATTAATTTTAATAGATATTCTGTTGTGAGTGGTAATTTTTGTGTGTCCAAGGAAATGTACATATAAATACCGTAGCATCAAAATATTTAGTGGGCATGTGAAATTTTGGCATGGACATTACCAAGCGAAGATTCGGCGATGACTAATGAGCTATAATGGCAGAGTTACACAAAACACAAAAATGTTCTAATAACATAATCAAAAATCTTCATTTGTAATAATTGTGTAGAGCTTCTAGTACCGAATGTTTCGCATGGAATCAGCATCATAGATGTAACGGATATTGTTATTTTACATGTGAATCTATGTTCTGTTCGTCTCGGTACATTTTATTCACTATACAAGAGATATACCTGAAATCGATGCAATACAAAACATAAAGGAAAAATGAGAGATTACCCTCGTATCCTGATGATGAAGAGAAGCTTGGCCTCGGGACTGACATAAAACCCTCCCTTCAACCTCGCCTCGCGCTTCAATTGGATCAGTTCCTTCTCCTAAAATCCAAACCACATTCCACAAATTAGCAACACAAACAAAACCAAACCAAACAAGATGCAATTTTTGCAACAGAAATCGATCAGAAACATAACAAAAGACGCATCATTTTCGTACCTGAGTCTCGTACTCCTTGGCGTACTGCTGAGCTCTGCTGAAGATGAGCTTCCTGTTCTCTCGATCCTTCTTCTTCGTCACGATCGCCTCCTGCTTCTTAGCGAGGGCCCACTCCTCGGCCCTCTTCCTCTTCTTGAGGACCGACTCGGGGATCACTGCCTTCGACTCTACGGCCGCCATCCCTCCCTATGCGAATAGAGAAATCAAACAGGAAAAGGCACTAATTTTAGTAACCATAGAATCTCGAATGCGGGATCAGAGAGAGAAACCCTAACCCTAGAATATTTTCCCCGTACCTTTTTTCGGGGTGCAGATATCTTTCGGATCTCGGAAATCGGAGAAGTGACAGAGGAGGCGGGGGGCGCTTTACATGTTAGGTTTTTAGGGGGGGGTTTTGTTGCTAGGGTTTCGTCGTGAAGATGAAGGATGCTCAATGATCCGAGGGCTGGGATTCGAGAAATGAGTCTGAAATAATATGCACCGTTGGATCAAAGAAAGGTGGCTAGATTGTTGGGCCAATGCCCAAACTAATTCTTGGCGGTGGCCCATGATGGCAGAGCCCATCTGCTTATTACTTTCCGTGCTGACCGAGAGCATTTGTTCTATAACTCACCATTTAACCAATGGCACGCACCAAATGGGCCTCGTGCTAAATAAGAATATTGCCCCGTAAGCTGATCGACAGAAGCAAAGAAATTTTAAAATACCTCAACTTTAATGCTTAATGTTAAAAGAGCTCTCTTTCCTTCCGCCATTCAGAAGCTAGTTACATTTATGGCAACCATGGAACTCACTGACACTAGGTTCTTTTCTTAAATTCAACCCTAATAATACAGATCTAGATGTAGGCATGCTGAATCTTAAAATGATACCTTCTCTGATAGGAATTCTACCTGAATCCATGAACACGATGATCTTGGATGATGCAGCGGAAAGATCTTCCAGATCCACACGAATCAACCATTGGAAAATTCCTTTGCCCTTCTCACGGTTTCTCTTCTAGTGACGGGACGTAGAAAAGACGGCTAACTTGTTCGTGTGTTCCGGGGATCATGACCGCATATAAATAGGCTAGCCTCCTTAGCCCTGGTGTTTCCAATTCGGACCATCAACGAATTGAAGCCCAATTGTCTCCACACATAAAGGCCCACAACATGATCGACTCATTTAAGCCCACTTAACCAAATTAATGAGATCACTTATACAATGGGCTTTACATATGACATAGTAGCATTATATAATTATATTCGCATATTAGCCCGACATTGGATTACGATCTCACTAAGTTGGATAAGTTCCAACACTCTCCCACTTGGGCTATATGCTAAACTTTATAATTATATTTCATTATGCATACTAAACCGAATAAGATCTTAACTTACTGTGAGTCAAATACAATCCGGTCCATCAATTAGATTAGCATAGGATCAAAGAGATCTGCGCCGCAGCAATTGCAACTCGACCCATCAGTGGTCAATGTGCTAATATAAAAGAATGACTTGAATTATGAAGTGGATATGTGGCATGGAAATTACATGTAATGTGATCTAACATATCTATTTCCAACTGATTCTTATTAACCTTAGTGAGATCACAAACATACCAAAAAATCGGAGTAAAGCCGAACTGAACCAAAACTTTATTTCTGATCAGAAAATAACCTTAAACTTAAGCTGGATACTTAATTTGTTCTATCATATGAGCACTCAAAAGAACAAACTCCCACAAAACTGAATACTCTTAATGAAATGACATCCATATGAGTAGCGAGCTCATAAAACCTTTTGGATGACATTCCCTTAGTATAACGGATTCGTAATTATATTGTTTGTTCCGATGTGCTCATTAGACAATTGTACACCCCGAATTTATTAATCAATAATATAGGAACTTAATCTCTGACTAACTAAACTTTGTCGAGTTTCTATTGTTACTGGAATATAAAACTGCAGACTTATTGTCACAAAATAAATTGTGTGGTCTTTTAATACCATCCCTAATTTGCAGCATAGTGACAAAATTTGCAGACATATTTCATGATTTGTGTTACGAACAGAAGATCGTGATAGTTCGACCTTCCGCCCCTAAATCACCAAAGTACCCCGTGGGCTCGCCCCCCTAAACGGACGGCCGACCCAGCAACGGGGAGCTCTTCGCCCGAACTTCGGAGGCCCGCAAGGCGTCAATCGATCCGTGAGTCCGACGCGATAGGGAGATGGGCGCACCCCGCCTCGACCACTGATAGAGGCGCTCAACCGCTCTCCCACGGTCCGCCAGGATCCACACGCACGAGGCGCGTCCGGGCCGCGCAGCCTCGAACGATGACAGAGGCGCATCCGTTCTCCCCCGGCGATCCGGGACCCACGCCCAAAGTGTACGGGCGTGCCACTCATCCTCAGCCCAGGCCGGCCCGGTGGCTCGTCCAGGGCCTTGCCCATGGGAGAAGAACCGACGGTTTCTTGGCTCATCGGACACGACAAACAACCTTGACACTTACGCCGCCCAACCAACTGACAAAGCATCCTCTGGCCGTTGCACCCCCTGACACTTAATGCTTTCGGCCCTGACACTCTGACAAAAGCGCCCCTGACCGTTGCGCCGTCTGACAAAAGCATGGCTGACACTCACGTTCCTGATATCCTCGACCGAAGCTTCTGCTGAGAGCAGGGCCAGCTCAGCACATCGAGTCAGCATGTCAGGTCAGCCCTGCCTAACCACCTCCCGTCAGGTATAAATACCCCTTTGCTTCCAACGGTGAAGGGGTTGGCAAATTTACTCTGAATCTTATTACTCACGCACAAGAGCAAAGGTCGTCCATATCTTTATTCTTCCACTCATAGCTCGTCACGTATGGCCGGCTCACCTTTAGCCCGACCTGTGTGCATAGCCCCCGCTTTAAGTCCTATTACTGACTTAGGCATCGGAGAGGCTAAGGGTTGGACCCCAACCCAGCCTTTCTGATGAGTTACTCCTTGCGCAGGTTAGCTCGTTATCCCCGGTCGTACTCGCCCTCAACCTAGGCAGCTCGGCCCCCTCATCACTCCCAACCAGATCCGACACCGTGGTCTACCTCTGCAACAAGCTTAGCCTCATCACCCCCACTAATCACCTGTTAAATTGCTTACCTTAATCCTGTCATTAGCATAACCATCGTGCCCTTGGTTCCCCATAATACAAATTCATTGTACGCGAGTTCCACCCCGCAACAATTGGCACCGTCTGTGGGAATGAAGGGTCACACACATGTCAAATCCCATACCAGTCAACCGAAACCCTGACCACGGAAAGGATCCCATGGATCAAGAATCCCACTCCCGTCCCATGACTCCTGCGACTAATCCACCCCCGGAGGTGGAGGTCAAAATGGTCCAGGCCTCAACACGTGCGGCGCAGCAGAGCTTCGAGGCCTTTACCAAGATGATGGCCGGTTTCACAACGACTAGAGCCGAGGTACCCCCGGGCCCATCTGAGCCTTCAAACATGAGGCGGAACCTCCACCCTCAGTTCGTCGAAGAAATGGGGGACAAAGGGCTCGCCGAGGAGATCGCGGCCCAACAGCAGCTCTTGGAGGAAGAAATGGAGATTGCGCGGCTCCGAAGGCGCCAGGAGGAAGCGGCGGCCGCACAGAGGCATCTGGAAGAGGCGGCCGAGGCCGCCCGGCAAGCCGTCCTCAACGAAGAAACCACCCAACGCCAACTCTGCTTCATTACTGTGGAACGCAAAAGGCTCAGAAGGGAGAATGAGATGAACCGGGAGATCCCGGAGGTGTCGATGACGGGTGGGCGACACATGAACGAGCGCAGCCCGCCGATCGCCGGGACCCCCCTCGGGGGCAAAGTCTGCCCCGCCGGCGTTTCTCCCCAGACCGTCTCGACGAGGAGGTCGTTCGTCAACAGCTCCGTTTCCTCGCCGCGGAGCGCGAACGGCTCTTAAGAGGGAACTTGGTGCGGAGAGAGCTCCCCGAGGCGACGGTTGTGGGCCAGCGATATTGGAACGACCGTAGTCCACTGGCCGTCGAAAGCCCAACACGTGAAAGAAGTCCTCCCCGGTGACCTCTTTGACAGTCCTCGGGGCGTGATGACCATCGGCAGTCGAGGCGGGACTAAAGCCAAACCCCAGAGTGGCGGAGAGGGCGCGCGTCGGAACACCCCGCCTACCCCGAAGAGGCCATGCCGCTGGCGCGGTGAATCACGTCGGCCGCAAGACCCGCAAGGTTCAAGGTCCCCCACCTGGCCACCTACGACGGACGAGGCGACCCCCTCTCGCATGTACAACAATACCGGGAGACGATGGAGGCCCAAGATGTGGATGACGCGTTCATGTGCCAGCTTTTCTCGCAGAGCCTGAAGGACACGGCGCTGGAGTGGTACTATGGCTTGTCGGCGAGATCCATTGGGAGTTTCGACGAGTTGTCCCACAAGTTCTGCCAAGAGTTCCGGGCTAGACGCATAAAGAAGAAACCCTTGGACTACCTCAGCACGATAATCCAAGAGGATGGAGAGACGACCGGAAGTACCAGCACCGCTTTCAGGACGAACGACGGGCGGTGGTAGCCTGCGGCGATGAAGTGCTCATGCTAGACTTCAAGACGGCACTATGGAATCGGAGCCTCCACAAATCCTTGCTCCGAGACCCGTCGGCCGACTACGACGCGTTGATCGTGCAGGCGAAGAGGTACGCGCTGATCGAGGAGACTCTCGACGCAAAGGAACCGGTCGCCCCGGTGAGATCGTCCCAGGGTGAGCCTAGGTCCTATCCCAGGCCGAGGCAAGAAGATGGGTCCCGAGGCCACGACTGGCCGGCTCAACCAAGGTGCGACCCCGCGGGGCGTCGCCCGCAAGACCGCTCGGGCCTAGCGCGAGAGTTCGTTCCCGTCCGAGATCCCGCTCGAGCGATCCCAAGGCTCGAGGGGCCCCTGCGAGCCCAGTACACACAGCTCAACACCCCCATGATAGAGGTGTTGGCCACGGCGGTGAGGGCCATACTGCTGCCAGACCCCCCCCAGAGAAATGAAGTCCGACCCGGCTAAGCGAGATCTCCGGAAGTATTGTCGATACCATCGGGACCACGGTCATGATACCGACAATTGCTACACCCTCAAGAGGGAGATCGAGCGATTTATCCAGGCGGGTCACCTGGGAGGCTTCGTGGAGGGCAGAAGGCCGATCCAGGAGGAGAGTGCCCTGCGGGGAGCGCGGAGGCCGGATCCGCCACCGGACAACGAGTGGGAGGAACCTCGCCCACCGAAGCCGATCATGCGCATAGACGTAATATGTGGCAGGCCGTTCCCTGGAGGGGTGTCGTCATCAAGCAGGAAGGCGTACACGCGGCAGGTGATGGCAGCGAGTCTCAGCGGTGATGCGAAGGGGAGAAGGGTAGCCCGGCCTCCCATCACCTTTACCGACGAAGATCTGGAGGGAATCGAGCAACTGCATGACAACGCCATCGTCATCAAGGCTCAGATAGGAATGGCCGTCATCAGCCGCCTCCTGATCGACACTGGGAGCTCTTGCGACATTCTATTTATGTCGACGGTAGAGAAGATGGGGCTGGGGCAAGCGGACCTGAGACCTTGCACTGGGCCCATCGTCGGTTTCACTGGCCACTCGACTCCTATCGTGGTGGTGATCACCTTGCCGGTGTCACTCGGAGAGGAACCAAGGGTCGTTACTCGCATGACGCAGTTCATTGTCGTCGACATTACGTCGGTATACAACGGGATCATTGGGCGACCATACATGACGGCCATCGAAGTGCTCCCCAGCCTGCTCCATCAGATAGTCAAGTTCCAAACCCCGCGAGGAGTGGGGTTGGTGCGGGGGAGCCAAAAGATATCCAGGAGCTGCTACGTGGGGTCGACCAAGCACAATCCGGAGCAGACCTTGTCGATCGACCTCCTCTACGAGAGGGGAGACATTTTGCGACCAGCAGCCAACTCCGGCTGAAGAAATCAAGGAGGAACCCGCGGTCGCAGAGGAAGGCGAGACCGTTTCCACCAGCACCGCCGCTCCGGGGTGAGAAGACAGAGCTTTGGAACTGGCTCCTCCACATACGTCCTGGGCACCGTCGACTGGATCGAGCTAGCTCACCCACGAGACGCGATCAGCAACGACTAAAGTATTACCAGTTATTGTAAGTCTTTAACGGAACACTTTTCTTTCTTCGTATTTTCAAATCTCGTCGTCTCCACTTGAAAATTTCAGTTTAAGACACAAGACTCCGGGGTAGGACCAATCCTCGCCACTCAAACCGGAGAAAGGCACGGGCCGAGCTACGCGCTCGCTCCCCCCACCAGTGAAGACCTCCGGGGCAAGCTCACGGAGCTTCACCACCCAAACCGGAGCGCCATATGTGGGGTAGGCAACGGCCCAATACCCGTCTGACTATAGAGGCTGCGGGGAGGCGACGGCACAATACCTGCCCTCTCAAAGACTCCGGGGCAGGACCAATCCTCGCCATCCAAACCGGAGAAGGGCACGTGTCGAGCTATGTGCTCGCTCCCCCCCTCACCAGCGAAGACCTCCGGGGACGGAGCTTCGCCGTCCAAACCGGATCGCCATATGTGGGGTAGGCGACGGCCCAATACCCGTCCGACTATAGAGGCTGCGGGGAGGCGACGGCCCAATACCCGCCCTTTCAAAGACTCCGGGGCAGGACCAAACCTTGCCACCCAAACCAGAGAAGGGCACGGGCCGAGCTACGCGCTCGCTCTCCCCTCACCAGTGAAGACCTCCATGGCAAGCTCACGGAGTTTTGCCACCCACACCGGAGTGCCATATACGGGGTAGGCGACGGCCCAATACCCGTCCGACTATAGAGGCTGCGGGGAGGCGACTGCTCAATACCCGCCCTCTCAAATACTCCGGGACAGGACCAATCCTCGCCACCCAAACCAGAGAAGGGCACGGGCCGAGATACGCGCTCGCTCCCCCCTCACCAGTGAAGACCTCTGGGGCAAGCTCACGGAGCTTCGCCACCCAAACCAGAGCGACATATGCGGGGTAGACGACGACCCAATACCCGTCCGACTATAGAGGCTGCGGGGAGGCGACGGCCCAATACCCACCCTCTCAAAGACTCCAGGGCAGGACCAATCCTCGCCACCCAAACTGGAGAAGGGCACGGGCCGAGCTACGCGCTCGCTCCCCCCTCACCAGTGAAGACCTCCGGGGCAAGCTTAAGGAGCTTCGCCACCCAAACCGGAGCGCCATATGCGGGGTAGACGACGGCCCAATACCCGTCCGACTATAGAGGCTGCGTGGAGGCGACGGCCCAATACCCGCCCTCTCAAAGACTCTGGGGCAGGACCAATCCTCGCCACCCAAACCGGAGAAGGGCACGGGCCTAGCTATGTGCTCGCTCCCCCCTCACCAGTGAAGACCTCCAGAGCAAGCTTACGGAGCTTCACCACCCAAACCGGAGCGCCATATGCGGGGTAGGCGACGGCCCAATACCCGTCCGACTATAGAGGCTGCAGGGAGGTGACGGCCCAATACCCGCCCTCTCAAAGACTCCGGGGTAGGACCAATCCTCGCCACCCAAACCGGAGAAGGGCACGGGCCGAGCTACGTGCTCCCTCCCCCTCACTAGTGAAGACCTCCGGGGCAAGCTCACGGAGCTTCGCCACCAAAACCGGAGCACCATATGCGGGGAAGGCGACGACCCAATACCTGTCCGACTTTAGAGGCTGCGGGGAGGCGACGGCCCAATACCTGCCCTCTCAAAGACTCCGAGGCAGGACCAATCCTCACCACCCAAACCGGAGAAGGGAACGGGTTGAGCTACGCACTCGCTCCCCCCTCAACAGTGAAGAACTCCGGGGCAAGCTCACGGAGCTTCGCCAACCAAATCGGAGCGCCATATAAGGGGTAGGCGACGGCCCAATACCCGTCCGATTATAGAGGCTGCGGAGAGGCGACGGTCCAATACCCGCCTTCTCAAAGACTCCGGGGCAGGACCCATCCTCGCCACCTAAACCAGAGAAGGGCACGGGTCGAGCTACGCACTCGCTCCCCCCTCACCAGTGAAGACCTCCGGTGCAAGCTCACGGAGCTTCGCCACCCAAACCGGAGCGCCATATGCGGGGTAGGCGACGGCCCAATCCCCGTCCGACTATAGAGGCTGCGAGGAGGCGACTTGCCCATACCCGCCCTCTCAAAGACTCCGGGGCAGGACCAATCCTTGTCGCCCAAACCGGAGAAGGGTACGGGCCGAGCAATGCGCTCGCTCCCCCCTCACCAGTGAAGACCTCCGGGGCAAGCTCACGGAGCTTCGCCACCCAAACCGGAGCGCCATATGCGGAGTTGGCGACGGCCCAATACCCGTCCGACTATAGAGGCTGCGGGGAGGCGATGGCCCAATACTCACCCTCTCAAAGACTCCGGAGTGCCATATGCGGGGTAGGTGATGACCCAATACCCGTCCGACTATAGAGGCTGCGGGGAGGTGACGGCCCAATACCCACCCTCTCAAAGACTCCGGGGCAGGACCAATCCTCGCCACCCAAATCGGAGAAGGACACGGGCCGACCTACGCGCTCGCTCCCCCCTCACCAGTGAAGACCTCCGGGGCAAGCTTACGGAGCTTCGCCACCCAAACTAGAGCGCCATATGCAGGATAGGCGACGGCCCAATACCCGTCCGACTATAGAGGCTGCGGGGAGGTGACGGCCCAATACCCGCCCTCTCAAAGACTCTGGGGCAGGACCAATCCTCACCACCCAAATCGGAGAAGGGCACGGGCCGAGCTACGCGCTCAATCCCCTGTTCACTCCGTATTTTACACCTTTTTTCTGCATGTTTGCATGCCATTTAGATCGCTCAAATCGTGTTTTTCACGATTTATCGACAATATTGCGATGCTTTTCACGATTTGTTGTTTTTATCGTATTTCAGGAGATTTGGAGCGATTTGGAATGATTCCGAGATACACCCACTCCGGAGTGTCACCCATGACTCCCCCGAGGGGTATTCTGCGATTGGAGAGGAGTGGAAGAAGAAAGAACGTCATAGGAGCGACGAGGAGGAAAAATACACAGAATGGGCATTTTCAGCATCTCACTCGGCCGAGTGAAGGAGTCACTCGGTCGAGCATTGAGACCCCGCTCGGCCGGCCAGATCGGACATGCAACAGAGACGTATCAGCGTGCACTCGGCCGAGCATCGCACGCCCACTCGGCCGAGTGCGGAGACTCCGTCCGCCCGAGTGGCACCCAGACGACGGCAAGCCAAAACGTCCAACTCTCTGTAATCCGTCAGTCTGCCCCAGAAGCCCGACTCGGCCGAGTGGCTTTCACCGTCCGCCCGAGTGAAGAATGCCCATCGGCCGAGTGGAGACTAGTCACTCGGCCGAGTGACTCCCGAGGAGACGACCCCCAAGACCCCCAACTCTCTTGAATCTGTCAGGGTCTCTCACTCGGCCGAGTGACATTTGTCACTCGGCCGAGTGAGCCGCGATGCCTGTAGCGTAATTGGCGATTTTTAAGCTGCGCAGGGACAGTTTGGTCACAGCTTTTTTGGGCGATTTTGGGGGGTATTTAACCCCAGTTTTTAACCTAGTTTAGAGAGCTTTTTCCTTAGCTTTTGCAGCCTTTTTAGATTAACTTTTAGAGTTTAGATTTGGATTATTGGAGAGGAGATTAAAGTTCTTTTTTGTTGGATGCTATTGGAACTCTATTGGTTTGTCTTTCTCTCTATCAAAAACCCTATTTTTTATTGATATTTTGATTATTGCAATGATTTCTATTGTTATTTCCATTAATTTTCTAATGATTTGCATTATGATTTGTAAGTAGTTCCAACGTCTTAGGGCGTGTGGATGAACCCTACGAACCCTATTTCTAATTTGTGATGATTTGGTAGAATTCTTGCTAGAATTGATTAGGGTTAGTTTGGGATTGAATTATTACGAATAGCTAGGGATTCATACCGATTGGGGTTTGCAAGAGATTGGATCCCAATTTGGTAGGAAGCCCTAAAAATTCGAATTGGGTTGCAATTGGATTTCTCTAGGGTCGGTTTGCAAGAGATTGGACCGATACTATGGTTTCCTATTGTAATTCTATACCAATACCCGTTTGCAAGAGATTGGACAGGTAGGAACTATCCCAACCTAGGTCGTAGCTCGAGTTTGCACGAGAGTGGGCTCGAGATACGATTGAACAATGATGTTGCTCTTCACGCTAGCTTGCTTAGGGTTAGGGTTTGCAAGAGATTGGACCCTACCCTAGGTTTGCTATAGACCGGCAATAGCGCGAGAGCGTGAGCTTGGTTCTACATTTAGTTGAAACTAGTTCACCCGAGAATCGAGTCTAGCGATTGTGAAACCTAGGGATCACGATGACGAGATACGGTAAGTAGCGGGGATTCCCTATCCCTTAGGTGTCTTTATTGATTTGATATTTCTTTCATATTGTTTGACGATTGTGACACCGTTATTACAAACAATTCTCGACTGTTCTTATAGCCAGGTGATTCGGAGAAGACACTGTCATTCGTCCTCCTCGTGTTCGATAACCCGCTCGTCGCTACACCGTGCGCTTACGGTAAAACTACACGGTCGCTCGCTCCAGGTGTGTATCCGGGGCGCGATCAAGTTGTTGGCGTCGTTGCCGAGGATGATTTTTTGACGGTGTTTGATCTCGACCACCCGGTTATTTTTCAATTTCTTTCTTTATTTCTTCTTCATTCTTTCCTAACTCTGTGTACAGCCCAATTTTCCTGCTCTCCCAATATTTTTCTTGAGATCTTAATAGGTATCATGGGATATGCAACGCCAATGACTGAGTCTGGCCAGGGAGATGAAGGATCCTTCACAGAACTCCTTGAGGAACTTGTCGATGAGGTCCACGCTACCGGATCTTTCACTATTAATATCGAGGACCCCGTCGAATAATTATTTGCATGCTTTGTGATGGATCAAGTCTCCCCGGATGGGACAATTGGGGGCGACATCAGAGTTGATGTGAGAGACGGCAAGCTGTATTTCGAAGACAACAGAACATGCTTCGAGAAGTGCTACATCCCCGAGGAATCCATTGGGCATACCAATATTCAGGGAAGTGCACTTAATGACCCCCACTCTTGCATTTTTGGATTAACTGAAATATCTCTTGATCTCAGGAATAAACCGGAGCAAAGTGGAGGTCATATCGATGCCCATGTGGAATTGTGCAGTGTCTATTCAGATGCACCATCCTTACCAAGAAGCGAATCTGAGCCTCCACCGGAGAGTTCACCCCCTGAGTATGAGCCAAACTCAGATGTTGAAGGGAAAGCCAAACTCACACAAGATGATGAAGTAGAGGGTACGGCACCTCTTGAGGTAGAGCTTAAACAGTTACCACCAAATCTAAGGTACGCTTTCTTGGGTAGTAAATTAACCTTTCCGGTGATAGTTAGCTCACACCTCACCTAGGACCAACTTGAGAGACTCTTAGACGTCCTTAGGAACCACAAGGATGTCCTTGGCTACACTATCTCTGATCTTAAAGGAATAAGCCCTAGGCTTTGCACGCATAGGATCCATTTGGAAAACACTGATGCCACCTCCATAGAGCCTCAAAGGCGGTTGAACCCCAACATGAAGGAGGTGATCAAAAAGGAAATCCTAAGATTACTTGAGGCCGGAATTATCTATCCGATTTCTGATAGTAGATGGGTTAGCCCTGTTCACGTCGTCCTCAAGAAAGGGGGGATGACCGTTATAAAAAACGATAAAGGAGAGCCTATTTCTACACGTACTGTCACGGGATGGCGGATGTGCATCGATTATAGAAAACTAAATAAAGCCACCCGGAAAGACCATTACCCATTACCCTTCATTGATCAAATGCTTGAACGCCTCGCTAAACATAAATACTTTTGTTATTTGGATGGGTATTCAGGTTTCTTCCAAATCCATTTGCATGAAGACGACCAAGAAAAGACTACTTTTACCTGTCCCTATGGAACCTATGCTTACCGTAGAATGCCATTTGGTCTTTGTAATGCACCCGCCACCTTTCAGAGGTGCATGACATCCATTTTTTCCGACTATATTGAAAATATTATGGAAGTTTTCATGGATGATTTCTCGGTTTATGGGAGTGAGTTTGATTCTCGTTTGGCTAACCTTACTAAAGTCCTTAAAAGATGCCAACAAAACAATCTTACTCTTAATTGGGAAAAGTGTCACTTCATGGTCACGGAAGGTATAGTTCTTGGGCACCTTATCTCCTCGAGAGGGATTGAGGTTGATAAAGCGAAGATTGAGGTAATCAAGAAACTCCCTCCTCCTATTAATGTTAAGGGCATTAGAGGCTTTCTTGGTCATGCGGGGTTTTACCGCCGCTTTATCAAGGATTTTGCCTTGATTGCCTGACCTCTTACTTCCTTGCTTGCTAAAGATGCTCCATTTGTATTTTCAGGAGAATGCCTACAAGCGTTCAACACTTTGAAGGAAGCACTAATTTCTGTGCCCATCATACAACCACCGGATTGGAGCCTTCCCTTCGAGCTCATATGTGATGCAAGTGACCAAGCCATTGGAGCAGTGTTGGGACAAAGGAAAGATAGGAAGCTTCATGCAATATTCTATGCAAGCAAAACGTTGGATGACGTGCAGAAAAACTATACAACCACCGAGAAGGAGCTTCTAACGGTCGTCTACTCAATTGAAAAGTTCCGCTCCTACCTCCTTGGATCCAAAGTGATTGTCCACACCGACCATGCGGCATTGAAATATCTTCTAAACAAGAAAGAGGCCAAACCTAGGTTGATTAGGTGGATACTCTTGTTGCAAGAATTCGATTTGAAAATCAGAGACAAGAAGGGTACAGACAACGTTGTGGCAGATCATTTGTCCAGGCTTATTCGTGACAAGGAGGATGAGAGCTTACCTATCGACGACACCTTTGTCGATGAGAGGCTATACGCCATAAGGCCCGGAGAAGTGCCTTGGTATGCAGACTTCGTCAACTATTTGGCTTGTGGGATTAAACCATGCGGGATGCCCACGCATCAAAAGAGGAGATTTATGCACGAAGTCCGGAGTTATTTTTGGGAAGATCAATACCTATTTAAGATATGCAAAGATGGTGTTATTCGGAGGTGTGTTTCTAAGGAAGAGGCCACGTTTATCATTTTGCATTGCCATGGTATGCCATGCGGGGGACATCACGCCGCCTCTAAGACTACCGCTAAGATTTTGTAGAGTGGATTCTTTTGGCCGACAATGTTCCGGGATACGCACGACTTTGTCAAGGGGTGCGATAGATGCCAACGGACCGGGAACATTTCCAAACGAAATGAGATGCCAATGAGGCCCATTCTCGAGGTTGAGTTATTTGATTGTTGGGGAGTGGACTTCATGGGACCATTTCCGTCGAGCCAAGGTAACAAGTACATTTTATTGGCAGTAGATTACGTCTCTAAATGGGTAGAAGCCATCGCCACCCCTACCAATGATGCGAGGGTAGTTTCTAAATTTTTCAAGCAGAATATTTTCCCACGCTTTGGAGTGCCTCGTACTTTGATAAGCGACGGGGGAATCCATTTCATAGAAAACAAGTTTGAGGCCATGTTGAAAAAGTACGGGGTAAACCACAGAATTGGCATGGCGTATCACCCTCAGACAAGCGGCCAAGTGGAGGTCTCGAATAGAGAAATCAAGCAAATTCTTGAAAAGACCGTAGACCGATCTAGAAAG
Organism: Scilla litardierei; assembly: GCA_030789695.1. Taxonomy (NCBI): domain Eukaryota; kingdom Viridiplantae; phylum Streptophyta; class Magnoliopsida; order Asparagales; family Asparagaceae; genus Scilla; species Scilla litardierei. The sequence goes on along the minus strand of CM061142.1, from coordinate 10,525,488 downwards.
GATTGGTCCATGAAGCTCAACGATGCTCTATGGGCTTACCGCACGACCTTTCGTACTCCTATTGGCACCACGCCCTTCCGGCTTGTTTATGGGAAAGCTTGTCATTTACCGGTGGAGTTGGATCACCGTGCGTATTGGGCCATCAAGACCCTCAATTATGACTATAAGAGTGCGGCGGTGAGGCGGCTCTTGAACATCAATGAGCTTGACGCGATTAGAAGAGACGCCCACGAGAGCAAAAGGATTTATAAGGAAAGGACAAAGATTCTCCACGATGCACGCATAACCGTCACTGACTTTAAGGTTGGAGACAAAGTCTTGCTTTACAATTCCCGTCTCCGACTGTTTCCCGGAAAATTGAGGTCACGGTGGTCCGGACCTTTCACCATCAAGCACATCCAACCGGGAGGAGCATTTGAATTGGAAGGAAAGGACAGAGCCACATTCAAGGTGAATGGACAAAGACTCAAGCGATATTCCGAAGGAGTCCCTACGGGCGAAGTAAGCAGAATCTATCTACTCAAGGGACGGCCGGAGGATCTTTCATGTATCCTTGATGAGGTCATTGAAGAGGGGATCCCCCATTCCATCGGCGCATTATTTGAAGATGACTTTGAAGAAGGCCCAGATTTGGGCCAAGAAGAGAAGACGGAGCACTCCCTCGATATCTCCATGGCAATTGATGATGGCGACACTGATGTCGCGAGAATACGAGAGCTCTGCAAGCTCTCAAAGTTGAAGACCCCGAAGAAAGCTCCACCGATACGAAGATCGGTGTCACCGGTGAAGCCAAAGACCGGAGCAAGCTCTAGCTTGGGGGAGCGATCCCCCAACATTGCCCAAGACCAAGGGGCGCTGAGGAAGACCACACTGCACCAAGATCCAAATCCGAGTAGTCTTCCCGGTAAATTCGACGGGTGCATCTCATATGCACCCAACATCCCGCACTAAATTGAAAATCCAAAGGGGTCGAGCTCAAGACCTAAAACGAGCGCTTGTCGGGAGGCAACCCGACGGTTATCGCATTATTTTTACTTTGGTCTTTATTTTTGTTTTAGACTTTATTAGTGTTTTGAGTCCCGAAAAAATTGTGACAACGGGTCCTATTTTTCTTTGACAGGAGAGGAGAAAAGGATATCTATCATATGGAGGATGACCAAGGCGAAGAAGAGCGCTCCAAGAACGCGCTCGAGGCTTAGGAGGAGGAAGAAACCAACTGGAGGAAGAAAAACAGAGAGTAGAGCCAAAACAGAGCCCCGAAGCAGAAAACAGAGCCTCACTCGGCTGAGTACCATAGTCACTCGGCCGAGTAAAGAAAGCCGTCCGCCCGAGTGGCGCACCAACGAGGGAAGTCTGTTGTACCCAACTCTCTGTCTTTTTTGTGATTTCAGTATAAACTGCCACTCGGCCGAGTGAAACTGATATGCTCCTAGGGCGAAAATTGCCGAGTAACTTGTGCCACTCGGCCGAATGGACTTTTTCCACTCGGCCGAGGGTGGCAAAGCCACTCGGCCGAGTCGTAAGTGGCGGGGAGTTTTTAAAAACATTTTCGTTACGATCACTCGGCCGAGTGACATATTCACTCGGCCGAGTCGTAACCACTCTTATATAAGGTCTTGCAGGCTCGACGCGTTTTTCGAAACGCCCAAATCTCATTTCGCCCGAGCCCGTGTGCCCTTTCAGCTCCCGATCGCTGTGACCACCACCTCACTCGCCTGAACCGCCAGCTGCTCGGTCCGACCGTCGCGTGACCGCCGGCCGACGACCGCCGCTGACCCTCCTGACTGCCGACGACCTCCCTCGCCACCGGCCGACCGTCGGTATCCCAATTTCACCCCCTTTGCCCCATTTTCTCCTATTTTTGACGATCCGAGCACCAATCTAGCCCCTAACTCAAATTAACTTCTTAATCTATCTATTATACCCCTAATCCCCCATGTATTTTGAATTTTACACGCTGATATCGTTGTTTGATGTGCAGGCTCTCTTGGGGGAGCTTAGGGGAGCTTCCGGGCGCACATTTGGCTTTGTGGAGGTGGCGTCTTCGCACGCATCCGTTGTTTTGCTCTCGCGGCGTGTTCATGTACCTTCGTTCCATCTTTTTAGCATGCCACATTTTTTCCATTAGTTGGGTGAGCACTCGGGGCACACATGCCGCCCCGAACACGTCCACGCACTAGGAGAGCTTCCGCCAAGCGGAAGCGGCCGGATGAGCCCGGTCCCTCTGTTGAGATGGAGGACTCTCCTCCGCCTATACCACCTCACCCCACACAGCCACTCCCAGTCGATCCCGTCCACACAGCCACTCCCAGCCGATCATGTCCACCCACAGCCACTTCCAGCCGACCCCATCCACCCACAGCCACCACCGGCTCCTGCCGTCGGGCCGCTGGGTATTACGTTCAGAGACGACGCTCAGCGCGTCCGATTTGAGCGTCTTGCCCAGCGCTCGATAGTGCCCTCCAGGTTCGCACACCTAGACCGCTTGGGGGTACTTGAGGGGATGCTCACGTTGTACGACAACGTGGGTTGGCGAGATTTTCTATCAGTGTCGGCGGACACCTTCGTCCGTCCGACACTTGAGGTGCTTAGTTCGATCGCCCGGACCGATGAGGGATGCTCATTTAGACTCATGGATCGAGAGTGCCAGGTCACTCTCGATATGCTTAGAGCGTTCTTTCAGTGGCCCGCTATCCCCGAGCCTGACCGTGGCTACGCCCCCACACACATCCCTCCACCGTCTTTCGACCCGCACGCCTTCTGGACCCGGATCACGGGTTCACCACTTGCCTTTGACCCTAGTAGGGCCAAGGCATCAGCTATAGTCCACCCCTGCCTCCGCATAGCACAGCGCCTTATGGCGACTACTTTTTAGCGAGGTACGAACCTGGGACGATGTCTACGCCTGAGCTCTATATGCTCTATGCGATGACTCGCCCCAGAGTTCTGGCTAGGGGGAGTGACGCGATGGTCCCCGTCGTCGAGATCGATATCGCTAGCTGGTTTTTAGACCGCATCATCGTGTCGGTGGGCGCTCGCTCTCTGATCTGTTGCGGCGGCCTGATTACTCTGCTAGGCTTGATGACCGGCGTGGACCTTCCGGACGACTTGCAGTGACCTTCGGGCCCCACTTCTCTCTCGATAGATGTTATGGCCCGGATGAAGATGCTTCGTCCCCACGGCCAGCACCACTGGTTTTGGTTGTAGGGTCCCTTCAGTGCCGACTACATGATCCTTCTGAGCCCTGCTCGGACACATATAGGACCGGCACATGAGGACTGGCTTCCGGCGATGGATCTCCTGATCCCCGCCCCCTACGTGCTAGAGGCCCAGGCAGCTGAGCAGGCAGCCCCTGCACCCATAGACCCCGTGATCCCTCGGCCCGAGCCTGCACTTTCTGCACCTCCCGACACCCCTATCCACACTTCTGCCGGTGTCAGGAGTACACTTGCTGAGTCCACCACCACTTCCACCACTTCCACCACCACCACCACCACTGCTGGCCCTCTCTCGGTTGAGCCTCTTTGTTCCCGTCTACCGAGAACCCACCCACCATAGTCGAGAGCGGTGAGCCTTCCTTCGCTGCCGTCGTAGGGACCCTGACCAGTTTGCTCTCCGCTGGGGTATCACCTTTTGGACCCCACACTTCCTCCCTAGCGGTCGACCCTACTGTCTCTACCGCAACCGTCCTATCCGAGAGCGTCGTGACATCTGTTCCCACGTCTGCGTCACTGACCTCTCTTGCTGACTTGTCACCATTTTTGTCTTCCCCTTCCACTGCTGCTGCTTCCACCTCATATCAGCCTGCGTCCCAGCCTCACACTGAGGCTGGGCATCCACTTGTGAGCACAGCCCCCTTCCCACACATACCTGCTGGCCCCATCCACTACACCACCCGTGTCCGACAGCCCCGCCCTTCCCAGACCAGACCTGTTCGTCCTTCTGCCCCACCTCCCCCCCGACACTTTACTTCAGAGCATTCGTGCTCTTGAGGGGGCGGTGAGTGGACTCCGAGGCGACTTTAGGGCCCTGTCTGCCACTGTCACTGCCATTCAGCATCATGTCGAGATACTACCCACTATTCACTATTGCCTTACCCAGATTCTCGAGCATCTGCCCCGACCCACACCACCCACCCAGCAGCTCCCTGCACCACCTGCACCCACCCAGCAGACACCCACCCACACACCACCCCACCCAGTAGTTACCACCACCCCTCCGCCACAGGATGGAGATGGTGCATCACCACCTGCTTAGGCACACCCTTGATGCCATTGATCCTTTTTGCCGTTATGCTGCCCATTCTCTACTTGGTCCTGGATATTTTGCCCCCCTCCCCCCTCACTATTTTGGTCCACATTTTGCTCATATCATTCTATATCATTTTTTGGGAGAGGGAGAGTCCTTTTGGTGCGACACACAGTATTTGCATCACTCTTATATTTGCATGCATCACATCCGCATCATATTTTCATTTTGTTATTTTTACTTCTTTTTCACCATGCATGCATCCTCACCCACCCCATCCATTACACGTCTCTCGGTGTGCCCCACTTTGCACATTGAGGACACTGTGCACTTTAGCTTGGGGGAGTGAGTTCTCACGCTTTTTGCTTTTATCACCTTTATTTTTAGTTTTTCCACGCCTTTTTCACTTTTGCACTCATTTTTCATCACTTTTCCTTTTTTTAACATGCATCACGTTTTTCTTACTTTCTTTGTGTGCTGCATTGTAAATAGTTTTATTTTCTCCTTTTATCTTTATTTCTTTCATCTCCTGCTAGAGATGATTTTTCTGTGATGATGATGACGTGGAGTTAGCTTTTCTCTATATGCATGCTATATTTTGTCATGTCTTAGCTTTTGTTTTCGATATCATATGCTATGTTCTGCCTTGCATTTAGAAATAGTAACCCACACTTTTTTCCGTATGAAAATGGATCAAATTCTATTATTAACTGATGTCTGAAAATTCATATGTATGCTATCGTAGAAAACACACCAAGATTCACGCATTGAATGCTTATATCTGGAGTACCGCTTTCTTTTCCTATATCACTTCTTATTGCATGATTTGTACGCTTCACTTCAGGATGATTGAATGATTGCTAGCTATGATAAATCTGGATTAGTTTGCTTTTTGAGATTGAACTGAGTAGATTAGATTACCCTGCTGAAGTTGTCATGCACGTCCTATAGAGTGAACTGAGAGATACATTTACTTTTTTCTCCACATATCTTGAACATTAATTCTCTATTTTAAAATCATTGGTGAATCTTCCCTTAGCGATTCTATTATTTGGCATTTCCCCCGTTATTATATTCCATGCTCCAAATTTCCCAAAACCAAAAAGAAAAAGAAAAAAAATACTTGTATATCCTTCTCTCTCTTTTGATTTGGGATCAATTGTGTATATATGCTCTACAAAAAAAAGAGAAAAAAGAGAAGAAAGAAAAGAAAAGAAAAAGATTTGAGAAAAAGAAAAGAAAAAGAGAAAAGAAGCTCAAAAACGATCCCATCTCATACCCTTTCTCTCTTTCTTCCCTCTTTTTGTTTTTATTTTTTATTTTCTTTTACTTTTGGAGCTTCAAAAGAAATGGGGAATGTAAACATAGTTTTGTATATGCATCCACGCTTATAGATAAGCTGGGGGAGAGGATCCAATGATGTGTGAGAGAGTGACTACCTGACGGTGCATGACAACCTAGGCTAAGTAATATTCTATACTCGGTGAGATTGCTTAAGTTTCACGAAATCCAGAAATCTACGCCTAGCATTCATTTCATGACATCCACGCTTTTCTATTCTTTCTATTCTATTGCGTGATATCTCTTATACTCCTCATAGAAAGCATTCAATTGAAAAGTGTGTGATCTACGATATTGTATACCGCTTTAGATGCTTCAGACGATGTTAATCTTAGAATTATTCCATTTCTCATGCTATATTGATATTCTTGGGTTTTCTATTTCAAATGCACCATTATACTATGATACCGAAATAAGAGTCTTTGACATGTGTTTTACATTCGATGCATGCTATATGAGTAAGCAAAACCCACGTTCTGAGAAAAATGATCTAGCAACTTCCCTCTTCGTTTTCTACTTTCTTTTTCGTTCTTCATTGTCCATTTTTCCATCGTTTTCATTTTCTTTATCCACCGGGTTCGCTTTTTACTCATCTTCCTCGAGGACGAGTAAGAGGTAAGCTTGGGGGATTTTGATCACTCCGTATTTTACACCTTTTTCCGCATGTTTGCATGCCATTTAGATCGCTCAAATCGCGTTTTTCACGATTTATCGACAATATTGCGATGCTTTTCACGATTTGTTGTTTTTGTCGTATTTTAGGAGATTTGGAGCGATTTGGAGTGATTCCGAGATACACCCACTCCGGAGTGTCACCCATGACTCCCCCGAGGGGTATTCTGCGATTGGAGAGGAGTGGAAGAAGAAAGAACGTCATAGGAGCGACGAGGAGGCAAACGTACACAGAATGGGCATTTTCAGCATCTCACTCGGCCGAGTGAAGGAGTCACTGTAATGCCCTACCAGCTACTGCATAAGTACTAGAGGGGGGGTGAATAGTACTTTAAAATAATAAGGAGTATAATTCCAAATTAAATTGCAAACAACTACCAAATCAATTTGCGGAAGCTTAAATTTAATGACAACACAAAATTAACAATGCAAACAAATGATGTTAATGGGTTCGGATCCACCCAAGTCTCCCCGACTTGTTCCCGGTGATCCTACGTCCCAACCACCCGGATCCCCTCCGGATACTTGAGTTAGAAACCCTAACTCAAGATTTCCACTATGAAATACTTGTGAAAATCCTCCACAAGTCAAATCATACAAAATGTAATTTGTGACTCCCACAACCCGGGATCACAACCACACTCTCACAACCGAGAGTGAAACTTACAAATCAAATATGAAATGAAATAAGAAAACTTCTTACCGAACAAAATACCTATGCCTTGAGTATTGCTTACGAATTAGGGCAAGGATGATTTTGGGGAAGAAGTGGCACCAAACCCTAGCTCCAAGATGTAGATCAGCGATGGAGAGCTTTGGGGATGTTGGTGACCTAGAATCAAGCACTTGGCTTGGAAGGCTTCTGATCGGTCCATATTTTACACCTTTTTTCTGCATATTTGCATGCCATTTCGATCGCCCATATCACGCTTTTCACGATTATTCGACGATATTGCGTTACTTTTCACTGTTTCTTGTTTTTGTCGGATTTCAGGAAATATGGAGCGATCGGGAGCAAAAATGAGCTTAAAGGATTTGCACCCACTCCGGAGTGTCAACCATGGCTCTTTTGAGGTTTATTCTGCAATGGAAGACGAGTGGAAGAAGAAAGAACGTCGTAGGAGCGATGAGGAAGCGAAAAGATGGGGATTGGGCATTTTCAGCATGCCACTCGGCCGAGTGAAGGAGTCACTCGGCCGAGCATTGAGACCCCGCTCGGCCGGCCAGATCAGACACGCAACAGAGATGTATCAGCGTGTACTCAGCCGAGCATCGCACGCCCACTCGGCCGAGTGCGGAGACTCCGTCCGCCCGAGTGGCACCCAGACGACGGCAAGCTAAAATGTCCAACTCTATGTAATCCGTCAGTCGACTACGAGCTCCGACTCGGCCGAGTTCCAAAAGCCCCTCGGCCGAGTTCCAAAAGCCCCTCGGCCGAGTGACATTTTCCACTCGGCCGAGTGATGCCGAGGACACGCAGCGCGCAGATTTTCAGACAGCCTCACACTCTTTTGAAATCTGCTATCATTCCAGCAATCAAAGTATTTTTCTCATATTTTTTATGGATAGTAGACTTCATGATGGTTCCAACGCCGCCAAGAACGCGCCAATCGGAGGTCGGATGAAATCTGGAGAATTTCTGTAAGTTGACGCTGCAGTGCAGGAATTTCCACTCGGCCGAGTCACATTTTCCACTCGGCCGAGTGCGGCATGGGCCCAGATTTTAAGTTACGGTTTGGGCTGTTTTTGGGCACGAATTTGAGGGGTTTTCTAGGGTTTCTTGCTAGGGTTTTGGGGGAGTATTTAAGGGGTTTGTAGCCACCATTGTAGGGGATCCCCCATTATGTTTTCTTAGGTTCCCACATGTTTTCTTAGGGATTATTTTAGAGGTTAGGCAATGCCCTAGGCCCCCTCTTGGATCTAAAAGCTTGTATTTTGGATTGAAGATCTTCATCAAGCTAAGTATTTTCTTCTTTTTATTTGAATCTTTGTTTTTCTATCTTTTTGTATGCAAGCAATGATTTCTATTGATTCTCATATCCTTATTGCTATGCTAGAGTAGATTTGTTGTTCTAGGGTTTGGGGATGAACCCTATGTATCTAATTTCATATTTGTGATGAATGAATTTCTAAATTGCTAGAATTGCTAGGAGGTTAGGTTGTGATTGATTTACTACGGATAGCTAGGGATTTCCATCGATTTGGGATTTGCAAGAGATTGGATTCTAATCGATGGGAAGGCCTAGATATTCGATTTAGATTTACAATTAGATTTCTCTAGATTTGGTTTGCAAGATATTGGATCAAAGCTAGGATTTTTAATTGTAAATCTATACCAATATTCGTTTGCAAGAGATTGGACGAATACGAACTATCACAACCTAGATCGTGACTCGAGTTTGCACGAGAGTGGGCTCGAGGAGCGATTGGACGATGATGTCGATCTTCATGCTAGCGGCTTAGGTTAGGGTTTGCAAGAGATTGGGCCCTAATCTAGGTTGCTATAGACCGGCAATAGCGCGAGAGCGTGAGCTTGGTTCTATATTCAGTTACGACTAGTTCACCTCGACACAAGCCTAGTAATATAGAGATTCACTATTCACAATGACGAATGACGATCCGTAGTGGGGATTTCCTAGCTCTAGACTCTTTTATTATCTTGTATTTAAATCGATACTTATCCAACATCTCTATATCCGACACCGACATTCACCACCACTGCCATTATATCATTCCATAGCCATCTCCACCAATAAAACATTCGTAGTCAAGCCAACCTAGGATAGATTGGAGCCAACACCACCTCCTCGTGTTCGATACCCGCTCGCCACTTGACCGTGCGCTTGCGGTAAAACTACAATCGTTCTCCGGGTGTATATCTGGGGCCGATCAAGTTTTTGGCGCCGTTGCCGGGGAGGTGTTTCCCGTTGGGTGCCAATTTGTCACAATTAGGTTGATTAGACTACGAAAAAAAATTTTAAAAGAAATTTTCTCCCCCGCCACCATTACTACCATTTCTATATTCTTTTGTGCCACTGATATTTTTCTCCAGGTGTTTATCTTTGTTGATCAGGTGTTATGGATGGTTTTATGTGGACCACAGATTTTGAGGAGGAAGCATTTCGGAACTTATTGGAGGACCTCTTGGAGTCAGTGAGGTTCACCGGTTCAGAGAGCATTACAGCAGATGATGCATTTGATCTACGATTTGTAGATTTTGTTATGAACCGTGTTTCAGCTGCAGGAACAATTGAGGAGGACATCCATGTCAGTCTTGAGGGGGATAGACTATATTTTCGGATTGCTTGTGGGCATTCCCCTCCACATGATACATCCCCACAAGTTGACATACCTGAGCAGCCAGCATCACCATTCCAGAGAGAGCCTACATTGATAGTTGATAAGAAGGCAAATGAGCACACTGTCGAGCCAGAGCATGCTTTTGAGGAGGCATCACACACGGAGCCAGAGTTTATCGCCGAGGAGGTCGTGCATCGGGACGAGGACATAGCCATTCATGAGGATCCCGAGCACTACCCTCCTCCATTTGAGCTACCGCAGCCACCTCATCCTTCTACTGACGCAGGGGACTATCCCACAGAGCTTACTGCTCCCACTCAGGGAGATATTTTTACCCACTCCATTTCTGAATCATGCATTCCATTCGATATTTATTTTGATTCAGATATTTTTGACATGTCATACCTTTTGCAGCATACATACGATTATGGACCGGAGGTATGCTTGGACGTGGCACAGTTTGACGAGCCTATCGAGGAAGTCCACACATATGATCTAGATTTACCTGAGCAGCTTAGAGAGGACATCATGGAGACACCTATCACAGCACGTGAGGATATTGGATTATTTCCAGGGAAGTATCGTCTACCATTATTTATTTCATATATTTATATAGATGATCCTCTTTGGGATACTTTTATTACGAGGGTGAATTTTTTGCGGCGAACTGATGCATCCTATTCTCTGCAGGGTACAGGTGGAGTCCTTGTGGGAATGCTGGAGGATGCATTGCTGGAGTTCGTTGGTGTTCGTGGACGCATGCACCTGGCGGAGCCACGGAAAGAGCAGTTGGAGCAATTGTCTGCACCGGCAAAGATACTGGATCCGCCTTTTGCTATAGGTGATATCAATCCAGTAGTGTAGAAATTTTTATGCTTTAAATAAATACGAATTCTCTCTATAGCGAGAGGACCGTATAGATTTGCTTGAATAAATATCATCTCATATGACGGCCACAATAATCATTTACACCCCAAACCCATTATATATATTAATTCCCCTCTTCATATTTTGATGTGTCACATCCTTTTGCTCACCACCATCGAGCATTTCGTTCAAGTGAAACCTCACTTTCTTATTTATTTGACTTGATCATGCCTAGCAAAATCGTGATTTTATTGATCGAGTCATTTGAATAGGATTGTTTGGTATAAGCTTCGGGGAAAGCGCTATCATGCATCATTGTATGTGCATGTAGTTGCATTAGGATTTCATGTCATTCATTTCATCATTTTTCATTCACACCCCTTATTATTATCGTTGTCCCTCATATTCTTCCATTATACTCACATTGAGGACAATGTGAAGTTTAAGCTTGGGGGAGTGCATTTCCATGCCATTTAGATGCATTAGTTGCATTTTTACTTTATTTTAGGGTTTTTATAGAAATTTTTCAAAATTTTGCATCATCTTTTTGATTTTTCCATCTTATTTTCCTTTTATATGCGTTCATGCATCATGTTGTGTGCTTGTTTTTCTTTTCTTTCCTATCTTTTATTTCTTTTATTTCTTTATTTTCTTTTCTCTTTTTCCGCTAGATGAATTTTGTATGATGATATCTCTTATTGCTTTAGCAAACATCACGATGCTTATTATTCCTTGCCATGCTACTTAGAGTATTCCATAGTCTTGCTATTCACATGTGCTTGCAAATCTATTTCTCTTGATGATTCCTCTATATGAATGCATGATATTAATTGAAGCTGAATGTATGGATTAGTGTTTAGTATGCTTTTGTTGGAAATGCACCAATATTCACGTATCATTAGTATATCGGAAGCATCAGTTTTATTGTCTTACTAGTCATAACCCGTGCCCGCGGGCACGGTTCATTTAAGATTTTCACCCGCGAAATCTTTGTTCCCAAACATTTTTTACACAGTCAAATTTGTGCGAAACAACAAATTCGGCGTAGAACAATAAATTCGGTGAGGGCACACTTGAGTCGGAACAACAAATTAGCGTAAAAAAATTTAGCGGTATTCTGCGTAAGTGCATAAGTGTGTGTGTGTGTGTGGTGTGTGGGTAAAAAGTGAAATGAGAGGGTTTTTTAAGCAAAAAGGGGAAATATGTGGTATTCTGCGCAAATGTAGTGATTGTGGGGGGTTTGAAAACAAAAGGAAAAAAGTGGTGGGTTTTCCAAACACTCATCTCAACCCTTCTTTTACTAAGATTAAATCCTAGCCATTCTTCTATCAACCTCTTTATACATCAGCATGACATCAGCTTGTCCCAGTCAGCCCTAGAATTCAAAAACCTTTGTGTTTTAATATATAGATTCACCTTCTGTTGCATGACTGATATGGTTGTAAACTTTACTGCTTAACTTCACTATTTATTGAAATGATTGAGAATATCCATGCTTACATATGAGTTAGTTGATGTATTATCTTATTGAACCGTTCGTGCACATCTTAGAGTGAACCGAGTGTTATATTACTTCCTTCTCCACATATATCTTTTTATTCTCTACATGTCACTTGAGTTCACCTCCTAAAGCTACTTATATCGCATCTATTTCCCAAAAATCCCCACAAAAGAAAATTTTAGCTCCAAAAAAAAGAAAGAAAGAAAAAGTCCAAAAAGCCAAAAAGGAGCCAAAAACCAAAAAAATACAAATCATATAGCTCCTACAAAAATCCGAAAAGAAAAATGAGAAACAAAATGTTCAAAAAGAAAAAGAAAGATATTTCTCTATCTCATTATTGGAGCCACAAAATCATGGGAAAACCAAGGCAAAAATCTCATTTTCCACTATCATATTCCTTTAGATGCGATGCCTCAAGCTAAGCTTTGGGGGGGTGAACTCGTTTGACCATATGAGTGAGCACGACATTAGAGTGGAGAGGTGCACGAATGGGAAAGTTTGATAATGCTGAAACTTAGCAAAATATATTAGATATGGAGATTTTTCATGATTTGAAATAAATATGTGAATGCCATGACTCTTATTCTATTCTCTATTGCATGTTTGGTGTGTATCTTATATGCTTCATTTATAACTTTTGATTGAAAAGTGCATTGCCAACATTCGTATATTAAATTCTATGAAAATGCGTGATGTGGATATGAATTGATTGTATGAATTTAGAGAGTCCCTTTTGTTGTTCTTAAAAGCTTGCAAGTACTATGTTTATGTAAGATATGAAATCGTTTATAGCATGTGATTCGTATTTTCCAAGTCATCGTGATGTGTAGCTTATGGCTTGAGATCTGAGAGTATAATCTAGCGACCCCTTCCACTTCGTATTCTTTTATTTTATTTCCCTTATTTTTCATCTCCCGAGTTCGTCTTTTTACTTATCTTCCTCGAGGACGAGTAAGAGGTAAGCTTGGGGGATTTTGATCGGTCCATATTTTACACCTTTTTTCTGCATATTTGCATGCCATTTCGATCGCCCATATCACGCTTTTCACGATTATTCGACGATATTGCGTTACTTTTCACTGTTTCTTGTTTTTGTCGGATTTCAGGAAATATGGAGCGATCGGGAGCAAAAATGAGCTTAAAGGATTTGCACCCACTCCGGAGTGTCAACCATGGCTCTTTTGAGGGTTATTCTGCAATGGAAGACGAGTGGAAGAAGAAAGAACGTCGTAGGAGCGACGAGGAAGCGAAAAGATGGGGATTGGGCATTTTTAGCATGCCACTCGGCCGAGTGAAGGAGTCACTCGGCCGAGCATTGAGACCCCGCTCGACCGGCCAGATCGGACACGCAACAGAGATGTATCAGCGTGTACTCGGCCGAGCATCGCACGCCCACTCGGCCGAGTGCGGAGACTCCGTCCGCCCGAGTGGCACCCAGACGACGGCAAGCTAAAATGTCCAACTCTCTGTAATCCGTCAGTCGACTACGAGCTCCGACTCGGCCGAGTTCCAAAAGCCCCTCGGCCGAGTGACATTTTCCACTCGGCCGAGTGATGCCGAGGACACGCAGCGCGCAGATTTTCAGACAGCCTCACACTCTTTTGAAATCTGCTATCATTCCAGCAATCAAAGTATTTTTCTCATATTTTTTATGGATAGTAGACTTCATGATGGTTCCAACGCCGCCAAGAACGCGCCAATCGGAGGTCGGATGAAATCTGGAGAATTTCTGCAAGTTGACGCTGCAGTGCAGGAATTTCCACTCGGCCGAGTCACATTTTCCACTCGGCCGAGTGCGGCATGGGCCCAGATTTTAAGTTACGGTTTGGGCTGTTTTTGGGCACGAATTTGAGGGGTTTTCTAGGGTTTCTTGCTAGGGTTTTGGGGGAGTATTTAAGGGGTTTGTAGCCACCATTGTAGGGGATCCCCCATTATGTTTTCTTAGGTTCCCACATGTTTTCTTAGGGATTATTTTAGAGGTTAGGCAATGCCCTAGGCTCCCTCTTGGATCGAAAAGCTTGTATTTTGGATTGAAGATCTTCATCAAGCTAAGTATTTTCTTCTTTTTATTTGAATCTTTGTTTTTCTATCTTTTTGTATGCAAGCAATGATTTCTATTGATTCTCATATCCTTATTGCTATGCTAGAGTAGATTTGTTGTTCTAGGGTTTGGGGATGAACCCTATGTATCTAATTTCATATTTGTGATGAATGAATTTCTAAATTGCTAGAATTGCTAGGAGGTTAGGTTGTGATTGATTTACTACGGATAGCTAGGGATTTCCATCGATTTGGGATTTGCAAGAGATTGGATTCTAATCGATGGGAAGGCCTAGATATTCGATTTAGATTTACAATTAGATTTCTCTAGATTTGGTTTGCAAGATATTGGATCAAAGCTAGGATTTTTAATTGTAAATCTATACCAATATTCGTTTGCAAGAGATTGGACGAATACGAACTATCACAACCTAGATCGTGACTCGAGTTTGCACGAGAGTGGGCTCGAGGAGCGATTGGACGATGATGTCGATCTTCATGCTAGCGGCTTAGGTTAGGGTTTGCAAGAGATTGGGCCCTAATCTAGGTTGCTATAGACCGGCAATAGCGCGAGAGCGTGAGCTTGGTTCTATATTCAGTTACGACTAGTTCACCTCGACACAAGCCTAGTAATATAGAGATTCACTATTCACAATGACGAATGACGATCCGTAGTGGGGATTTCCTAGCTCTAGACTCTTTTATTATCTTGTATTTAAATCGATACTTATCCAACATCTCTATATCCGACACCGACATTCACCACCACTGCCATTATATCATTCCATAGCCATCTCCAACAATAAAACATTCGTAGTCAAGCCAACCTAGGATAGATTGGAGCCAACACCACCTCCTCGTGTTCGATACCCGCTCGCCACTTGACCGTGCGCTTACGGTAAAACTACAATCGTTCTCCGGGTGTATATCTGGGGCCGATCAAGTTTTTGGCGCCGTTGCCGGGGAGGTGTTTCCCGTTGGGTGCCAATTTGTCACAATTAGGTTGATTAGACTACGAAAAAAAAATTTTAAAAGAAATTTTCTCCCCCGCCACCATTACTACCATTTCTATATTCTTTTGTGCCACTGATATTTTTCTCCAGGTGTTTATCTTTGTTGATCAGGTGTTATGGATGGTTTTATGTGGACCACAGATTTTGAGGAGGAAGCATTTCAGAACTTATTGGAGGGCCTCTTGGAGTCAGTGAGGTTCACCGGTTCAGAGAGCATTACAGCAGATGATGCATTTGATCTACGATTTGTAGATTTTGTTATGAACCGTGTTTCAGCTGCAGGAACAATTGAGGAGGACATCCATGTCAGTCTTGAGGGGGATAGACTATATTTTCAGATTGCTTGTGGGCATTCCCCTCCACATGATACATCCCCACAAGTTGACATACCTGAGCAGCCAGCATCACCATTCCAGAGAGAGCCTACATTGATAGTTGATGAGAAGGCAAATGAGCACACTGTCGAGCCAGAGCATGCTTTTGAGGAGGCATCACACACGGAGCCAGAGTTTATCGCCGAGGAGGTCGTGCATCGGGACGAGGACATAGCCATTCATGAGGATCCCGAGCACTACCCTCCTCCATTTGAGCTACCGCAGCCACCTCATCCTTCCACTGACGCAGGGGACTATCCCACAGAGCTTACTGCTCCCACTCAGGGAGATATTTTTACCCACTCCATTTCTGAATCATGCATTCCATTCGATATTTATTTTGATTCAGATATTTTTGACATGTCATACCTTTTGCAGCATACATACGATTATGGACCGGAGGTATGCTTGGACGTGGCACAGTTTGACGAGCCTATCGAGGAAGTCCACACATATGATCTAGATTTACCTGAGCAGCTTAGAGAGGACATCATGGAGACACCTATCACAGCACGTGAGGATATTGGATTATTTCCAGGGAAGTATCGTCTACCATTATTTATTTCATATATTTCTATAGATGATCCTCTTTGGGATACTTTTATTACGAGGGTGAATTTTTTGCGGCGAACTGATGCATCCTATTCTCTGCAGGGTACAGGTGGAGTCCTTGTGGGAATGCTGGAGGATGCATTGCTGGAGTTCGTTGGTGTTCGTGGACGCATGCACCTGGCGGAGCCACGGAAAGAGCAGTTGGAGCAATTGTCTGCACCGGCAAAGATACTGGATCCGCCTTTTGCTATAGGTGATATCAATCCAGTAGTGTAGAAATTTTTATGCTTTAAATAAACACGAATTCTCTCTATAGCGAGAGGACCGTATAGATTTGCTTGAATAAATATCACCTCATATGACGGCCACAATAATCATTTACACCCCAAACCCATTATATATATTAATTCCCCTCTTCATATTTTGATGTGTCACATCCTTTTGCTCACCACCATCGAGCATTTCGTTCAAGTGAAACCTCACTTTCTTATTTATTTGACTTGATCATGCCTAGCAAAATCGTGATTTTATTGATCGAGTCATTTGAATAGGATTGTTTGGTATAAGCTTGGGGGAAAGCGCTCTCATGCATCATTGTATGTGCATGTAGTTGCATTAGGATTTCATGTCATTCATTTCATCATTTTTCATTCACACCCCTTATTATTATCGTTGTCCCTCATATTCTTCCATTATACTCACATTGAGGACAATGTGAAGTTTAAGCTTGGGGGAGTGCATTTCCATGCCATTTAGATGCATTAGTTGCATTTTTACTTTATTTTAGGGTTTTTATAGAAATTTTTCAAAATTTTGCATCATCTTTTTGATTTTTCCATCTTATTTTCCTTTTATATGCGTTCATGCATCATGTTGTGTGCTTGTTTTTCTTTTCTTTCCTCTCTTTTATTTCTTTTATTTCTTTATTTTCTTTTCTCTTCTTCCGCTAGATGAATTTTGTATGATGATATCTCTTATTGCTTTAGCAAACATCACGATGCTTATTATTCCTTGCCATGCTACTTAGAGTATTCCATAGTCTTGCTATTCACATGTGCTTGCAAATCTATTTCTCTTGATGATTCCTCTATATGAATGCATGATATTAATTGAAGCTGAATGTATGGATTAGTGTTTAGTATGCTTTTGTTGGAAATGCACCAATATTCACGCATCATTAGTATATCGGAAGCATCAGTTTTATTGTCTTATTCACCTTCTGTTGCATGACTGATATGGTTGTAAACTTTACTGCTTAACTTCACTATTTATTGAAATGATTGAGAATATCCATGCTTACATATGAGTTAGTTGATGTATTATCTTATTGAACCGTTCGTGCACATCTTAGAGTGAACCGAGTGTTATATTACTTCCTTCTCCACATATATCTTTTTATTCTCTACATGTCACTTGAGTTCACCTCCTAAAGCTACTTATATCGCATCTATTTCCCAAAAATCCTCACAAAAGAAAATTTTAGCTCCAAAAAAAAGAAAGAAAAAAAAAGTCCAAAAAGCCAAAAAGGAGCCAAAAACCAAAAAAATACAAATCATATAGCTCCTACAAAAATCCGAAAAGAAAAATGAGAAACAAAATGTTCAAAAAGAAAAAGAAAGATATTTCTCTATCTCATTATTGGAGCCACAAAATCATGGGAAAACCAAGGCAAAAATCTCATTTTCCACTATCATATTCCTTTAGATGCGATGCCTCAAGCTAAGCTTTGGGGGGGTGAACTCGTTTGACCATATGAGTGAGCACGACATTAGAGTGGAGAGGTGCACGAATGGGAAAGTTTGATAATGCTGAAACTTAGCAAAATATATTAGATATGGAGATTTTTCATGATTTGAAATAAATATGTGAATGCCATGACTCTTATTCTATTCTCTATTGCATGTTTGGTGTGTATCTTATATGCTTCATTTATAACTTTTGATTGAAAAGTGCATTGCCAACATTCGTATATTAAATTCTATGAAAATGCGTGATGTGGATATGAATTGATTGTATGAATTTAGAGAGTCCCTTTTGTTGTTCTTAAAAGCTTGCAAGTACTATGTTTATGTAAGATATGAAATCGTTTATAGCATGTGATTCGTATTTTCCAAGTCATCGTGATGTGTAGCTTATGGCTTGAGATCTGAGAGTATAATCTAGCGACCCCTTCCACTTCGTATTCTTTTATTTTATTTCCCTTATTTTTCATCTCCCGAGTTCGTCTTTTTACTTATCTTCCTCGAGGACGAGTAAGAGGTAAGCTTGGGGGATTTTGATCGGTCCATATTTTACACCTTTTTTCTGCATATTTGCATGCCATTTCGATCGCCCATATCACGCTTTTCACGATTATTCGACGATATTGCGTTACTTTTCACTGTTTCTTGTTTTTGTCGGATTTCAGGAAATATGGAGCGATCGGGAGCAAAAATGAGCTTAAAGGATTTGCACCCACTCCGGAGTGTCAACCATGGCTCTTTTGAGGGTTATTCTGCAATGGAAGACGAGTGGAAGAAGAAAGAACGTCGTAGGAGCGACGAGGAAGCGAAAAGATGGGGATTGGGCATTTTCAGCATGCCACTCGGCCGAGTGAAGGAGTCACTCGGCCGAGCATTGAGACCCCGCTCGGCCGGCCAGATCGGACACGCAACAGAGATGTATCAGCGTGTACTCGGCCGAGCATCGCACGCCCACTCGGCCGAGTGCGGAGACTCCGTCCGCCTGAGTGGCACCCAGACGACGGCAAGCTAAAATGTCCAACTCTCTGTAATCCGTCAGTCGACTACGAGCTCCGACTCGGCCGAGTTCCAAAAGCCCCTCGGCTGAGTGACATTTTCCACTCGGCCGAGTGATGCCGAGGACACGCAGCGCGCAGATTTTCAGACAGCCTCACACTCTTTTGAAATCTGCTATCATTCCAGCAATCACAGTATTTTTCTCATATTTTTTATGGATAGTAGACTTCATGACGGTTCCAACGCCGCCAAGAACGCGCCAATCGGAGGTCGGATGAAATCTGGAGAATTTCTTCAAGTTGACACTGCAGTGCAGGAATTTCCACTCGGCCGAGTCACATTTTCCACTCGGCCGAGTGCGGCATGGGCCCAGATTTTAAGTTACGGTTTGGGCTGTTTTTGGGCACGAATTTGAGGGGTTTTCTAGGGTTTCTTGCTAGGGTTTTGGGGGAGTATTTAAGGGGTTTGTAGCCACCATTGTAGGGGATCCCCCATTATGTTTTCTTAGGTTCCCACATGTTTTCTTAGGGATTATTTTAGAGGTTAGGCAATGCCCTAGGCCCCCTCTTGGATCTAAAAGCTTGTATTTTGGATTGAAGATCTTCATCAAGCTAAGTATTTTCTTCTTTTTATTTGAATCTTTGTTTTTCTATCTTTTTGTATGCAAGCAATGATTTCTATTGATTCTCATATCCTTATTGCTATGCTAGAGTAGATTTGTTGTTCTAGGGTTTGGGGATGAACCCTATGTATCTAATTTCATATTTGTGATGAATGAATTTCTAAATTGCTAGAATTGCTAGGAGGTTAGGTTGTGATTGATTTACTACGGATAGCTAGGGATTTCCATCGATTTGGGATTTGCAAGAGATTGGATTCTAATCGATGGGAAGGCCTAGATATTCGATTTAGATTTACAATTAGATTTCTCTAGATTTGGTTTGCAAGATATTGGATCAAAGCTAGGATTTTTAATTGTAAATCTATACCAATATTCGTTTGCAAGAGATTGGACGAATACGAACTATCACAACCTAGATCGTGACTCGAGTTTGCACGAGAGTGGGCTCGAGGAGCGATTGGACGATGATGTCGATCTTCATGCTAGCGGCTTAGGTTAGGGTTTGCAAGAGATTGGGCCCTAATCTAGGTTGCTATAGACCGGCAATAGCGCGAGAGCGTGAGCTTGGTTCTATATTCAGTTACGACTAGTTCACCTCGACACAAGCCTAGTAATATAGAGATTCACTATTCACAATGACGAATGACGATCCGTAGTGGGGATTTCCTAGCTCTAGACTCTTTTATTATCTTGTATTTAAATCGATACTTATCCAACATCTCTATATCCGACACCGACATTCACCACCACTGCCATTATATCATTCCATAGCCATCTCCACCAATAAAACATTCGTAGTCAAGCCAACCTAGGATAGATTGGAGCCAACACCACCTCCTCGTGTTTGATACCCGCTCGCCACTTGACCGTGCGCTTGCGGTAAAACTACAATCGTTCTCCGGGTGTATATCCGGGGCCGATCAGCTTCACACTCATTGAATCTCTCTTTGGAAGTAAGAGTGAGGAGAGAGTATTGGATGGAAAGAATGAGCTTTGAATGCACTTGGAATGATTTCTCTTGATATCTAAACTTGCAATAATATCAGCCTTGGCAGCAATGAATGCAGCCCAACAAGTATATATAGGATAGAGGAGAGAGGGAGAGAAAAACGTTTCAATTAAAGCTCCAACGGCTCTTTTCTGAACCCAACTAGTCGGTCAAAGAACAACCACCGACCGACTAGTTCATCAACTAGTCGGTCGGTCAATAAACGTAAACCGACTAATGAGTAAACTGAGAAAAGATCAAAGTACAGACTAAGGAACTAGTCGGTCTAAGAAGAGTAGCTGACCGACTAGTTTCACAACTAGTCGGTCGGTTACTCAACGTTGACCGACTAACAGATAAAACTGAAGTCTGAGAAGAATTGTACTTAGTCGGTCCAAGAACAAATGTTGACCGACTACTTCACCAACTAGTCGGTCACCAAATGAACATAGACCGACTAACAATAAACAGTAAGTATGGTGAAAAATTTGGCATGTACAGTAAACTAAACTAGTCGGTCCAAGAAGGAAAGTTGACCGACTAGTTCATCAACTAGTCGGTCAATCAATGAGCACAGACCGACTAATGATAAACAGTAGCTCAAGCTCAAATGTGCATGTTCAGGGAAAGCTCAACTAGTCGGTCACAGAAGCATCACTGACCGACTAGTTCACAAACTAGTCGGTCGGTGAGTCAACTTAGACCGACTAACTGTAAAAAGTAAAGAGCTAAGAATTAACTGACAGAAACTAGTCGGTCCAAGAAGCTTGGCTGACCGACTAGATCACCATCTAGTCGGTCAGTTCTTCTTCTTGAACCAACTAACATGCACAAGAAGTCCCGAATCGAAGCGCGATGCTTTGGGAAGAATTGTATGGACTTCTACAAAGATCCTAGAGCTAAGATATGAGCGTTATGAAGAATTAAAACGTAAGACCTACTCAAGGCTAAACATTCTACGAAAGAAGCTAAAAGACTATAAATTAAACTTGACGATACCGTCTTCAATAGCTTCAATCGAATCTTCATGACTTCTAAATAGGTCCATAAGCTTCAACGAAGCTTTAGGCATACGATCACGTGTTTTGAGAAGTCTTGAGACGTCGTAATTGATATTCATGTGAATTTGACGACGATCTCCATAACTGCGCTCACAAAGTGTTAGTTCATATTATATTTATGTTTGTTCATCATCCAAAACCAAATCCGGGGAGTCCAATATCCAACATTCTCCCCCTTTTTGGTGATGACAAACCAACATAAATAATAATCAAAAATAATAATTCAAATGAAATTTACTTACTCCCCCTGCATTGATGACACGTTAATTCCAATTTAAACAATAATAATTCGCATCAAGCAGACGAGTGAAGTAAAATAAATGATAATCGATTATTGAATTATTGAAATACCAAACGTAGGTTATTGAAATATCGGATTTGAAAATCCATTTATATATCTTAACTCCCCCTGAATCTAACACATCAAGTTAGATTCTTGGAGAAATGCTTTAAATTTTCATTTGGCACATCGTTATTATTATATCTCTCCCCCTTTGGCATAAGCAAAAAGAGCGGGAGGATAACAACGACAACAACAATGGCATCAAATTAAAAAGCACGGGAGTCATAGAATACGACGAAGGTTCAAGTGACACCAAAGAGAAAAAATACCAATAGAATCAAGGCGTGTCAAAGATACCAAAGTCGAAAAATCGTAAAACGAAATCATCAAAACTCAAATCAATTTAACGGATTGAGTTATGGAATATACTATCCAATATCAACATTTCTTGGTTAATTTAGTGCATGGAAAACAATTCTATGTTTTCATAGACGAAATTTCTATTAAACCAAGTGAATATCGTCGAGCGACGAAATCAAACAATAGAGACATAAAAAATTATACATTGCACAGAATAATGAAATGTCAACGGCGATGTATTTATATATATATAATATGAAGCAGATTACATCACCGATATACAAACCATCGATCGACTGATCGGTGCACAAAAAGACATCATCACATGACAAAATATCGGAGTGTCAACAAAAAATACATCATCATCAAACATATCAAAATACATCATTAAAATGATCCAAAATACATAGCCACCCACACTATCCTACCCAACATCTCTCACAACTAGATATATCATCCAATGAGTATCAGGAGAGGCCTCGGAGAAACTCAAGAGGCAGCGGGAGGACCAGAAGCAACTGCAGGCTCAGCAGGAGCAGAAGAGGTGACTGGATCAGCAGGAACGTCCGGAAGATCAGCAGGAGAGACGACTGAAGTGGCAACCTCTGAAGCAGCAACCGTAGTGGCCTCGGGAGCACCAGTCGGAGTATCCACCACAGGAGTGGTGGCAACAGGTGTGCTCTCGGGGGCACCAGCAGAAGAAGCAGCAACAGCATCACCGGAAGTGGTAGCACCAACAGCAGCAGTACCAGCAGAAGTGCCCTCGGGGGCACGAGTCGAAGCACGACAAAGCTCCTCAACATCCTCCTCAGCCATCTCATCTAACTCCTCATCCTCAGACACGGAAGGAGGAAGCTCAACACCCATAAGACGAGCCATACGGCAGACTACCTCCTCGGTACGAGCCAAGCGGGACTCGTGACGACGAAGTATCCGTACGACATCATCCAGGGTGGCAGAGGGAGCAGCAGAGGCACTGGCAGAGGCAGGGACAGACGCTGAAGGTGTCGTCCTCTGAACGTGACGAAGCGCCGCAAGAGATTTCTTGACGGCCGTCGCGTTCAGGGGAGGACCAAGGGGGCGCTCATCGTCACGAGGCAACGTGACACGAAAATGACGAAATACGAGGGTCAATAAGCAAGGAAATGGGATATGAGCCGATTTATTGGACTTGCGAATACACTCGAAAGAATCAATCTTATCGAGTATAATGCGAGCCTAATTAATCGAGCTCCCCATGAAGATAGCATAAATAAGCTTCAGAAAGGGCTGGGACGGGAGAGACGAGGAGCCGTACTTGGGAAGCAAGCACGACTTCAGAATCAGATTTAGGACCCATGCATTAGGCTTGAACGATTTAGAAGGCACGCCAATCATGGCAGGAGGGATCTGATGGAAAATCTCTGAAAGGATGGTCTGATCAAGAGAAGAAATATTGTCAACCGAGATATCAGAGGGAAGAAGACCAGACGAAGAGATACCCAAAATCTCTCCTAAGATTTCCGCAGTGAGGACTATAGGAGTCCCCAAAACGGTCGTCTCAACAGAGTGGGTCTGATCGTACTGACCCCGGATCCTATTCGCATAGAAAAGCTTCACTAATCTAGGGTAGGGGTGAGGATTCGCCTTCGGGTCAAATCGAAGGTAATCGAGGAGACCCGACGACGAGAGAAGATCAGCTAACCTTATAAAGTCGCTAAACTGGACGAAATGCTCCAGAAGCAGAGGGCAATGTTCGATACGGTTGTACGCCGCGAGACACATAGGGTCGTCGCGACACAACGAAATATCGACACCGCCCACCGGCATCGGACCCTTTCCCTTAGGCTTACGGGTAGACGTACGAGGGTGTGTGCTAGACTCGGGATGGAGAGGAGGAGTGGGTTCCCTATGAGTCTCGGTCTCGGGGTTATACTCCGTATCGGAATCGGTAGGAGTATGGAACGAAGACTGAGAGGCAAGAATTTTGGCCTTGGGCTTAGGCTTGGGTTGACCTCTAGGCTTGGCGGTCGTCGTCCTCTTCTTCTTGAGAGGAGGCGAAGACGACGAAGGTTGGGTGGTCTTGGCACGGCGTTTCGGAGGGGTTGGATGCTCGGGGTCCGAAGGGGTTTGGTCTACGGTCATCGACGAGGGGCTAGATGGAGTGATCGGGATACGTGTTCTTGCCATAGTCGAAGCAAGACACGGCACAAGAAGATCAAAAGAAGAAGCCCTAGCCGAAAAAGACTTAAACCCTAAGATCCCTAGAAACCCTAGAAACCGAGCTAACCCTAGCTCTAGGAATGGAAATCTAACCCTAGAAGGAGAAGAAATCACCTAGAAGGAGGGGCCGACGGTGGAGATCGACGGAGATGGCCGGAAAACGGCCGGAGATCGATCGGAAGACGAAGGGACAGCGAGGGGTCGGGGGTTTCGAGCTGAGGGAGAAAGAGTATGGATCGATTAAAATGAGAACAAACCGACTAAACTGAGTTTAAGTCGGTCGAGATCGCAAATGACCAAACAGTCCCTGGCACAACTAGTCGGTCACAGTTCAAGCACTGACCGACTAGATCACGATCTAGTCGGTCGGTCAATGAGCTTGAACCGACTAGTTGCAAACAGTGGCTGAGTCCAAGATTTACTGACAAGATTTAGTCGGTCTGCGTTCATTTACTGACTGACTAGATCTAAATCTAGTCGGTCTGTCACTGAACATGAACCGACTAAAAAGTCGAAATGAAGAGGAGACTCAAAAAGCATGAGTTAGTCGGTCTAAGTTCTTCTACTAACCGACTAGATGAACATCTAGTCGGTTGGTGGTTGAACTGAAACCGACTAAGAGAGTCCAAAAAGTGATAATCAAGTTCTCTCTTCAATACGCTTGGACGATATATCGCAAAACTCTCAATAATCATCTAAACTACCCCATTAAACATCGAAATCTTAAATACGACATTCAAAACATGAATTCGAGCAAAAATTCAAAAAATCACATAAATTCCCGAAAGAATCCAATAAGTCTAGCATGAGCGAAATATTTCGAAATATAATAGCATGCAAGAATATTGAATGAAACATGAATCCTATATCTCGGATTCACCCATAATCCCCAATTCTCGACGCAACCGCACAAAGGAGTCCTCCTTTAGGGGTTTCGTGAAAATATCGGCGATTTGCTTTTGGGTTTCAACGTACACTAAAATGATGTCCTTTTTAGCAACATGATCATTTAAAAAGTGGTGTCGGACATCTATGTGTTTCGAACGGGAATGGTGTACCGGGTTCTTGGAAAGACATATTGCACTTTGGTTGTCAACCATGATAGGGCAAGTATCACAATTAATACCAAAGTCTTTAAGTGTGTGTCTCATCCAAAGAACTTGAGCACACGCGGCACCGGCGGCAATATATTCCGCCTCGGTGGTTGAAAGTGATACGGAATTTTGCTTCTTGGAAAACCAAGAGACAAGAGAATTTCCTATAAAATATCAAGTGCCACTAGTACTTTTCCTGTCGGATTTGCATCCCGCATAATCGGCATCACTATATGAGATTAACTCATACGTGCTAGATTTTGGATAAAGTAATCCAAAATCAAGTGTATAACTTAGATAACGGAAAATACGTTTTACCGCTACTAAGTGAGACTCCTTAGGTTGAGACTGATAACGAGCACATACGCATACGGCAAACATAATATCGGGCCTACTTGCGGTAAGATAAAGTAAACTACCTATTATACCTCGATATAGACGAATGTCTACATCCTTACCGCCCGTATCCTTGTCAAGATGCGTAGTCGTGCTCATTGGAGTCTTTTTCCCGGAAGCACTTTCCATTCCAAATCGCTTAAGCAACTCCACCGTATACTTCGTTTGGTGGATGAAGATTGCATCGTCCATTTGGCGAATTTGGAGACCTAAGAAATACTTGAGCTCACCCATGTGGCTCATCTCAAATTGTTCCTTCATAACATTAGAAAACTCTTCGCAAAGAGCAAAGTTAGTAGCACCGAAAATGATATCATCAACATATATTTGAACTAAAATTATATCATTATTCGCATGCTTAACAAAAAGTGTAGAATCGGCTTCACCCATTTTAAAATTCAAATCCAAAAGAAAATTCTTTAGGCGATCATACCAAGCTCGAGGAGCTTGTCTCAAACCGTAAAGTGCTTTCTTTAGTTTAAAAACATGATTTGGAAATTTTTCATTTATGAAGCCCGGAGGTTGAGGAACGTAAACTTCCTCAACGACATCTCCGTTTAAAAATGCACTTTTAACATCCATTTGAAATAATTTAAAATCCTTATGGCATGCAAAAGACAATAATAATCTAATCGATTCTAATCTAGCTACCGGAGCGAAGGATTCTTCGAAATCAATACCTTCCTCTTGTCGATAGCCTTGAGCAACTAACCGAGCTTTGTTCCGGACGACGACTTGGTTTTCGTCGGTTTTGTTCTTGAAGATCCACTTTGTCCCTATGACGGTGTGGTTCTTCGATGGCAATGGAACAAGCTCCCAAACTTCATTCCTCTCGAATTGAATGAGCTCCTCCTCCATGGCTAAGATCCAAGCGCTATCTTCGCATGCTTCATTAACATTCTTTGGCTCTATCGAGGAGGCAAAGGCACAATGAGCGAAGTAGTTCACTTGCGATCTCGTCTTGACACTATCATAGATATTGCCAATGACTTGCTCATGAGGATGGTCACGAACGGTATGAAGCCGTTTGGGAATACCTTGGTCACTAGGAACATTCTCAACAACTTCATTAGTTGGGCTAGTCTCAATAGAATCAATAGAATTATTAGACTTAGAATTATCAAACAAATCACATAAAACATCCAAAGAATCATTATCATTTGAAATTCTAGTTGGAACAAATCCTTCATTAAAAGAGACATGAAGCGACTCCTCGATCGTTGAGGTTCGTTTGTTGAATATCCGGTAGGCTTTGCTACGCGAAGAATATCCAACAAAAATCCCCTCATCGGATCTTGGATCGAATTTGTCCAAACTACCATACGTGTTCTTAATAAAACATTTCGAACCAAAAACACGAAAATGTTTAACTTGAGGCAACCTACCAAACAACAATTCATAACAAGTTTGTTTAGTGCCGGGCCTCAAAAGTATTCTATTAAACACATAGCAAGCGGTGTGTACCGCTTCCGCCCAAAATTGATGGCCAAGTTGGCTATCATCAAGCATAGTGCGAGCACACTCCACTAGCGTCCTATTCTTTCTCTCAACTACACCATTTTGAGGAGGTGCACGAGGGAAAGAGAAGGTGTGAGTAATACCAACTTCATCACAAAATGTCTCAAAAGACTCATTCTCAAATTCACCTCCATGATCACTACGAATAGTGACAATGGTGGTTCCTAAGAGATTTTGTACTTTCTTAACAAAAATTGTGAAGTTTTCAAAAGCTTCATTTTTATTACATAATGAAAATACCCATGTAAATCTCGAATAGTCATCTACGATGACAAGTCCATATCTTGCATTTCCTAAGGAAGCAACTCTAGTTGGCCCAAATAAGTCTAGATGTAATAGCTCTAGTGGCCGTTTAGTAGAAATGCTTTTCTTAGGTTTAAATGAAGATTTAGGAAGCTTGCCGCGTTGACAACAATCACAAAAACTTTTCTTTTCAAAAACAAGCTTCGGAAAACCTTTAATAGAATTTAATTTTGAAAGCTTATATAGTGTTCCAAAGTTCACATGTCCAAAGCGTCGATGCCATAAGTGTTGTTCACTTGTGTTGGCAACGAGACATTGTTCATATGACTTAGGAAGATTCAAAATATAAATGTCTTTATGACGAGTGCCGGAAAATAATAATTTATCATTATCTTTTCTTAAAATATGACACAATCCTTTCGCAAAGCTAACTTTGTAACCTTTGTCACAAAGTTGGCTTATTGAAATAAGATTATGATTTAAACCATTAACAAGATAAACATACTAATTAAGGGTTTAGATGGGTTACCCACTTTACCAACACCTATGATGGTTCCGCTCTCATTGCCTCCAAATACGACGCGGTTTTCATTTGCTATGGGAACCACTCCGGAGAGCAAACTAGCGTCACCCGTCATGTGTTTTGAACACCCGCTATCGAGTATCCAATTTCCCTTGGAGCTAAATTTAAATTTGTTGCTCCTTTTCTTTTTCTTTTCCTTGAGTACCTAAAGATAGAGAGTTTCATATCATGGTACCCAAGGTCATTGGGTCCAAAAGATTAGACCTTTGGAAGCCAAGTCCAATTGGACTTAGACTTCCCCACATAATTTCTACTATGCACAACATCCGAAAATAAGCATTCATATACATTTGTTTTTCGTCCATGCTTGTGTCCTTTGGGCTCCAAATTGTGAAAATCTTGGGACCCCTCATCCTATTGGGTGCATGCATTCGACGTTGATTTCTACGTGATGCATGTTGTGGATAGGCATAAGGAACATGATGGAATGGTGCACGACGATAATTATTCATATGATGTTGTGGGTGAATATATGCATGTGTGGGAACACGTGCGTGAGGGTGTCTCACATGGTGTGCACGTGCTCGAGAATGTGTTGCATAAAAATCATCATATGTGTGAGACGGTGGAGTAGGACGTGTGTTCCTACGTGGCATGGTATTGGTGTACATATAAGCATGCCCCTTCTTTGGAGGTCCACCCAAAGTGGGTTTCTTTCCAAAAGAGGGTGTGAACGAGGTGGAAGCACCATTGGTAGATGAACTACCAATAGAGTGTTTGCTACCACTCGTAGAGTCACCGGAAGTTGGCCTAACAAAAGTAGTGGCCGATTTGGATGGACATCCCATCGTATACCCCAAACCAATGTGGTGATTGGCCGGAAGTAAGTCACTTAGGATTTTATCCAAATGGTCCTTACCCATATTGAATCTATTGATTCGGCCTAATGTGTTCTCATATTTCTCTTTGAGAGAACGCATAGAAGTATCCAAGTTGGATACTTGTGATGTGAGCACATAAACACGAGATTTAAGATTCTCGTTCTCAATACTCAAAGTTGAGTTTTGAGAAGTTAAATCCGCAATCCTATGTTCTTCCGGATCATCAATGCTAACATGTTCAAGTTTAGATTTGAGATTAATAATCTCATTTCTCAACTCTTCAACAACGGTGTCGTTGTTGGTGATGATAGTCTTTGGTGAGGTTTGAATGCTAGCTAGGTCATCTTTTACCTTAGTATATCTATTTACTAATTTAGTGTATTTTGACCATAATTGAGAGTTAGCGTTCCTAAGATCATCCATAGTTACATCATCGTTGCCTTCGTCATCACTATCATCGGAAGAGGAGGATCCTTGATCATGCTCCTCTCTTGCCATGAAGCACATGTGCGCTTGCTCCACTTGCTCATCGTCCGACTCTCCGCTTGAAGAATCCTCAGAGTCGGTGAATGTTGCTCCGACAAGTCCCTTCTTGTACCCCTTTTTGTACTTCTTGGACTTATCGAATTTTGGCGCCTTCCACTTCTCCTTTTGTTTGTTGAGAGCACACTCCGCTTTCATGTGTCCTGGCTTATTGCACTTGAAACACAAAGGAGAGGAAGAGGCGTTAGAAGAACCAAATTTAGCTTTGTTCTTATAGTTACCTTTTCGGAAGAAACGGTTGAGCTTCTTGGCCATGAGTGCCATGGACTCCAAGTCCAACTAGTTTTCCGAGTCTTCATCATCGGTTGATGTGGATGTGGATGGAGCGGCCTTGAAAGCAATAGCCTTCTTCTTTGGCTCGTCTTGCTTTAGGTAGGACTTCATCTTTTCCTGCAATTTGAGCTTGCTATCCTTGCATACCTCGTATGACATTAAAGTACCCATTAGTTGAACTACGGTGTACTTATTCATGTCATTACCTTCCTCGATGGCGAAGGTACGCTTTTCCCAAGAAGAAGGAAGTCCTTCGATAAGCTTCGAACACTTCTCCTTTTGGGTGTAGGATTTGCCGAGAGCCTCTAACTCGTTTATGATGTCGACGAAGCGAGCGTAATACTCCTTCATCTTCTCGCCCTGTTGCATATGAAACATTTCGTAATCTTTGTTTACAACTACGAGTTTAGAGTCTCTTACCCGACTCGTCCCTTCATGAAGAATGAGGAGGGAGTTCCAAATTTGATATGCACTCTTACATGTGCATATCTTATTGAATTCCTCGGGCTCCAATGCGCATTGCAAGGCGTTCATTGCCTTGGCATTGCTTACCTCCGCGGCGACCTCCGCGGTTGTCCATTTCTCGAAGTCTTCTTCTTCGGGCTCGATGTATTCCTTCATTGTGGTTCTCCATAAAGATGCACTCCGGAGGAAGGTTTCCATCCGGCATTTCCAGTACCCGTAGTTGGTACCGTTGAAGAATGGAGGCCTCGTAGAGGAATGTCCTTCCATCACCGAAGATGCTCCTTCTCGGTTCCTGAAGGTGTCATAGTTGGAAGGTGGACGCACGATCATGTTGTCGTTGGCAGACATAGCTAAGTATCTGGCTCTGATACCAAATGTAATGCCCTACCAGCTACTGCACAAGTACTAAGGGGGGTGAATAGTACTTTAAAATAATAAGGAGTATAATTCCAAATTAAATTGCAAACAACTACCAAATCAATTTGCGGAAGCTTAAATTGAATGACAACACAAAATTAACAATGCAAACAAATGATGTTAATGGGTTCGGATCCACCCAAGTCTCCCCGACTTGTTCCCGGTGATCCTACGTCCCAACCACCCGGATCCCCTCCAGATACTTGAGTTAGAAACCCTAACTCAAGATTTCCACTATGAAATACTTGTGAAAATCCTCCACAAGTCAAATCATACAAAATGTAATTTGTGACTCCCACAACCCGGGATCACAACCACACTCTCACAACCGAGAGTGAAACTTACAAATCAAATATGAAATGAAATAAGAAAACTTCTTACCGAACAAAATACCTATGCCTTGAGTATTGCTTACGAATTAGGGCAAGGATGATTTTGGGGAAGAAGTGGCACCAAACCCTAGCTCCAAGATGTAGATCAGCGATGGAGAGCTTTGGGGATGTTGGTGACCTAGAATCAAGCACTTGGCTTGGAAGGCTTCACACTCAAAGAATCTCTCTTTGGAAGTAAGAGTGAGGAGAGAAGCTTTGAATGCACTTGGAATGATTTCTCTTGATCTCTAAACTTGCAATAATATCAGCCTTGGCAGCAATGAATGCAGCCCAACAAGTATATATAGGATAGAGGAGAGAGAGAGAGAGAGAGAAACGTTTCAATTAAAGCTCCAACGGCTCTTTTCTGAACCCAACTAGTCGGTCAAAGAACAACCACCGACCGACTAGTTCATCAACTAGTCGGTCGGTCAATAAACGTAAACCGACTAATGAGTAAACTGAGAAAAGATCAAAGTACAGACTAAGGAACTAGTCGGTCTAAGAAGAGTAGCTGACCGACTAGTTTCACAACTAGTCGGTCGGTTACTCAACGTTGACCGACTAACAGATAAAACTGAAGTCTGAGAAGAATTGTACTTAGTCGGTCCAAGAACAAATGTTGACCGACTACTTCACCAACTAGTCGGTCACCAAATGAACATAGACCGACTAACAATAAACAGTAAGTATGGTGAAAAATTTGGCATGTACAGTAAACTAAACTAGTCGGTCCAAGAAGGAAAGTTGACCGACTAGTTCATCAACTAGTCGGTCGATCAATGAGCACAGGCCGACTAATGATAAACAGTAGCTCAAGCTCAAATGTGCATGTTCAGGGAAAGCTCAACTAGTCGGTCACAGAAGCATCACTGACCGACTAGTTCACAAACTAGTCGGTCGGTGAGTCAACTTAGACCGACTAACTGTAAACAGTAAAGAGCTAAGAATTAACTGACAGAAACTAGTCGGTCCAAGAAGCTTGGCTGACCGACTAGATCACCATCTAGTCGGTCAGTTCTTCTTCTTGAACCAACTAACATGCACAAGAAGTCCCGAATCGAAGCGCGATGCTTCGGGAAGAATTGTATGGACTTCTACAAAGATCCTAGAGCTAAGATATGAGCGTTATGAAGAATTAAAACGTAAGACCTACTCAAGGCTTAACATTCTACGAAAGAAGCTAAAAGACTATAAATTAAACTTGACGATACCGTCTTCAATAGCTTCAATCGAATCTTCATGACTTCTAAATAGGTCCATAAGCTTCAACGAAGCTTTAGGCATACGATCACGTGCTTTGAGAAGTCTTGAGACGTCGTAATTGATATTCATGTGAATTTGACGACGATCTCCATAACTGCGCTCACAAAGTGTTAGTTCATATTATATTTATGTTTGTTCATCATCCAAAACCAAATCCGGGGAGTCCAATATCCAACAGTCACTCGGCCGAGCATTGAGACCCCGCTCGGCCGGCCAGATCGGACACGCAACAGAGACGTATCAGCGTGCACTCGGCCGAGCATCGCACGCCCACTCGGCCGTGTGCGGAGACTCCGTCCACCCGAGTGGCACCCAGACGACGGCAAGCCAAAACGTCCAACTCTCTGTAATCCGTCAGTCTGCCCCAGAAGCCCGACTCAGCCGAGTGGCTTTCGCCGTCCGCCCGAGTGAAGAATGCCCATCGGCCGAGTGGAGACTAGTCACTCGGCCGAGTGACTCCCGAGGAGACGACCCCCAAGACCCCCAACTCTCTTGAATCCGTCAGGGTCTCTCACTCGGCCGAGTGACATTTGTCACTCGGCCGAGTGAGCCGCGCTGCCTGTAGCGTAATTGGTGATTTTTAAGCTGCGCAGGGGCAGTTTGGTCACAGCTTTTTGTGCGATTTTGGGGGGTATTTAACCCCAGTTTTTAACCTAGTTTAGAGATCTTTTTCCTTAGCTTTTGCAGCCTTTTTAGATTAACTTTTTAGAGTTTAGATTTGGATTATTGAAGAGGAGATTAAAGTTCTTTTTTGTTGGATGCTATTGGAACTCTATTGGTTTGTCATTCTCTCTATCAAAACCCCTATTTTTATTGATATTTTGATTATTGCAATGATTTCTATTGTTATTTCCATTAATTTTCTAATGATTTGCAATATGATTTGTGAGTAGTTCTAACGTCTTAGGGCGTGGGGATGAACCCTACGAACCCTATTTCTAATTTGTGATGATTTGGTAGAATTCTTACTAGAATTGATTAGGGTTAGTTTGGGATTGAATTATTACGAATAGCTAGGGATTCATACCGATTGGGGTTTGCAAGAGATTGGATCCCAATTTGGTAGGAAGCCCTAGAAATTCGAATTGGATTGCAATTGGATTTCTCTAGGGTCGGTTTGCAAGAGATTGGACCGATACTAGGGTTTCCTATTGTAATTCTATACCAATACCCGTTTGCAAGAGATTGGACGGGTAGGAACTATCCCAACCTAAGTTGTAGCTCGAGTTTGCACGAGAGTGGGCTCGAGATACGATTGAACAATGATGTTGATCTTCACGCTAGCTTGCTTAGGGTTAGGGTTTGCAAGAGATTGGACCCTACCCTAGGTTTGCTATAGACCGGCAATAGCACGAGAGCGTGAGCTTGGTTCTACATTTAGTTGAAACTAGTTCACCCGAGAATCGAGTCTAGCGATTGTGAAACCTAAGGATCACGATGACGAGATACGGTAAGTAGCGGGGATTCCCTATCCCCTAGGCGTCTTTATTGATTTGATATTTCTTTCATATTTTTTGACGATTGTGACACCGTTATTACAAACAATTCTCGACTGTTCTTATAGCCAGGTGATTCGGAGAAGACATTGTCATTCGTCCTCCTCGTGTTCGATAACCCGCTCGCCGCTACACCGTGCGCTTGCGGTAAAACTACACGGTCGCTCGCTCCGGGTGTGTATCCGGGGCGCGATCATTCCCCCCCTCACTAGTGAAGACCTCCGGGGCAAGCTCACGGAGCTTCGCCACCCAAACCGGAGTGCCATATGCGGGGTAGGTGACGGCCCAATACCCGTCCAACCATAGAGGCTGCGGGGAGGCGACGACCCAATACCTGCCCTCTTAAAGACTCCGGGGCAGGACTAATCCTCGCCACCCAAACCGGAGAAGGGCATGGGCCGAGCTACGCCCTCGCTCCCCCCTCACCAATGAAGACCTCCGGGGCAAGCTCACGGAGCTTCGCCACCCAAACCGGAGCGCCATATGTGAAGTAGGCGACGGCCCAATACCCGTCTGACTATAGAGGCTGCTGGGAAGCGACGGCCCAATACCCGCCCTCTCAAAGACTCCGAGGCAGGACCAATCCTCGCCACCCAAATCAGAGAAGGGCATGGGCCAAGCTACGCGCTCGCTCCTCCCCTCACCGGTGAAGACCTCCGGGGCAAGCTCACGGATCTTCGCCACCCAAAATGGAGCGCCATATGTGGGGTAGGCGACGGCCCAATACCCGTCTGACTATAGAGGCTGCAGGGAGGCGACCGCCCAATACCTGCCCGCTCAAAGACTCCGGGGCAGGACCAATCATCGCCACCCAAACCAGAGAAGGGCACGGGCCGAGCCACGTGCTCGCTTCCCCCTCACCAGTGAAGACCTCAGGGGTAAGCTCACAGAGCTTCGCCACCCAAACTGGAGCGCCATATGCGGGGTAGGCGACGGCCCAATACCCGTCCGACTATAGAGGCTGCGGGGAGGCGACGGCCCAATACCCGCCCTCTCAAAGACTCCGGGGCAGGACCAATCCTCGCCACCCAAACTGGAGAAGGGCACGGGCCGAGCTACGCACTCGCTCCCCCCTCACCAGTAAGACCTCCGGGGCAAGCTCACAGAGCTTTGCCACCCAAACCGGAGCGCCATATGCAGTGTAGGCGACGGCCCAATACTCGTCCGACTATAGAGGCTGCGGGAAGACGACAGCCCAATACCCGCCCTCTCAAAGACTCCGGGGCAGGACCGATCCTTGCCACCAAACCGGAGAGGGGCACGGGCCGAGCTACGCTCTCGCTCTTCTCCTCAAGAATTCTGGGGCAGGGCCAACCCTTGCCACCCAAACCAGAGAAGGGCACGGGCCGAGCTACGCACTTGCTCCCCCCTCAAGAAATCTGGGGCAGGGCCAACCCTCACCACCCAAACCAGAGAAGGGCACGGGCCGAGCTACGCGCTCGCTCCCCCCCTCAAGAACTCTGGGGCAGGGCAAACCCTCGCCACCCAAACCAGAGAAGGGCACGGGCCGGGCTATACGCTCGCTCCCCTCCTCAAGAACTCTAGGGCAGGGCCAACCCTCGCTTCCCCCTAAAAACCTGGGGCGGGTCCAACGAGTTCCTGCCACTTGAGCCGAAGGAGAGCGCAGGCCGCGACCCCCACTCGCCCCCCGTCCTCCCAAGCAAACCAGTGATCCTCTAAAAACTCGAACCTTGGGAAAAGGACAAGGGCACACGGATCAAGGCGTCCTCCGCACAGGCCAAGGACCGATGGACAACCCCAGGTCCCGATAAAGCCTGTCGCCAACACTACTCCTCTTACGCATGGGACGTCCCGCCTGTCACTCCTCAACTTCCCTTGGACAACTTAAGACAAGGGAACTGGAGCTCCAATGGTGAGCCACGCCCCTCTACCGGCATCCCATGCGCGCTGGCGCAACAGGCCGACTACCCGATGGACAGGGCAGCCCTGCCAAATCATTCCATTGGGCATTCCAGTCCCCGCCCGGGCATACCAGCCTCCGTCGCCCCGATAGGCTATCCCTCTTACACAAGGGGCGCTCTGCCTTCCACTCCTCGACTTCTCCTAGACAACTTGTGCCTGGGGAACAAGAGGACCAACAGCAAACCGCCCCTCCCTACCCTGCCGGACAGAGCGGCCACCAAAGGCCCACTCCGCCTCCCATATCATTTCTCAATCCTCTATCTTCCCATGGAGGCCGGGCCTCGCTCTCCACCTCCGCCACCTCGTCCTCCACCTCCTCCAGGGTTCCCCTTCGATGCAAGGACTCCCCGGAGAGACCTTACAACCCTTCATGGACTCGAAGAGGAAAGGGGGACGCGCCAAGCAGCGATAAAAGCAAAAGACCCATGCCGGATAAATGATTTCACTCCTCCTGATGCAGCCTACAACACGCAAAACGGCTTCCCAGATCACCGGCGGATAGGTTACACGCACCGGGTCCCATCGGAACCCCGCGGTCTAACAATTGTTCGGCATCTGTCAATTTTCTTAAAACCTTGTAAAATTTAATGAAAAAGGCTATTCCAAGCGAACCCCCGACCATTATATAAGCGCGCTCCGACTTGGGAACGATCCCCCTTGAACTACGGGGCGAACTCACAAAACGGGGCCACCCACGACGGTGAGGAGAAAAATCCAAGCTACATGCTCCCCCTTATTACGAAGGAAAAGGTATCGAGCCGCGCGCTCCCCTCATCACACATGTATATATCGGGGCGTTCACAAACAAGATATAACAAAATTATTGGCAACGACGGTATATATATTTAGTGTGAACCTTACAGTAGTAGTGAGGGCCGACCTAACAAAACGAGGTCTCCCTCGGGTCGACCCAACTATTCTCCTAAACAAAAAACGGGGGGGGGGGGGGGCATGAGCCAACTACTCCTCCAGACTACTGCCGCCTGAGGCTCCGCCGCTCGGCGCCACGTCCCTCCTGTCGACTTCTGAACGGTCGGCCTCACTGGGGACGATCGCGCCCTCGCCGACCGCGACAATGTCAACAAACACGTCGTCGTCCTCTCCCGCCTCATCCTCGTCCTCACCCGCCTCTTCCTCACCCTCTGATGCCACCAGCACGTCAAAATCAACCTCCATCGGAAGGCAAAGGTTGGCCATCCTTTCCTTTACCCGCCCCAGACAGGCCTCCCAGCCCTTGGCCCGACCCTTCACCATCCCATCATACATCGCATCGGATACGGCGTCGACGACCGTCGAATCCTGGCACGACCGAAACTCCTCGGTCCTCCGGGCCAGCTCCTCCTTTGCGGTCTTCGCCCATGCCGCCAGCTCGATTGACTGCGCCCCCAGCTCGACCGACTGCACTTTCTCCAGCTCAAGCACGCTCTCCAGCTCCTTTACCCGATCGGACACGAAGGCGGCCTTCGCCTCGTGATCTGCAAGTAACCCCTTCAGGCGCTGGACCTTCGCCTCGAACTGACTACACTTGCATCTCTCCTTCTCCAGCTGCTCACCGGCATTTTTGCGGAGCTCAGCAAGCTGGGCTGCCACTCTCGCAATAGCGCTCTCGGCCTTGTTGATGGCTGGCGTCTGGCCCCTAGCGGCGAGCATCATAATGATGGACTGCACGACAGAGGAAAGGTCGGTTAGAGTACTCAACAAAACCACCCAAGGGACGTCACCCAGCAGGATCGCCTACCTGCACGCCATGCCATATTGCGGTGCCGCACAAACCCTCATACCCCACGTCCTCCAAACCCACCTTGTCGCGGGGCAGGAATAGGTTCTCTGCCAGCCTCGCCGCAACCCCACCGTCTTCAAAGACGGACTCCTCTGCACCTACTCGGAAGGGCATCCAGTGAAGGGCCTCATCCGAGTAGCCCTCGAACTCGGCCTTCTTTGGCCTTGAAGTGGATGAGCGAAGCCGCGCAGCTGGGATGGGCCTACCGCTCCTGCCTACACCACGGGCAGTCGTAAGGCCAGCCCTTCCTGACCGATGTCCTGGGCCCGGAGCCCGACCCACCGAAACCCTCAGGTCGATCCTGGGCCTCGACCCCCTCCATGACGGGGGATACCCTTGGGCTTGGCGGACGGTCTTCGGTGGCAACCCCCCGCGGTTCGGCTGGCCCTTCATCCCCGCCCTCTAGATCGATGACCGAGGTGACGGTCTCTGGGACAGCCCCTTTCCCGAGTTGGCGGGCACTCTTCTCCCGCCGGGGGTCACTGACAGACGACGTCGCGGACGGCCTCCTCCTCTTCAAGGACGCCCTCCCTCTTTTCGAGCTCTCCTCCCTGGCCTCTTCATGCGGCCTCTTCGGGTCCTTCTGCCTGGCTCTCTGCTCCACCCGCTCCTCGGCTCGCTTCTTTATCTCCTCGAGCGAGATACTCATGGTGCGACCTGAAGAAAAGAGAAAGCTTAGAGTGAGTATTTCAGATGCAGCAGTAACAAAGTTCAATGTACCCTCAGACCAAATAAGCCGAGCTATCCTAGCGGGCTCTGCAAGCACCCCGAATTCCTGGCCCTCCTCTGGGATTGCCATCAGTAACCGGGCTACATCTTCTTCCTCAGCACTTAGCTTGATCCCCTTCGACACATCGGGATTCAACCCCCCCCCCCCCATTCGCTCTCATGACCACATCCGTGGGCAACGAGACGAACACATACTGCTTACGCCACCCCTTGATCTTGCCCGGCAGCCCCCTTATGAGAGGATGGCTACTCCTCGCGGACAGGTAATAACAGGATCTCAGCCTCTTCACCACGAAAAAATACCGAAATAGTGACAGGGTCGGACAGACCCGGTTGCTCATACACAACACCAAGAAGCAGATGATCGCGCTGAAGAAATTCGGCATCAGGCAGAAAAGTGGCAACTCCAGGAAGTGCAGCACCTCAAGCACGAAGGGATGGGGGGGGAATAACAACCCCTGCTGAAAGTAGGCCACATACACCCCGACCTCGCAATCTCCCGCAAAACACACCCGCTCCTCCGCGGTGGGCTCTAGGACGGAATAAGGCGGTCGGATGTACAACTCGCTGATTTTTGAGATGGAGGTCCTCAGCACCGACCTCGTGCCGGTGATCTCGTCGGGAACTCCTCTGGCTTCCGCCACCGTAACAGCGACCGGCGTGACGGGCCTCGCGATCCTCACTACGGGCCGTTTCCCCTTCCTCTGGTCCTTCAAAGCATCCGAAGGCGAGCCTACGGATTGCTCGTCGCCCGCACCACTGCCCCGACTCTCCGATGATCCTTTCCCCATGCTCTGCACTGTGTCCGCGGCGGAGCTCACCTCCTCCACCACCCTTGACCCCGACAAATGTAAGGAGGACGTTGATGAAGACATCAAGAATGAAGAAGTTTTGTACCTGAACAATGTCGACGGCTACGACGACGAATCTGCGACGACGACTGGATCTCCGATGACAACTTCAGCAGGGACCAAACAATCTCCGGCAACGACTAGCCCTCAAAAAAAAATTTCACGCAAGAACCCCTCTCTGGCCCCCCCAGCGCTCTTTATAAGAGGCCTCGAAGAATCGTAACCATGGACTTCCGGCCACGTGTCAACGATCCATGCCCATCGACGCCTCGATCCGTGGTGTGACGCCTCGATCCGCGAAGCATGATGACTTGCCTGACAGCAGCTATCGCATCCGCCATGCGTCACCCAAAGAATGGCCGAGCGCTACGATTTCTGTCCGCTGCCGATTCAAAAAGATTGCGTCGGCTTACGAGGCGGTCATTGAGACCGTTCGACTCCCGCCTTCTTCCATGGTGAAGTAATTACGCCATACCGAAACGAATCCCTTTCCCTCCCCTTTCGCCCACTTGGGCCCACGGAGGGGCCCGGCGCCATCATTGCGGCCTAGAAGATGAGGTATCTCATAATCAATGTTGGACTGCGACACCAACCCTCAGCAACCGGCCTGCACAAGACACATCTCCTCGCCCCGGCCCATCGGACCCCCGGCGCCACATCGAGCTCCGCCTCACACCCTTGACCAACATACTTGATACGCCTAGTTTGGATAGGCCCATGATCCAGAGGACCAAGCCCAAGCCTAGCAAGGGAAGTCCCCGAATGGGTTAAGGTCAGCAGACGAGGCCCGTGAAGCCAGACCATCCTGGCCCAGATGACGCATGATCAGCTCGAGCTCTCCAGGATTAATCGCCCCCCTCGAAGCACAGCACCTTAATAATCATTAAGGAGCCCATTAACTCACGAGCCCACGATGCATGCAGGCGGCTTGATGGGGGCGGATTGCAAGGGCACGAGAGGGGGCGTGGGACGAGGAGCAAACGTGGGCTGAGCCCCATAAAATGGCGAGAGGGACAACCGAGAAAAGGGATCCCAGGTATGATATCTGAGGTACGCCATCAACGACCTAGCTTTTGCCATTAAATCCCTTCCCTTGCTCGAGCCGAGGGTCAGCATGTCGATCTCCTCTCGAGTCGAACCTACCCCGCCGGGCACTCTTCAGACCTTGATCTGACTTAAGCATCAGATGGGGACTTGGCCGGAACCAAGGTCCGGCCCCCCTGACGAGTTTTCTCGTCTGCCCAGGAAGGAGCTGCATCAGGGTGCCGAGGCTACCCCTCGGTACGGAACGTGCCCGCTCGACGCCAGCGAGCACTACCGCCAATCCAGATCAAGCAGAATCAGAGGCGCCGATGCTACCCCTCGACGCTAATTCGACAGAGGCCGAACACTCAGCGTAGAGCCGAGGCTGCCCTTTGGCTCCGCGGAAATCGAGGATCGACATCCCATGAGGAGGCGTCCACTCGGTCTCAAGCCCCTCGCCCTCACGTGCCAGAGGCATGTGAGCTTGGCATATCCAAGGGATCCCCTCGATCCCTTGACCACGTTGACCACCCAGTCGTCGGTCAACAATCCCGTGGTGATAAAATACCCGTAAACATCTGGCGCCGTCTGTGGGAACGCACAAACACCCACGTAAAACCACCACACCGACTATGACTCGACCTCGTCCGTAGCGGCGACGGAAAGCCATGGCCCTAGCAACGGCATGTGGGTCGTATCGCGGGCGGCGGGAAGGAAACATAACTACTCGGCACATATCCCTAACCGGGGGTACGGCCGGACTCCGTCCCGGCCGCGCGGATGACAGCGATAGGGAGGACGGAAGCCCTTCCTCACCCCTCCCCATTCGCAGGGAGGGTGACGCGAGGGGGAAACCACGGTCGGACGAGGCGCTCGTGGTTTCCACTGTCATCGACACATCCATGGTGAGGCGGCTGCTCATCAATACTGGTAGCTCGTGCGACATCCTCTTCATGTCGACTTTGGAGAAGATGGGGCTGCGGGACGAGGATCTAAAACCGAGCTCCGGGCCGGTGATTGGCTTCACCGGTCACTCCGCGCCAATCGTCGGGGTAATCCGCCTCCCTGTCACACATACATTTATCCTCCTTTGGCTAATGTAGAAATAGGTCCACATACATCAGAATGTACTAGATCCAATAGTTCTATCACTCTCTCCCCTTGACTTGCAAAAGGAGTTTTGGCCATCTTACCTTTGAGGCAAGACTTGCAAGTGTCGAATGACTCATAATTCGAGAGGTCCAAGAGCCCCCTCTTTATGTAACTTTCTAAGTCTCTTCTCTCCGATATGGCCTAGTCTACAGTACCAAAGATAGGTTTCATTAAAACCTGATTCCTTACGTTTTCGTGTATTAACATTTAATACAACTTCATTACTCAATGTGTACACATCATTGTTTAGGATCCCAAAACCTAGCAACTTACTATCAAAGAAAATGTTCATAACGTTTCCGTTGATAGCAAAATTATAACCTTCTCTATCCAAAGCTGAGACGGAGATAATATTGCATAAGAAATTTGGGATATAGTAACATTGCTTCAGAAAAAAGTTAGCTCCACTAGCCAATGTGTGTTTTAGATCTCCCACGGCTACAACATCAACATTTGCTGTGTTGTCGACTTGGAGAACGACCTCATTCCTTTAGAGCCTTCTATTAATTCTCATTCCCTGTAACTGGTTACAGATGTGAGAGCCTGCACCGGTATCTAATACCCATGCATTAGAATTCACGGAAAGAATTACACTTTGTATGACCATTATAGAAGTTGAGGCATCAATATGCCCTTTCTTCTTTTGTTCTCGTACTGCTTTTGTTTCCCTTAGCCAGTCATTATTATCATTACCAGTTGATTTATTCTTATCTTGGATATATTTAATTTTACTCGTCATGCTGCAAAGAATAGAACTCCTATAGTTAGCATGCGTTCATAATATTTTAAATATAATTAGATTGGTTTTTATCCAATTATATCCTCACACTATTTTTAAAGATTGTATAAAGCCATAATATGAATAAAATTTTAGTGGGAGAGGAATCCAACAACCCTGAATCGCCCAACCGTGAGTGTCGCTCAACAAGTTGTTTGACTCTGCTGTCGGTAGATGAACTCTTCATCAATCATATCGTATATGACTCCCTATATGATTATTACCCCGAGTCATTCGTGATCATGAGTGTGCTCATCCAAATCACAATGACTAGCCTAGTCAGACCCTTGCTTTCGTGTCTAGCTTAACTTGCGATGGCGCTCGGTGTATTCACGACACGATTGATTGGGTCAAAACTAGACTACATCATATGTAATAAGAAATTGGTTTCCATAAAGTTTTCATGTCATAGCTTGAGTGTCGCTCAACAACTATGACACAGAACCTGTAGTTGCCAAAATCTAAAACACGGAGGGATATGAATTATCTTGCAAAAGATTTATTAACTTATTTGACTAGATATAGTTGACGGTAATGATTTGCGTCCTTGCGTCTAGCGGACACGGTCAGAGAAGTGACTAAGCCAGGACCATTATCCCCAGTCAAGCTCGGGTGATCTAAAAAAACTTAGCCAAGCACATTGACCGGATCATGGTCCATTGAAGGTAGCTTGTCATTTATATGCGTGCATCAACTAAAGGCTTTTATTAATACTAGTTAATCCTATCAACTAGTGGATCCTTAAAATTCAAAATTTTAGGATTTGTTAATAACTTTTATTTGGTCCTTATCAACTATAAGGAATGATTTATTATGCTGCTACCCTAATCGTCCATTAGGCATTTAAAAACAATTTTTAAATCATATCAAGGAAATCTAAAAATTTTCTTATACTAATTAGATGACTTTTTAATGGCTAACCTAACAAGGTTTTCTTCTGTTGTCAAATAAACAAGAATAAAACATAGCCACTTAAAATAACTTAATAACATCTAACGAATTAAGTTCATAATTATCACATAATTAATCTTATGTTTTTAACAAACATAACAGGCAAATCATATTAATATTGCAGAATTAGATCAGTGTAGATTAGGCTCTGATACCAATGTTGGGTTCTTCAAGGACCCTTAGGGCAAAACTTATGCCCGTTCTAAGTCGGACGGACATCAGAATCAAAAAGATGCATCAGAAACTTTATTAAACTCTTTAATAAATCACAACCCTAAGAAAACATGCACCCTAGCCAGGATAATCTATTAACTCGGGTTGGGTCCGACCAACCCGAAGAAAGATCTAACTACTGCAAAGAATATGAAAAGCATAAAAGAAACTGACTTACCTTGAACTTTGCTTGCACCGGCAAAGTGTTCCGAACTGCTTCCCGCACAGTGCCCCGAGCTGAGCCGCTTCCCGAACCGCACCACGCAGCGCCTCGCCCCGAGCCGAACCGCCTCCCGAGCCGCACATCGCCTCCGAGCCAATCACTCGCCGAAGAAGATTTCACTTGAGCAGATCCACGTCATAGACTTCTGGATCAGATTCAAACCTCCTCGCCGTCTTTCTAGGACTTAATTGGAGGATAGAAAGAATTATAAGAGGAGGAATAAATTAAGTCGTCGATCAAGCGTTCTCAAAAATTTGGAGCTTCTCAAATCGGAGACTTGGTGCAATTTTATTAAGGGGTGTCGACACCTATTTATATAGGGAGCCAGACCCCCTTGCTCGTCGCACGAGCAATGTGGGACAATTGAACTTTGGGAGAATAAAATAAGTTAGTTTGCCTTTCTCAAATGCTAAACTTCCATCAATTTTATCTCCCTCACCGTTGAGCTTCAGAAGTGATACAACATATCATTTCGAAGAGCTATGAACGGTGAACGTGTAGGAACAAATGGCGACGAATTCCGACATCGTTTGACCCCTCAAAAAATTGCTCAAAGTTGAGCAAAAAGTCACATTTCGTAGCCGCCAGCGAGGGTTTCAAAAACCCTAGAAAATAACCTCGGGTGGGGCCCACAGTCCGTTCGGGCACGCCAGCCCTCTAAG
Organism: Scilla litardierei; assembly: GCA_030789695.1. Classification (NCBI taxonomy): domain Eukaryota; kingdom Viridiplantae; phylum Streptophyta; class Magnoliopsida; order Asparagales; family Asparagaceae; genus Scilla; species Scilla litardierei. Next base: position 10,481,555 of record CM061142.1, on the reverse strand, counting down.
CGGGCTGGCCCCGCTGGGCCGCAGCGGGCGCACCAACCCACCTTAACTGGCATGCCAACCTGCCTTAGCGGGCGGGCCCTGCTGGGCCCCTTGCTGGTGAGCGAGCGAGTGGGCTGGTGCCCACCCGCTTGCGTGGGTCTGACCCACTTCTGTCCCATTTTGCTGTTTTCGTGTTTCTGGGCTCGTTTGAGCACCGATTCCAACGCTGTTTCTTCCTGTGGATTTTCTCAGGAAGTCCTCTTCGATCCCAAATGCTAAACTCTTTAGCTTTTATCTAACAACTCACTTGTGAGCTCAATTATTCCATTACATCGAATGCATTCCTCTTAACATTCTTCCTATTACTAAGACATGAATACTACTCGGTGTGAGAACCTACAGCCTGACCCTACTACAGGTTGGGACTCGAAATCCCTAAACGACAATAACCACGAGCAGCAGGTGTTGTCCCTGTTTCAGTATCATAATTATGTGATTGTATCGTCGACAAAAGTGTCGTTGGGATCACTCTGACTGTGTCCGTGATGAATATTGCAATTTTAGTCCATTCATCTTAACTATGTCACTGTGTAGCCTATGGTATGGTAAGCTGTCAACCCACTAGCTAGCACTGGCCAGTGTCCTTCGGTCTCTGGTACATACATGTTGTACTTCCTACAACATACCTTGGCCAAGGTTTTACCAAGAACCGTACCGAGCCTGCGACACTAACTTCCCATTAACGAAAGAGACGGATCCTCTCTTGATCACTGCTCACCTCGTACGCTTCAAGTGTCACCCAACCTAAGACCTTTCAGCAGGCCTTGTCTCGAGGCTAGATCATCGATCTAAGTGACACTGTTCACTCACAGGTTTGTACAATGATCTCAAGTCCTAAGGACCAACTTGCCTATCATCACTACAGAGTTATTAATGACAGTTAGTTAATGTTTAACCATTTGATAACTCTTTGTTTGGGTCATTCAGTGGACTCATTCTCTAATGAGCACCTCTGTCTTGTCTCCGACTTCGCTAAGTCGCATGAATATGAGATCATCAAGACAAAGACAAAATGGTATGTCCTATGTGCAGATATCCCTATCTCGACACATCTATGACCATGAACGCTTTGAGACTCAAGCTCCTATCGGTCAGACATTTCTCATAATCGCGATCTCTATCTCGAAACATGTATGACCTAACTATGAGTCTAAGGAAATTATCTAAGCAATATATTAATAGAAAATTACTCAGATAATTGATACCAGAAAGCATACTTTCATTTATGAACAAGATGTTTACATAGATAAATTGCCTCGAGTGCATAGATCTCTCAACAGTTGCCACTGTCAAAGTGGGCAGGCAATCACTCCGCCTCAGACACTTCGACGAAGAGATGAATTCGGAATGATCGGTTTGTTGGGGGAGTTCCCCCCAGCCTTAGTGTCGATCGAATAATTGGCATGCTGGAGGAGTTTTTCCCAGCCTTACGGTCGATTGAATGATCGGTCTGCTGGGAGAGTTACCCCCAGTCTTACGGTCAATCGAATGATCGGCCTATTGGGGGAGTTACCCCAGCCTTACGGCCGATATGTGATCGGCCTGCTGGGGGAGTTGCCCCCAGCCTCACGGTCAACGGATTGATCGGCTAGCTTGGGAAGCTACCCCCAGTCTTATAGTCGATCGAATAATCGGCCTACTGGGGGAGTTTCCCCCAGCCTTACGGTCGACATGTGGTCGGCCTGCTGGGAAAGTTGCCCCCAGCCTCACGGTCGACGGATCAGTAGCTGGGAAAGCTACCCCCAGTTTAATGGTCGATCGAATGATCGGCCTGCTGGGGGAGTTACCCCAGCCATACGATCGATGGAACTGATGGATTGGTCCTGCTGGAGGAGTTTCCCCCAGCCTTATGGCTGACCAGTTGGCTCGATCGGACCTGCGAGGAGAGTTGCCCCCCCCCCCCCCCCCCCCCCCCCCCCCCCCCCCGCCTTACGACCGATTGGATGGTTTGATCAGACCTGCCGGGGGAGTTGCCCTTGTAGTCGATTGAAACAGATGGATCGGACTTGCTGGGAGAGATGCCTCTGCCTTATGGCTGACCAGTTGGCTTGATCGGGCTTGTTGGGGAGTTTCCCCTAGCCTTATGGCCGATTGGATGGTTTGATCGGACCTACTGGGGGAGTCGCCCCCCGGGCATTGTGGTCGATCGAAACAGATGGATCAGACCTGCTGGGGGAGCTACCCCCAACCTTATGGCCGACTAGTTGCCTTGATCGGGCCTGCTGGAGGAGTTGCCACCAGCCTTACGGCCGATCGAATGGTTTGATCGGACCCGCTGAGGGAGTTGCTCCCAGCCCATTGGTCGATCGAAACAGATGGATCGGTCCTACTAGGGGAGCTGCCCCAGCCTTATATCCGACCTATCAGCTCGATCGATCGAGCGGTCGTCCTCGTGGGGATTTTTCCCTTGGCCTTCTGACGAGCGGGAGAGTCCACCTGATCCTAGTGGCATTGGGTCTGATAGATGGTCGTGCATTCTAGAAGGACGCACAATTGTGAGCAAGAACTTTCGTTCATGTCTTATTTCAGTGGAAGAAAAACTGGGGGTACATTTCTAGAATCAAATACATAAAGCAGGGAAGATACGTGTGGGCGAGTGTCACTCGCTCGGAGTAAGTAGCAGACTGGCTGGTTCCTCACTCGATTATGTGCATGAGGGTCTAGACGATGTTCACCTTTTTCCTCTTGTTTGCTTGCCTTGATGTGCCTTCTCCGGGGCCGACCTTTGAAGCATCGGCAAAGTTCTTCAAGTATCCTCAGATAATCGACTGGTTAATATCCTTCTTTAGGTGCCAGCAGTCGTCGGTGTCATGGCCATTGTCTTTGTGATATTTATAGTACTTCTCTTCGTCTCTTCGCCCGCCCTTCATTCTTGGGGGCGGTTTGTTGATGTGGCCCTCTTTTTTTTGCATGCATCAGGACAACGTCCTGGGTTGCATTCAACCTGGCGGGAACCGCTTCTCCTCTGCATGGTTTCCCTCTGGGCCTCCTCTCTTGCTTGGGATCCTCCAGCTCGCAACGCTCACCTTCACCGTGCTTTGAACTCTTCTTTGCCCCCGAGGGGGGACCTCCTTCTTCCATAGACAGGGCTTCCTCGGTTAGCATGAATCGTTATATCCGAGCCAAGACCTCGACGAGGTCCTTGGGAGGGTCTTGATGCAGCGAATTTTTTAGGCCCCTAAGTCGCAGCCCTTTCTTTAGGGCCGTTCTGGTGACCAATTCGGGGTAGTTCTCGACGTTTTGTCTTTTTGGGCATTGAAGTGCTTCATGTAGCCCCTCAAAATTTCACCCAGCCTCTGTATTATGTTGAACAGGAGGTCCGAGCCCGGCTTCCGATGTCGCCCAGCCATGAACTATTGGCAGAACATCTGGGATAGGTCCTGAAAGTTGCCGACAGATTGATCGGGGAGGATTTTATACCAGTCCTTGGCAGACTTCTGGAGGGTGGTGTAGAATCCTCAGTAGAGAAGGGCATCGTCGGCCCCTGGGATCATCATCATCATCCCTATGTAATCTTGCACGGGCTACTGGGGGTCTCACGTGCCGTTGTACTTCTCCAAGGGTGGCACTTTGAACCGGGAGGGTACCCGTGTGTCGGTATTGCTCCTCATCAATGGGCAGCTCTCGTCCCTGGGGATTTCCAGGTCTACGTGGTTCGCATGTGCTTTGCCCTGGCACTCGGGCAACTTGGGTAGGTTAGTAAGAGCGTGGGAGGGACTCCCCCTGTGGCCATCCCGACTGGGGATTGGTATATGTTGTCGGGTGCTCTTCCTTCGACGTCGATCTTTGCGACTCCTTTGCCTTTTTCGACGTGGGCTTCTGCTTCGTCCCTGTCGATCCCCTGTAGCCGAACAACTGGGTGATCTCCGCCGAGCTGAGCGGGATCGCTTGGATGAGGTCGTAGTTGATTCGTCCCTGGCCCGTTCGGTTCTATCACCCGTCTCACCTCGAAGAGAGGTGGAGGTGAGCGACCATGCCGGGGTGATGTTCGGTAAGGTGAACCGCTGCTCTTGGTTGAGGCTTCTCCCGTCGTGGTTCATGATCACAGCCGAGCGCATCGGGGGGCGTGCCCTCATGTGGTTGGGGAGGCCTGCCAAGTTTCCTCCTAAGGGGTATTGAGGGCCCGCGAGTTGCTGAATAGCCGTCGCCAAAGTTTGGAAGTTGGTGTTCATCTCTTGGGCGAAGAGGTTGAACTGTTCTTGGGTCACCGAATGTGAGTCGTCGGTTCCCTCGGCGGAGCAGTTGTGCCCTTCTTCGGGCGGGACGTAGTTGCCCTCCTCGAGGATAGGTGGTATGCGGCCCCCTCCGTTGTTGGGTAGTTCCATGTTGATTGGTATGGATGACGTGGGCGATGTTTTCTTTCCCACAGATGGTGCCAGATGTTTCAGTGTATTTTCTCACCACAGGTCGATAGTCCGGAGTGTTGGGGGTCGACACTATCACGTGAGACGCTTACGGCCTCCGGGATCAGATAGCCGCATATTCGCTTGAGCGGGAATGCGCGGGTCCGTGTGTTGCTGTGCCGAAGAGTAGTTTCGGCAGAGTGACAGCCTCCTGGAATGATCGGTTGAACGGGCTCAGGCTTGTGGACGTTCGAATCCGGGCGATGAAGCGCCGAAGGGTGGCTTCGGTGGATTGACGTCTCCTTGATCTGTATAGCTGAGAGAGCTCGTCAGGGGGGACCTTGGTTCCGACCAAGTCCCGTCCGATGCCCATGTCAGAAGATGACTGAGAAATACTCGGTGGAATCGAGCTTGGTTCACGGAGAGACCAAGCGTGAGTTCTCGAGCCAAGATATGGAGGAGAAATATGTAAGTGGGAAGACAAGATCTCCAGAGGTACAATACTTGAGTCGTGTGTATTCAGAATTCCGTCCCTTGGTATCTCGTTCACCAGGTCTCTTATAGCCGCCCCATGTCAACGTCTTCATGGCGTCTCTTTATTTCGCTCTTCGTGCCCGCTCGCTTTGATGGTCTCTTGAAGGGTCATGAGGGCGGACATGATGGTGCCTTGAATGGTGATCAAGGCATGCGCAATCCGAGGAGCGGTCTCCTGTTGTGGAAGGTCAACGGCCTCCCCAGCGTTGGTCTTTGGGTCGACGTGACCAAATACGTTTGCGGGGCTTTTAGGCCGGGGTGTAATTCCGCCCTAGGCCGTGGGCCCGGCCTATTTCGTTTCGGCCCATTTAGGGGGGTTGGATCAGACACTTAATTAACACAAACTATATTGTATAATAGAATTGTTATGTGATGTCTTGAAATTTTGTTTTCTTATTATCGTAAAGCATCTGTTTTTAAGTAAACAATGGTAAACTGAGATTTTGGTTAGAAAGATATGGGTGGTTAATGACATATTAAGAGAGAGACAATGGTGAGACGAATCTCGACAAGTTATAAAAGACTACATTGAATGAATGATTATAAAAGCTAGTAACATGGACATGCTTGCTAAAAAAATCCAGGGAATTGGCATTACAAGCCAAAAAAGCAAAATATCTAGATATCAACGTGAAGCAAAATATCTAGATATTTTGGATTGACTCTTACTCGGTGGTGACTCAAGTGGGCTCTCCACTAGGTCATTGTCTAGGTCCCAATAAAAGGATGCTGGTACAAAATATCTTGATATAAACGTGGGGTTTTTCTTATATTATTCCCTTGAACCTTGCATAATTTGATATTAGCCCTTTAACTCTTCGTATTTTGAGTTTAATCCTTCAAATCATTAGCTATAACCAAAATAGTCCACCGTTCTAATTTTCTGTTGAAAATTCTGTTAGTGCGGTCGGGTTCGGGTTAACCCGTCGAGTTAAGATTTCAATCACACGCAATTGCTCCTTTTTCGATATCCGGCTATTTATTAAGGGTGACCAGCAATTTATTAAGTGTTGCGTAATTTCCAGCAGCTCGTCGCTTAAACTTCATTGATGACAGCGTGGAAGTATAATTAACTTTACCATTTTACTAACGACAGCAATAAAATTAACTAAAAAGTTGCAGGTAAAGAGAATTGAATCTAAGACATCTTAAAGAAGAGGATGACAATTCAAACTGTATAAGCACAACTCCCTTTGCAATTGTGTGTTGAAGTTATTATGTAAACTTTTTTATATAGAGAGAAAGTAAACCGGGTTGAATTCGAGTCATCCGGATTGACATGTCAAACACATACCCGATCCGGATTTTATCCGGATCAGGTCGGGTCAACCCGGATCCTGCTTGCCCCGGATTGGCCCATATCCATACCCGGTTAAGGAGGCCGGGTTCGGGTCGGGTCGGGTTGGGTCGGGCTCATTTTGCCACCCCTATATCCAGTTTCACCTCGTTAACATTCTTGTTGGATTACATGATACTAATGAGAGAGCGCTATCCAGCCAGTTTAGATTTTTCATACCAGCTTCATCATCTAAAGTGTGGGAATGTGTGTGTATATAAACTTGCTCTGTTAGGGAAAAAGAAAAGGGGAAATAACACAAAAATACCCCAACGTTTGGGGCCTCTTTCATATTAATACCCTGAACTTTTAAGCCATACACAACAATACCCTTTTTGGTTTTTTGTTTAATTTATACCAGTTTTGCCCTTTACGCTATTCAGAAAAATAATACCCTAACGTTTGGGGTATCTTTCAAAAAAATACCCCTGTAATTTGGGTTTTAGTGGGATTTGGGTATTTTTTTTAAAGATACACCAAACGTTAGGGTATTATTTTTCTGAATAGGGTAAAAGGCAAAACGGGTATAAATTAAACAAAAAACCTAAAAAGGTACTGTTGTGTATGACTTAAAAGTTCAGGGTATTAATATGAAAGAGGCCCCAAACGTTAGGGTATTTTTGTGTGCTTTCCCCAAAAGAAAATCTAGTAACATGGACATGCTTGCTAAAAAATCCAGGGAACTGGCATTACAAGTCAAACAGTTTTAAATCGCACCGCATCAACTCAAAAAATAATAATAATAAAGCGTCGACAAACCGCCCAATTTAAGCTGTCACTGTCTGATCATCTTGCTGCTCTAACTTGTGAATGACGCAACGCAGGCCGACACCAAACTTCTCCACACGAAGTTGCCTTTAATTTCACGCCGAAGGCATCATCGTATCCTAATAAAGTTGCGCACTTTGTAACAAAAGATTTTTAAGTGTATGTAATGGTCTTAAAGTCTCACGATGACAGCCACGTAATCCTAAGTTTATTGCCATTATTGGAAACAGTTTAAGCCTGCCGTACCGGGGGAGTCCAAGGATCTTGCTAGGCATCTTGCTATGTCCCTTTCTTCCTCTCCATCTTCTTCTCTTTATTCGTTTTCCTTTCCTTTCTTTTTATGTTGTTTACCGCTTTGTTCATACTTTAAAAAATAACTAGAAATATTCCCCAAAGAAAAAAAGGACCCGCGGGAAGTGGGGCCCGGGCACAATGAAGAAGGAGGGAGAAGAGTGAGTGTGAGTGTCTGTATTGTCTATGGATAAAATGGGAAAAGTTGGGGGGTTAAAGTGCAAAAAATTGGTGGGGCTGAAGTGAAAAAAAAACCACAATGGCAAAACTGTAGTTAAGCGGGCTGAGGTGTGGCCTTCTTGGGCCTTTAAAGAGTCAGTGACAAAACCATGAATACTTGGGCTAGGGGCTTTTTCTGGATGAGGGGGTTTCCCCATGGGTGACATTACATTGACACATGAGACAAATTCGTAAGTAAACTCCATCAATTGTATAACAGATTTATTTTGAGTCGCAATTGTTGACGGATGGGTTCCGGTCAATAGTAAGGTGCGCTGACTTGGACGTCTGTGATGACGTGGACCCTCGTCAGATGGTATGTAGGATCGGCGGCGTTGGTAGCTCGGGTTTGGATGGATTGCGGCCGAGCTACTGAGATGAAACCCGACCTAGCTCTGACGTGCTCTAGCTAATCATTGAGTCGGTTGCCGAGGTATCTGAGCTGCTTGCCGAGCTATCTGCAGCACATGCAATCGTCGGGGGGATCTGGTTTCCGACCCAACTCCCCTCCGATGCTTAAGTTAGTAGGGAAATTGAGGAGACTCGGGCAACAGGATCGACCTAAAGGGAGATCGTCCGTGATGCTGTCACGCCAAGTGAAGGAGAAAGAAATATGTTGTGGAAAGCAAAGAGTAAAGGTTGTCAAAGTACCTCGTACTTGAAAAGCACCCTAGAGGGAGTGAATAGGGTGTATGCCACAAATTAAAAAACAATCACAATCACAGAGATAATCAGACAGATATGTTTAATGGAGTGGCTCCCTGCCAAACCTATGAGGATTTCACTCAACAAATCTGATCACACTTCCGAGTAGTGATCTCACCGTACAAATACATGGTTCAAAAGTTCAAGCGCAAAGATAGCTTTAGAGTAAAGTTATTCATAATACAATCTCACAAAACAAACAGAATCAAACATGTTTAATACTGTAGTGAAAAATCAAAGGGATATTAACGTGATGAAGTTTATGATATTGTGATCGCGTAGGCGCACACGATTCGTAGATTCGATGTCGGGATTGGAAGATATAGGCTTTAGAAGATGATTGTGCAAATCTAAAATCTGCAGGACTGTTCTGTGGAAAACGCCAAAACTGAATCTGTTTTTGTGAATTGAGCAGAGGATGGCTACCACCATTGTGTAAGGTATGAAGATGTGGTCGCGTGAGTGCAAACAGCATATCAATCCGACGTTTGAATCAGGAAATATGTGTTGGGAATAAATCACCGGCTAAAAACAACGCCTTTGAGATCCACGCGGAATACCAACCCTAATTAACTGATCAGGAATCTAGGGCTAGCGAATGACCCCAATTCACCCAATAATAAACCCAATTGACCTTGCAATAGAAAGTAGCAAACGAATAATAGCAACAACAAATCAAACGCAGACATCAGAGAATTTACCCTGGTTCGATTGTAAACAATCTACATCCAGCAATCCGAGACGATTCCACTATCAGAGAGATCCACCAATCTAGGGTTACAATCTTGCTTCCACTCGCGTGAGTAATAACTTGGCAACCCGCACAATCCCTCAATATCTCACTCAAGGAAGAAGAAATCAAAGGAGGAACAAGAGAAGAATCACACACACACCTTCTCAATCAAGAACTCCTAAACCCTAACTCTCTCAAGAATCTCCAAAGGGGTGGCTCAAGGCTCTCCAAGAACTCCAGATATCTAACGGAGGCTTAACCTAATCTTAAACAATAGTTAGGTTTAAGTAGAAACCCCAAAAAAGTCAGCAAACTGATTTTGGCCGTTGGTCTTTTCGGATGCCCTCGCGCTGACTCGGCCCGAGTTGATCTGCAGCCCAAGCTACTCGACCGAGCTGATCTGTGCTACTGCAGCCGCTGGGTAGAGTCGAGTCGACTCGGTCGAGTAGCATAGCTACTCGGCCCGAGTCGGTATTTCCTGCAGAGCTATCTTCAATCAGCAAACTCTCGGGTTTCTGAGATCTTCAAAATCCTTCAATAGCTCGACCGAGTAGCAAGCTAATCGACCAAGTAGCCTCCTACTCGATCGAGTAGGAGGTTGCCCGAGTCGAAGAGGAAACTCCCCAAAACTTACTGTTTCCTGCTGCTTCTGTAGCTCGGTCGAGTAGCCTGGGAAACCTACACATATGAGATCTGAATCACAAAAAACAACACTCTACCTTGATTCAAATCTCATCACCAATGAATCCTACACCTCCATGCTGCACACCATGACTCTCTCTCTCTCTCTCTCTCTCTCTCTCTCTCTCTCTCTGTGTGATTATCACGATCGTCTCGGTACTCGCGCCCTCTGGCGCCACCTAAGCCAACAAGAAAATCAGCTCCAGAAAAACCTGGAGTTTGACGACAGGAACTGGCTTGGTAAACATGTCTGTGGGGTTCTTCTCAGTCGGGATCTTCTGAAGCTCTATCGTCTTCTTCTCCAACTCAAGGAAGGAATCACACACCTCAATATGCTTCGTTCTGCCTGGTGCTTGGCCATATGAATGGCACTCTGGCTGTCACAATGCACATGTGACGAACTCTGCGGAATCCCCAAATCTCTTAGTAGACTCCTCAAATACTTGGCCTCCTTCACAGCTTCCACTACTGCAATCAACTTGGCCTATGTGGTCGATAGCGCAACCACAGACTGTAAGACCGACCTCCACGATATCGCGATAGTGCCTAAGGTGAACACATACCCCGTGGTAGATCACCGCCTGTCTCTATCACCTGCATAATCGCAATCGCAGTATCCTGTCAACACCTTTCCGTCTACTCTCCCATAAAGGATCCCAACACTCGTTGTGCCCGCAGATATCTCGGAATCCACTTGACGACCTGCCAATGCTCCTTGTCAGGATTAGCCATGTACCTGCTAAGCACTCCTATGGCATGTGCAATATCTGGACGCATGCAAATCATTGCATACATAAAACTTCCTACTATACTTGCATATGGCACCTGAGACATGTAAGTCTTCTCATCATCGGTGCTTGGCGACTGATTCACCAACAGCTGAAAATGAGCTCCCAAAGGTGTTGTCACGGGCTTCGCGCTCTCCATTCCAAAATGGACTAGCACCTTCTGAATATACCCATGTTGTAACAACCTCAGCTCATACTTCTTCCTACCTCGAAAAATCTCCATTTCGAGAATCTTCTTTGCGGGCCCCAATTCCTTCATGTCAAACTCTTGCCCTAGCTTCTCCTTCAGCTTCTTCACCTCAGACATGCTATTAGAAGCGATTAGCATGTCGTCCACATAGAGCAATAAATAGATCTTAAGCCATTCTCAAGTATGTGCTGATTCGGGGTAAAAATTGTATATTCATCCCCCCATTTCGGTGCTTTTTATGCATGTATTAATCATATCTTAGCTTTATTTCATACATATTTTCAATATCTCTTAAATTTGGAGCTTATCATTTACATATGCATAAAACACAACTTGTATAACTTATTAGCATCTTCATCTTAGTCTCCTATTATTTTTTAGTTGAAGTTCGTGAAGTCCTGATTCCAACACATATTTTTCCAGAATTTTTGGAGGTCGAGCAATTTACTACATTTTTTGGAAGACCGTGTGACGGTGTTGAAATTATGGTCTGCTATTCGCCTCTTGTGCAGAATTCTGCTATCATTCCAGTGCATATTCCGGCTTAACGATATTTTTCAGTCGTAGTAAACTTTGTTATGGTTCCATCGCCGCCTGGAACGAGTCATTCCGAGGTCGGATAATTTTTCTTGAATTTTTGCAAGACATGGTGAAGGTGCTAAAATTCTGGTCTGCTATTCCCCTCTTGTGCAAAATTCTGCTATCATTCTATTATATATTCTGGCCTAGTGATATTTTTCAGTCGCAGTACGCTTTGTTACGTTTCCATCACCGTCTAGAATGAGTCATTCTGAGGTCGGATGATTTTTCTATAATTTTCACAAGACAGGGTGACGGTGCTGAAATTTTCTGCTGTTTTGGGCATTGCTTGTGGGTTTGGGCCAGAATCCGACACGTTTGACTTAATTCCAGACCCGTTAAGCTGTGAATGGGTTTTTATGCGCATTTGGGGCTGTTTTCAGCCCCAACCTTCATTTTCTATAAAAGTTCTAGGGTTTAGAGGCCATGGGGGAGATGAGAAGCTTGGAGGAGGTGCTCAAGTGAGAGGGAGGCCTCATTGTTTGAGAGATTGGTGATTTCTTTTCTCTCTTTTTGTGTTTTTAGCATCTCTCTTTTGTAATGAACTTGGGTTGATTTCGTATGAAATTCTCATTTTGTTTATCATGATTGAGTAGTGTTAAATGCATGGGGTGTGATTAATGAATGTTGGATGTTAATCTTAGTTCTATTTGCCTTTTGCCTATTTCCATGAAAACATTGGATGAATTGTTAAGGTACAATTTTATTGGTTAAGTCCCAAGAGGGCACACTTTGAAAAAAGTCCATGATCCTATTTTGATTAGTGTCATGATGATGCATCCATCCTTATTGCAAATTATTGTGTTCTTGAATGATAAATTTATCGATTGAGCTTGCCATAGCCGGAGGCGCAATTGAGTTATATGTGGGTAATTTGGGCTTGATTAATACCAACATTAGTGAACCTACAACCCATGCTCCTCTCCTAGCTATCCTAACTCTCCATTTGGTTCTCTAACCCTACTTACTTTGGTTGGGATTCATCACACTTTTTTCCACCACCATTCATACGCTATTATCTTCCTTTATCGATAGTTTTGCGAATGTAGAACGGCTTGTCCATGTGACCCAACCCGATACTCACCGGTTATAAATTTATATTGCATTGACTCTCCTACACTTGGGAGTGGAATGCGTGCTTCCTTTGCACGTTTTTCGGTTCAATCAATTGGCGCCGTTGACGGGGATAACGGTTTCTATTATTTGCATTTTTGATCGATTTTGAAAGTTTTAGTGTGATACTTCTTTCTCTTAGTTTTGTGTCTTTCTATTTTATTTATTTTCCACTTATTGAGTCTTTTGGTTGTTTATTTTCATTTTTTTGAGAAAATTTTTTTACAACAAAATGGCATCATCTTCAGATTTTTCCGACATTGATATGGAGGATATCCCACTCCTGCCATACTTTCATGGTTCGGAGTGGGAGAACCCTCATTTACACATGAAAAAATTTGAAGAATGGATGCATTCTTGTCTTGGTGGGAACATTTATGAAGATTGCATATACTTTATATATTTTTCCCTCTTCTTTACAAGATAATGCTAGACTTTGGTTTGATTCATTGTCTCTCGACTCACATTTTACTTGGTTGTCATTTCAGGCTGAATTTCTCCGAGTGTTTTTGCCTACTTTCTTGGAGCAGGTACAGGGGTGGCAAGCCATGGAGCAGCATATAGCGAGCTTTACCCAAGCTGATGGAGAGGCCTACCACCAGGATTGGCAGAGGTTCAGTGATTTGATGCTTGTGTGCCCACACCATTGTTTCCACGAGGATCATCTCCTACAGATATTTTATACAGGATTGTCATCATCTGGGCGAGATTTCATACAGATGAGCTGCGGTGGAGAATTCTTTGATTATTTGACCGATGATTCATGGTGTTACCTGAGGGACCTTGCAGAGTATGAGGGTGCAGTCCAACAGGTTCAGGTCCAGCCTGAGTAGCCAGCTGAGGGCTCATTCCAATGCGGCCCTATGGAATACCAAGAGAAACCTGTGAAGAGGGTGCATTGAGACCAAGTAGAGGAATCTGAGCATATACATTTGGATGAGCCGGAGGAGATGGATGATGGAGTGAGTGTCGACCACGGCAGTTAGACGATGCATTTTCACTTTGAGGTTGAGGATGAATAGGATGTGCATGATGGCCAATAGCAGATTGAGGACACCATGGAGCCTGGGCCACAATCCACTTCAGAGTTAGCTTCACAGGTCGAGGCGGTTGAGTACCTAGGGAGGATGACTGAGGTGAACTATTTCTGGGATGACGAGGATGAAGCGTGCTTGGATTTTCCCGAGACAAGTCTACCTCCAGTCTTGTCACATATGTCACTTCCCTCGCCTCAGGATGTGCACTTGCCAGTCATCGATGAGATTTGTCAGGAGCAGTTACCAATTGTAGTGAGTGCCGCAGAGATTGTTGATGTTGATGTTGACGTCGAGGAAGAGGATAGTGACAGGGATTGCAACATGGTATATATTGAGCCTAAACTCCCTCCTACTCCAGTTTTCTATCTGCAGCCACTTCCAGCTCCTCTTGAGGCCATGCAACATCCCAAGCCTAGCATCTTATCTCAGGGAAGTTCACATCTTTCTTTTCCCTCCACCCCCCGAATCAAATTATTTAATTCCATATCATAATGATTCGGATTGTCGTCATTTGATCGTGAATTCATTTATTCATTTCGACGACCCATTTTAGCAAGCTTTTCACTTGGACAGGCGTCGACCAATTATTTTTGACACGACTTATCTCCCCCATTTGGCAGGAACCCATCATAAGGAGATGCTCGGGGTTGTGTCGCTTGCCACTAATACTCGCAATGGAGGTAGGGCATTGGACGTGGCAACACTCGCGGAGGAGCGAAAGGATCTGATGGATCAGCTACCTCCACCATTATACATCCGAGATCTGCTTTTTTCCATGGTGTGTTCTTTACAATAGTGTAAATAAATAAATGTGTTATTTTAGTGCTTTCGTATGCTTTTCTGTTCTTTTCTAGGATATTTTTCCGAGATCTAATACTCTCCCAACCTTGAGGGCAATGTTTATTTTAAGTTGAGGGGAGAGTGTTAGAATGTTTAGGATTGTTAGCATTTTGATTTTAGCAACAAAATTTTTTTTGAGATACATCCATTTTGCCATCACCCATTGCTCTTTATTGCATATCATTTTTTTTCCTCCTTGTCCCTACGCCGCTAGCTTTATGCGTAGTCCCTATTGTTGGAACTTATCTAACTGAGTTGGATTTTAATCCAACGTTGGGATAATATGCGATAAATAATTATATAAGTGCTACGCTGTCATATTAAGCCCAATATATTAGTGATATGGTTTTAATTAATTGAATGGGCTAAATGAGTTAAATAGGTTGCGGGGCCTTTATGTGTAGAGACTATTGGGCTTCAACTCGTTGATGGGCCGACTTGAAAACCCTAGGGCTATGGAGGCTAGCCTATATATACTTGTGGTCATGGTCCCCGGAATACACGAACAAAGTTGAGCCGTCTTTTCTACGTCCAGTCGCTAAGAGAGAAACCAGGAGAAAGCTAAAGGGATTCTCCAACGGTTGATTCGGGCAATTCTGGAAGATCATCTGCTGCGTCATCCAGATCGTCAACCTCATGGATTCGGGTACGATTCCTATCAGAGAAGGTAATGATTTAAGGTTCGTATGTTCTTTATCTAGATCTGTGTTGTTTGGCTTGAATGCAAACCTAGATCTCTAGTTTCTACAAGTGGTATGAGAGACTGCATGCTGTGGATCTTAAATTTTTCTGCCTGCTCATAGTAGATCTGATAAAATTTGATTTTTAATCTATTTTTAATTTGGATCTGTGATATAATGGGGGTTTGATTGTTTTTCCCATGTTTAAACAAAATTATTTTTTAACGAACCCTAGATCGGGGGCGGCCTCTGATCACTCCTTATTTTACACCTTTTTTCCGCATGTTTGCATGCCATTTAGATCGCCCAAATCATGTTTTTCACGATATATCGACGATATTGCGATGCTTTTCACGATTTGTTGTTTTTGTCGCATTTCAGGTGATTTGGCGCGATTTGGAGTGATCTTGAGATGCGCTCACTTTAGACGGCCACCGACGACCTCCCCGAGGGGTATTTTGCTGTTGGAGAGGAGCGGAAGAAGAATGGACGTCACAGGAGCGACGAGGAGGCCAAAACAAGCAGAATGGGCATTTTTTGTGTCCCACTCGGCCGAGTGGAGGAGCCACTCGGCCGACCAACGAGACACTGCTCGGCCGACCTGAACAGATACGACTTCTATGTGCACTCGGCCGAGCACCGAAGACCACATCGGCCGAGTGACGATATCGCGTCCGCCCGAGTGGCGCCCAGACGAGGCCCTTCCAAAACATCGAAGTTACTGTTTTTCGGCTGCCTGAGCTTCAGAAGACCCACTCGGCCGAGTGTATTATTACGTCTGCCCGAGTGCCTTGAAGCCATCGGCCGAGTGATGACATCTCACTCGGCCGAGCCGCCCCCGAACTGAAGACCCCTGAAGCCCCCGACTTACTGGAAAATGACAGGGTTTTCACTCGGCCGAGCGACCTTTGTCACTCGGCCGAGTGCGATGCGCTGCCTGTAGCGAAAACTGCGGAAAACAGGCTGTGCAGGGGTATTTTGGTCACGATTTTTGGACGATTTTGAGGGCTATTTAAGCCCTGTTTTTACCCTAGTTTAGGGGGCCTCTCACTTAGATTTTTGCAACTTTTTAGATTAGTTTTTAGCTTTATTCTTGTGATTGGAGAAGAGACAAATTTGTGATTTTTGTTGGAACAATTGAAGAACTCCATTGGTTTGCATCTCTTTTCCTTAAAAATTTTATTTTTATTGCTTATCTCAATATTGTGATGAATTCTATTGCTTATTTCATTGATTATTTTTGCGATCTTGCTATGAATTGTGAGTAGTCTCCACGTCTTGGGGCGTGGGGATGAACCCTACAAGCCCAATTTCATATTTGTGATGAATTGGTAGAAATTGTGCTTGAATTAATATTTAGGGATTAGATTGTGATCAATTTACTACGGATGGCTAGGTATTCATATCGATTGGGATTTGCAAGAGATTGGATCCCAATTTGATAGGAAGCCCTAGAAATCCGAGTTGGGTTGGAATCGGATTTTCGAAGTATCGGTTTGCAAGAGATTGGACCGATACTAGGATTTTCGGTTGCAATTCCATGCCGATACTCGTTTGCAAGAGATTGGACGGGTAGGAACTATCACAATCTAGATCGTGGACCGAGTTTGCAAGAGATTGGACTCGGTGCGCGATTGGACGATGATGTTGATCCTAATGCTAGCTTTCCTAGGCTAGGGTTTGCAAGAGATTGGATCCAAACCTAGGATAGCTATAGACCGGCAACAGCGCGAGAGCGTGAGCTTGGTTCTACATTCAGTTGCAACTAGTTCATCCAAATTCTTATTCAAGCAATTTTGATACCAACGAATCACATTCATGAAATACGGTGAGTAGCGGGGATTCCCAATTCCCTAGACGTTCTTTATTTGATTTGATATTTCGCACATTTGTCTGACGATTGTGACAGGATCGCCCAAGGCAAATTTCTCTCTTAAGTAGCCAGGTTGATTAGGAGCAAGCACGGTCATTCGTCCTCCCTGTGTTCGATATCCCGCTCGCCGCTACACCGTGCGCTTGCGGTAAAACTACAACCGTCGCTCCGGGACGTGTATCCGGGGTGCGATCAAGTTTTTGGCGCCGTTGCCGGGGAGGCGATTGCGTTTGATTCTTTTCCACCCTAGCTACTTCTTTCTTTTATTTTTATTTTTATTTTTCTTTTTTCATTATTATTATTATTTCCATTACTATTCTTACCTAACCCTTCCACGGTACTAATCATCTCTTTGAAACTCTGTTTTCCCTGTGCATGTACACAAGATCTACGGCGGACCCCGAAGCCTTATTATTTGATCCGGAGATCGAACGTACCGCGCGGAGACTTAGAGCGGAAAGAAGACAATATCCGGAAGGGCGGTTTATGACCAACCCGGAAACTCCCGAAGAATTGGCGGCAAGGATGGCGAGAATAATTTCTATTCGCGATAGGCTTCGGCCTAAGACCTCTTCTACCACATCATCCATTGCCGTGCCGGAGTTGGCGGCCGACAAGAACTTCGAGCTAAAGACTGGATTGGTGGTTTTGATGCAACAAGACCCATTTCATGGGAACGCCCATGAGAACCCCCACTACCACATCCAATCATTCTTGTCGAAGTGCGCCACATTTCAAATGCCGGGGGTCCCCATCGATGCCATCAGACTGCGTCTCTTCCCCTTCACGCTAAAGGACAAGGCACTCTATTGGCTGAGGACGCAGGCTGACGGAGTTTTCACCTCTTGGGACGGGTTGGCGGACGCTTTCATTGACAAATTTTATCCCCCATCCAAGACGGTGAAAATCCGGAGCGCTCTCATGTCCTTCAAGCAAGGACCACAGGAGACGCTCTATGAAGCTTGGGAGCGGTTTAAGGATTTACAGCATCAATGCCCGCACCACAGTATAGAAGATTGGGAGTTAGTGCATAGCTTCTACAACGGTCTCCAACCGGGGACCAAACAAATTATTGATGCCGCGGCGAATGGTGCTATCTTGTCAAAGACTCCCGAGGAAGCTACGGCCCTAATCGAGGAGATGGCCTCAAATAACCAACAATGGGGCGATGAGCGAGGACACTCTACGTCCTCCTTAAAGCCAACTAGCATCTATGAGGCGAAGGCCGTAGCGGAGCTTACGAGCAAATTTGATTCTCTCCACAAGGTGGTGGAGAGATTGGAGAAGTTCATTACGGAGCCCCAAGGAAGCCCCTCCACCTCCGCGCCGACGAACCAAATGTGTGATTGGCAAGACCAATCTCAAGCCATGTACTCGGGAGGAGAGCAAGGAGAAGGATCCTTAGAGCAAGTGCAATATGTTGCGGGGAACCAAGGGTATTGGTCCAATCCGGCCGCAAGAAATCACCCGGGATTCTCCTACGCCAACAATGAAGGAGCTTTGAACCCGCCACAACAACCGCCTAATCAAGCTCGGCCACCACCACCCCAACAACAATATTACCCACCGAGGGGGCCTACTCAACAAAACTTTCAACCGAAGCAACAAGTTCCACCTTATAGGCCTCCCGGATACAACCAAGGGTGGAGGAATCAAAACCAAAGCCATCCACAAGCTCCGCAACGAACCGACTTCGAAACTAGAGTGGAGGCGTTCATGGTCGAGCAAAATAAGGTGAATGCTACTTTGAAGGCGGGGCAAGACTCTCTTAATACCGCAGTGGCTCAAATATCGGAGCAATTGGCTTTGCTCAATCGGAACACTCAACGATTACCGGCGCAACCGGAGCAAAACCCACGGGGCAACACCAGCCACATCAACGCCGTAGTTGCCGTAACTACTAGAGGCGGGAAGGACACCACCCCCGCCATGATTCCTACCAAGGAGCCCGTGGAGGAAAGCTTGGAGCCAATTGAGCCGATAGTTGAGGTTGAAAAAGAGAAGGAGCCACATGACGAAGAGAAATCTAGAGCGGAGAAATTGATTGAGGAAAGGCGCTTCATGCCACCGGTCCCGTTCCCCCAAAGGCTCGCTAGAGCGAAAATGGAGAAAAGGCTAGCAAAATTTCTCGAGTACCTAAGAGGAGTTAGCCTTAACATTCCCTTCCTTGACGCCATCGTCGAGATTCCCACGTATGCCAAATTCTTGAAGGACTTGATCTCGGGGAGAAAGAGGAAGGAGAAGATCATGCTAGCCGAGGAGGGCTCTTGGTTTACTAAGAGAGAAAAGGAGCCGGCAAAATTTAAAGATCCGGGGAGTTTTCGGATTCCTTGCACTTTGGGCGGCGTTCCTCTTCAAAAGGCGTTGGTTGATCTTGGGGCTAGTGTGAGCCTCATGCCCCTCTCCATGTTCTTAAAGCTAAACACCGGGACAAAGTTGAAACCCACCGACATGCGCATTCAATTAGCCGATGGACGGATAACAAGGCCGGTGGGGATTGCCGAAGACATACCGCTACAAGTCCCGGGTGGAATATGCTTGCCATGTGACTTTGTGATCATGGACGTTAAGGAGGAGGGAGACACCTCATTGATACTTGGACGCCCATTCCTCGCCACCGCCCGGAGTCATCGTCGACGTGCGCGAAGGTACCTTAACCTTAAACGTCGGGAACATCGAGGTGGAGCTCCACATTCCTAAGGCCATGAAGCACATGCCTTATCACGAGGAACTTGACTACATGGACCTCCTTGATGAGGTGATAGAGGAGGCCATTCCTCACTCAATTGGTGCTCTTTTTGATGAAGATTTTGAAGAAGGCCCGGATTTAGGCCATGAAGAGAATAAAGATGATTCCCCCGACCTCTCCGGTGAAGAAGATGAAGGCGACGCTGATGTCGCAAGGATTCGAGAGCTCTGCAAGCTCTCGAAATTAAAGTCTCCAAAGAAAGCTCCGCCGGCACGGAGACCGGCATCACCGGTTAAGCCGTTGACCGGAGCAAACGCTAGCTTGGGGGAGCCTCCCCCCAACACTATTCGAGACGAGAGACCACCGCGGGAGAACGCGCCGCCGCCACATCCAAATCCAAGCGCGCTCCCCGGAAAGTTTGATGGGTGCATCTCATATGCACCAAACATCCCGCATTGATTGAAAATTATAGGGGGTCGAGCTCACGACCTTAAACGAGCGCTTGTCGGGAGGCAACCCGACGGTTTTTGCTTTATTTTTACTTTTCCTTTATTTTCGTTTTAGAAATTTTTAGTGTTTTGAGTCATTCGACCAAAAATTTTGTGATAACGGGTCCTATTTTTCTTGACAGGAGAGGAGATAGGCAGATCCATCATGAGGAGTAGGAACGAGTCGACGAGGAGCGCCCCAAGAAGGCGCTCGACGCTTAGGAGGAGGATGAAATCGACTGGAGAAAGAAAGACGGAGTTTAGAGCCAAAACGAAGACAAACAGCAGAAATTAAGGCTCACTCGGCCGAGCATACTAGTCACTCGGCCCTGTTTATTTTCTTGATTTCGATATAACTGCTACTCGGCCTAGTACATTTGTTCACTCGGCCGAGTAAAACGGATACCCTCCTAGGGCGAGTCATGCCGAGTAGCTTGAGTCACTCGGCCGAATGGACTTACTCCACTCGGCCGAGGCTGGCAAAGCCACTCGGCCGAAGCGATAGCGGGGAGGAAATTTTCATTGGCCTCGCTCGGCCGAGTGGCCACGTCACTCGGCCGAGTCGTAACTTTTATTATATAAGGGCGAGGGGGGGCGCGGATTTCGAAACGCAAAAATCCCAAAACCCCCGCGCCCCTTCAACTGCCTCGCCCGAACCCCCTCGCTCTCGCCCTCACTCGCCCGACCAGCCTCGCGCCGCCGCCGCCCGGCCCGCCACCGCCGGCCGAGCACCGCCGACGCCTCGCCCGAGTCGCCGGCGGCGGCCGACCGTCCGATCATCTCCGGTACACCTGTTTTCGCCTCTTTTCGTGTATTTCTCGAGGATCCATGTGCTAAACGCCACCCTAACCCAAATCAATTTCTATATCTATCCATTATACCCCTATTGCTCCATACATTTTGATTATTACTCGCTGATATCGCTTTTTCATGCGCAGGTTGCTTTTTGGAGCTTAGGGGAGCTTAGGGGAGCGTCTACGGGCTGTTTTGGACTTCGTGGAGGCGCGGACTTCGCACGCTTCCACTGCTTAGCACTCGCGGCGTGTTTGGGTATACTCTTTCCATTCTTTTTGCACACGCCGCACTTTTCACGTTTTTCGGCACGCGCTCGGGGCCGATATGCCGCCCCGGACACTGCCGCGGACGAGGAGACTTTTCGCTAAGCGGAAGAGGTCGGATGACGCCGGCCCCGCCCACGAGGTGGACGAGTCTCCTCCTCCTTCCCCCACACACGCCGTCCACCCAGCACAGCCTGCAGGCCCCGCACACCCCACACAGCCTGTAGTGTACCCACAGCCCGCACAGCCTCTCCCTGCCGTTCCACAGCCACCACCACCGGCTCCACTGGTCGGGCCGCTCGGGATTACGTTCCGAGACGACGCACACCGTGCCGTCTTCGAGCGTATCTCCCAGCGCTCGATCGTACCCTCCAGGTTTGCACACCTCGCTGACCTAGGACGCCTGGGGGTACTTGAGGGGATGCTCACGTTGTACGACAACGTGGGCTGGCGAGATTTTTTCCAGGTGTCGGCGGATACTTTTACCCGCCCGACACTTGAGGTTTTGAGTTCGATCGCCCGGACCGATGAGGGATGCTCATTTCGGTTCATGGATCGAGAGTGGCAGGTCACTCTCGATATGATGAGAGCGTTTTTCTCGTGGCCCGCTGTCCCCGGAGCCGATCGCGGTTACGGCCCCACACATATCCCCCCACCCTCTTTCGACGCCAGTGCCTTCTGGGCACGTATCACGGGTCTCCACGCTGCCTTTGACCCTAGTAGGGCCAAGGCCTCGGCCATCGTCCACCCCTGCCTTCGCATTGCTCAGCGCCTTATGGCGACGACATTTTTGGCCAGATATGAGCCGGGCACGATGTCTACGCCAGAGCTTTACATGCTCTACGTGATGACACGTCCCAGAGCTCTATCTAGGGATGGAGATGAGCTTGTCCCCGCCGTCGTGATCGATATCGCGGCATGGTACTTAGACCGCATCATTGTATCGGTGGGCGCTCGCTCACCGATATGCTGCGGAGGCCTGATTACCCTGCTGGCTCTTATGACCGGCGAGGACTTCCCTGACGACTTGCGACGCGTCCCGGGCCCCACTTCTTTGTCGATAGATGTTATGGCCCGGATGAAGATGCTTCGTCCGCATGGTGAGCGTCACTGGGTCTGGTTGCACGGCCCTTTCGGTGCCGACTACATGATTCTCCCGAGCCCAGCTCGGACCCAGATTGCACCGGCCCACGTTGACTGGCTCCCAGCGATGGATGTCCTCATCCCCGCTGCGTACGTGCTCGAGGCCGAGGAGGCCGAGCAGGCCCCCGCTGCCCCTGTAGACCCTGTTGCACACCCTGCCGAGCCTGCTGCCGAGCCCGTTGACCCTGTGGCCCCTCAGCCCATACCTGACGTTTCCGTCGCTCCTGACACCTCTGTCGGTGTCGGGAGCACCTTAGCTGAGCCCACCTCCACCACTTCCGAGGCTGTCACCACCACTCCCACCACCACCACCGGCCCTCTGTCCGTCGAGCCTCTTTGCTCTGCACTCCCCGAGCGCCCGCAGACCTTTGTTGAGAGTGGAGAGCCCTCGTTTGCCGCGGTCGTGGAGACCATGGCTAGCATGATCTCCGCTGGGGTTGCGCCTTTCGGTCCACACACTTCCACCCCAGCGGTAGTTACCTCTGTCTCCACCCCTGCCGTATTTTCTGAGAGCGTCGTGGCGTCTGTCCACACTTCTGTGCCACTGACCTCTCTAGCCGCCTCGCAGCCACTTTTGTACTCTTCTTTCGATGCCGCTGCCTCCACTTCATACCGCCCGCCCCGACCTCACACTGAGGCCCGGCCCACATTTCCTGGCGCGGCACCTTTTGTACCCTTCCCTGCTGAGCCCGTTACATACTCCACTCGCGTACGCCAGCCCAGACCTACCCAGCCTCGCCAGGTGCGTCCCTCTGCACCACCTCCCCCTGACACAGTACTCCAGAGCATTCGTGCTCTAGAGGGGGCGATGAGTGGCCTCAGAGGCGACCTCCGGACCCTGTCCGCCACCGTCACTGCGATGGCTGGCCGCTTCGACCTGCTACCACATATCCACTACTGTCTCACACAGGTCTTGGAGCGTCTCCCGCGTGTACCCCCACCCACCCAGCAGGTTCCCGCCCACACTTCCACACCCACTCAGCCTGCAGCCACTCCCACACCCACCCCCGCTCAGCAGCCTGTCCAGCCAGCACCACCCTCACGACCTCCGCCTCAGGACGGAGACGGCGTAGCACCGCCTTCTTAGGCACTCTTGATGCCTTGATCCATTCTTGCCGTTGTGCTGCCCGTTTCTGCTGGGTCCTGATGCACTTTTGTCCACCCCCCCCTCCCCACACTTACTTGGGTATTATATTTTTGATCATATCTATTTGTGCATATCATATCATATCTATTTGGGATTCTCATTTTTGATCATATATATATATCTTTTTGGGGAGAGAGTGAGAGTTTTTGGTGCCACTTCTATATCTGTATCACTCCTATCTGTGCATGCATCATGCCCGCATCATGTCTTCATTTCTTTATTTTTTCTTTTTATTTTCATTTTTTTTCCATGCATGCATCCTCACTTGCCCCTCACATTTCTTGCCTCTCGGTGTGCCACACTTTGCATATTGAGGACACTGTGCGATTTAGCTTGGGGGAGTGAGTTCTCACGTTCTTTTTGATTTACCACCTTTATTTTTAGTCTTTCACGCCGTTTTTCACTTTTGCACTTATTTTTCATCACTTTTCTTTTATTTTTACCATGCATCACGTTTTTTTTTCTTATTTTTCTGTGTGCCGCATTGCTTAGTTTCTATTTTCCCTTTATCTTTATTTCTTTTTCATCTCATGCTAGAGATGACTTTTCTGTGATGATGATGACGTTGGATTTCGCTTATTCCATATGCATGCTATATTTGTCATGTCTTAGGTTTTATTTCTGATATCATATGATATGACTTGCTTTGCATTTAGAATAGTAACCCACACCTTTTTCCGCATGAGAATGGATGAAATTTTATTATTAGCTGAGTCTGGATATTCATATGTATGCTATCACAGAAAACACACCAAGATTCACGCATTGAATGCCTATATCTGGAGTACTGATTTCTTTTCCTATATCACTTCTATATGCATGAATTGTACACTTCACTTCAGGATGATTGGATGATGTTAGCTATGATAAATCTGGATTAGTTAGCTTTTTTGTGATCGAAACTGAGTAGATTAGATTACCCTGCTGAAGTTGTCGTGCATGTCTTATAGAGTGAACCGAGAGTTATATTTATTTCTTTCTCCACAAATCTTGAACATCATTTCTCTACTTTTAAAATCATTGGTGAATCTCCCCTTAGTGACTCTATTTTATGGCATTTCCCCCGCTATTAATTCCTAGCTCCAAGTCTCTTATTCTATAAAAATAAAAAATAAAAAAAATAAATAAAAGAGAGAAGAACATTCTTGTATATCATTATCTCTCTTTGAGTTGGGATCATTGTATATATGCTATATGAAAAAAAAAAGAAAAAAAAAGAGAGAAAAAGAGGAAAAATCCTCAATAAAAGATCCCATCTCACTTTCTTCCTTCCTTCTTTCTTTTTATCACTTTTGGAGCTATATGTATATAAAAATGGGGATGTAAATATTTTTTATGCCACCACGCTTATAGATAAGCTTGGGGGGAGGGGATCCATTGATGTGTGAGAGAGTGACTACTTGACATTGCACGACGACCTAGGCTAAGTAATATTCTATACTCAATGAGATTGTTTTTAGCTTTACGAAATCCAGGAATCTAAGCCTAGCGTTCATCTCATGAAATTCATACTTTTCTATTCTCTCTATTCTATAGTGTGATACTCTTATACTCCTGATAGAAAGCGTTCAATTGAAAAGTGTGTGATCTGTGATTTGTATACCGCTTTAAATGTTTCAGACGATGCTAATTCTAAAACTATTCCGTTTTTCATGATTATATCGTTGTTCGTGGGTTTTCTATTTCTACTTGCACTATTATACTATGATATCAAAATAAAATTCTTTGACATGTATTTTTCATTCAGAGCATGCTATATGAGTAAGTGAAACCCACGTCCTGAGTAAATGATCTAGCATCCTACCTCTTCGCTTCTTTCTTTCTTACTTGATTTCATTTCGTTTTCATTCTTCTTCGTCTTTCATTTTTCGTTTCTTTTTGCCGTTTTCCGAATCCACCGGTTTCGCCTTTTACTTATCTTCCTCGAGGACGAGTAAGAGGCAAGCTTGGGGGATTTTGATCACTCCTTATTTTACACCTTTTTTCCGCATGTTTGCATGCCATTTAGATCGCCCAAATCATGTTTTTCACGATATATCGACGATATTGCGATGCTTTTCACGATTTGTTGTTTTTGTCGCATTTCAGGTGATTTGGCGCGATTTGGAGTGATCTTGAGATGCGCTCACTTTAGACGGTCACCGACGACCTCCCCGAGGGGTATTTTGCTGTTGGAGAGGAGCGGAAGAAGAATGGGCGTCACAGGAGCGACGAGGAGGCCAAAACAAGCAGAATGGGCATTTTTTGTGTCCTACTCGGCCGAGTGGAGGAGCCACTCGGCCGACCAACGAGACACTGCTCGGCCGACCTGAACAGATACGACTTCTATGTGCACTCGGCCGAGCACCGAAGACCACATCGGCCGAGTGACGATATCGCGTCCGCCCGAGTGGCGCCCAGACGAGGCCCTTCCAAAACATCGAAGTTACTGTTTTTCGGCTGCCTGAGCTTCAGAAGACCTACTCGGCCGAGTGGATTATTACGTCTGCCCGAGTGCCTTGAAGCCATCGGCCGAGTGATGACTACTCACTCGGCCGAAACGCCCCCGAACTGAAGACCCCTGAAGCCCCCGACTTACTGGAAAATGACAGGGTTTTCACTCGACCGAGCGACCTTTGTCACTCGGCCGAGTGCGATGCGCTGCCTGTAGCGAAAACTGCGGAAAACAGGCTGTGCAGGGGTATTTTGGTCACGATTTTTGGACGATTTTGAGGGCTATTTAAGCCCTGTTTTTACCCTAGTTTAGGGGGCCTCTCTCTTAGATTTTTGCAACTTTTTAGATTAGTTTTTAGCTTTATTCTTGTGATTGGAGAAGAGACAAATTTGTGATTTTTGTTGGAACAATTGAAGAACTCCATTGGTTTGCATCTCTTTTCCTTAAAAATTTTATTTTTATTGCTTATCTCAATATTGTGATGAATTCTATTGCTTATTTCATTGATTATTTTTGCGATCTTGCTTTGAATTGTGAGTAGTCTCCACGTCTTGGGGCGTGGGGATGAACCCTACAAGCCCAATTTAATATTTGTGATGAATTGGTAGAAATTGTGCTTGAATTAATATTTAGGGATTAGATTGTGATCAATTTACTACGGATGGCTAGGTATTCATATCGATTGGGATTTGCAAGAGATTGGATCCCAATTTGATAGGAAGCCCTAGAAATCCGAGTTGGGTTGGAATCGGATTTTCGAAGTATCGGTTTGCAAGAGATTGGACCGATACTAGGATTTTCGGTTGCAATTCCATGCCGATACTCGTTTGCAAGAGATTGGACGGGTAGGAACTATCACAATCTAGATCGTGGACCGAGTTTGCAAGAGATTGGACTCGGTGCGCGATTGGACGATGATGTTGATCCTAATGCTAGCTTTCCTAGGCTAGGGTTTGCAAGAGATTGGATCCAAACCTAGGATAGCTATAGACCGGCAACAGCGCGAGAGCGTGAGCTTGGTTCTACATTCAGTTGCAACTAGTTCATCCAAATTCTTATTCAAGCAATTTTGATACCAACGAATCACATTCATGAAATACGGTGAGTAGCGGGGATTCCCAATTCCCTAGACGTTCTTTATTTGATTTGATATTTCGCACATTTGTCTGACGATTGTGACAGGATCGCCCAAGGCAAATTTCTCTCTTAAGTAGCCAGGTTGATTAGGAGCAAGCACGGTCATTCGTCCTCCCTGTGTTCGATATCCCGCTCGCCGCTACACCGTGCGCTTGCGGTAAAACTACAACCGTCGCTCCGGGACGTGTATCTGGGGTGCGATCAGCCTGCCTGCCGCCGCCTGACACGGTGAAAGAGGGGGAGCCGCCCCCGTCAGGAGATCAGCACCGGCAACACAGGCGTCGGCGCGGTACAGCAAAGGGCGGCATAGCCGCCCCTGTCAAAAGGGGGGGCATTGCCGCCCCCTGTTAGGTTTCCGGCAAAGGGGGCAACGCCGTCGCCCCCATAGGGATTCAGAAAAGGGGGCGGCCACGCGCCGCCCCCAATACTGTATTCCGGCGACTGGGGGTGCCCTCCCCCCGTCCACCGACAATAATTGCAAAGAGGGGGGGCTCCCCCGCCGGCGTTCAATCGGAGAGGGGCGGCGATCTGCCGCCCCATTGGAACCTGTCAGATAGGGGGGCCGGTGCTCCACCGCCCCTCCCGTCGTTGGAATTGCAGGCACCCTCAGGCGCCTACGAGGATGGGAAAGGGGCGGCGTTTGCCGCCCCTGTGGGCCGACGACATACGCCCCTGGCGCCTGTGCGATGCAAAAAAAAGGGGCGGCCCTGCTGCCCCTATCAGCCAGCCCCGGCCCCCCTGCCGGCACCGGATGTGAGGGAAAGGGGCCGACGGCGGCCGGCCCCTGGTTGAGCCAAAACTTCTGCTAGGGTTTCTAACCCTAGCAGACTTTGGGCCAAATTGGGCCCAATCCGATTATTTTTCAAAAAATTTTTAATTTTCAGCACATATGCTTTTAATTTTGGCCTGTTTTGGCCACTTCACAATTTTGGGCTTAAATTGAATATTTTGGTATATTTGAACCTTACTTTGGGGCTGCTCTTATTCTCTTTTGAAGCCCTATTTTGGATATATTAATGCACTGATAATTAGAGGAAATAAAAGGCCATCTTATGTATATTTCCGCATTCGGTTTTATTTGTGTGTTAAATTAAGTTCGCCCCAATTTTAATTCTTTAGGCAAAATTCATATATATATATATTTCGAAATAATTCTGTTTTTGGTGAATTCCCACCAAAGTGGGTTCTACTATTAAAATTGATATTATTTCGGAATGTAAACGGATTGAATACATTGTAACGACCCACTCTCGGGGTCCGTTACTGTTTAGAAATGCATAAGTCCTGCTAGGCACCAATGAAATCAATACATGCTCTGTTGCAGAAATGCGCCAAAATACTCATACATGATAGTGGTATAAACCTTATTACAAACCAGCAGCGTACATGAAAGGAAAATACACCTTGAAATTCAAATACACACCAAGCAAGCCACTCCGATACATTAAAATATAAAGCACTCTCACACTCACACTTAGAAACCAGCGTCCTCCTGGTCAAATTCTACAGCAAACTCAGCGTCTGCAGTCCCTGGTGCAACTTCTTCAACATGTGCTGTATCTGGCGAGACCACCACTAAAGAAGGGTCACCAGGATCAGACATAACTCAAAGTATCTTTAGCATGATATTTAAAATAATAAACAAGCATGGCAAAACTAGTATGGCAATCTAAAGAGTAAAGTGCATACAATAGAGTAGAAAAGTAACATAACAGATTTACAACTATTACAATTCTTATCAGCAATAAACAACATTAAAATGACCAGTTGCGAGGTTTTAGTTGTGCCTAATCATACGTGACTTATAAAGGGAAGTACAATATGCAACCAAGATTCCACCTGATATCCCGGGTTCCAACAAAATGATATGGTACAATCAAAACGGTACTTTTTAACAAAACGATATTGTTCAATCAAAACGGTACTATTCAGCAGATCGAACTGGTCGCTCCCGCACTTTCACTATTATAAGTTACCCCAAAACCCTGTGTGTGTGCAGGTTACCGTACTTACAGTTTACGAGTCAACTACTATTCTCACTTTTCCAATTACATCTTTCGGTTAAGCATGTCACAGAGTCCAATTCAATTTACGATACGGTGCGTAGCTAGGGCAGATCTGAAGTGGAGGAGGAAAAGGAGAGGGAGATGATTTGAATTGGGGCTGATTTCTGAAATTGATTTCAGATTTTGAATCAACTTGATCCATTCTCTGATTTTGGTTTTGAAATTGGTTTGTAATGGGGAAGGAATTTCTGAAATTGTTTTGTTTTGGGTTGAAAGGGTTGTATGGAGATGTTGTTGTTGTTGTGTTGGTGATGGGTTGTGTGTGAAGATGATGAAGTTGCTGAGGAATGGATATATTGAATCTGTGAAGGGGATGAGGGCTGATGAACGTTGCAGGGATGCTGGTTTATCCTTGAAGATGGAAGGGTCAGGGAGACATGGTTCATTAATGGGGGGAATGTTTAGTCAAAGATTAGGTTTGGGATTAATGCAGTTTGGTAGGGTTTTGACTAAAATTTTTAGGGGATGTATCTGGCTTAGAGATGAAAAAAAACGTGGGAGGAATTAACTAATTAACTAACTAATTAATTAACCAAAGTAATTAATGGTAGATTAAAAATTATTGGTAATTAGTAAAATAAATTAGTTTAAGTAATTAGGTAATTGGTAATTAACTATAGTAACTATTTAAACTACGGTGAAAAATTTAGACGCGCTCGCGTCGATACGTAGAAAAGAAAAATACTCGGATAACTGAACTAAATACAGACATACACGCAAACCAAGATGCCTAAAAATACATGTCGCTACATACATACATTGAATGATTAGTTGCCTAAATGAATTTTAATTGGATCATAGGAGTAAATAAAAGTTTATATCGATATGTCTCCTCGTTAATGAAGTTCGGTATTAATTGTGCTATAATAAATTCAAATTTTGTTGTATGTATTTTTGGGGGTGACTTGGTGTGATCATCATCTCGCCAAAGTGGGCTCTGTTGTTTGCATCATTTCATTTCTTAAATACAAAAGGAATTTTGTGTGCATATTTTATTCATGAATGCTACATCGACCCAAAGGCAGATTACCGTTCTATGCTAATTTATCTACACCTGAAGAAATAAATAAGTGATGATCCTTGAGACTTATGCATGCAATTTTAATTCGGCCCATAGGAAGTTTTAATCTTGGCATGTTAATTATTGTCTTTATTTGATTGTTGCGACATGATATCATTTGCTAGTTAATAGATTATCCAAAGATAAATGTTAAGCTAGTTGGGGATATCTTGAGATGGGAACATGCAATTTTGAATTTATAATTTTGCTTCACAAATTAATGTCCTATTTTTATTGTCCTATTTTTCAGCTGCTACTCCCACAAATATTACTGCTAGCTTAAACTCAATTCAGGTGCTTAATGACTCAAATTTTAAATCCTGGAAAGAGAACTTACTTATAGTTCTTGGGATACTGGATCTGGACCTTGCGATTAGAACTGACTGTCCCCCCACCTACTACAGAAAAGAGTACCTCTGAGGAAAAGAGGGAGTATGAGAAGTGAGAAAAGTCTAATCGCATGTGTGTCATGATCATGAAGATAGCCATCCCTGAAGCTTTTCATGGCTCTATGTCTGATTCGATGACAACAGCTAAAGGTTTCATTGCAGATATTGAGAAAAGGTTTGTCAGAAATGAAAAGGCAGAAATTGGTACGATTCTGACAAGCCCGATCTCAATGAAGTAAAAAGGGAAAGGCAACATAATGGAATACATTCTGGAACAGTCCCATCTTGCTTCGAGGTTGAAAGCACTTAAGCTTGACCTCTTTGAGGACCTGCTTGTGCATTTGGAATATCCCTACACAGTACAATCAGTTTAAGGTGGACTATAACTGCCAGAAAGAGACTTGGTCTCTGAATGAGCTCATCTCGCACTGTGTACATGAAGAGGATAGACTGAAACAGGATAAGACTGAAAGTGCAAATGTTGCCTTTACCCCTAAAGACAATAAAAGGAAAAAGGGAAAGGAAGTTGCAGTTACAGCCCCACCTAGAAAACAACAAAAGAAGCCTGTTAAGGCTGTCAAGAAAGAGAGTTGTTTCTTTTGTGGTGTTGAAGGGCATGTGAAGAAGCAGTGCACTAATTACCACGCATGGCGTGCTAAGAAAGGTACTCTTCTCAATTTGGTTTGGTCAGAAGTTAATTTAACTTCTGTACCTATAGACACTTGGTGGTTAGACTCTGGTGCAACTACTAACATCAGTGTGTCTATGCAGGGCTGCCTGAACTTCCGAATGCCAAATGATGCTGAAAGATTCATCTTTGTGGGCGATGGCAAGAAGGCGAGGGTTGCTGTAATTGAGATTTCAGATTATCTTTAAGAACTGGAAACCATTTGGATTTGCTTGAGACTTTTATTGTACCGTCTTTTAGACGAAACCTTATTTCTATTTCTGCATTGGACAAATCTGGTTATTGTTGTTCTTTTGCGAATGGAAAATTCAGTTTGTCTCTCAATTCCATTTTTATTGGTTCTGGTTATTTGTCTGAGAATGATAATCTGTATATGCTTGATATAATGGCTACAACTGAAACCTTGCATGTAGGAACACAAGTTTTAAAGCGTAAATTAACTGATGAGAATTCAAGTTCGTTATGGCACAAGAGATTAGGTCACATCTCCAAAAGGAGAATTGAGAGACTTGTGTCAAACGATATTCTCAAACCCTTAAAATTTTCAGATTTTGATATCTGCATTAATTGTATAAAGGGAAAACAAACTAATAAAAGGATTTTTGAAGCCAAAAGGTCAAATAAAGTCTTAGAACTTATACATACGGATATTTGCAGACCATTCCCTTCGGTTGCATGGAATGGTCAGCAATATTTTATAATGTTCATAGACGACTATTCAAGATAACGCTAGATTTATCTCATACATGAAAAATCTCAGTCTTTGGACACGTTCAAAAATATAAGGCCGAAGTTGAACTCCAACTAAGTAAGAGGATTAAAACTGTCAGGTCTGACCGTGGTGGTGAATACTACGACAGATATGATGGTTCAGGTCTGACCGTAGTGGTGAATACTACGGCAGATAAAAATGTCCAGGACCATTTGCTAAATTCCTAGAGGAATGTGGTATTGTCCCACAGCACACCATGCCGGGTTCGCCCACTATGAATGGTGTAGCTGAAAGACGAAACAGAATGCTTAAGGATATGGTAAGAAGTATGATTAGTCATTCTTCTTTACCAGAAAGCTTCTGGGGAGAAGCATTGAAAACTGCAGCTTACATCCTTAATCGGGTCCCAACTAAAGCAACTAATAAAACGACATATGAGCTTTGGACGGGCAAATCACATAGTCTAAAGCATATGCACATATGGGGATGCCCATCTGAGGCAAAGCCTTATAGGCCTGCTGAAAAGAAGCTGGACATATGGACAATTAGTTGTTATTTTATTGGGTATGCTGAAAGATCGAGGGGTTACAAATTTTATGATCCCACATATAAGAATATTTTTGAGACTGGAAATGTCAGATTCCTTGAGGATACCGGGTTTACGAGGGGAGATTTAGGAAGAGACATTGTTTTCGAAGAGGAATATGTAGATATTTCCACAGGTGATCGTGTTATTGATCAGGATTCTATTCCTATTATAAAACAAGACACAAACAATCAAGACAATGTTGTTGCTCCTCCTATTCAAGAAGAACAAACCCTTGCACCTCAAGAATCATTGACATTAAGGAGATCCATTAGAGAGAGGAGAAGTGCAATATCAAGTGACTACATTGCATATCTCCAAGAACATGAAGTTGATATTTGTGTGATGGAAGATGATCCAATCATCGTCCATCAAGCCAAAAATGGTTCTAACTCTCTAAAATGGATAGATGCCATGAATTAGAAAATAAAGTCGATGAAGGACAATGACGTTTGGGATCTTGTCCCATTACCTAAAGACGTAAGACCCATTGGTTGCAAATGGATATTTAAAACCAAGAGGGATTTAAAAGTTAATGTGGAAAGATATAAGGCACGTCTTGTCGCTAAGGGCTTTACTCAAAAGGAAGGCATTGATTATAATGATACTTTATCTCCGGTTTCCATGAAAGACTCATTCAGGATAATAATGGCATTAGTGGCTCATTTCAACCTAGAGTTACATCAGATGGATGTTAAAACAGCATTCCTTAACGGGACATTGATCAGGAAATTTATATGGTGCAACAAGAAAACTTTGAGTCAGGAGACCCAAAGAATATGGTTTGCAAACTTAAAAAATCCATCTATGGACTCAAACAGGCGTCTCGACAATGGTATTTTAAGTTTCATCAAGTTATCATCTCATTTGGCTTCGAGATGAATTTGGTTGATGAATGTATATACCATAAGTTCTGTAGGAGTAAATTTGCGTTCTGGTTTTATATGTCGATAAAATTTTACTTGCCAGTAACAATGAAGGCTTATTACATGAAACCAAGAACTTTCTAGCTAAGAACTTTGAGATGAAAGATCTTGGTGATACATCTTTTGTATTGGAAATTCAAATACATCGAGATCGTTCTCGAGGTATACCTGGATTATCACAAAAAGCCTACATTGAAAAGGTTCTGCAAAGATTTGGCATGGAAAGCTGTAAACCAGGTGATACCCCAGTATCTAAGGGAAACAAGTTTGGTCTCAATCAATGCCCTGAAAGTGAAATTGAGATAGCACAGATGAAGGATATTCCTTATTCTTCAGCATTATGGAGTATCATGTATGCTCAAGTATGTACACGTCCGGACTTGGCATACATTACAGGAATGCTTGGCAGATACTTGAGTAATCCAGGATTGGACCATTGGAAAGCAGCCAAAAGGGTCTTACGGTACTTACAGAGGACAAAGGGACACATGCTTGTATATCAGAGGTCGGAAAAGCTTGAGATCGTTGGATATACCGACTCTGATTTTGCTGGATGCAAAGACAGCATGAAATCTACTACAGGCTATGTTTATACATTAGCAGAAGGTGCCATTTCTTGGAAGAGTGCTAAACAGACTATTATAGCCTCTTTCACTATGGTTTTAGAATTCATCGCTTGTCATGAAGCATCCAATCATGGTCTATGGCTACGGAATTTTGTCACAGGGCTGCGAATTGTAGATGGCATTGAAAGGCCACTCAGATTATTTTGTGACAATATGTCTGCAGTAGCATTTGCCACTAACAACAGGAGCTCAGCGAAATCAAAGCATATTGATATCAAGTTCCTGATTGTTAAAGAGAGAGTTGGAAATAAACAGTTGTCTATAGAGCACATTGGTACAAACTCAAACATTGCGGATCCGCTTACTAAGGGACTGCCACCCAAAACGTTTCATGGGCATGTTGCTTGTATGTGTGTCATGTCATCTGAAGATATTTAGTTTTAGTGGGAGTTTGTAATTTTGTAATGCTTCTGTTTTTGACAACATTTCAGCCTTCAGTTATGCATATTTGGTTTATGAATTATTTCTACAGAAATAAAGTTCAGTTTTTAGTTTGGCTTCATATTTGAACTCTATGTTTATAAAAGCGTATGAAAATATGTGTTTATGTTTTTGAACTCACTAAAGTTAAGGAGGATCAGTTGGAAATAGACATGTTAGATCACATCACATGCAATTTCCATGCTACACATCCACTTCATAATCCATGTCATTCTTTTGTATTAGCACGGTGACCATTGCTGGGTCGAGCTGAAATTGCTGCGGCGAAGATCTCTTTGATCACTTGCTAATATAGTTGATGGACCGGATTGTTTTGACTCATTAAAGAAATGACAGTAAGTTAAGATCTTATTTGGTTATATGCACTATGAAATATAATTATAAAGATTAGCATATAGCCCAAGTGGGAGATTGTTGGAACTTATCCAACTAAGTTGGATCTTAATCCAACGTTGGGCTAATATGCGATAAATAATTATATAAGTGCTACGCTGTCATATTAAGCCCAATATATTAGTGATCTGGTTTTAATTAATTGAATGGGCTAAATGAGTTAAATAGGTTGTGGGGCCTTTATGTGTAGAGACTATTGGGCTTCAACTCGTTGATGGGCCGAGTTGGAAACCCTAGGGCTATGGAAGCTAGCCTATATATACTTGCCGTCATGGTCCCCGGAATACACGAACAAAGTTGAGCCGTCTTTTCTACGTCCTGTCGCTAGGAGAGAAACCAGGAGAAAGCTAAAGGGATTCTCCAACGGTTGATTCGTGATATTCTGGAAGATCACCTACTGCGTCATCCAGATCGTCAACCTCATGGATTCAGGTACGATTCCTATCAGAGAAGGTAATGATTTAAGGTTCCGCATGTTCTTTATCTAGATTTGTGTTGTTTGGCTTGAATGCAAATCTAGATCTTTAGTTTCTACACCTACATGCTAAATTCCATGCAATTTTTTTTTGGATTATTAGTTTGGTATCAACTTCTTCGATGTTTGATCGGCACGTTTTAATTTCTTTTCCATTTTGGAGTCAAATGCTAATATGCCATGTATGAAGCTATTTTATACGTTGTGATATCGCTTAGAAATAATTTGGGAATAGTTTGGCGTAAGTGATTGTATGATTTGAGATGAATGGCTTAGTTTTTGATTGGAAAGGGTGTGGCCATATGGTGCATGTTTTGTTTTCCTCATAAGGAGTGGGTGAATGAGTTGATAACTTATGTTGAGAATGAAAAAGAGAGCTAATATAAGTGAATGTTTCTTTCTAATCAAATCGAGTAGCCGGTGCCCCACGAAACATTGGGGAGGAAGCCAAAAATGAGATTTAGGTGATCATTCCATCCCTTTGCCTATATAGCGTTATCACGTGTATGCAAATGTGGCCGTGTTTGCATTTCATAGCATTATTGCGTGAATGCAAAACATAAACCTAAAACATACAAAAACAAAAAGAATATAAAAGAGAGAGAAAAAGAAAAAAAATGAATGAATGAATAAATGAAAGAATAAGCAACATGAGCGATGCAATCTCATCTCCCACAACTTAGAGGAATTTCTTTTGTTTTGGCCATTTCCTTGAATTTTAGAAACTATGACATTATGATTTATCCCAAAGAATGTGATATTGTGCTTATTTCCTTACTTTTCTTGGAATTTGATTGAGGAGAATGTCATTTGTCGTTTTCTTTCATACATTGAGTAAATTGGCTTTGAAATCATTTGGGATTGACATTTGGAGTATGCCATGATGATATCTTGAGTTTGGTGCATGTTTTCCCATTTAATCCAAATTTATCGATTATTTTGCTATGGACTAGCAAAAAGATAGTTTGGGGTGTGATTTGGGGGTAAAGATTGTATATTTATCCCCCCATTTCGGTGCTTTTTGTGCATGTATTAATTATATCTTAGCTTCATTTCATACATATTTTCGATATCTCTTAAATTTGGAGCTTATCGTTTACGTATGCATAAAGCACAATTTTTACAGCTTATTAGCATCTTCATCTTAGTCTCCTATTATTTTTCAGTTGAAGTTCGTGAAGTCCCGATTCCAACGCATATTTTTTCAGAACTTTTGGAGATCAGAGCAATTTACTGCATTTTTTCAAAGACAGTGTGACGGTGCTAAAATTCTGGTCTGCTATTCCCCTCTTGTGCAGAATTCTGCTATCATTCCAGTGCATATTCCGGCTTAATGATATTTGTTAGTCGTAGTAAAATTTGTTACGGTTCCATCGCCGCCTGGAACGAGTCATTCCGAGGTCGGATGATTTTTCTTGAATTTTTGCAAGATAAGGTGACGGTGCTGAAATTCTGGTATGCTATTCCCCTCTTGTGCAGATTTCTGCTATCATTCTAGTGTATATTTCGGCCTATGATATTTTTTAGTCGTAGAACACTTTGTTACGTTTCCATCGCCTTCTAGAACGAGTCAGACCGAGGTCAGATGATTTTTATATAATTTTTGCAAGACAGGATGACGGTGCTGAAATTTTCTGCTGCTTTGGGCATTGCTTGCGGGTTTGGGCCAGAATCCGAACCGTTTGACTTAATTCCAGACCCGTTATGCTGTGAATGGGGTTTTATGCGCATTTTGGGCTGTTTTCAGCCCCAATCTTCATTTTATCTACAAGTTCTAGGGTTTAGAGGCCATGGGCGGATGAGAAGCTTGGAGGAGGTGCTCAAGTGAGAGGGAAGCCTCATTGTTTGAGAGATTGGTGATTTCTTTCATCTCTTTTTGTGTTTTTAGCATCTCTCTTTTGTAGTGAACTTGGGTTGATTTTGTATGAAATTCTCATCTTGTTTATCATGATTAAGTAGTGTTAAATGTGTGGGTTGTGATTCATGAATGTTGGATGTTAATCTTAGTTCTATTTTCCTCTTTCCTATTTCCATGAAAACGTTGGATGAATTGTTAGGGTACAATTTTGTTGGTTAAGTCTCAAGAGGGCGCACTTTGAGAAAAGCTCACGATCCTATTTTGATTAGTGCCATGATGATGCATCCATCCTTATTGTAAATTATTGTGTTCTTGAATGATAAATTTACCGATTGAGTTTGCCATAGCAGGAGGCCCAATTGAGTTATATGTGGATAATTTGGGCTTGATTAACACCAACATTAGTGAACCTACAACCCATGCTCCTCTCCTAGCTATCCTAATTCCACATTTGGTTCTCTAACCCTACTTATTTTGGTTGGGATTGTAGATTCATCACACTTTTTCCCACCACCATTCACGTAGCGAGGTGGTTGTCTCACGCTATTGTCTATCTATATCGATAGATTTTGCAAATGTAGAACAACTTTTCCTGTGATCCGACCCGGTACTCACCGGTTATAAATTTATATTGCATTAACGCTCCTACACTTGGGAGTGGAAGGCATGCTTCCTTTGCACGTTTTTCGGTTCAATAATGTGCACATACACACATTGATTCTTTATGCTCCTCTCAAAGCCTACTCCCATCATGAAGCTATCAAATCGTTTGCACCACTGCCTGTGTGATTGCTTCAACACGTACAACGATTTCTTCAACCTGCACACCAAGGTCTGTTTCCCCTCAACTCTGAACCCCTCAAGTTGTTGCAATAGATTTCTTCATCAAGATCTCCATGCAGAAAGACGGTCTTCACATCGAGTTATTTCAACTCCATGTCCATGCTAGCAACTAGCACCAACAACACCCGAATGGATGTATGTCGCACAGCCGACGATAATATCTTGGTGTAGTCTTCTTCCTTCTGTTATGCAAATCCCTTGGCTACCAACCTTGCCTTGTACCTGACATTGTTCCCTTCTTGAGTTGATCTTTTCTTAACCTTGTATATCCAACGACAACCAATGGCACGTTTCTCGCTGGTTAATGGCACCAACTCCCATGTGTCATTCCGGTGAAGAGACTCCATCTCCTCCTTCATAGCTCCTTGCCACTGAGCGGCATCTCCTGAGACTATGGCTCCACCATATGTCGCTGGCTCCTCATGCTCTAGGTTGAGTGCATAAGATGCATATCATGGAAAGAATAACCCGCATAATCCTATGCTCCAAATCTTTCTGGCGCCTTCTTTGCACTCTTCGATCTCCGCGTTCCATCATCACCTGCATAAGTGTCAATGCATACCTGAGATGGACCGGGTGTCTGCACTTGGTCCTCAACATGGACCTCATCATCTCCCTCAACTGGGACGTCGACCATCAACTCTTTGCCTGGTGGCTGAGTGGGCTGGACCGAAAGATTGACTGCATCCGTCGAAATATTCTCTGCAGACGTGTCCTCTTTTGAATGAGAATGCTCCGCCCTGGGCATTGTATCCTCATCAAAAGTGACATGTCGGCTCAGAATAGCTTTCTGACCCTCTGGATCCCACAAGTGATAACCCTTGACGTCATGTCCATATCAAAGAAAGATACACTTCTTTGCTCTTGGATCCAACTTGTCGCCCCTCTCGTGAACATACGTCGGGCAACCCACGATGCGTAAGTACGAATAGTCTCCAGCTTCACCACTCCACATCTCCTCGGGGATCTTTCAGGCAATAGCTACTGAAGAAACTATGTTCACAATGTGTACAGCAGTGGTAAGAATCTCACCCGAGAATTCCTGTCCCTAACCGGCTGCGTGCCTCAAACACCGCACTTGCTCTAACAATGTACGATTCATCTGATCCACCACACCATTAGAATGTGGATCTCCAGGTGTACTAAAATGTCTGTGGATTCCATGAAGTTTGCAGAAATTTCTAAACTCTCTCGAGGTATACTCACCTCCATTGTCAGATCTCAGTACCTTCACGCGCTTTTCGGTTTGCTTCTCCACCATGGTCTTCCACGCTCTGAACATGTCAAACGCCTGGTCCTTTGACTTCATTAAGTACATCCAGACTTTGCGAGAGTAGTCATCAATAAACAAGACAAAATACCTAGCTCCCCCTCTTGACGGCTCTGGGCACGGTCCCTACACATCTGTGTGCACATAGTCAAGTGGTCCTCCGCTAGTATGCTTCCCAGTGTTAAACTGCACCTTTGTCTTCTTCCGGTACACACATGATTCGTAGAATTCTACACTCTCATTCGAGGCTTCAATCAGTTTTCTTCTTCGAAGTACATCGAGGGTTTTCTCACAAGGATGACCCAAGCGATAATGCCATAACTTGGCTGAATCTCCGAGAACTGAGCTCGTAGTGCTTACGTCTGCTTCTCCTTCAACTGTGGTACATTGAAGGGCATATAGGTTTCCCACTTTCCTTCCCTTCATCACAACCATGGCTCCTTTGGAGACTCTAAGTTGGTCCTTTTCAAAGACCGACTTACATCCGGCATTGTCCAATATGCCTATGGAGATTAGGCTCTTCCACAGATCTGGAACTTGCCTCACATCCGGCATTGTCTAATGATGTATGCACTATGCCGTCATGCATCATTATCCAGACGGTTCCAATACCACATGAGGATCGAACCTCCATCTTCATTGGAACGGTATGTAGCGAACCAACTCCTATGAGGAGTCATATGGTATGAGCATCCACTGTCCCTGAGCCATGCCATATTTGCATCTCATGTAATCCCTGCGGCAAACATCTTGGTATCTCTACCTTCATCACGGACCTGCTCACCATCAATCCTCAAAGATACCGAACCGGACTCCTTCTCGGCTTCATTGCCTTTCTTCCTAACCTTGTTAGGGGACTGGCTCGAATAATGACCCCTTTTCTGGCAATTGAAACATGTGATGTTCACATACCTATCCTGCGAATGTCTCGACTTGGTGCTGTCATTGTTCTTCTTACACATGCAATCCCTCCTCGTGGCTACTCGCATGATCTCTACCTTGAACCTTGCTACATAGCTACTCGGTGTGAAGCGCTACCTTCACCTCTTCCATGGTGAGAGTTGTTCGGTTATAAATCATCGACCGAACAAATTGATTATACTCTTCAGGCAACAAGCACAACAAGATAACCGCTTGTTGTTCATCCTCAATCTTTACATCCATACCATACAACTCCAGCACTATCCGGTTCAACTCATCCATGTGATCCTTCGTCACCGATCCAGATTTTACCTTGAG
Source organism: Scilla litardierei (assembly GCA_030789695.1). NCBI lineage: Eukaryota > Viridiplantae > Streptophyta > Magnoliopsida > Asparagales > Asparagaceae > Scilla > Scilla litardierei. The sequence continues at coordinate 10,441,138 of CM061142.1, read as the reverse complement.
AATATACAGCTGCTGAAACAAATATAGGCAACCTGTGAAGGATTTCTTCATATATAGTCCCTCAAGCTTCTTCCAGATGGCAGATGTCGTAGCCTCATCTAACACTTTTCTCAGAACATTATCTGATAACGACAACTGAATCGTGTTGTACACCTTCCTCTCCATCTCTGACTTAGCAGATTCTTTCACCTCCTTATCGATATTCGATACATCGAATACGATCTGGTAACATCCCGTCAGCATCAGAACATTCTTCGCCTTCATCTGCCAGATCTGAAAATCATTCTGGTCGGTGAACTTCTCAATGTTCAATGTTGCTAAAGATACCATCTTTCCTTTGCCACTAACTTCCTTTGCAAACGAACACAAGCTCCGATGCCACTTTGGGAATAAATCACCGGCTAAAGTCAACGCCTTTGGGATCCACGCGGAATACCAACCCTTATAAACTGATCAGGAATCTAGGGCTAGCAAATGAACCCAATTCACCCAACAATAAACCCAATTGACCTTTCAATAGAAAGTAGCAAACGAATAATAGCAACAACAAATCAAACCCAGACACAAGAGGATTTACCCTGGTTCGATTCTAAATAACCTACTTCCAGCAATTCGAGACGATTCCACTATCAGAGAGATCCACCAAACTAGGGTTACAATCTTGCTTCCACTCACGTGAGTAATAACTTGGCAACCTGCACAAGCCCTCAATATCTCACTCAAGGAGGAAGAAATCAAAGGAGGAACAAGAGAAGAATCACACACACACCTTCTCAATCAAGAACTCCTAAACCCTAACTCTCTCAAGAATCTCCAAAGGGGTGGCTCAAGGCTCTCCAATAACTCTAGATATCTAATGGAGGCTTAACCTAATCTAAAACAATAGTTAGGTGAGGGTAATTAAGGGTAATTAGAATAGTTTTAAGCGTAATTAGTTAAAGTAATTAAGTGAGTTACTAAGTATAATTAGAAAATATTATTATTTATACCCATTTTCACAAACGACTCCGAAAAATTACGAAAACATAGCCACGGGTTCATATCGACGCGAGGATCACGGGTACGAAGTCCATTTCGAAGTTTGAGCTACGAAAGTACGAGTTTCGAGCCAAAACGTTTGGTTCACGGGTTAGCTGGTCTTAGGTCGATATGACTCCAGAAAATTACGAAAATAATAAGAGGATTACTAAATGACCATAGACTCACATGGTAGAAATTTGAAATTGTTTTGATAATTTTTATATAGAAAAATAGTTGATACGGCTATGTCGGTAATAATTAAATATAAAATATTATATATATTATTTAAAGGTATTGAATGTCCCTTGAATTTACTAAAATAGGCTATAACTATTTTGACGATACAAAATATTTTTAAAAAAGGATTTTGAAACCATTTTGATATTAAACTCCGCAAAAACCATTTTAAAATATTTTTAATATATAAAAAGACGTAGAATACGAATATACACATACTAATGGATACAGGCCGTCTCACATGCACAGTGCACACATTTTATTTCTAGATATCAATTGTGAAGTGCCCCCGAAATAATATGGAGCCCCGATACGATATCACATTTCTGCCGCGACCTGCTGTCCCGTGCTCTCCCTAGTGATGCTAGTCGCAGAACACATTTTGACTAAATTTATTCTATAAAACACGACCTTTTTTGAATCTTTGTCATACGTGACAGTTTTATCCCAGTCATATTTTGGGTTGTTGACTGGGATGCTAACTAGGATAATAGAAATAACAATTTCCAAAAAAGTAGAAAATTAACAAATTAAAATCACAAAAATCTATTCAATAAAACATGACCTTTTTTGAATCTTTGTTCTACGTGGCAGTTTTGTCCCAGTCATATTTTGGGTTGTTGAGTGGAACGCTAACTAGGATAATGGAAATAACAATTTCCTTAAAAAGTAGAAAATTAATAAATTAAAATCACAAAAATTAATAGAAATACAATAATAACTGAACGTGGGTTCGATAATTAAACCCTATAAATGATTAAAAAGAGTAGAATAAATACCGATTAACGAATTTTTGAATTAATGTGGGAATCAAATGATACGAGTGAGTGAAATTAATCTAGAATATTTAGCTAAAAATAGATAAAGATTCAAATGTATAATATATTAGAGGTTGTTGATTAGCCATTTCAAATGTCTGTTTTTCTATTAATCTTATCTATTAACCAACCTGTTGATTAGCCATTTCAAATGTATAATATAATCGTGAAGCTACCGGCATTTTCTCCAGGATTTATTTTTAGAAAATAATATTATGCCAGTTTCCACAAAAGAGAGTCTATTATACAATTGACGAATTTTTGGGGAACTAAGATTTTGACAGGGGAATATCTTATATGTGAAGAAAATGTAAACACGACAGGAGAAGAGATTGAAAAGAGAACCAGGAAAGTTTTCATTCATCTTGATGTGCTTATATACAGAGCATTAAGGGTAATATCGTGATTTACAAGGAGATATGGATCTCATCGGTTTGGTAACTATTAGCCGCGGATACTTACATGATTTGGTTCGTTGAAGGGGACACGCCCAGAGATATAGATCCCATTGATTTGGTAACCATTAACCGCAGATCCAACACACCCGGAGATATAGATCTCAATGATTTGGTAACCATTAACCGCGGATCCTTACATGTTTTAGCTCGTTGAATGGGGACACACCTGGTAATGAATGCGGGTGATACATTCCCGATTGTAGGGGGTTTGGGAGAATCTGTTTACATTCCTTATACGCACCCGCAAACTGAGTGGCAGAAATGACAAACAGTTTGGAACGTAGCTGTTCAAAACGATCGACTGAAAGACACTTTATGAAGATGTCGGCTGGGTTGTCCTCGGTGGAAATGTGCTGAACACAAAGTTTGTCTGCCTGAACTTGCTCGCGAATGAAGTGGTAGTTGTTGGGAAATCTAATCCCACTCCAAAGTGGTTTTGATGATGATCACACCAAATGTTGTTATGTACTAATTATATTGCTCAAGTGTGTAGGTTGTGCAAGCTAATCGAAGCTCGAAACATACTCCGAGAAGAAGACTGCTTAGCCCAAAAATGTGCTTCTCTCAAGCAAAAGAGTCCGTGCAAGTAATATAGATCTGGGAGTCCAGATGTCGAATCCTCGGGAGAAAATCTGTTGCAACCACAAAGCTCAAATCAAATAGAGATTCAACGTAAAGAGACTAACCACTTATGATGACGATGGTTTGAATGGGTTTGATCGTGGTTTTTAATACGTGAACAATACGAGCAAAAGAAAGTTTCGTTTATAAAAATATCTATTAGAAGTATGCACATGATACGGGTTCGTTAGGGTCCATGATTCGTATTAATTTGGTTGATTAAAGATAACTCAATGAAACCTCTTTTTGAGAGAAATTCATCGGAAAATACCCTTGTGGGGATTAAAGCACAATATTGAATACGATCGTTGCTAAAGTTATACTCTTTTAAATATACGAGATGAAACTCCCTTTGGGGAGATCAAAACTCACCCTTGTGGGATGATCATCAACTCAATCATGTTCTTTTAAAATATGAAGAGAAGATTTTAAACTAAATACTATAACTTTATCAACGTTAACTATTTTAGCACAAAGTTTCAACTAAGTAAATACACATCATATCCCCTAACTACACCATACCATGCACAATGAGAATTTAGCCACGCATACTGAAAATAATCAAGGATTTCATCACATTAAACATGGTTCTAATCAATAGAAATAAAGAGAATTCAAAATACACAATAGAGTTCAAGAGATATCACCAAATACGCTCTCTTTTAGCCTAAGAAAACCCTTCTTCTTCCTCTAAAAGCTCTCTGAAAATTCCCCCAGGTTGCTCTCTGTATTCTCAGGAAGTTGCTGCAAAAATCAGTTCCAAAATCGCCCAAATACGCCAAGAATACGGCCAAAAAACCCTAAGAATACCTTATATAAGAACATTGCGGGTTTTATTGGCTTAACGGGTCCACAACCGCATCCGTAATCAGCTTAAACCTGCTTCATTCAGCCGCTTGAGATCTCAACCGCACATCGCAAGCGGGATTGGATCTCCGCTTGACACATGGCTCTGCAATCGCCCGCATTCGCTTCGTCTTCGAGTTTGCGTCGGATCTGTTCTCGGCCGTCGGATCTTCATCAAATGGCTAGGATTTAACCGCTTCTTCGCTCGTCCTTGCTCCGTGCGGGATCGAAACCATCCGTTGGATCGAAATCCAACGCTCAAAATTAATCCACGCCGCCCGCTTCGCTCTGCTTAGAGATGGACTGCGATCCGCTGTTCGTTCGCGTGGAGAGCTGCTCGATTGACGTCACGTGGCGCTCCGCTTCTTCGATTACTGCGTCCACTTCTTCGCATCTCGTAGCCGTTGGATGGCGATCCAACTGCCCTGGGCGAGCCGCGTCGCCGCTCTGTTGTGACCGTTGGATGAAGGCGGGGACCATCGGGATGCTTCCACGTGGCGGCATTTGATTTGCGGGTGACCGTATTTTCGTATTTACTTGCGTATTTCTCCATTTAATTGGTATTCTGCATTCAAAAACTCATAGTAATTAGCACAGATCTCAGAAAAATACAAATAAATAACCGTTGGAATCATGAGATCGAGACCAAGCCATGAAAAATATAAAAAGGCAGAAATACTCACTAAAATTCATACTTTGTGCAAAAATCAATGGTTTGCTCTAATAGAAAATGATATACAAAATACGAATGTATTAGAGACCAATTAAGTATCATATGAGCACAAAATAGGGTTAAATGGGGGGTTAAATATGCAATATTCAACCCGAATCAAATACCTTCAACCATACTCATAGAAGATGAAGATGAATTTAGCTCGCTATTCCAAGTCAAACACAAATGGAGCTCAAAGAATGTGCTCAAGGCCATGAAGAGCTCAAATTCAAGTGAAGCATGCATCTACATCAAGATCTTATCGGCTTCAAAGTCTTTATAGTGTCTAGTGTGTGAGTTGTCTTTTTCTTAGAACTATGTTAAAGCCAAGAATAATATGCATACACACACAAAATAATTTTCGAAAATAGTTGTAAACTTGTTTTAAATTCATTTTAGAGCTTATTTTTCCATATAAGCTAAGTTTCAAATTGTAGTCAACTATAAACACCCAGTAGTTCACTACCCCGATTTCTGCATTCTTCCTGAAAAATGTACTCTGTGAGTCGACTACCAAAATTAGGGAGTCGACTATCTGCTGTAGAAGAGTTTTTTCTGAAAACTCTCTGGGAGTCGACTACCTCCTCTGGGAGTCGACTACTAGCTGTGCTCGACCAGAATTCCTTGATTTCCTCTCCCATTTATTCTTAACTTGATTTTTGGGCTAAAGTCAAACTTCATTTGAAATAATTCAAATCCTCTCTTAGCTCTATAAATAGAGATCTTTTGAGATCATTTTCTTAACCATTCATTTTTAAGCAAAGTTATAATTCTCTCAAGCAAACTCAAGCTCTCAAATTTCTTCAGTTTTTCTAAAGGCTAAGTTTTTAATTCTTTTGTGCTTAATTTCGCAATTATTTTCTTTGATCATTTCTAGCCTTTATAACTTGGTTTGATCTCCAAAGTTCATAGCTTATCTTCTTGAGATTCAAACATCAAGTTTTTTTCTTTTTGATCTTTGTGTTCTTCACTTTTATATTTCACTCAAAGATCACACCTTGACCATTGATCTCTAAAGCCCAAGTGCATATTTTAGAAGATCATTTTTAGGAGAACTTTTTGAATTAATTGCTTTTTATCTCCAAATCTAAAAGATTTTTATACTGAGATACAAAATACAAGTCTTTCTTTTTAATCTTTATGTTTATAATTATATTCTTTCAAAGATTAAAAGAACTTGATCTTTGATCTCTAAAATCACAAGTGCATATTTTTAGAAGATCAATTTTCAAGATAACTCCTTTGATTAAATTTGTGCTCATCTGTATCATTTAATTTGATCAAGAGTTTTCCGATTTTCTTTAAGCCACATATACACAAATATATTCTTTTAGCTTTAAGAAATCTTGTAATAAATTTCATATTTGTTGTAAATCCTTGTTGTAGGCAAGGAGTTTGTGAAAGTCCTCGGATTGTGAGGTAAGGAAAAGTCCTCGGCTTGTGAGGCTAGGAAAAAATCCATGTTGTAGGCAATGTGATTGTAAATCCTCTTGACGGGAGGTGGTTTGTACTATTTACCGATAATAGTGGATTAAAGCCCGACAAGAGTTTGGGGGACTGGACGTACCCATGTTGTGGGGAACCAGGATAAAAATCCGTGTGTTTGAAATTGTTATTTATTCACTTGCATTTACATTCCACTGATTAACTTTATTATTGCAAGTATTTGTTGATTAAGATTAATAGTAGGTAATTCTTTATTAATCTTAGGGAAAATTCTAGAGGTAAAGTTTTAATTTGCGAAAACACTATTCACCACCCCTCTAGTGTTCTCTTTGCCATCTCAGGATCCCAACACTTGGTATTATAGTGAGGTTATAGATGGCGTCAACCGGTTGTTTCCCCGAAGGTCAATCAAGTAACCGACACCCACTTCTTAACGGATCAAATTATGGATCTTGGAAGAATCGGATGAAAAAGTACATTCTCTCTATTTCATACGAGCTATGGAAAATGGTGGAGAACCCTTATAAAACACCCACTCTTAAGGAAGAAAAGTGTACCAAAAAGGAGACGGACAAAGTGTCTTTAAATGTCAAAGCAATGTCCATTCTATATTGCAGACTTGACACAACGGAGTACAACCGCATCTCCATCGCTACCTCTGTGCACCAAATATGGAAAATCCTTGAGGTAACACAAGAAGGTAACCAAAAAGTTAAATCGTCAAAATCTTCTCTTTTTGTTGGCAGGTATGAACAATTTATGTTGGAGAAAGGTGAGAACATAACGGAGATGTACATGAGATTTACAGAGATCGTCAACACACTTGCGGGATTGGAAAAGAAATACACACAAGATGATCACATATGCAAGATCCTTATATCTGTAATGCCCTGTTTAGCACTATACGGCGACAGATACGGTAGTCCTCTATGCACGAGTAGAAGGAGTATAATGAGTTGATAAGAGGTGGTATGACATGCATGTGGTTGGTGGCAGTCGTGTAATTTCGTGAAGAGTGTAGGGGCATTTTGGTCATTTGGCCATATGGGTGGAAGTGTGTGTAGAGTAAATGTGAGTGCATAAAGTAATGTCATACTTGTAAATTTTGAAAGAGTGGGTTAGTGTTGTTGAGGGATGGTGCCCTCAGATCATTTGTATACGATACAATAAATAAACGGGATATTATATGCTTAGGAATGTTGTGGAAATTCTAAGAAGAGCATAGGAAGAAACCGCACCTGAATCGAAGATCAAATGAGCAAGTTATGCTCAAAAGAGTCTTTTTGTAATTAGTGGAATTGCAGGGTTCTTTTCTTAAAAGAACAGAGAAAAAACCCCCCTTACCCCTTTTCTGGCGCTAACGCGGGGCCCGCTGACGTCAGCGCGCTGACCCGCGTCAGCGCGCGCGTGAGTGCGGGCGGGGCCCGCACTGCGTCAGCGACGCGGGTGCGGGCCCCGCCCGCACTCGCGCATGCCGCCCGCAATTAGTGCGGGCGGCGGGGCATAATGGGAGCATGCCACGTGGCGTGCTCTGGGCGCGCCACGTGGCGCCTGGGGATTTTTCTCTCGGGAGAACGCGATTGATTGCGTTATTCGAATTGTTTTGAACATCGGATTTTAAAACTCAAGTTTGAAGGGTCAAACGAAGTCCAAATGAGGTACCGTTTCTTCCTATGCGTTCGTCTCGTCGAGCACTCCGATTTACATATATGATGTGTACATTTTGCTTGAGAAACGAATTATCTATGGCTCTTTATAGTTTTGAACTTTAAGATTCCATTCCCAATTTTAGTCCCACATCGACTGTTTCAATTGAGGAGCTCCTCACTCCCCCTATAAATAGTAGGGTGGTCTCCTCATTGAAACTTGCACCAGCCGATAATCAAGGCTGTTCAAATTAAGAACAAGCATTGATCTGGAAGCTAAATTAAAAGTTCTCGTTCTCATTCTTTGTTTCGGTCGAGCCCTGGCAAGGCATCGGAGGAACTCAGATCGGATCTAAAGTCTAGGTGTTGGATCCATTCAAGTGAAACTTTCTGGAGCAAGTGATTGGCTCGGCGACCAGAAGTTGCTGGGATCGGCGCAAGCAGTTGCTGGGATCGGAGCGGCTTATGCGGGAAGGGCAATTGATTGCCTTCGGTAACACTTTTGCTGCAAGGCAAGAGTTACGGGTATGTTGAGTTTTCTCAACCTTAGTTTTAATTTATGTGCATTATTTTAATTGCAGTAGCTAATGTAGTTAATTAGATAGTAGTATCCTTAGGGGTTGGTCTGGACCCAACCCCGGGATAGTAGCGTTTTCTTGGCTCGGGTTTTATGAAGATAGGGCTAGTTTATATAAAGTGTTTATATAAAGTTTTTTCTCTTTATTTTTCCGCTTCCGATGCGTTAAATTTTGTGCAAGGTTGTCCGACCTTCGCTCTCAAGTAGGGCGAAGGACGGACAATGCACTAGTCGAAAGAGAGTCTCGGATCTGATAAAACCCATCATTGGTATCGGAGCCAGGCTACATAGACTATCTAAATACTGCTTTTATGAAATGCATGTTATTAAAACTTGTAGTTAGTCTTGAACTAACTATGTGTTGGTTTTCAAATTTTTCGAAAATTGTTTTGAAAACCAAGATTAGATATTTTTAATTATGTGATAATTAATTTCTTTATGTTTCTTTTTGCTTTTATTTGATAATTGCTAAAATAAAGACTTGTAGGGTTAGCCATTAAAATTCATTTAAATCTTTAATCTGATTAAATTTAAATGACTAGCTTTGGCTATGTTTTAAAATGTTGTTCACAATATTTTAAATAACACATCCTAATGAATGATTAGGATTGTCCCTTGTTTGTTGAAACAATTCTGATGTGATTTATTAAAATCCTATAGTTGATAGGTTTCTAATAAAAGTTATGAAACACATCCTAATAATTTTGAATTATAGGTTATGACTAGTTGATAGGATTAACTAGTTAAATAAATCATAACAACCAGATTAAATCAATATAACATTTTTTATCATTAGCACTTTCATGGAGAATGGTATGGGTAGGTAGTTAGGGAAGGTGTTGTGGATCGACTCAGCTTGATGGGCGCTAGTGATCCTGCCCGGCCCTAACCCTGGTCATGCCCGCTTGTATTGCAAAGTTGCTAATAATAAAATGTGTTAGCTTTGGTTATATCTAGTCAATGCGTTATAAATCTTATTAAAGATTAATTCGTATCCCTCCTTGATTTTGGAGCTTTGTAACTCAAAGAAGACATTTATAGTTGTTGAGTCTCCTCAAGCTATGACATGTTTTTCTTTAAGGAACAAACTCCAACATACATGTGATGTAGTCTGGACTTGACCCAAATCGATACGTCGGGTCTCCTCGAGCATCGATCTAAGTCAAATCTGAACACGAAATCAAGGGTCTGACTAGACCAGTCATTATGATTAGTTGAGTCTCATCAAGATCATAAGTGACTGTGGGTAAGAATCGATAGGGAGTCGCATGTGATGTGATTGACTAAGAGTTAGTATACCAATCATGGAACCAATCAACTTGTTGAGTCTCCTCAAGGTTGTGAGGTTCATGATGATTGGATCCCTCTTTCACTATATTTTAAGATATTAAAATTCGTTCATTTCAGAGAATGATCGTAAAATAGTGGGAGACCATAGTTAATTAAAAACCATATTAACTATATTATTTTATCATGAATTACACTAAATTAATTCTATGTCTTTTGCAGCATGAAATCGAATATGAATCTTATCCTGCATAATAAATTGACTGGTTTAAATATTGATTGCTTAGAAAACTTTGGGCTTAACGGAGAGAAGAAAGGACATATTGATGTCTCGACTTCTAAGGTATTAGTTATACAGAGTATAGTCCTTTCTGTAACTTCTAACGCATGGGTATTGGATACTGGTGCACATACTCACATTTGTAATTCGTTACAAGGTATGAGCAAATTTAGAAACTTAAGAAAGGACAAAATAGTTCTTCAAGTTGGTAATGGAGCTAATGTAGCTGCTAAAGCCGTAGGAGACCTAAAGCACACCTTGGCAAACGGTGCCACATTGTTTTTGAAACAATGTTATTATATACCAAATTTTCTATGCAACGGTATTTCCATTTCGGCTTTGGCCAAAGACGGATATAAATTTACCATTAATGAATCTGTTATGAACATTTTCTTTAATGATAAATTGCTGGGATTTGGAACAATGAATAATGGTGTATACACTCTGTCTAATGACGTTGTGTTAAGTGTTAACACACAAAAACGTAAGGAATCTAGTTTTAATGAAACTTTCCTTTGGCACTGTAGACTAGGCCATATCGGAGAGAAAAGACTTAGCAAGTTGCATAAAGAGGGGTCTCTTGACCTCTCGAATTATGAGTCGTACGACACTTGCGAGTCTTGTCTCAAAGGTAAAATGGCTAAAACTCCCTTTACGGGTAAAGGGGAAAGAGTTAGTGAACTCTTGGGTCTAGTACATTCTGATGTATGTGGACCAATGTCTACTTTAGCGAAAGGAGGTTATTCATACTTTGTTACATTTACTGATGATCACTCTAGGTTCGGACATGTGTTCTTGATGAAACACAAGTCTGATACATTTGAGCGATTCAAAGAGTATCGTAATGAAGTTGAAAAACAGACGGGCAAAAGTATTAAAATTCTTCGATCTGATTGAAGAGGAGAATACTTGAGCCATGAATTCCTTGCGCATTTAAAAGAGAATGAGATTCTCTCTCAGATCACTCCTCCTTACACACCTCAACATAATGGTGTGTCAGAGAGAAGGAATCGTACCTTGTTGGACATGGTTCGATCAATGATGAGTGACTCTGAGTTACCTATCTCCCTTTGGGGCTATGCCCTAGAAACTGCTACCCATATCCTTAATAGAGTTCCATCTAGATCCGTGCCAATGACACCATATGAGATATGGAACGGGAAGAAACCAAACCTTAAGCATATTAAGGTATGGGGTTGTCCTGCGTATGTCAAGAAACTTAATCCAGATAAACTGGAGGATAGGTCTGTTAAGTGTAGATTCATTGGATATCCTAGTCACTCGACGGGACACATTTTCTATCACCAGGAACAACAAAAGATTGTTGTGTCCAAACACGCCACCTTTCTTGAAAAGGAATTCCTTGTGAAGGAGTCTAATGGCGAGGTAATAGAACTGGACGAAAGTCTAGAGACTGAATCAACACATGAACAGATCGCAGAACCAGTGGGAGAGGCAGAGCCTAATGCTCCTGAAGCAATTATTAGGAAGTCAAATAGGATTCCTCGAGCTCCAGAAAGATACTACGGATTTCTCGTAGATGGAGGAGTTGAGTATATCATCTTAGTTGAAGATGATCCTATTAGCTTCCAAGAAGAAATTCAGAGTAGAGACTCTAAGAAATGACTGGATGCAATGAAATCTGAGATGGATTCCATGCACATTAATAAAGTTTGGACTTTAGAGAATGTGCCCAAGGGAAGTGTTCCTATTGGCTGCAAATGGATCTTCAAAAGGAAGATCGGTGCAGAAGGAAAAATAGAAACGTACTAGGCTAGACTTGTTGTGAAAGGTTATCGTCAGATTCTAGGTGTAGATTATGACGAAACTTTCTCACCCGTAGCCATGCACAAATCCATCCGGATTATACTCGCTATTGCTGCCTATCACAACTACGAAATCTGGCAGATGGATGTAAAAACTGCATTTCTAAATGGTGATTTAGAAGAGCATATTTACATGTCTCAGCCGGAAGGTTTCGAAGTCAGTGGGAGCAAGGGGAAAGCATGTAGACTGCATATATCCATTTATGGATTAAAGCAGGCATCCAGGAGCTGGAACATCCGATTTGATAATACGGTCAAAGAGTTTGATTTTATTAAAAATGAAGATGAGCCATGCGTTTATAAGAAAACCAGTGGAAACAATTTAGTCATCCTCGTACTTTATGTTGATGACATTCTCTTAATAGGTAACAACATACCGATGTTGAAATCTGTTAAGGATTGGTTATCAACTAACTTCTCCATGAAAGATTTGGGAGAAGCATCCTACATACTAGGTGTGAAGATCTATAGAGATAGATCTAAAAGGATGCTAGGACTCTCCCAATCTAGATACATAGACACTGTGTTAAAACGGTTTAACATGGAAAACAGTAAAGGTGGGTTTATACCTGCAAATCACGGAATAAGTCTTTCCAAGAAGATGTCTCCAAAGACTGACTTGGAAAGAGAACGCATGAGCAATATTCCATATGCTTCGGCAGTTGGATCGATCATGTATTCCATGATATGTACCAGACCTGATGTCGCTTTTGCACTAGGTGCAGTAAGTCGATATCAGTCTAACTATGGAGAAGAACACTGGAAAGCAGTCAAAACGATTCTCAAGTACTTGCGAAGAACAAGAGATCTGGTTTTGATTTATGGAAGTGAAGAACTCAAGATTGAGGGCTTCACGGATTCCAGCTTTCAGAGTGACGTAGATGACAGCAAGTCAATTTCAGGATACATTTTCACTCTCAACGGATGTGTAGTGAGCTGGAGAAGTTCAAAGCAAGATACTGTTGCTGATTCAACTATGGAGGCCGAATATATAGCGGCCAATGATGCAGCAAAGGAAGCTGTCTGGATTAGGAAATTTGTGAGCCAGCTAGGAGTGGTGCCTTCTGTTATAGATCCAATACTGTTGTATTGTGATAACAATGCCACATTGAGCTTGGTCAAAGAACCCAGATTCCACAAGAGATCCAGACACATTCTTCAAAAATATCACTTGATACGTGATATTGAGAAAGGGAAGGACATAGAAATCCTCAGAGTCTCGTCTGAAGAGAATTTAGCTGATCCATTTACAAAGGCCCTTGCACGTGATCGTTTGGAGAAACTAATGTGTAAAAGCGGTATGAGATACCATAAAGAGTGGGCCTTGTAGTGAGTGGTAGATGTTTTGAGAGTTGTATGCCTATGAGGCACATTGTCCTGAAAAACATCTTATTCATGAATAAAATAAATTTATTGGTATCAAATTATCTTTGTGCATTTGTGACATCTTATATACTTAGATAATTTCCTTAGACTGTTAGCAAGGTATACACTTATCTTGATGATGATCATGATTATGAGAAAATGTTTTTACCGATTGGAGCTTAAAGTCTTAAACAGGTTCATGGTCATAGATATGTCGAGAAGAGGATATCGACACATCGATAAGACCATTGTGTCTTTGTATTCGCTATGGATTAGTAACGATGAACTCGTAATCGTTTGACTTGGTGAAGTCAGAAACAAGACGCAGGTGCTCATTAGAGAATGAGTTCACTGAACGACTCATAAAAGGTCATCATTTGGTTAAACTTAATTTAAAATGTCAATGATACTTTTTAGTGATGATAGGCAAGCTGGTCCTATGACTTGAGGACATTGAACAAACCTGTATGTGAATGGTGTCACTTAGATCATTTTCCTAGCTTCAAGACTTTTCTTGTCGAAAGGATCTTGGTTAGGTAGCATTTGAAGCGTGTGAGGGGAGTTGTGTCTAAGAAAGGATTCGTCTCTCTCATTAAGGAGAGTTAGTGTTGTATGTGTTGGTTTGGTGCTTTAGTGAAAATCTTTGATCAAAGTATGTTGAAAGAAGTTCAACATGTATTTAACTAAAGACCGATGTAACTGGCCAGTTTCAAGTTGGTGGGGTTGACATGTTACCATACCCTAAACTTGAATAAACAACATAGTCTTGACGAAAGGATTAAAACTGTGGTATTCATCACGGATACAGTCTTGGTAGTCCCGACGATTTTGTCAATGGGTTAAACCACATAATTATGATGCCGAAACAGGGACGACAACTACTGCTCGTGGTCACTGCCGTCTAGGGTCACGAACCCAAACCTGTAGTAGGGTCAGGCTGTATGGTCTCACAAAGAGTGTGGTCTTACGTCTAGTAAAAGAAAAGAGAATAATGCATTAAGATGCATGAGAACTGATACTGTAAGGAAGTTGCAGATAGTTTGTACTCGGGATAGATGATCATGAGTGCAAGTGGGAGATGTTGAGGGATGGTGCCCTCAGATCATTTGTATATGATACAATAAATAAACGGGATATTATACGCTTAGGAATGTTGTGGACATTCTAAGAAGAGCATAGGAAGAAACCGCACCTGAATCGGAGATCAAATGAGCAAGTTATGCTCAAAAGAGTCTTTTTGTAATTAGTGGAATTACATGGTTCTTTTCGTAAAAGAACAGAGAAAAAAACCCCCTTACCCCTTTTCTGGCGCTGATGCGGGGCCCGCTGACGTCAGTGCACGTCAGCGCGCTGACCCGCGTCAGCGCGCGCTGACGCGCACGCTGAGTGCGGGCGGGGCCCGCACTGCGTCAGCGACGCGGGTGCGGGCCCCGCCCGCACTCGCGCATGCCGCCCGCAATTAGTGCGGGCGGTGGGGCATAATGGGAGCGCGCCACGTGGCGCGCTCCGGGCGCGCCACATGGCGCCTGGGGATTTTTCTCTCGGGAGAACGCGATTGATTGCGTTATTCGAATTGTTTTGAACATCGGATTTTAAAACTCAAGTTTGAAGGGTCAAACGAAGTCCAAATGAGGTGCCGTTTCTTCCTGTGTGTTCGTCTCGTCGAGCACTCCGATACATATATGATGTGTACGTTTTGCTTGAGAAACGAATTATCTATGGCTCTTTATAGTTTTGAACTATAAGATTACATTCCCAATTTTAGTCCCACATCGACTGTTTCAATTGAGGAGCTCCTCACTCCCCCTATAAATAGTAGGGTGGTCTCCTCATTGAAACTTGCACCAGCCGATGATCAAGGCAGTTCAAATTAAGAACAAGCATTGATCTGGAAGCTAAATTAAAAGTTCTCGTTCTCATTCTTTGTTCTGGTCGAGCCCTGGCAAGGCATCGGAGGAACTCAGATCGGATCTGAAGTCTAGGCGTTGGATCCATTCAAGTGAAATTTTCTGGAGCAAGTGGTTGGCTCGGCGACCAGAAGTTGCTGGGATCGGCGCAAGCAGTTGCTGGGATCGGCGCGGCTTCTGCGGGAAGGGCAATTGATTGCCTTCGGAACACTTTTGCTGCAAGGCAAGAGTTACGGGTATGTTGAGTTTTCTCAACCTTAGTTTTAATTTATGTGCATTATTTTAATTGCAGTAGCTAATGTAGTTAATTAGATAGTAGTATCCTTAGGGGTTTGTCTGGACCCAACCCCGGGATAGTAGCGTTTTCTTGGCTCGGGTTTTATGGAGATAGGGCTAGTTTATATAAAGTGTTTATATAAAGTTTTTTCTCTTTATTTTTTCGCTTCCACTGCGTTAAATTTTGTGCAAGGTTGTCCGGCCTTCGCTCTCAAGTAGGGCAAAGGACGGACAATGCACTAGTCGAAAGAGAGCCCCGGATCTGATAAAACCCATCAAGTGTGTGTGGGGATAATGTGAAAAGGGATGTGTTTAGTGGCACACCCGTAAAAATTTAGAAAGTTCAGGGGCAAAACGGTCTTTCTGACTAAAACTGCTGTGCATACATACTAATGTTGTAAGTGCATAAAGTATTGGCAACTTGTAAATACTTGAAACTTGGGGGTAATTTTGGAAGGGTACTAAAGCCATTTTAGCATGTTCATGCTTATCCTAAAGTAGGTTCTAGTGATAGATATTTTTAGGGAGAATTGTAAACTCTTCCTCAACCTTCCTTCTCCTTTTCTTTTCATGCATATCCCTCTCTCTCCCCCTCCTAGACTTGGCCGAAATTTTCCTTTCCCCCTTCCTCTTCATCCAAGCTCACAAACCCTAATTTTACTTCCAAAAAAATTGGAGAAACCCTAGCTCACTTCAAGGAGAAAGAAAGGTGGAAGGGAGAGAAAGAGAAGAGAGAAAGAAGGAGACTTTCTTGAGGTAGGATTCTAACTTGTGTTAAGTGATTTTATTTAGGGATTATGAGGGTGTCATGATGTTATTTATATGGTTCATGATCTTGAATTCATGTTTCATGTGTGCAATAACCAAAAAGATTCAATTTTTACTTGCTTTCTTAGCAAAACACACCCCTCCCTGAAATTCTGAAATCAAGCTGCAAGTTTTCACTTGAGTTATGGCTTCTGTAGTTCGAATTACTTTCTGAAAAAAATATGTGAGTATAGATCTTGAAGTCATACCCCAAATTCATATAAAATTTGTCATATGTTGAGTTCAATAAGTAGGAATAAAAATTCAGTGTTTGCAACATGTCTGAAATTCTGTCAAGCCGGACACAGTTTAGAAAAATGAGGTTTATTACCTGCACACTCTATGGATTTTGCTGATCTTGGTCTTGTTGGAAATTTAACAGGTTTATATACAAGTTCATCAGAGTTCTCATATGTTGAATTTCTGGCTACAACATGCCTAAAATTTGCTTTTAATACGGACCCAGAATTCTGTCTGAAAAACAGTTTGGACAGGTTGCACCAAATAAATCACTGTAAATTACCGAGTCCACATTTCTATCTGAAATTTTATGGGTGAACCCAGGACTACTATATCTCCAACTTTCATGCTGTGAGTTTTGTCCAATTCATAAGATAAATTGATCAAATGTGATGACTTTTAAGCTGTTCCTCTAAAATTCAGCAAGCTGAACCACTTTGGGTGATGTTGAATTTGTGATGATGTTAAATTTTTTCATTTTAACATGCTTGAATGTTGTTGATACCTCTAAGAAAGTTTAATTATGGTGTTTGTTACAAAAATTGATGGTGTGGCACCTTACATTACATGGCGACTACCATATCTTTGTTGAAATGCCCCTTTGAATGTGATGTTAAAGATGCATGAGAAAAATAACCATGAAAATGTTGGTACCATGTATTATTCAAGTATATGACAAATGACATGTCAACTGGGGTGTCTCGATCTGCTCTAAGGCAGGTGAGCATCCTACTATGGGGACGGGGGAAGTTTGGGTATAACTTAACTATAAGGGGCTGGACTGAGAAGTTGGAGAAAGAGATATGTGATATGTGATATTTATTTCCACTCGCCTTTACCTGGAGTGGAGGAGACATACGGAGGTTGTGTTATTATGTGGAGAGCCTCACTCCTGCCAGGGACGAGGGAGCTGAGAGGCCCGGTGTACAGTGTCCGTGTCCACTGCGTTGTGTGCTATGTTCGCCCCAAATTTAGGGCGAGGTCCCGGCCCTTATCTTTAGGTGATACCCAGGCTTCCAAAGAGTCACTAACATTTACTAACTAATAAACTTTATCGGTGTTGTTGTTGGACGTTCGTGTGTTGTACTTTTCACTTTGGTTGCTTATGCTCTTATTGCCTTTCCCTACCCTAGTTAGTTTCCTACTGGGCAAGTTTGACGTGCTCATTTTACTTTTTAGGTCTTGAGCAGATGACACCAGAGCAGAATCTCCCTCAGGAGATTCCGTAGACGTGAGTTTTGGTTTGGGGACACCACTTTTTTTGGGTTGTGTCTTGTAGTGTGAGTTGGGTTGAGTGGTGAGCAAGTTGTCTTTTGTAGCAGTGGTATGTGTTGGTGGCTTGTAGTACTTCTTATGTATACTTGAGTCAGTCTCACTTTGTACCCGATGCTGGTGTGTAGTTCTCTCTTTGGCTATGTAGTTCTGTGGTTATATACCATCTGTGATGACAGTATGTGTTGCTTTCTTTTATATATGTGTGTGTGATGTATGATTCCAGCATTCACAGTCGCCTGCTTATCGTGTGTTTACTTTTCACGCTTGGTGTAATATCGCGGCTTGTTAGGATCCATCCTCCCTTTCCCCTGCTATGGAACGTCATATAAGGTATATGTGAGAATGGGGCGTGACGGGTTTAGTGGTGGCCCATGTAGGTCTCGAACCTGCGATATGCGAAAGCATGATACGTCCAACACATTTTAATGCCATCACATATAACACTAATTCCACTTGTGATGTCCTCTTTCTCTGTAGAATGGATATTGGAAACGGGATATCTTCATCAGAGATGGAGCACGCTGAGCCCTCTTTGATGGAGAAGATTTTGCTGGGGTTTCAGGCGAGTCTGGGTCAACAGGCTGAGATGCTCGCCAAGATACAGGGTCAGAAGACCCCAGGCTTCAAGCAGTTCAGGGCAATGAAGCCGATGACATTTTCTGGCAAGAAGACTGCGTTGGAGGTCGATGAGTGGTTACGGCGCACAGAGGATGACCTCACAGCTGTTGGATTTCCATTGAAAAGTTGGGTTGATGCAGTAAAAAGGCAGTTGACCCATCAGGCCAGAGATTGGTGGGATGCCCAGGAGCGGCATCTGACAGGTCCTATCTCTTAGAAGACCTTCATGGAGCGTTTTAAATCCAAGTTCCTTCCAGAGACTGCAAAGGATGAGCTCAGACAGCGTTTTGAGCAGTTGACTCAGGGCCGGCGGAGTGTGGATGAGTATGACACAGAGTTTTCTTTGCCGAGCAAGTTTGCCCCGGAGCTTGTTGCGACTGATGCCACCCGAGCCCGACGCTTCCGTATGGGACTGGATCCGGAGTATAGAGGGGCGATGTCTACACAGAAACTTACCACATAGGAGGATGTGCTTGAGGCGACAAGATTATATGAGATCCATTTGCGGAGCATAGGGAAGATGCCTGCAGGTGGCAGCGGACCATCAGGATCACAGAAGTCATTATCTTGCCCAGTATAGACGGCCCAGTTCAAGAGGCCAGGAGCCCCTGCAGTGACACAGAGACGTCTGACATGCCAATTCTATGGCAAGGCTGGTCATGAGTAGAAGGAGTGTAGAGCTTGGGCTAGACAGTGCTTCGCTTGTGGTGGCCGAGGATACATTAGCAGGTTCTGCTCGCAGCAGAGTGTCTACCCAGCCCTCGTTGCACCTATGACTACTAGGCCGATGCAGCAGTGAGCTCTTCAACCTAGTTCGCAGCGGCCTTCCCTTCCAAAACCAGCTGGACCAGGCACACCAGCCCCTAGAGGACCTTCCTTGACTCCTCGGCGGCAGGCCTACAAGAAGACAAACTCTGCTCCAAAGCCCCAGGCTTTCACGATGCAGCAGTAGAGGCAGAAAACTCAGGTCAGGTTATCACTGGTATGGTTCTAGCCCTCTCTTCACTTTATATTATATCACTTGTTGCTTAGTTATGATAGACGTTGGTTTGATTTCCTTGTTGGCTTCTAGGTATGGTTAAGGTAGCATCTTTTCCTGCCTTAGCACTTTTTGATTCTGGGGCTTCACACTGTTTTCTGTCCTGACAATTTGTAGACAAAAATGCAATACCAGTTGACTTCTTCACTGTTGATTGGAATATTCACACAGGAAATGGTGTGATCAGGAGCACTTCAGGACTCCGTTGTTGTCCAGTGGAAATTTATGGTCGGGAGTTATATGCTGACTTTCTCGTGATTGAGATGCCCACCTTTGAAGCTGTGTTTGGGATGGACTGGTTAGCGATGTTTTGTGCCACTATTGATTGCAAATTAAGGAGGGTAGTCTTCCAGATTCCCGATCATCCAGAGTTTGAATTCAGAAGTGGTAGTTGCACATTAGAACCTGTAAGATTCAGAGAAACACCAGTGGAAGCGAAAGTGTTGGCAATGGCCATGGAGGCGGAGCCAGTTTTACTCAGGGTTGTGCGAGACTTTCCTTATGTCTTTCCTGACGACATTTATGGACTTCCTCCTGATCGATCATTGGAATTCACCATTGATTTGATACCAGGCACGCAACCCATTGCGAAGGCTCCTTATCGGATGGCACCACCTGAGTTGGCTGAGCTTCGTAATCAGTTAAAGGACCTATCAGAACGAGGGTTGATACAGCCAAGCGTGTCACCTTGGGGAGCACCAGTGCTTCTGGTAAATAATAAATATGGATCCCGGAGGATGTGCTTCTGGTGATGCCCTTCGGTGTGACTAATGCTCCAGCTACTTTCATGAGATTAATGAATTAGGTATTCTTTGACTACTTGAACAAGTTCATGGTAGTCTTTATTGATGACATCCTGATATATTCCAAGGATGAGGAAGAGCATGCAGAGCACTTGAGGATTGTTCTAGAGACTTTGAGGCAGCATCAGTTATATGCCAAATATAGTAAGTGCCAGTTTTGGTTGTCTAAAGTGGCTTTTCTGGGGCACATAGTTTTAGGAGAAGGCATATCGGTTGATCTAGAAAAGGTGGCTGCAGTGGAGAAGTGGCCTGTTCCCAGGTCGGTTTAGAGATTCGGAGCTTCTTGGGATTGGCTGGCTATTAAAGGAAGTTCATCAAGGATTTCTCCACGATTGCGGCACCACTTACTCACTTAACTAAAAAGGATGTTGCTTATGTCTGGTCTGAGGAATGTCGGCATGCATTTGACGAGTTGAAGAGAAGATTGACTACTGCGCCAGTTTTGACGATTCCAGACCGTTCTGGAGGATTTGAGATTTTCTGTGATGCTTCTGGCAAAAGGGCTTGGAAGTGTCCTACATCAGCATGGTCGTGTTGTGGCTTATGCCTCTAGACTTCTGAAGGTGCATGAGCTAAACTACCTTACACATGACTTGGAGCTGACAGCCGTGATTTTTGCCATAAAGCTGTGAAGACACTTTCTGCTAGGGGAGTGTGTCAAGGTGTACACCGACCATAAGAGTTTGAAGTATGTGTTCACCTAAAAGGAGCTTAACATGAGACAGCATCGGTGGCTTGAGCTGATGGCAAAATATGATCTCGATCTCCAGTATCACCCTAGAAAGGTGAACGTGGTCCCTGATGCACTCAGTAGATATCCTACTGTGATGATGTTGACCTCTCAGCCTCAGCTCCAGTGGCCCTGCGACAGATAGAGATAGAGGTCGTTCTTCCAGGCATCAGAGCAGCCATGTTGAACTTGCAGGTCCAATCCGATCTAGTAGACCAGATCAAAGCTACGCAGCCGAAAGATGAAAAGTTGAGGAGGATTCGAGAGCAGGTAGAGGCCGGATTTCGCGCCGACTTCAACATTCACAAAGATGGCTCTCTTAGATTTGGTACTCGGCTATACGTGCCAGCTGGTGCTATTCGAGAGGAACTGCTTAAAGAGGCACATATCTCCCCCTATTCAATTCATCCATGAGGGACAAAGATGTACTGCGACCTACGACAACGTTATTGGTAGCATGGGCTGAAGCGTAGTATAGCCAGAAGTGTGGCCTCGTGCTTGGTATGTCAACAGGTAAAGGCCGAACACCAAAGAGTTGCATGTCTGTTGTAGCATCTCCCCATTCCTGAATGGAAGTGGCAACACGTGACGATGGATTTTGTGACTGGGCTACCTCGCACACCCAAGGGAAATGATGCAATTTGGGTAGTCGTTGACCGCTTGACCAAATCTGCACATTTCATTCCCTTCCGGGTTGGACAGTCTACCAAGCATTTAGCTCGAAGATATATGGAGGTAAGACTCCTTTGTCACCCTTGCATCTTCTATATTTGGTAACGTGAGGAGTTTGCCATACCCTTTCCTTACAGGAGATTGTGAGGCTTCATGGAGTTCCTGTTTGTGTAATCTCTGATCGGGATACCAGCTTCACCTCACATTTTTGGAGAAGTTTGCAGTCTAGTTTGGAGACTCATCTCAAGTTTAGTACCGCATATCATCCCCATACGGATGGGCAGTCCGAGCAAGTTACTCAGATCCTCGAGGACATGCTGAGAGCTTGCATGTTAGACTTTAAGGGATCTTGGAAAGATCATTTACACTTGGTGGAGTTTGCTTACAACAATAGTTATCAAGCAAGCATTGGAATGGCACTGTTTACTGCTCTATATGGAATGATGTGGAGGTCGCCTCTAAGCTGGGACGATGTTGGGCACCGTGAACTCTTAGGACCTGATTTGGTGATGGAAGCGATCGATGTGGTTTGGACATTCAAGGAGAATCTTCATATCGACCAGGACCGCTATAAGCATTGGGCAGATACAAAGAGGCGTCCATTAGAGTTTTCAGCCAGGTGATTACGTGTTCTTGAAGATCTCCTCGACGCGTGGCACGATTCGATTTGGTAGACGAGGGAAGTTGAGCCCGAGGTTCATTGGTCCATTTGAGATCTTGGCTCGTGTCAGTGAGTTTGCTTATCGCCTTGCCTTGCCACCCTCACTTGAAGGCATCCATGATGTGTTCCATGTATCTCAGCTTCGAAAATATGTGGGAGACCCTAGTCACCTCGTGGACTTCTCAGAGATTGAAGTGCGCCCAGACCCGACTTATGAACATCAACCAGTTGCCATTCTGGATCGGAGACAGAAGATATTGAAGAAGAAGGCCATTAATCTAGTAAGGGTTATGTGGCAATAAGAGTCCCCTGGTGAGTCCACATGGGAGTGCGAGGACTAGATGAGAGACAAATACCCTCACCTGTTTATGTAAGTTTCTTATCCCTGTATCAATATCTCTTTTGATAATCTTGAGAGCAAATTTTGTGGGGACAGTGGTGTAGGGTAATATATAGAGAGGACTCGGGAATTAGAAGTATTTTCTTCTTAGACTAGAACCATTGGACTCGAAAGTTCGAGGACGAACTTTATTTTAAGGAGGGTAGGGTGTAATGACTTGTTTAGCCCTATACAGCGACAGATACGGTAGTCCTTGCCTCGTCTCAAATTATGTGAGAACTACTCCCAAGCGCAGGAGATCGTGCAAGTAATATCCTGGTGAGTCCATGTATCGAATCCGCGGGACAACTGACCTGCAAAACTACGATCGTCAATCTGAAAAGAGTAATAATACGATGTTAACCAACCACCTATCAAACACGAAGATATAGGATCAAGAGTATGGAATAAGAAATGAAAATCCTACGATATTTACGGTGACTTTGGTAGGGGTACGAGTAGGGGGAATATGTGTTGGGTTTGATTTCGTTAGGGTGTGTGCAACCAATGATTATCAATACCTTTTCTATAACTCAACGTTTCGTCCGGTCAGGGCACGAGAACGTCGGAAAGTATGGCGATCAAGCATATAGAAACGTGCCAAAGAATTATACAATTAAAATAGGGCGAAAAGATATAGAAATCAATAATCACGACACCCTAACTACGTCAACACCGACACATATAAAGTGGATGTGCTACGGTTGTGATTTCATTAGGAGTTAATAATCGCTGAAATATCATGTCTTTTATATAACTCAACGCTTCACCCAGTCAGGGCGTGAAGGCGTCGGAAGATGAAACGATGAAAACTAGTCAAAATAGCCGTATACGCATCACTAGCAACATTGATTTCATTAAACGATAAAAGCAATAATAAGTTCAGATTAGTGAACATAAATTGGCTAGCCTTGTCATGGCCTAGCCATACGGGATGTAAATAATATCGACAATAAGCAAATACCCAACAAATACGTTGTAGAAATCAATGTTACGAGTGATTTTGACATGAAAATAGGGCTAAAGACATGAAATTCATCAACTAAATACTCCTAATTACATCACAACCATAGCACAAGGAGATTAGCCACGCATGGTGCAAAAACAATCAGATTTGATAGCCAAATACATCGTTATACTAGCCAAATACAATGAAATACACCAAATACGGGGTATAAGTTCAAGAATTTATCACCAAATCTCCACTTTAGAACCCAAAACTCCTTTAGAATAGGAAGAATAGCCTCTGGAATTTTTCAGAATTTTCCCCTGGAGAAATACGCACAATAGCCGCTCCAAAAGTCCCAAAATACGCCAGAATACCCCCAAAAACCCTAAAATACGCTTATATATTAGCATTGCGGGTTTAAATCACTAACGGGTCCAAAAACCCGCATTCGCGAAGCCGCCTCAAATCTCGACCGCCCGATCTCAGCGGGATGCGTTCTTGGGGCAACACGTGGCCCGCGGATCCGCCCCGCTTCCGTTCGATCGGCGCCCGCTTCCGATTTCGAATCGGAGTGAGTTTCGACCGTCAGATCGAATTCCAACTGTGCTGATCGCGCCGCTTCGTTCGCTGATCCCCGCATGGAGCTGGACCGTTGGATCGCGATCGCACACCCAAGGATGCGCCACGTCGCCCCGCCCCGTATGCGTATGAAAACGCAGCGCTCCGCGTTCGTGAGCAGTCGGATCTCGATCCGACGGTCGATAAAAAGCCGCGTCACCGCTTGATAAGATGCGTTGGATTCGAGCGGGAGTCAACAGGATTGCGCCACGTGGCCGCCAAGATTCGTGTAAACTTATTTTAATTCCAATAAATGGTATTCTGCATTCAAAAATTCATAAAAATTAGCACAGATCTCAGAAAAATACAAATAAATAGTCGTTGGAATCGTGAGATCGAGACGATGCTAGGAAAAATATAAAAACGCAGAAATACACAATCAAATTCACGTTTTGTGCACAAATAGAGTAATTTCTCTAATAACTGATGATGAGAAAAATACGAATGTATTAGAGATAAATTAAGCATCATATGAGCATAAAATAGGACTAATAAGGGGGTTAAATATGCAATATTCACTCCGAATCAGTTCTCTATGCACGAGTAGAGGGAGTATAATGAGTTGATCAGAGGTGGTATGGCATGTATGTGGTTGGTGGCAGTTGTGTAATTTCGTGAAGAGTGTAGGGGCATTTTGGTCATTTGGCCATATGGGTGGAAGTGTGTAGAGTAAAGATGAGTGTATAAAGTAATGTCATACTTGTAAATTTTGAAAAAGTGGGTTAGTGTGTGTGGGGCTAGTGTGAAAAGGGATGGGTTTAGTGGCATACCGTAAATTTTTAGAAAGGTCAGGGCAAAACGGCCTTTTTGACTAAAACTGTTGTGCGTACATACTAATGTTGTAAGTGCATAAAGTAATTGCAAACTTGTAAATACTTGAAACTTGGGAGGTAATTTTGGAAGGGTATTAAAGTCATTTTAGCATGTTCATGCTTATCCTAAAGTAGGTTCTAGTGATAGATATTTTTAGGGAGAATTCTAAACTCTTCCTTAACCTTCCTTCTCCTTTTCTTTTCATGCATATCCCTCTCTCTCCCCCTCCTAGACTTGGCCGAAATTTTCCTTTCCCCCTCCTCTTCATCCAAGCTCACAAACCCTAATTTTACTTTCAAAAAAATTGGAGAAACCCTAGCTCACTTCAAGGAGAAAGAAAGGTGGAAGGGAGAGAAAGAGAAGAGAGAAAGAAGGAGATTTTCTTGAGAGAGAAAGAGAAGAGAGAAAGAAGGAGATTTTCTTGAGGTAGGATTCTAACTTGTGTTAAGTGATTTTATTTAGGTATTATGAGGGTGTCATGATGTTATTTATATGGTTCATGCTCTTGAATTCATGTGTCATGCGTGCAATAACCAAAAAGATTCAATTTTTACTTGCTTTCTTAGCAAAACACCCCCCTCCCTGAAATTCTGAAATCAAGATGCATGTTTTCACTTGAGTTATGGCTTCTGTAGCTCGAATTACTTTCTAAAAAAATATGTGAGTACATATCTTGAAGTCCTACCCCAAATTCATATAAAATTTTTCATATGTTGAGTTCAATAAGTAGGAGTAAAAATTCAGTGTTCGCAACATGTCTGAAATTCTGTCAAGCTGGACACACTTTAGAAAAATGAGGTTTATTGCGTGCACACTTTATGGATTTTGCTGATCTTGGTCTTGTTGGAAACGTAACAGGTTTATCTACAAGTTCATCAGTGTTCTCATATGTTGAATTTCCGGCTGCAACATGCTTAAAATTGGCTTTTAATACGGACCCAGAATTCTGTCTGAAAACAGTTTGGACATGTTGCACCAAATAAATCACCATAAATTACCGAGTCCACATTTCTGTATGAAATTTTATGGGTGAGCCCAGGACTACTATATCTCCAACTTTCATGCTGTGAGTTTTGTCCAATTCATAAGATAAATTGATCAAATGTGATGACTTTTAAGCTGCTCCTGTAAAATTCAGCAAGCTGAACCACTTTGGGTGATGTTGAATTTGTGATGTTGTTAAAATTTTTCATTTTAACATGCTTGAATGTTGTTGATACCTTTAAGAAAGTTTAATTATGGTGTTTTTTACAAAAATTGATGGTGTGACACCTTACATTACATGGCGACTACCATATGTTTGTTGAAATGCCCCTTTGAATGTGATGCTAAAGATGCTTGGGAAAAATAACCATGAAAATGTTGGTGCCATGTATTATTCAAGTATATGACAAATGACATGTCAACTGGGGTGTCTCGATTTGCTCTAAGGTAGGTGAGCATCCTAGTATAGGGACGGGGGAAGTTTGGGTATAACTTAACTATAAGGGGCTGGACTGAGAAGTTGGGGAAAGAGATATGTGATATGTGATATTTATTCCCACTCACCTTTACTGGGAGTGGAGGGGACATACTGAGGTTATGTTATTATGTGGAGAGTCTCACTCCTGCCAGGGACGGGGGAGCTGAGAGGCCCGGCGTACAGTGTCTGTGTCCACTGCGTTGTGTGCTATGTTCGCCCCAAATTTGGGGCGAGGTCCAGGCCCTTATCTTTAAGTGATACACATGCTTCCAAAGAGTAACTAACATTTACTAGCTAATAAAATTTGTAGGTGTTGTTGTTGGACGTTCGTGTGTTGTACTTTTCACTTTGGTTGCTTATGCTCTTATTGCCTTTACACTCATAACCCATAAATGTGTTTCCCTATCCTAGTTAGTTTCCTATTGGACACGTTTGACGTGCTCATTTTACTTTTCAGGTCTTGAGCAGAGCACACCAGAGCAGAATCTCCCTCAGGAGATTCATTAGACGTGAGTTTTGGTTTGGGGACACCACTCTTTTTGGGTTGTGTCTTGTAGTGTGAGTTGGGTTGAGTGGTGAGCAAGTTGCCTTTTGTAGCGGTGGTATGTGTTGGTGGCTTGTAGTACTTCTTGTGTATACTTGAGTCAGTCTCACTTTGTACCCGATGCTGGTGTGTAGTTCTCTATTTGGATATGTAGTTTTGTTGTTATGTACCATCTGTGATGACAGTATGTGTTGCTTTCTTTTATATATATGTGTGTGTGATGTATGATCTCAGCATTCGCAGTGGCCTGCTTATTGTGTGTTTACTTTTCACGCTTGGTGTAATACCGCGGCTTGTCAGGCTCCATCCTCCCTTTCCCCTGCTATAGGACGTCATATAAGGTATATGTGAGAATGGGGCGTGACAATATCCTTCACTCTCGAATGGAAATCCAAAGCTTCAGCCATTGAAGAAGGCAACGACACTTCAAAGTTAACCTTGGAGGAGCTCATCGGCAATCTAATGGCGTATGAACTCCAACTGCAAGAGAGAAAGACCAAGGAACACTGTGAAAAGAAAACGAACCTTGCATTCAAAGCCACATCGGATATGGAGGAGTCCGATGATGAAGTCAATGATGAGATGGAGAAACAAATGGAACGCATCTCCAAATGATTCAAGAAAATCCTAAATGCATGTAAGTCCTATAACCGTAAGTTCAATTCTTCTAACGAACTTATTTGCTATGAATGTAATAGGCCCAGTCACATGAAGAAAGATTATCCAATAAAGAAAAACAAAGACAATAGAATGAAGCAGTACAAAGGCAAAAGGCTAAATAGAAAAGCTTTTGCAGCTTGAGATATACGCGATGATGAATAGGATTTTGATAGCTTATCATCATCCGAAAGTGAAGGAGAAACAAGCAAAAGGAACGAGAAGTCATATATGTGCTTCATGTCACGTGGAGATTCCAAGGTAAATTCTAACCGTAACTTTAGTGATATCGATAGTAGCGATGATGAGGAACTTGATTATGAGGAGGAATTTCATAAAATTTATGCTTTATATGAGGTCCAACTCAAAGAGCTTTTAACTCTCAAAAAGATGCATAAATATTGTGGTTCTAATTCTACTAATTATGACATAGAAAAGATCAGGGAAGAGAACCTAAACTTGATAATCAACAATAAGGATTTAATTGAAAAGAATAGGTTGCTCAATATTGAACTCAAAGACCTAAGAAATAGGTTTGGAGACTTAGAAAAGAACATGTCCGCCATTAAGGAAAAGCATGATGATTTGGTTAATAATGTTGCTAGGTTCAATTAGATAGTTTGATTAGTTCACAAAGACCCCAATCTAGCAAACATGGCTAAGGTTATAATGTGATCAATCAAAATGCTAGGAATTCTCATCATCAAACTAGAATTCATAAAACTTAAAATTGGTATGTCAAAGTTTGGATTCCTAAAATTGGAACCATCCACATGAAAGACAATTACATTTCTAGTTTTATGAATAATATTCATTTTTGCAGAGACTATTAATTTATTTATGGGAAATCTCGATCCAACTGGGTTTGGTTCCCTCTTGGTTGATAATTATATTATTGTGTATGACTAATCCCACGGACCCACAAAGAAAAGGTACCAAAATTATATTTTTGATTTTCAGGTACCAAAATTATAAGGGATTAGTAGAAGAGCTTCCAATGAATCTCAAGTTACATGCACGAATTAAGGGGGAGACCCAACTTCAATGATGCAAACTATGAGGGTGAGTCTATGTTAATTTTTTTTACTTAGTATGTATACATTGCCTTACTTCAAAATTCTACATTTTTTTTACAAAATGTAGAAAAGTTGTGTGTGCCTGCTGGGGATATCAGAGAGGAGCTGATGGTGGAGGCACACAGCTCGCCGTATTCTGTGCATCCTGGTGGCACCAAGATGTACCAGGATCTTCGTCTGAATTATTGGTGGCATGGTATGAAGAGGAGCGTGGCTCGGAGTGTAGCCAAGTGCTTGGTTTGCCAGCAAGTGAAGGCGGAGCATCAGCGTTCGGCCGGGTTGCTACAACCGCTTCCGATTCCGGAGTGGAAGTGGCAACACATCACTATGGATTTCGTGACTGGACTACCTCGGAGTCCGAAGCAGAATGACGCGATTTGGGTGATCGTAGATCGATTGACCAAATCTGCGCACTTTATTCCATTCCGAGTGGGACAGTCCACTGAGGCGCTAGCAAGGAGATATATGGAGGTAAAATTCTTTTACTCTCCGTCTTTAATTCCTTTTCCTAGTTTGGATAGTGATGTAACGTGAATCGTGCAGGAAGTTGTGCGACTTCACGGAGTCCCTGTGAGTATCGTGTCTGACAGAGACACGAGGTTCACATCTCAGTTCTGGCAGAGTTTGCAGAAGAGCTTGGGTACGCGTCTGAGTTTCAGCACGGCGTACCATCCGCAGACGGATGGCCAGTCCGAGAGGACGATTCAGATTTTGGAGGACATGCTGAGGGCGTGCATGTTGGATTTCAAGGGTTCGTGGGAGGACCATCTACATTTGGTGGAGTTTTCCTACAACAACAGCTTCCAGGCGAGTATTGGCATGGCGCCTTTCGCCGCTCTTTATGGGAGGAAATGTCGATCGCCATTGAGTTGGGATGACGTTGGTGATCGGGAGTTGTTGGGACCTGAGATGATCGTGGAGGCCGTGGATATCGTCAGGAATATTCGGGAGAGGTTGAGGATTGCTCAGGACCGTTTTAAGCATTGGGCGGATGCTAAACGTCGTCCTTTGGAGTTTCAGCCGGGTGACCATGTGTTCTTGAAGATTTCCCCGAATCGTGGTGTGATTCGTTTTGGGAAGCGTGGAAAGTTGAGCCCGCGATACATTGGACCGTTTGACGTTTTGGAGAGGGTTGGCGAGGTAGCTTATCGCTTGGCCTTGCCGCCATCTTTGGAAGGAGTTCACAATGTTTTCCATGTGTCGCAGCTTCGTCGATACATTAGCGATCCGTCTCATGCGGTGGATTTTTCGGAGATTACCGTTCGCCCCGATATGACGTATGACCAGCATCCAGTGCAGATCCTGGACAGACGTCAGAAATCGCTTCGGAACAAGATTGTCAATCTTGTGAGGGTGATGTGGCGACATGGTTCACCTGGAGAGTCTACTTGGGAGAATGAGAATGAGATGCGAGAGCGTTTCCCACTTTTGTTTCCGGACTCGTGAGTTTTGGAAATTCCGAGGACGGAATTTTTCTTAAGTTGGGGAGGATGTAACGACTGCTTTTCATGTATCTGGATTTTATATATTATAATATATGTTTTGGAGGGTTTTCTCCTCTTGTGTGGTTTTCGTCTCCGTAACTTTCATTTTCGATCGATTCGTCGTATTTTCTCGATTCTTCCTTAGGATCGTCGATTTCGAAGTACGTCGTTTGTGACGGGCTTCATAACGGTCATATCTAACTATTAGATCAAGCCTAGGAGTCTTAGGATTCGATCACGGGGCCTCGCGCTCCGTATCGGAACTTTTCTGTGCTCATTAGCCGGTGTAAGAAGGGCCACCGACCGACTAGATGACGATCCAGTCGGTCGGCAATCCTTCTTGGACCGACTAGTTAGCTTTCTAAATTTCTCAGGAGTTACTGTTTATCGTTAGTCGGTCTAAGAACGTTGGTTGACCGACTAGGTTGCAAACTAATCGGTCAGCAATGCTTCTTGAACCAACTAACTCATCAAATTATTTTTGTATCAGTTACTGTTTACTCTTAGTCGGTCTAAGAACGTTCATCGACCGACTAGATGCTAAACTAGTCGGTCAGTACTTGTTCATGGACCGACTAATTCTAGATCCTAATTTCACCTGTAGCTACTGTTTTCACTTAGTCGGTCTGCGTTGGTCGACCGACCGACTAGTTGTCAAACTAGTCGGTCAGTGGTTGTTCTTTGACCGACTAACTAGTGCTGTAAACCCTAGTTTTACCCTAGCCGCCAGCCTAGCCTATAAATACCCAACCCAAACGTTTTCTTCCCCTCCAACTCGACCCTAAACCCTAAAATCGCCCCCATTGATCCCCCATCTTCCTCCTAGCTTCAATCCTTCACTCCAAGCCCTAAAACCTTCATCCAATCCATCCATCTACTCTATCTACCCCTCATCTTCCCCAAATCTCCATCAAAACCCATCAAAATCTCCAAATCCCCCAAAACCCTAGTTTCCCCAAACTTCTCCAATCTCTTCCAGATTTGATCCTAAGGTTCCCCGGAGTGTTCCTTCCGTCTCCTCTCGGTAAGAAATCGATCTACCGTTGTTTTCTTAACTTATCTATATTTTTATGAAACCCTAATTAATTTCATGTGTTTGGTGTTTGTTTCCCCCTAAACAGCGATTTCCTCGTAGATAGCATCCGTGTGACGAGGTTGATCGTCATCCCCGGTGCTAGGCAAGTGAAACTTGCCACTTAGGGTTTAGGCCATGTTTTAGGCCATTTGCATGTTGTGGGCGTAAAAGAGGCTAGGCGACGAAATGAAACTCGCCTAGGCGCAAATTGGGGAATTAGCTTGACAACGAAGCTAATTCCGACTTTTAGCATGTTGCACAATTACCATGTCATGTTTACTTTCAAATAACGGTACGCGAATATGTTCATGTCATTGCATTTTGCCTGTCACGTTTACTTTCAATTAACGGTACGCAAATATCTGTTCATGTCTTTGCATAGTGATTATTCATCGTGATTGCGTAGCGCACGCTACAATATTATATTCCTGGCTCGTGTTCCAGAAGCGAGCTTAGTGGGTTGGAAACCCCAACGCTCGACACATATGGGTGGGGTAAGAGATAAGCGGCCTGAGCCCCGAGTTGGCCTGATCCGCCACTCCGGCCAGCAGGTGGACTCTCTAGTGCACAAGTGATTAATAGTGATAGAGATAAGCGGCCTGAGCCACGAGCTGGCCAGCAGGTGGACTCTCTATGCACTAAGTGTTACCAGTGACACGTGATTAATAGTGATAGAGATAAGCGGCCTGAGCCACGAGCTGGCCAGCAGGTGGACTCTCTATGCACTAAGTGTTACCAGTGACAAGTGATTAATAGTGGTAGAGATAAGCGGCCTGAGCCACGAGCTGGCCAGCAGGTGGACTCTCTATGCACTAAGTGATAAGTGATAAGTGATAAGTGATAAGTGATAAGTGATAAGTGTTAAATGATAAGTGATTAGAGATTTGGTAGCTTTTGCTACATTGTGCATGCTTGCTTCTCTTTTTAAACTGTTGCATCATGTTTAACTGCCATGCCATGCATCATACTAAACTGCTAGGTTGCTAGTTGCCTTACCATCAGTTTCCTTGCCCAAGTCTTTTTAGACTTGCTGACATGTGCCCCTTTACTCTTTTGGGTGACACATGTTAGAACCTGAGCCTGAGTACCTCGTTGAGGACGAGGTGTTTGCCGACGCCGAGCCCGAGCTTGTGTTTGACGGGGAGTACGTGGACACTGGGGACCAGTCCTAGTGTCTCCGTTGCGTTTTATTTTGTTAGACAGTTGTTTTGTTATCGGTGCGTGGCACCTATACTTTGCTTTGTTGTTGTCGTTTCTTTTGTTGGCCTTGTTCTGGGCCTTTAGACTCTTTTCTTTTAGCCTGGTGGCTTTTCTGGATGTTGGACTCTTGTTGATGTTGGACAAATTTGTGAGATGTGGAATTTTATTTCAGTCTCTCCTTGTGTTATTATTGCTATTCTGTTGTGGTTACAGGGACCTGTTTTTGTATTGTGGACGCTTATCGGGTTTGGGGCTTCACAGCTCCACTCTCGTGCGGACCTTTTCACGTACTCGCCTCCATTTTAGGGAAGCGGGTCGTGACAGGTTTTAGTGGTGGCCCATGCAGGTCTTTCTGTAACTGCGATTTTGGAATAGCAATAATAATATTTGAATGTCCAATAAATTAAGTTCGACGTCCGAGTCATAAGCTATGAGTCTAATCTGATTTGTTTTCCGTGTCACTAGATGGCAGGAAGACGTTTCACCCGTGGTGGGGGCAGTGGTGCGCTCCCTCATGATGAGGAGCCTGAGCGGGAACCCACCAGCGGTGAGATGATGCGGATGATGATCCAGATGATGCAAGTGCAGCAGGGCGTGCTTTTGCAAGTCCAGAATGCTCCACCTGCTCGAGCTGCCCGGGCTCTTCCGGATGCCCCTCGCTCTGAGCCAGGAGCGAAGCAATTTCGGGAGCTGGGTCCCGCATATTTTGATGGTTCTGAGGGTCCTCTGGCTGCCGATGAGTGGATTCGGAACGCCGAGGACAATCTGAAGATGGCCAAGATCACCCCGGCTGGATGGGTTGATTTGGCGAAGAGGCAGCTGAAGGATAACGCCAGGAATTGGTGGGATGCTGAAGAGAAGTTGTTGGTGGAGCCGATAGCTTGGGCTACCTTCAAGGCCAGATTTGAGGGTGAGTTCTTCCCGAAGGCTGCCAAGGAGGAGATGCTTCAGCGTTTTATCGATTTGAAGCAGGGGAACTCGTCGGTGGACTTGTACCACCAGGAGTTCATGAGGCTGAGTCGGTTTGCACCAAAGATGGTGCAGGACGCTGAGGAGAGAGCTCAGAGGTTCCTGCAGGGGCTTGCTTCGGAGCTCCAGAGTTTTGTGACCTCCTCTGACCGGGAATCTTATCAGAAGGTTCTGATTGCTGCGAGGCGGCAGGAGTTGAATTTGAATCAGAGGAAGGGACATGTTTCCGGAGCGGGGAAGAGGCCTATGGAGCAGGCCAGGGCGGTGGTTAGGCCTGGTTTCAAGCCTAGTCATCCTGTGCAGTTCAAGAGGCCAGGAGGGCCTATCCTGAAGACTTGCCATTTCTGTGGCAAGACTGGACACCTCAGGGATCAGTGTAGGAGGTTTCTAGGACAGTGCATTGTCTGCGGAGATCCTGCCCACACCATCCGGGAGTGTCCGAAGTCGAGACAGCCTTGGCGGGCTCCTGTTGCAGCACAGCCGTTGCAGCAGCGAGCTCCTGTGCCCGTTGGACGTGGGGCGCCCCTTGTTCCACAGAGACAGGCCTTTCGGCAGGCTGTTCCGCCGAGAGGGCAGGCCTTTCTGATGACCGCTGCGGAGAGCGAGGCTGTGGATGAGGTTATCGCAGGTAATCCTCAATCTAGCTGTCATTTTCCGAGCTGGTTTTGATTGTTTAATTGTGTTGTTTGCTTGAACATGGTTGTTTGCTAGACTAGGGTTTGATTGTTGATTGTTTGTTAGGTGTGGTTTTGGTGTGCACATTTCCTGCACGAGTCCTCTTTGACTCTGGTGCATCGATGTGCATTATTTCTCGGAGCTTCGTGGAGAGGCATTCCTTGTCGACGTCCCCTCTTCCAAAGAGTTGGAACATCGTCACAGGGAATGGTGTGGTCTCGGTGCATCGTGGTTGCAATTCTTGCTCGTTGGTGGTCTGTGGACATGAGCTTTTTGCGGATTTCATTGTCCACGACATCATCAACTATGATGCAGTTCTTGGGATGGATTGGCTGGCGAGCTTCTATGCTACGATCGACTGCAGGAGGAAGAAGGTGGTGTTCGAGATTCCCGGACATCCAGTGTTTGAGTTCAGTCGTGGTAGCAGTTCGCTTGGTCCTGTCAGATTTCGGGCCAGGCCGGTGGAGGCTGTGGCTATGCAGATGGAGCTGGAGTGGCCAGCTGTGGTGCGTGATTTTGGCGACGTCTTCCCCGAGGAGATGTCTGGTTTGCCGTCGGATCGAGCTTTGGAATTTTCTATCGATCTTGTTCCAGGTGCGCAGCCGATTTCGAAGGCGCCGTATCGTATGGCACCTGCTGAGTTGGAAGAGTTGCGGAAGCAGTTGGATGAGCTTTTGCAGAAGGGTTATATTAATCCTAGTGTGTCTCCGTGGGGAGCACCGGTGTTGCTGGTTAAGAAGAAGGATGGTTCGCGTCGCATGTGCGTGGACTATCGGGAGTTGAATGCGGTAACCATTAAGAATAAATACCCGTTGCCTCGCATCGATGATATTTTTGATCAGCTTGGAGGTTCGAGGGTGTTTTCTAAATTGGATTTGAGGAGTGGTTACCATCAGTTGAAGGTGAAGAAGGGAGATGTTCCGAAGACAGCGTTCAGGACGAAGTATGGACACTATGAGTTCGTGGTTATGCCTTTTGGCGTAACTAACGCGCCCGCAGTTTTCATGAATCTGATGAACCTGATTTTCTACGACTTTTTGGATAAGTTTGTCGTTATCTTCATTGACGACATTCTGATCTATTCGAAGTCGGAGGAAGAGCATGCCTCGCACTTGAGGACGGTGTTGGAGATTTTGAGGAAGCATCGGCTGTATGCTAAGTTTTCGAAGTGCGAGTTTTGGCTGGATCGAGTTGCTTTTCTGGGGCATGTGGTGTCTGGAGATGGTATTTCAGTGGATCCCGAGAAGATTAGGGCCATCAGGGAGTGGCCTGTTCCGTCGTCTGCGTCTGAGATTCGGAGTTTTCTTGGACTTGCTGGTTATTATCGGCGATTCATTAAGGACTTTTCCCGTATTGCTGAGCCGATGACCAGGTTGACGCGGAAGGATATTGCTTTTGTTTGGTCGGATGATTGTGAGGGTGCTTTTGGTATTCTGAAGGAGAGGTTGACGAGTGCCCCTATTCTTGTCGTGCCTGATCGCAGCGGTGGATTTGAGATCTTTTGCGATGCTTCTGGCAAGGGTCTCGGTTGCGTGTTGCATCAGCACGGGCACGTTGTGGCGTATGCGTCTCGTCAGCTTAAGGTTCATGAGAAGAATTACCCGACACATGATTTGGAGTTGGCTGCCGTGGTGTTTGCTCTTAAGATTTGGAGGCACTTCTTGCTGAGTGAGAAAGTGAAGATTTTCACCGATCACAAAAGCTTGAAGTATATTTTCACTCAGAAGGAGCTCAACATGCGACAGCGTCGATGGTTGGAGCTTATGGCGGATTATGATATTGATTTGCAG
Source organism: Scilla litardierei (assembly GCA_030789695.1). Classification (NCBI taxonomy): domain Eukaryota; kingdom Viridiplantae; phylum Streptophyta; class Magnoliopsida; order Asparagales; family Asparagaceae; genus Scilla; species Scilla litardierei. The sequence continues at coordinate 10,405,280 of CM061142.1, read as the reverse complement.
TATAACCCTGGCAAGGTGAATGTGGTTCCAGATGCTTTGAGTAGGCTTCCAACGGTGATGATTTTGACCTCGCAGTGGAGATTGCAGCATGATTTTTGCGAGTCTGGTGTGGAGATTGTTCTTCCTGGAGAGGCTTCGTCGTTGATGTACATGCAGGTACAGTCGACGATCGTGGATCGGATTAAGGCTGGCCAGGCTGAGGATCCGAAGCTGGTGAGGATTCGGGAGATGGTGGAAGCCGGTCTGCGGACTGACTTTTTGATTCATGAGGATGGCTCGCTGAGGTTTGGAGCCAGGTTGTGTGTGCCTGCTGGGGATATCAGAGAGGAGCTGATGGTGGAGGCACACAGCTCGCCGTATTCTGTGCATCCTGGTGGCACCAAGATGTATCAGGATCTTCGTCTGAATTATTGGTGGCATGGTATGAAGAGGAGCGTGGCTCGGAGTGTAGCCAAGTGCTTGGTTTGCCAGCAAGTGAAGGCGGAGCATCAGCGTTCGGCCGGGTTGCTACAACCGCTTCCGATTCCGGAGTGGAAGTGGCAACACATCACTATGGATTTCGTGACTGGACTACCTCGGAGTCCGAAGCAGAATGACGCGATTTGGGTGATCGTAGATCGATTGACCAAATCTGCGCACTTTATTCCATTCCGAGTGGGACAGTCCACTGAGGCGCTAGCAAGGAGATATATGGAGGTAAAATTCTTTTACTCTCCGTCTTTAATTCCTTTTCCTAGTTTGGATAGTGATGTAACGTGAATCGTGCAGGAAGTTGTGCGACTTCACGGAGTCCCTGTGAGTATCGTGTCTGACAGAGACACGAGGTTCACATCTCAGTTCTGGCAGAGTTTGCAGAAGAGCTTGGGTACGCGTCTGAGTTTCAGCACGGCGTACCATCCGCAGACGGATGGCCAGTCCGAGAGGACGATTCAGATTTTGGAGGACATGCTGAGGGCGTGCATGTTGGATTTCAAGGGTTCGTGGGAGGACCATCTACATTTGGTGGAGTTTTCCTACAACAACAGCTTCCAGGCGAGTATTGGCATGGTGCCTTTCGCCGCTCTTTATGGGAGGAAATGTCGATCGCCATTGAGTTGGGATGACGTTGGTGATCGGGAGTTGTTGGGACCTGAGATGATCGTGGAGGCCGTGGATATCGTCAGGAATATTCGGGAGAGGTTGAGGATTGCTCAGGACCGTTTTAAGCATTGGGCGGATGCTAAACGTCGTCCTTTGGAGTTTCAGCCGGGTGACCATGTGTTCTTGAAGATTTCCCCGAATCGTGGTGTGATTCGTTTTGGGAAGCGTGGAAAGTTGAGCCCGCGATACATTGGACCGTTTGACGTTTTGGAGAGGGTTGGCGAGGTAGCTTATCGCTTGGCCTTGCCGCCATCTTTGGAAGGAGTTCACAATGTTTTCCATGTGTCGCAGCTTCGTCGATACATTAGCGATCCGTCTCATGCGGTGGATTTTTCGGAGATTACCGTTCGCCCCGATATGACGTATGACCAGCATCCAGTGCAGATCCTGGACAGACGTCAGAAATCGCTTCGGAACAAGATTGTCAATCTTGTGAGGGTGATGTGGCGACATGGTTCACCTGGAGAGTCTACTTGGGAGAATGAGAATGAGATGCGAGAGCGTTTCCCACTTTTGTTTCCGGACTCGTGAGTTTTGGAAATTCCGAGGACGGAATTTTTCTTAAGTTGGGGAGGATGTAACGACTGCTTTTCATGTATCTGGATTTTATATATTATAATATATGTTTTGGTGGGTTTTCTCCTCTTGTGTGGTTTTCGTCTCCGTAACTTTCATTTTCGATCGATTCGTCGTATTTTCTCGATTCTTCCTTAGGATCGTCGATTTCGAAGTACGTCGTTTGTGACGGGCTTCATAACGGTCATATCTAACTATTAGATCAAGCCTAGGAGTCTTAGGATTCGATCACGGGGCCTCGCGCTCCGTATCGGAACTTTTCTGTGCTCATTAGCCGGTGTAAGAAGGGCCACCGACCGACTAGATGACGATCCAGTCGGTCGGCAATCCTTCTTGGACCGACTAGTTAGCTTTCTAAATTTCTCAGGAGTTACTGTTTATCGTTAGTCGGTCTAAGAACGTTGGTTGACCGACTAGGTTGCAAACTAGTCGGTCAGCAATGCTTCTTGAACCAACTAACTCATCAAATTATTTTTGTATCAGTTACTGTTTACTCTTAGTCGGTCTAAGAACGTTCATCGACCGACTAGATGCTAAACTAGTCGGTCAGTACTTGTTCATGGACCGACTAATTCTAGATCCTAATTTCACCTGTAGCTACTGTTTTCACTTAGTCGGTCTGCGTTGGTCGACCGACCGACTAGTTGTCAAACTAGTCGGTCAGTGGTTGTTCTTTGACCGACTAACTAGTGCTGTAAACCCTAGTTTTGCCCTAGCCGCCAGCCTAGCCTATAAATACCCAACCCAAACGTTTTCTTCCCCTCCAACTCGACCCTAAACCCTAAAATCGCCCCCATTGATCCCCCATCTTCCTCCAAGCTTCAATCCTTCACTCCAAGCCCTAAAACCTTCATCCAATCCATCCATCTACTCTATCTACCCCTCATCTTCCCCAAATCTCCATCAAAACCCATCAAAATCTCCAAATCCCCCAAAATCCTAGTTTCCCCAAACTTCTCCAATCTCTTCCAGATTTGATCCTAGGGTTCCCCGGAGTGTTCCTTCCGTCTCCTCTCGGTAAGAAATCGATCTACCGTTGTTTTCTTAACTTATCTATATTTTTATGAAACCCTAATTAATTTCATGTGTTTGGTGTTTGTTTCCCCCTAAACAGCGATTTCCTCGTAGATAGCATCCGTGTGACGAGGTTGATCGTCATCCCCGGTGCTAGGCAAGTGAAACTTGCCACTTAGGGTTTAGGCCATGTTTTAGGCCATTTGCATGTTGTGGGCGTAAAAGAGGCTAGGCGACGAAATGAAACTCGCCTAGGCGCAAATTGGGGAATTAGCTTGACAACGAAGCTAATTCCGACTTTTAGCATGTTGCACAATTACCATGTCATGTTTACTTTCAAATAACGGTACGCGAATATGTTCATGTCATTGCATTTTGCCTGTCACGTTTACTTTCAATTAACGGTACGCAAATATCTGTTCATGTCTTTGCATAGTGATTATTCATCGTGATTGCGTAGCGCACGCTACAATATTATATTCCTGGCTCGTGTTCCAGAAGCGAGCTTAGTGGGTTGGAAACCCCAACGCTCGACACATATGGGTGGGGTAAGAGATAAGCGGCCTGAGCCCCGAGTTGGCCTGATCCGCCACTCCGGCCAGCAGGTGGACTCTCTAGTGCACAAGTGATTAATAGTGATAGAGATAAGCGGCCTGAGCCACGAGCTGGCCAGCAGGTGGACTCTCTATGCACTAAGTGTTACCAGTGACACGTGATTAATAGTGATAGAGATAAGCGGCCTGAGCCACGAGCTGGCCAGCAGGTGGACTCTCTATGCACTAAGTGTTACCAGTGACAAGTGATTAATAGTGGTAGAGATAAGCGGCCTGAGCCACGAGCTGGCCAGCAGGTGGACTCTCTATGCACTAAGTGATAAGTGATAAGTGATAAGTGATAAGTGATAAGTGATAAGTGATAAGTGTTAAATGATAAGTGATTAGAGATTTGGTAGCTTTTGCTACATTGTGCATGCTTGCTTCTCTTTTTAAACTGTTGCATCATGTTTAACTGCCATGCCATGCATCATACTAAACTGCTAGGTTGCTAGTTGCCTTACCATCAGTTTCCTTGCCCAAGTCTTTTTAGACTTGCTGACATGTGCCCCTTTACTCTTTTGGGTGACACATGTTAGAACCTGAGCCTGAGTACCTCGTTGAGGACGAGGTGTTTGCCGACGCCGAGCCCGAGCTTGTGTTTGACGGGGAGTACGTGGACACTGGGGACCAGTCCTAGTGTCTCCGTTGCGTTTTATTTTGTTAGACAGTTGTTTTGTTATCGGTGCGTGGCACCTATACTTTGCTTTGTTGTTGTCGTTTCTTTTGTTGGCCTTGTTCTGGGCCTTTAGACTCTTTTCTTTTAGCCTGGTGGCTTTTCTGGATGTTGGACTCTTGTTGATGTTGGACAAATTTGTGAGATGTGGAATTTTATTTCAGTCTCTCCTTGTGTTATTATTGCTATTCTGTTGTGGTTACAGGGACCTGTTTTTGTATTGTGGACGCTTATCGGGTTTGGGGCTTCACAGCTCCACTCTCGTGCGGACCTTTTCACGTACTCGCCTCCATTTTAGGGAAGCGGGTCGTGACAATTATATTTTTATGATGACAATATGGATAAAAAGTGACAAGCAAGCAAAAACATGAATGAGTAAAACCTGCATCTAAGTAGGGGGAGTAAGCAAACTTACTCAATGTTTTTATAATCTTATTATTCATATGTTTTGGTATCATCATCAAAAAAGGGGAGAGTGTTGGGAAATCTAGTCCCACCCCAAAGTGGTTTTGATGATGATCACACCAAATGTTGTTATGTGCTAATTATATTGCTTAAGTGTGTAGGTTATGCAAGCTAATCTAAGCTCGAAACATACTCCGAGAAGAAGACTTCAACCACACTCATAGAAGATGAAGATGAATTTAGCTCCCTATTCCAAGTCAAGCACAAATAGAGGTCAAAGATGAAGCTCAAAGAATGTGCTCAAGATCAAGCCAAAGAGGAGCTCAAATTCAAGTGAAGCATGCATCTACATCAAGATCTTATCGGCTTCAAAGTCTTCGTAGTGTCTAGTGTGTGAGTTGTATTTTTCTTAGGACTATGTTAAAGCCAAGAAGAATATGCACACACACATAAAAATGATTTTCGAAAATAGTTTTAAACTTGTTTTAAATTCATTTGAGAGTTTATTTTTCCATAGAAGCTAAGTTTCAACTTGTAGTCAACTACAAACACCTAGTACTTCAGAACCCTGATTTCTGATTTCTTCCTGAAAAATGTACTCTCGTAGTCGTCTACCAAAATTAGGGAATCGACTACCTGCTGTAGCAGAGTTTTTCCCGAAAACTCTCTGGGAGTCGACTACCAGGTGTGCTTGCCTCATCTCAAATGATGTGAGAACGACTCCCAAGCGCAGGAGATCGTGCAAGTAATATCCTGGTGAGTCCAGGTATCGAATCCGCGGGACAACTGACCTGCAAAACTACGAACGTCAATCTGAAAAGAGTAATAATACGACGATAACCAACCCCCTATCGAGCACAAAGATATAGGATTAAGAGTATCAAATAGCAAAAGAAAACGATATTTACGGTGACTTTGGTAGGGGTACAAATATGGGGAGTATGTGTTGGGTTTGATTTCGTTAGGGTGTGTGCAATCAATGATTATCAATACCTTTTCTATAACTCAACGTTTCGTCCGGTCAGGGCACGAGAACGTCGGAAAGTATGGCGATCAAGCGTATAGAAACGTGCCAAAGGATTAATCAGGTGTAAAAAGGGCGAAAAGATATAGACATCAATGAATACGACACCCTAACTACGTCAACACCAACACATATGAAGTGGATGTGCTACGGTTGTGATTTCATTAGGAGTTAATAATCGCTGAATATATCATGTCTTTTATATAACTCAACGCTTCACCCGGTCAAGGCGTGAAGGCGTCGGAAGATGAAACGATGAAAACTTGTATAAATAGTCGTATATGTATCACTAGCAACATTGATGTCATTAAACGATAAATTCAATAATAAGTTCAGATTAGTGAACATGAATTGGCTAGCCTTGTCAGGGCCTAGCCTTATGGGATGTAAATGATATCGACAATAAGCAAATATCCAACAAATACGTTGTAGAAATCAATGTTACGAGCAATTTTGACATGATAATAGGGCTAAAGACATGAAATTTAGCAACTAAATACTCCTAATTACATCACAACCATAGCACAAGGAGATTAGCCACGCATGGTGCAAAAACAATCAAGTTTCATAGCCAAATACATCGTTATAATAGCCAAATACAATGAAATACACCAAATACGGGGTATAAGTTCAAGAATTTATCACCAAATCTCCACTTTAGAGCCCAAAACTCCTTTAGAATAGGAAGAACAGACTCTGGAATTTTTCAGAATTTTTCCCTGGAGAAATACGGCTCCTAGAGCCCCCAATACGCCAGAATACCCCCCCCAAAACCCTAAAAATACGCTTATATAATAGGCTTGCGGGTTTGGGTGTGCATAACGGGTCGAAACCCGCTCCATTTGCGTTAAACCCGCACCCAATTGGTCGGCGCAATTTGTGGTCGTTGGATGACATGCGGGATCTGCCCAGTGGCTGCCACGTGGCCTCCTTATTGGATCCGCATTCGCGCGCGCTGCATCCGAAATCAACTCGGAGTCACCCACAGCCGTCGATTCGAGCGGTGGGTCGCTAGGATTAAGCCACGTAGCCTTTTGACGGTAGCCCGCTCCGCAGCTTCCGAGTTCGCGTGGGATTTATTTGTGACCGTCGGATCGGGGAATCAACGACGTGGATGAGGCCACGTCGCCCAAGGTAGTCGCCCGCTTCGTTTTGAATCCCGCTTCGTTGTACACCGTTCGATTTCGCGGTCAGATCCTAGGATGCTGCCACGTTGCACGAATTGTTTGCCCGCTGCTATGTCGATGCGGAGTCGCTATGGGCCGTTGGATCTCAATCCAACGGCCCTTATTAATTCCCGCTTGTTAATTTCTGTTGCCGTTGGATTAGAGCGGGAACGGCCAGATCTTCGCCACGTGTGCGCCAAGATTCGTGCGGACAAATTTTCTTTTTATTCTTCATTTTAAATTGTATTCTGCATTCAAAAATACACAGTAATTAGCACAGATCTCAGAAAAATACAAATAAATAGTCGTTGGAATCGTGAGATCGAGACCTTACCATGAAAAATATAAAAAGGCAGAAATACACAATAGAATTCATGTTTTGTGCACAAATAAAGTAATTTCTCCAATAAATGATGATATTAAAAATATGAATGTATTAGAGAACATTTAAGCATCATATGGGCACAAAATAGGACTAATTAGGGGGTTAAATAAGCAATATTCACTCCGAATCACACCCCCCAACTTGCGTTTTGCTAGTTCCTAGCAAAAAGAGCGATAAATACGGATGATCAATAAAAAATAATTCTATCAATCGCTTATGGCCTGGCTCAACAATACGCTTTCCAACATGATTTATACCATCAATATACACAATCCATGCACAAGATCAATCACACGATATTTTCTCTAATTTAGTATGAATAAATAACGTGCAAGCATCGTTTTGCGCATGCGAAAGTATAACACGTCGTTTTTCTCTAGTTTTCTTGCTTCCAAGGAATTGGCCTATCAAAACAATCATTCAAGATATGGGTAATGAAATTGCTTAATATATTCACCATTTCTTTTCTTTTATTCGTTCCGCGTAACGCGCATCAAGCAACATTCGCAGAAAAATGTATAACTTGGACCGCTCCATCAAATGAGTGAGTTTCCTGTCAATGGCTCCTAAATCAGTCGATAATAGGGCATTAGGCCAAAAAGGACCCCTCGGACTGTACTACTCGAGCCAACCAAGTTATTTATTAGTGACATACTTATTCATTCATTTTTCATCATTCTTTTGTCATTCATTTTTCTTTTCTTTTCTTTCTTTCTTTTTTTCTTTTGTAAGCAACTCAACATTCATTCTTCGAATCAAAACATTAATAATAAAGGCCAAATTCCTCTTCAACTTGAAGACTATTCTTATAAATCGTGTATACTTAAGCTTTTTCATCGCATTAGCATGCATGAAATAAATTCAAACTATTTCGAGATATTAATCATGGAAATTGAAATTTTTCATGAATAGCATATTAACGGTAGTTCCATGAGGGAAAAAATATTAATTCAAGCCATAAGCAATTTTTTAGAACCCAATTAACGCCTAATCACCCGCATTTGAGGTATACGAAGGAGTTTAAAATGGTGAGATTGGTGGTTCATTCTTTCCTTATGCCATGCTTTTGAAAAAAATCCTAAGGTCTCATACACACCCCCCAAACTAAAGATGGACATTATCCTCAATGTCGAAAGGGGTATGAGTTTATTCAAGCAAGCATCCTAGAAAGCATATAAAATTCTACACTACTGGAAAGAACACACCGTGATCAAATGGCGAATCCTGAATCTTTAATGGTGGAGGAAGTTGTTCAATTTGTTCCTTGCGCTCCTCGGTGATTATTCTTCCTCCAAAGGCTAAATTGGACTCCAGCAACGTAACTCCCAGCATCTCTATAATCTGGTCACCTGTATCCTGCAAGAGATGGGTCACGTCAATCCAATTTAGTTTTAAACCTTTTCCAATGAAAATATTCCAAATGTAGTCATCAAAATAAGTAAAATAAAATAAAGCTTGGTGATGACTCCTCCCTGAAAAATGTGCACTACTCTCGGTATGATGCTCAATCAATGTGGAGAGGGATAAATGATTTTGGGAAAAAACTGAGGGGGAAGATGGTTTGGGACCAATAGTGGCGATCTTTGAACTCATGTCCCTAGTCGTCTCCTCCTCCTATTCATCCAAAATTGCTAGTTCGTCCTCTCTTTTGCACACACCTCCTGCCATGTCAATGTTTTCATTCGTGACTTCATCGTGACATGGCTCGCTCGATATACCTGCAATAGAAGATAAACTCACATTAGGTGCTGGAAATTGAATTTCAAAAGATTTATTTTCTTCTAAGCAAGTGGCAATCAAAGTAAGATTTTCGATGGATCGCTGAATCTGCCGACTCTGAGCAAGGAAGTTTTCTTGGAATTGATGGGATGTGGCATCCTGTATCTGAATGAGCAATTGAACTTCCTCTTTCAAGTGGTGCAAAGGTACGTCTACGCTTTGCTCCTCTGGATCAAGGCTTGGAGGCTCCGTTGAATCGCACTCTGAAGTCTCTTTCATGATTTCATCATCCTCTTGTAAAGACTCCATGTAATTCCACGCCTCTGTCGGTGTCATGACTCCCAAGAATTCCTGCAGCTGTGGTCGTAGTCCACCTAGGAAGGACTCCATAAGTTCTTTCTTCGTTAACCCATGCTGCGGATAGCTCGATATTATGTCTGTCAACCTCCTCCAGGCCTGAAAGAAAGTTTCACAATCATTCTGATTAAAACCAACGATCTTGAGCTTCTCCATCCTATGTTTGTGTGCCTTACAATATTCTGCATCATACAAATTGTTCGTGCAATAGAATTTCATGTATTCCATATACCCCATTCTTTAAAGAGAAAACAAAAAATAAAATAAAAAAAATCATAGACTATAAGATGGAAGGATCTCACCGAATGTTCCTCCAAGCGAACTGAAATCGTAGCTTACAAGTACTGTTGTCCCCGGCAACGGCGCCAAAAACTTGCCTCGTCTCAAATGATATGAGAACTACTCCCAAGCACAGGAGATCGTGCAAGTAATATCCAGGTGAGTCCAGGTATCGAATCCGCGGGACAACTGACCTGCAAAACTACGAACGTCAATCTGAAAAGAGCAATAATACGACGATAACCAACCACCTATCGAGCACAAAGATATATGATCAAGAGTATCAAATAGCATAAGAAAACGATATTTACGGTGACTTTGGTAGGGGTACAAATATGGGGAGTATGTGTTGGGTTTGATTTCGTTAGGGTGTGTGCAATCAATGATTATCAATACCTTTTCTATAACTAAACATTATATTCTTTTGGCTTTAGGAAATCTTGTAATAAATTTCATATTTGTTGTTAATCCTTGTTGTAAGCAAGGAGTTTGTGAAAGTCCTCGGATTATGAGATAAGGAAAAGTCCTCGGCTTGTGAGGCAAGGGAAAAATCCTTGTTGTAGGCAATGTGGTTGTAAATCCTCTTGGCGGGAGATGGTTTGTACTATTTACAATAATAGTGGATTAAAGCCCCACACGAGTTTTAGGGACTGGACATACCGAGGTTGTGGAGAAACATGATAAAAATCTGCGTGTTTGCGATTGTTATTTATTCACTTGCATTTACATTTAGTTGCTTAACTTTATTATTGCAAGTATTTATTGATTAAGAATAATAGTGGGTAATTCTTTATTAATCTTAGGGAGAATTCTAGAGGAAAAGTTTTAATTTGCGAATACACTATTCACCACCCCTCTAGTGTTCTCTTTGCCATCTTAGGATCCCAACAGTAGTCAACCGTGAAGTGCTTGGTCCTAGAATGGAATACCGGGTTAACAGAGAGAGAGAGAGAGAGAGAGAGAGAGAGAGAGAGAGGGCCGACTTATTATCACAAAGGAGAAGCGACTTATCTTGAAGCGGGATTTGAAGGTCGGAGAGTAATAGTTTCAGCCAAATCAGCTCCTTAGCAGTGAGCGACAGGGAGCGTTACTCAAATTTCATGGAGCTGTTGATTCGGGTTGAATATTACTTATTTAACCCCTCATCTAGTCATATTTTGTGCATACATGTTACGTAATTGGTCTCTAATATGTTCGTATATTGCGTATCATCATTTATTAGAGCAAAACCATTGATTTGTGCACAAAGTATAAATTTTATTGAGTATTTCTGCACTTTTTATATTTTTCATGGCTTGGTCTCGATCTCATGATTCCAACAACTATTTATTTGTATTTTTCTAAGATCTGTGCTAATTACTATGAATTTTTGAATGCAGAATACATATTAATTGGAGAAATACGCAAGAAAATACGCAAATACGCGCCAAAATACGAATCCGTATACCGCCTTTTGTCCAAAAGCGACCACGTGGTAGCTTTTCGACCGTCTGATTTCGATCGAACGGCCTGCAGCATCGCAAAATCGGAGGCTGACGCGGCATGTTATCAACCGTCCGATCCGGATCTGACGGCACACGAAAGCGGAGCGAAATCAAACACTGCGGGTGATGTGGCACAATCAAGATCATTGATTACGAATCCAACGGCAAGGAGCATCGCTCATCGAAGCGGCGACGCGGCTCCATACAGACCGTTCGATCGAGATTGAACGGTGCACAATCAGCCCGCACGAACGCAGACAGAAGCGGCATTGAGCACATGTGGCGTGCATCCGTGGAGTTGCCGCCTCATCCAACAGCCATTATACACCCTGCGTTCTGAAGCGAGAAGAAGTGTAGGCATGAATTTTTTTGTTCGAAGTGGCAAAATCGAGGCCGGACGATTTTGATCCAACGGTTATTAGAGTCCCCGACGTGAAATCGGATCGAAGAGCAGCTCAACGAAGGGCGCACAACTTTCAAAGGCCACGCGGCGACCCCATGTGCGATCCCGCACGAATCGGATGTCCGAGATCTCGAGCGGCTGTGTGATGCGGGTTTGGGTTTGTTTGGATGCGAATTTGAGACCCATTAAGGCTATTAAACCCGCAATGTGCCTATTTAAGTGTATTCTTAGGGTTTTGGCCGTATTCTTGGCGTATTTGGGCGATTTTGGAGCCGATTTTTGCAGAGTTTTGCTGAGAATCCAGAGAGCAACCTGAGGGAATTTTCAGATGCTTTTAGGAGGAAGAAGAAGGGTTCTCTTAGGCAAATAGTTATCGTATTTGGTGATATTCCTTGAACTCTTTTGTGTATTTTGAATTCTAATTAATTATATTGCTTAGAACCATGCTTTATATGATGAAATTATCGTTTATTTCAGTATGTGTGGCTAAATTCTCATTGTGCATGGTATGGTGTATTTAGGGGATATGATTTGTGTTTGCTTGGTTGAAACTTCACGCTATAATTGTTAACGTTGATAAAGTTGTATTCTTTGATTTAAAGTCATCTTTTCATCTTCCAGAAGAACGTGATTAATTTGATGATCGCCCCACAAGGGCGAGTTTTGATATCCCCAAAAGGGAGTTTCATATCTTATATTCGAAAGATTATAACTTTAGCAACGACTTTATTGAATTTTGTGTTTTAATCCCCACAATGGTATATTCCGATGAATTGCTCTCTTAAAGAGAATTCATTGCGTTATATTTAATCAACCAAGTTAACTCAAATTATGGATCCTAATGAACCCATACTATGTGCGTACTTCCCATAGATATTTTCATACACGAAACTTTCTTTGCTCGTATTGTTCACGAATTCAAAACCCCGATCAAACTCCTTTCATACCACCATCATCAAAATTGGTTAGTCTCTTTTCGTTGACTTTCTATTTTATTTAAGCTTTGTGGTTGCAACAGATTTTCTCCCAAGGATTCGACCTCTGGACTCCCCGATTGTATTACTTGTACGAACTCTTTCGCTTGAGAGAAGCACATTTTTGGGCTGAGCAGCTGTGGGCAATGGAAGATTGGTTCTTAGCACTCCAGGTGATGAGGTTTTTTCCAAGGAAGACACAGAATCCAGTAATTTACCGCCGATCTGTTGGATTACTGGCCCAATCGGCATCAGAATACACCATGATTGAAAGAGGACCCGAACGAGGAAGTAACCCATTAGTCGGTGTGCTATGAAGTTAGCAGAGAATTCGCTTGGTTGTAGTGAGATGAGACTCGCAAGGTGCGTGAAGAAATTGGAAGACCTGATTGACAGAGTAAGAGATGTTAGGGCAAGTCAATCTTAGGCATTGAAGATCACTAACCAGACTGCGATAGTAGTAACCATCAGCGAGCAGCGGATCAGAGGCATGGTTTGGTAACTTTGAAGCGACTGGAGTGCGGCTTGGCTTATAGTTGGATAGTCCGACCTTATGAAGAAGCTCCTTTGTGTACTTCGTTTGATGAACCATTCTGTCAGCGATCAATTTCTAGCCCCAAGAAGTAGGACAACTCGCCAAGATCCTTGAGTGCATATTCACGAGATAAAATACCCATAAAGTGACATATGAACTCGGCAGAAGAACCCGTGATAAGCATGTCATCCACATAGATAAGAATAATCATCTTGTGTCTGCTCGAGTTGCGAATGAACAGAGATGAGTCAACGTGACTCGGTAGGAAGCCATGATGAAGGAGAAACTGGGAGAAGCGAGCATACCATTGGCGAGGAGCCTGTTTTAGCCCATACAAGGCCTTTCGTAGTTTGCAAACATGGTGAGGAAGAGATGGATCTTGGAAGCCAGGTGGTTGCACCATGTAAAGGTCCTCTGTAATATGATAGTGGAGGAAGGCATTGGAGACATCAAGTTGACGGATTGACCAGCCAAAGTGGAGAGCAATGGTAATGAGCAAGCGGATAGAGCCATGTTTGGTAACAAGACTGAATGTCTCGGAGTAATCTACCCCTTCTTATTGATAAGACCCCTTAGCTACCAGGTGGGCTTTGTAGCGAGGAATGGTGTCGTCCGCATTGCATTTAATGCAGTACACCCATTTGTTGCCGATGATATTTGCTGAAGGAGGAGGGGGAACAAGGTCCCAAGTGGCCAGTTGACGAAGAGCATTGAATTCTTCACGCATTGCGGCAACCCATGCGGAAGATTTGGCATCGGTTTTATATGAAAGTGGTTCTTCAGAAGAGATTTGAGTCTGGAGATTGAGAGGCAGACGAGGTTTTGATATGCCTGCTTTGGAGCGTGTGAGCATCAAATGTGATGAGCCGGGAGGGTCGGTAGTAGATGATGTACCCGGTGGTAGAGATGAGCCAGGTGGAGGCACCGGTTGATAATCACTCAGATGTGTCTGCGGATGAAGGTTCGCAGAGATTTGAGGGACGGGGCCGGAAGGCAAGATCGGGTTTGTGGGCAGATCAGGGAGACAATTGAATAGGGGAGGAACAGGCGACTGGTCATGACCCGGGGAAGAAAGGTATGTGTCAGCTGAGGACAATGAGTGGGGGTGTGATGGTCATTGATAGGGAGTGGAGCTTGATCTGTCGGGGATGCTATTGAATGACACGGAGTGGTTGGAGGAATGGAATTCTGAAACAGTGGGGTTGAGGGAGAAGAAGATCGGGCATGAGTGGAGAAGGGAAATGTATCCTCCTCAAACTTGATGTAACGACCAATATTTTTCAACACATCAATTTACGTATTTTCAACATTTCAAAAATTTTCTTTATAATGGTTAGTCAGGAATTTTATATTGAAAATGGTTTCAAAAATTGATTATAAAAATGTTTTGAAGCTTTAAACTAATTATAGTGTATTTCAGTAAGTTCGAATTTCATCAAATAACTCAAAACAATCTTGATAAAATTCATTTTCCATTATTACTGTTTTGGCTTAATAAATTAATTTTTGTTGTGAGTTGAGGGAGGCTTTTGGCCTCCCTCCCCTCATCATCTCACCATTACTCCCCCTAACTTAGTGGGGAGTCCCTTGGACTCCAAATCCTATTATGAGTTAATATATTGAGAGCCATGGCTTATGCCATGCTACTCTAAGAGGAGATTGTTTACACTTCTTTCAATCCTCTTCTAACACGTTATCAGCACGTTTGCTCTAAAATTCTTTGAGCTTTTCATCCCGCCTCCCCTCAAAAATTAAACCCCTACGCGTGAAGGAATCTATTGTTGCGGCGATCCAACTTGCGGCGAACCGTTGCAGAGAGCCGTTGCGGCGATCTTTTAGGCGTATCGGGAGCATGATTTCGATCTACTGATTTTTCTTATTACGATCGTCCTTAGATCTTTGATCTAGAGGTAAAACTTATCGATCCCGTAGATAATTACAAAATATTGTTAGCTATGATTTTACACAGCTTTTCTATAGGCTTGTATAAATCTGCAACATTTTGATAAATATCAAAATTAAAAAAAACCAACAATAACCAATTCATCTCCCCCCGGATGGAGGGATGATTATTGTGTCAATTAGATGGCATTGTTTTACGGACATGGCATGCTGATAGATGGTGTTCGCATTATGTGCACATCGATTAAATGAACATCATGTTGCATCTTCCATATAAATTGTTTTGGTAGCATGTGAGTCACCTGATTGCTAAAACATCATGGCAGTATGTTGCATCTTACAGACATTCTTACATTATTTATGCTTCCTATTACTATTCACCCATTGCTAAAATTTTACAAGTGCACATGATTGCCAATACTAAAGAGGATTTCAAAATATGAGAGGCTAACAAATGATGAAATTGCTGGCCAATATTTATTGCCATCTTACATCATTTTTTTTCGTCCCACATCTTCGAGAGAGATTAACATGTCTATTTTTCTGTTGATACACCGAAGGGCCATGTGTCCGTTCCATCAGAATTTTGCATTGATTTCAAACGTGACACATCCTCTCATATTTGTATCCATGTTGTCACCCCCCAAACGGGGAGGGTCTATCCTCTCTGTCTGCTGCCGCCCAACCCCCCCCGAACGGTTCATTGTGCCGTCCGCACCGCTGTTTTCTCGTAGACGGGGGGGGGGGGCAAATCTGTATAATGAGGGGTTTTGTGGACTTTTCATATTCCCTTACTAATATCGTAAAAGAATGTTTTTAGGGATTGTGTTAAATTTACTATAAATAATACAGCCCATGGGCCTGCAGCCCGAAAACTGCATAAATAATTAATTGGGCTGTTTATTGGGCCTGATGCCCAGTTCATAACATTTACAATTAAAATGATTATTATTTTGCTTATGGGCCTGCAGCCCAAATCAGAATAATAATTTATTTTGACTGTTTATTTGGGCCAGAAGCCCAGTTAATAACATTGGCTATTAAAATGATTATTTCGTTTATGGGCCAGCAACCCAAAATTTTAATAAATTTGATAGCATGTTTATTTGGGCCTAGAGCCTATTTGTAACCTTGTTTATAAATTCTATGGGCATGCAGCCCCATTTACCTAATAATTATTTTTGCCTACCAAAAACGGGCCCGAAGCCCAGTAATTCTTATTGCAATCTTTAAAGTGTTAATTAATATTTTGACACTGTGCCTGCAGCCCAAATGTTAATTTGACTTATTAGGGCCAGAAGCCATGTAAATCCTATTGCAATAATTAATTTGTTAATTTTTGGCAAATGGGCCTGCAGCCCAAATATAAATAAAATATTACATATGATTAATTTTTATGGGCATGCAGTCCCATTCAAATTATTAATTTATTTTTCCTTGTCATGGGCCTGTCGCCCAGCCTTTCATATTGCTAAATTCATAACACTATTGCATTATTATTAAATTATGGAATATTAGGATTTTTCAAAATATAATTATCTTAAGGATCCTGCGACCGCTCTGCCGTTAGTAAACTAACCTAACGGTGTATGACGTCTCCCCGTGGTCCGAGAGATTATTATATTTTCTAGCCTATTTTTTCCATTTAATATATGCCTGTGTTATATACATGCGTGGTTGTTTCTTTTGTGCCTGTAGCATTTATAAACTGCGTGGATGTTTGTATAAGCTAAAATGTGATTTTTGGGATCGGCCAATTTGATACCCTTCATATTCATTGCAATTTTAATTTTTTTTGAGAGAATTTGTAAGTGAGGATTATATGCATTTATTCAAAGACAGGTGTACCGACAACTGAAGACGGCGACATAAATTGGAAAATATAGGGACCCATTCTGGGTTTCCAAATTGTATTTTTCTTTTGTTTACGGACTGTATATTCGGACTTTGGACTTTGTATTTATTTGGGTATCTAGCCGATCCCCACATTTTACTTATTTTAATTTTTAATGCTTGAATTTCAATTTTAATTAATTCATGCTTATTTTAAATTGCGTAGATGTAATGGCAAAATTGGCAAGCGTCAATTTCGAAGTCCTTACCTCTGCAGGAAAAAGTTACTTGAGTTGGCGAGTGGACCTGAAGTTCCACTTGCGTTCGATGGCCCTCCTTGTTTCCATTTTGGCTCCTTCATCGGCCCCAGCAGCGGCCGATGCTTCTGCTACATCTAGCAGTAGTACTCCTACCACTGTCTCCGACGTGGATAAGGCGAAAGCCATAATCTACATTAGGAAACATATAGATCGGACCTTAAAGGCCGAATACCTAATGGTAGAGGACCCAATGGAGCTATGGACAGCACTGGAGGCACAGTATAAACATCAAATTGATGTAATATTACCGCGTGCTAGTTATGAGTGGGAAAATCTCAGACTTCAGGACTATAAGTCCGTCGCTGAGTATAATTCTGTACTTCATAATATCACCTCACACCTGAAGTTGTGCTGTGAAGAAGTGACAGAACAACGCATGTTGGAAAAGACATTTACCTCGTTTCACAAGAAAGATGCAATCCTCATGCAGCAGTATCGTGAACACAACTTCACGAAATTCTCTGATCTGATCTCATGCCTACTTAGGGCAGAGCAGAATCGAGATTTACTACTAGCCACTCATAATTTACGTCCAGCTGGCACTGCACCTATCCCTGAAGCCCACCACGTTTCTCCCCAGAAGTGGAAAAATAAGAAGAAGGCTAATAATAAAGGGAAAGCTGTGATGAAGAATGGACGAGGAGTAGCACCCCCATCCAACAACAACAATACATGAAAGAGTAACTTCGCATGGAAGCAAACGAACACTGACCAAGTGTCACTTCCTAAGAAGAACTGAGAGGATAAATGCCATAGATGCGGCATGACTGGCCATTGGTCCAGAATCTGCCGCACTCCTCGCCACCTCCAGGAACTATATCAGGCGAGCTAGAAGTCTCTGCCTGAAACAAACTTGGCGGCTGTTGAGCCACCAAGATGTTCACTGCAAAAGATTTCGAGAACGACGACCTGCTCGATTAAGCTTCATCTTTTATCTATGCATTTAAAATTCAATGTTGCTTCATCTTTAATTTACTTAATTACGAATTTTTGTTTTGAATGTCTTTTTCATTGACTTAAATAAAATTTCGTTTTACTTATAAATAAGTATGAAATATTGTAGACAGTGCCTCGTTGCACTGGTGTAGCATTGATATTGCTCCCACATACAACGAGACTATAAGATGCAATTTTCTCCACTTAAACATATAGGAATTTTCCAAGTTTCAAGGATATTTCGTTTAACGAACATAGCTTGAAAACTATGGATAATAAATATTGAATATCAATATGTAACTCGTCAAGAGGATGGCCAGAAGCCCATCTACTTACGATTTAATTGGACCCCCGTCGGGCCCATATAATTACTGATATTCATCCTATAGAAAGCCAACTCGACTGAGCACCAGAAGTGCCTTTCATTGCCATAGTTTTTAACTCTGGCACAATGGACTTGGTCATCCTGGATCATCGATGATGGACACGTCATCAAATGAATCCATTGGAGAACCTGAAGATTCTGCAAAAGATTGATTTTCCTTGTCCCCCTTTGTCGTAAGGGAAAACTTATAGTGTGACCTTCCCTCCTGAAAGTGGGATTAGAGTCTCCTGGCTTGATTGAGAGAATATACGGTGACCTTTGCGGGCTTATTCACCCCGCAAGTGGCCCATTTTCGGTACTTCATTGTACTGATAGATGCATCTATTATATGGTCTTATGTGTGCCTTTATATTCACTCGCAACTTCGCTTTCTCAAAAGCTTATTATGTGGGTGAATTCACTACACATATCTTTGAAGACTTGGCATTGATATTGAACATCCTGTAGCATGTTCATACTCATAATGTGTTATTAGAGTCTCTGGTAAAGAGACTCCAATGGATTTCACGTCCATTGTTAAATCCTAGTTGCCTGTTGATGTTCAGGGACCAACACACTGCATTCCGCATCGTTTATCACGATACGGCCCACTAGTGGTCATATCTTATTACTGATGCCGCTTGCTTATGGTTTACCACCAAGTCTTGATAAATGTGAATTTGATGAGCAAAGTCTCATTGAAATAGGCACTCAGTCTAAAAGAAGCCTGAAGCTTCTGAGACCATATCATGGGACACAAAAGTCCTAATCTCGTTATGATCCGCAAACTTTTTCTGTGTGAAGATGAGATCCAGAAGATCCTGCATATTCAGACTAAAGTACATCAATTGCCGGATAAATTTACAGACAACCAGAAGATTGTTCGTTCACACGTCCCTGCTGCCAACACGCCAGCTAGGATTGACATTTCCAAAGATGGATGCAATCCACCGGCAGCAGAATTGGCTGTACCTCAATTGAAAAGAGGACGCCTGCCAGGTTCAAAAAATAAAGTTCCTCAAAAGAGGAAGATTCCTGGATACATTAAATTGATCCAACCACAGGATGTTGAGCTCAGACCAGTAACCTCTCCACTCCTAATTTCCCCTGCAGAGGAAACAACAGGAGAAAAATCATTATATTACGTATGTACTAGAGAGGTACTGGACAGATATAGCACAGTCGTCGACGACGGTTTTGCTTTCGCTATTGTCGTTCACGTCGCTGAATACGACGATGACGTCAACCCACTTTTCTATAGCATTAATGCATAGATTGGCCAAAGTGGGACGAGGCAATAAGAGTAGAGCTGGACTCACTCTTGAAAAGCAAAGTCTTTGGACCAGTAGTCCATACACCTGAATGTGTAAAACCTGTGGAATATAAGTTGGATTTCATAAGAAATTGAAATAAAGGAAATATGATCATTTTCCTACTAAAGCCTGAACCTCTATGAAAAAGCCAATAAATGCAGCTCATGGACGTTGTGACTACATAGATTTACAACAATATAGATATAGAGATCTATATAAAACTTCCATAAGGGTATACCCTACCCCCAGAGATGAAAGAGAGACGTAGAAACGTCTTCTCTATAAAGGCTACAAAGATCATTAGTTGATCTTAAGCAATATTCTGCCCGTGTATCTTTTTCAAAAGATCGTTGACAGGATTTGTGATATTCGCCGTACATGTGATCAAATTAAAGCTAATAGGATCTCCTGCAGAGACCATTGAGCTATCAGACAGCTTTAAGCATACCTTGGAAATGAAAAACCTAGGTATAACAAGTTATTGTCTCGGCTTATATATTTAACACCTTCGTGGTGGAACCCTTTAATATCATTCATACACCTGGAGTTTATGAAGAATGATGTCCATTTGCAACCTATTAAAAATAGATGCTTATTTATGACACCTTCCAGTCGCTGGAAGAGGGGGATGACATCCTAGCTCCCGAAAAGCCTATCTCTAGTTTACTTGTTACACTTCTTTATCTGGCCTACTGCACGTGTCTTTGATAGAACGTCTGCAGTAAAGTTGTTAACCAGATACTGTGTTGCCCTGGAGAGCACCACTAGACCAAGGATAAGCTGCTTCTGCGCAACTTCCAAGGGTCAAGGAATATATATTGCATATGCAGGTTTAAAGATCATCACGATGACTAAAACACAAAAGGCCGGCCACCTCCCAAATATCTACACATCATCCTCCAATGTCTACATCTTCTTAGAAGCTAATCATCCAAGAAGCAAGTATTGAAAACGCTCAGCCAGGTCCAGCAGTACCTTGCAGACACACTGAAGACTGATTCAAAGAATACTTTAGTGGAGTCATCTACCGACTTCGAAGAGCATTCCACTTCAGAGCACCTCTACTTTCCAATAGCCGCTAGATGAGTGATGATTGTATTTTCTTTCAGAATATGATGGATGTATAGACGAATAGGAGATGATTGTATAGATACATAGGAGATCTGCAAGTCTGAAGCTTGTACAGATCAGGGGGAGTCCCTCAATAGTTGTACTCTTTTCCCTTAAGCTGCTGGGTTTTCCCACTGGGTTTTCCACAGCTAAGGTTTGAACGAGGCAACCACAGTGGCTCTGGATCCAGAAGTATCCACCCCATTAGCATACTGGATCCTGAAGTATTCATATGCTTAACCCAAGGTAATGGAGAGATGAGGGGGAGTGTTGTGAGTTGAGGGAGGCTTTTGGCCTCCCTCCCCTCATCATCTCATCATTACTCCCCCTAACTTAGTGGGGAGTCCCTTGGACTCCAAATCCTATTATGAGTTAATATATTGAGAGCCATGGCTTATGCCATGGCTACTCTAAGAGGAGATTGTTTACACTTCTTTCAATCTATCTCAACAATTTTCTATACAAATATCATTAAAACGTTTTCAAACTTCTACAGTAGCATCATATGACCATTTAGGGCTCCCCATATTAATTTCGTAATTTTCTGATATCAAATCAACCTATAACTTGCAAACACGCTTTCTAAACATTTTGGCCTAAAACTAGTATCTCCGTAGCTCAAATCCCAAAATGGCTTTCGTATTCACGATCCTCGTGACAATACGATCCCGTGGGTATGTTTTCGTAATTTTTTGGAGTCATATGCGAAAACGGGGTTGTATTCCTCCGTTTTCACTAATTACATTTACTAATGACCTTTTTACATTTACTAACTACTTTTACCAAATTACTTCTACCCTAATCCCCCAACCAATCCTCTTAACCCACCTCCCCTTAGCTGGTGAGATCCAAAATTATTGGATCTCACCCAAACCATTAAGAATTTGGTCTCCCCCTTAATCACAATATTGCCATTAGCTAAGTTCTATTTAAACCCCCCACAGCTCAAATAATCACCCACACCCAATTACTCTCTCTCTCTCTCTCTCTCTCTCTCTCTCTCTTATTTTTCATTCGAAACCCAACGAGGCCCTCTCTCTCGCTCACCTTTCTATCTCTCGCACACACCCTCTCCCTCTCTTGTTCTCCCTCTCTCACTCACACTGTCGCCGTCGACGGCGTCTCACCGCCGGTGGTGGAGTCGAGGCGGTGGTGATTAGGGAAAGTAATTTGGAGATGAGAAATTTAAGGTTTGGAGAGATCGGCTCAATTAGAGTTCGATGAATTTTTTTGGAAAGTAGGGAGATATATGATCAGAAGCTGTGAAGCGTTTGTGGCTTTGATACCATGAAGAAAATGTAAACACAACTGGAGAAGAGATTGAAAAGAGAACCAGCAAAGTTTTCATTCATCTTGATGTGCTTATATACAGAGCATCAAGGTAATATCGTCATTTACAATGAGATATGGAACTCATTGATTTGGTAACTATTAACCGCGGATCCTTACATGATTTGGTTCGTTGAATGAGGACACACCCGGAGATATGTATCTCATCGGTTTGATAATCATTAACCGCTGATCCTTACATGATTTGGTTCGTTGAATGGGGACACACCCGATAATGAATGATGGTGATACAATCCCGATTGTAGGGGGATTTGGGAGAATCGACCTACATTCCTTATAAAATGAACGGTGCCATACGCCCGCGACGAAGGCGCCCGCTAAATTTTTGTTCTTTTAAATTGTGAAGTGAAATATTATATGTTCCAAATTTGGGGGGGGGGGGGGGGAGAATTATTTTGGGGAAACAAAGATTTTAAATGAACCGTGCCCGAGGTCATGTGTTATGACTAGTACTAGTCATAACCCGTGCCCGGAGGGAACGGAGGCAGTCGTCGCCCGGACGCAAATGCAGAGAGAAGTGGGCGCAAAAGTGAAAAAAGCGTGTGTGTGTGAGAATGACAAAAAGAGGAAAAGCCGGGGCTAAGATGAAAAAAAAATCACCAAAAAGCCATTCCAAACCCAAGTCCAGACTTCCACCCAACCCCCACGTGGCGTCTCAGTCAGAAACCCAAAATATGACTGCGACAAAACTGCCACGTGGGACGAAATTGCCACGTAGGACAAAAGCGTGAATTGTGTAATAGACTAGTCATTACCCGTGCACATAGTGCATGGCGCAGAAAAAATTGAGAACAAAAACGTGTGTGGGGGTGAGGTTAAGGGTGATGGGAAAAAAATTGTGTAGCTAACAAAAATTCGGTTACACCAAGTAATGTGAGATTTACAAAAAATTAAAATTGAAAAACTTTTGGTTTTTTTGGTTTTATTTAGTTGGAAAATCACATTCATCAAAGTTGTCCTATTCATACTTTTATCGTCACGTAGGACAAAGATTGCGTCTTAGTCATAGTTTTGCCAACCACGTAGAACAAAAGTCGTGAATTATTATATTTAGTTACAAGTTCACCGTTGTCTTTTTGAACATTACAGATGGAACGGTAATCTTGTAAATAAATGTACTTTGTTTATCACAGTGTATAACGTGGCTAGCAGCCCTCCTCACTCTCTCCCGTAACCGTATCACACGGGATTCGGCCTCGTCGACGCTCCCTGTTACTTAACATGCACCCGAATGTTACGTAACCCCTTTGCCCCCAAGACGCATTCTGTGGGTCCCACGTACCTATTAACCATAGTGACTCGGTCCGCAGATGACAAAATATCAACGCAACGCTGACAAACCAAACCTGAGGCCGATACGCGGAAGCGATAAAAAGAGGAAGCACCGTAGATTCACGTCCAACCATTACCCGTGTCAGCGACGGGGCGAAAAAGAAAGCACCGCGTGGGCCCCACACGGCGGGTAGCTTTTTGGGGGCATCCTCCCCCGTTCAGATTACAGCGGAGACGAAATCTGTAAGACTAGCGCCAACGGCGTGCCTCCATAAATAGCGTTGTATGTGCGCCGAAACAGACCCCGACGCTGGTACGGTCACCAACGATTCCCTTCAGGTACGCGCTCATCGTCCCCGTTTCGCTTGTTACCACGTGCTTCTGGTCACCTGCGGTTAATCAATGTCGGTAGAAACGTATCCATGCCTGCCCCGAGGTGCGCCGGCCGTTGGGGTCACGTGATTGTCGCTCTCTTTTCAATTTTTTTTCAATTTTATTGCTCTTGCTTCGTTAGAAAGCAACAAATTAAGAAAAAAATGCTTAATGGCCTTATTTCTCATCAACCATGTACATTAAGTGTTAAGCTAGTAATTAGTGCTGTCAATTTGAGTACTTCCTTCCTTTTCCTAATTCTGTCTATTGCTGTCTTTAATAATAATTAATTAATTAACTAGGAAAATAGGCTCCCCAATAAACACAGCCACGTACACGTGGGTGGCACGTGTCTAGATCGGGCCATTGCTGTTGCTTTTATCCGTTTAGCACGTTATTGGGTCGTCGCTGGTCTATCATGAGTCAATGAATCGGATCCGTACTCCGTACCCGAAAACATTTTCCTTGCCCATTCCCCACGCAAGCGAAAGGTTAAGGGCCTGTTCTTTTACCAAGAATAGAGGTGGGAATGGGAATAGAGACACTATTCCTGCACTATTCACACTATTCTAAGTTTGTATTTCAAGCGGTTGTTCTTTTGGGCGTGGAATAGAATCCTATGTGGCTATTCCAATTTGGTAATGATGCCTACTTTTCTATTCCAAGATTTTTGCTTGGAATACAATGGAATCCTTGGGAATGGTGGGCCCCAATCTCTCATCTCTCTATCTCTCTCCTCCAACTCATCCCCTTTCCACTTTTTCATTCAAACTCTCTATTTCCAAAAGAACACAAGAATAGAGACTGGACCCCATTTTCTATTCCAAACTCTCATTCCATACTCTATTCCACCCAAAAGAACACAAAACTACATTTTCTCTCTCATGGGAATACAACATTTCACTCTATTCTATTTTTCCTATTCCTGGAAAAGAACAGGCCCTAAACCACTACGGCCCTAACTTTTAAAAAATAATCTCAAAGAATTGCTGCACTTCAGAACCGATACGTTTCAAATCGTTTTTGTTGGGTCCACAGATCGGACGGCCTGGATTGAGCTGTCAACCAATCAATTAAATTGTGCGGACGAAATCTGCCGTGAAAAAGGTGACCGAAGAAGTTGCCACGAAATTTCGTGCAGGGCGAATAAATACAGCAGCGAATAATTCGAGGTGGGAAACAGCGTGGAAACTCGCACTGAGGTCGGAGAAGCTTCATCGTCGCCTTCGGGTTCTTCCACTCACTGGACTAAAAAGGTACGGAATCTTAAACCCTAATTCACTGTTGTTTCTCTCTCGTACGCTACGCGCCAATTCTCGATTCTCGATTCTCGGATTCTTGGATTGTGATTGAGGCAAGGCTGGGATTTGATAGGGGGAGATAGATAGAGAGAGGGGAAAGGGGGCGTCATCTCTCCTGCGACCGAGGGGGATGGATCCAGGGCAGACGCCGTCGCCGAACCGTTACAATTTGAGGATGACGCCGTCACCGAATCGGTATCACCGGCAGCGAGCCGAGGATACGAGCGAGGGGAAGCGGGGAGAGGAGATCTTCTTGTCTTCGGACGACAAGTTCGATATCCCGCCAAAAAATGCCCCGATCGAGCGGTTGAGGCGATGGAGAGTAAGTATTTACTTAAATTTCATGTTGATTTTGATGTTTTAATTCCTTTCATGTTAATGTAGGGAGCTTTGGTTTTTTTTTAAAATAAAGAAACTGGTTGATGGTGTTTGAAATGCGAAATGTTGAAATTGTTTTTATCAAAGGTCGATGCATAGATGGTATGAGGAAAAATTGAAGTTTTTTTATTTGGGTTTAACTTGGTTACTAGTTTATATCTGCGAGTTCATATATGGAGTTATGCGAGGACGTTTCATTGCTTTTTTTGTGTGAGTGATGTATACTTACGTTGAATTACTTGTTCTTTGTTTTTCATTATGGGAAGGTTGGCCACCTGATGATTTAATGCATATTGAAAGGACTTGTTAATGTATTTGAAATTTATTTAAAGGAATAGCCTTCACGTTATAGGCTAAGAGAGTTCTGGCTGACGATGGGGCTATGCATGACTCATTTATGCATAACTGTACTCCCTTTGTAGAAGAAAGTGATTCTCAATTTTCAAGTTGCATACACAGATGATTTCTTGCGATGTTAGCATAAACCCTGATCTTCCAGTCACGTCCTATAATGATGTAGCCTTTTTTTGATTTATGAAGGCTGCGTAAGTAGATACTCAATTTATGAAGGTGGAGTAATGGGTTGATATCTTCTCAATCTTATTCAGCAGAGTGTAAATCAAAGAAGTAGGATTGTCGGCATCGAGGAATGAGGAACTGAGCTAGATGGCTAATCATATGGTCTTTATTAGTCGATTGTTTTCTTATTTGGTAAATAGAAGGTTTACATAGTTGGATAAGCCTGAATTGCATGGCTGTAAAAATTGAACAAATCTTATTAGCCAATTGATCCAGAAAGCTTTCTATTTCTGAAATCCCCCTGCTAATATTTTCTACGTTAGTAATTTTGTTTTTAGTTTTTATTCTGGCTGGACACTTGTCAAAAATTTGTTCAACATTTTTCTGTACCTTTCGGTACTCCGAGTCATGTTTCCATGTTGGTGAAAATGGCAACAGAATGCTCACAGCTCTGAGGATAAGATAAGGTAACTGAGATTAAATACACATTCTGTCAATACACGATTCAACAATACTTTATGCATGTATATGGAGAGTGTCGTCTTATGCTACATTACAAGCCATGCCCATTATGA
This sequence comes from Scilla litardierei, assembly GCA_030789695.1. Lineage (NCBI taxonomy): Eukaryota > Viridiplantae > Streptophyta > Magnoliopsida > Asparagales > Asparagaceae > Scilla > Scilla litardierei. Next base: position 10,379,005 of record CM061142.1, on the reverse strand, counting down.
TACCCAGACACCTTAACTGTAGTTCTGGCTTTATGGGGAAATAAGACGCTAGTCACTTGTCGTTGCTTCTTACCATTTGATCAAACTTCCAGTAATAAAATCAACTATATGATGATATCACCGTTTCATTGCACTAGTTTCTTTGCATGTGAGATATGTTGATTGTACTAGAAATTGTCCGTGTCCGGAGGGCACGGAGGCCGTCGTCACCTGGGCGCAAATGCGGAGAGTAGCGGGGGCCAAATCAAAACAAGCATGTGTGTGTGTGAGAGGAGCGTTGGGAGGCAAAAGGAGAAAAAGCAAGGATCACAAAGCACAAAAAAACCCACCCCAAATCAACTCCCCAAAATTCACCCCAAATTAAGCCCAAAACCCACACACCCCCCATTGGACCCCACCGAGATGGGGTGGAACACTCTTGGCCAATCGTTTGCCCCAGTCAAAAAGTCAACTTGTGACTGGGACAAACGTCACACCGACAACCCTCTTTTGTATAATAGACATTTTTTTTGCGTGTAGCTCCAATTTGTTTATTAAACCATGGAGTACGGATCAGTTAAGTGTTACTCATCGTATGTTACAACATCCATGATGCGATTTATGCGCACAAACTAGTAAAACAGTGAATATTTGTGGAAAATATGAAAAAGGTGGAAACTTTGATTGAAGAACAATAAGATAATGGATCTCTTTAAAGAGTAAGTACTCTCTCCTAGCTTTAAATGCACGGACTAAAGCCTAAACACTGTCGAAGTTGACGCCTAAATGTTCTTCATAAAATTAAGTATAAAACATAATGACGGCTAGACCTAGAATATAAAATAAGGGAAAAAGTTCAAATCTATGTGGAAAGACAAAAATGCACCTCTAGGAGTTAAATCGTGTCCCTACGTCTCCTCCTCCTGAAGTAAGTCACCAATCCAACCAGTGGCTCGTCCCGCACGATTGCATCGTGCGAGGGACCACCCATCATTTGGGTCCGCCTCCTGTAGATGCGGCGTGTCTGCATCAATACCCGCCCGTAGAAGAGCCACCTCGTCCTCAATGTGGAAATCTGGGAACTGCTCCTGCATCACGTCGAACGCCTCCCAAGTAACATCACAGTCAGGTAAGCCAGCCCAATGTATCAGTAACTCCCTCCGCCGACTCGGGCCATGGCGCACGGCTCTCACCTCCAGCGGTTCCAACACCTCCATGTCATCAGTAAGTATGGGCGGTAACGCTGACGACAACATATGATCGCCAATCACCCTCTGTAGTTGGGACACGTGAAAGACTGGATGTATCATCGACCTAGGGGGTAACCTCAGTTTGTATGCCACCTGATCAATCCTGGCCACAATCTCATAGGGCCCATAATATTGTGCCGCTAGCTTCTCATTCCTTCGTTGAGCTAGTGATCTTTGATGGTAGGGTTGCAGCTTCAAATATACCATGTCACCCTCCTGAAACTGCACGTCTCGACGGTGCACGTCGGCCTTCGTCTTCATTACCTGCTGTGCCCTCGTCAAATGCCTCCACAACTCCTCCAACATACCATCTCTCTCACCCATATAATCCTCCATCTGTGACACCGGCATCCCTCGGTGCCCATAACGAATCAACTGCGGCAGGTCATGACCATATAATATCCGGAATAGGGTCGTCCCTGCCGAGGAGTGGTATGATGTGTTATACTAGTACTCCGCCTAGGCCAACCATCTGTACCACTGACGTGGAGTCTACGAAGCAAAACATCGCAAATACGTCTCTATGCTACGATTCATCACCTCCGTCTGACCGTCCGTCTGGGGGGTAGGCGGTGCTCCTCCTGAGTACAGTCCACAACACTCGAAATAACTCCTTCCAGAACCCGCTCGTGAAGACATTGTCTCTGTCGGACACTATAGTGCCAGGTATCCCATGCAGTCTAACCACCTCCCGAATAAAAGCGGCTGCAACGGATACGGCAGTGTAAGAATGCTTAAACGAAATGAAGTGAGCATACTTACTAAGCCTATCCACCATTACGAAAATCGCTGTGTACTCCTTTGATCGTGGTAGCCCATCTATGAAGTCCATCGTAACCTCCTCCCAAACCCTCTCTGACATGGCTAACGGCTGCAACAACCCCGTCGGTGCCATGGTCATGAATTTGTGACATTGGCAAACGTCACAAACAGCTACCAAATGAGCTACCATCTTCCGCATCCTCGGCCAAAACACCTCCCTGGCCATCCTCATGACGTCTGTTGCACGTCCGAATGGCCCCCGAACGCTGTGCCATGGAACTCCTGAAACAATGTCGGTATGAAGGTCGACGTCCTCGGCAACACTAACCTCCCCTGGTATAACAACCACCGTCCCTCCAATGAGTATCCCTTCGGTCCTTCTCCTCCTCCCTTCAGCGCCTCCCGGATCTGTATTAACTCTGGATCTGACTTTGCCTCCTGTAGCATCGGCTCCCAATCTATCCACATATGCAAGGAAAGAGCCCTCAGACTAGCCCCCTCCGAGACAACGCATCCGCCGTCTTATTCTCTAACCCCGGTCTGTACTCAATGTTAAAACGGTATCCCACTAACTTGGACAGCCATCGCTGATGCTCCTCCGTCACCAACTGCTGCTCCAGTAAGTACTTTCGCTGATCCGTCCTAACCGTGAAGTCTCTCCCCAACAAATATGTACGCCATTTCTGAATTGCCAGGATTATTGCCATCAGCTCTCTCTCATATACTACCGTCAGTTGTGCCCTACACGACATCACCTGACCGAAGTATGCAATCGGCCATCCCTCCTGCATCAAAATCGCTCTCAAGCCATAACCCAACACATCTGTCTCTACTACAAATGATACACTAAAATCTGGTAGAGGCAGAACCGGTGCCGTCGACATTGCTACCTTCAAGGCCTCAAAAACCTTGGTCACCTCCTCCCCCCACTTGAAGCTGTTCTTCTTCAGCTGTTCGGTAAAAGGCCATGATATGGTGTTATACTCCTTCACGAATTTTCTATGGTACACTGTCGGCCCAAGGAAGCCACGTAATGCCCTCAGTGTCGTCGGTAGTGGCCAGTCCAACATCGCCTTTATCTTCGATCTATCAGCCGCCACTCCTGTCTCAGAAACAACATGCCACAGATACTCAATCTGTCTCTGTCCAAACCTGCACTTCTTCTGATTTGCATACAACTGATGCGCCAACAACTCTTGAAAAGCCAACTCCAAATGCCTAGGTGCTCCTCCATAGTCCTGTTGTAGATGAGTATATCGTCCAAGAACACCAGGATGAACCTCCTCAAAAATGACTGGAACACCTTGTTCATCAAGACCTGAAAGGTCGAGGGAGTATTGGTTAAGCCGAAAGGCATGACCAAGAACTCGTAATACCCCTCGTGTGTGCGAAATGTCGTCTTCGACACATCCTCCGCCCTCATCAGTATCTGATGGTATTCCGATCTCAGATCAATCTTCGAGAAGACCGATACCCCGTGAAGCTCATCAAACAACTCATCGATCACTGGAATAGAAAACTTGTCGGGGACAGTTTCTTTATTCAGTGTTCGGTAGTCAACACAGAAACGCCAGCTCCCGTCCTTCTTAACTGGTAACACCGGGCTAAAAAACGGGCTAACACTGGGCTGGATCACCCCAGCCTGCTTCATCTCTCGCACCATCCGCTCGATCTCATTCTTTTGAATATGCGGATACCGATATTGCCATACACTCACTGGTGCCGCTCCATCATGCAACACTATCGCGTGCTCATGTCCTCATACCGGTGGTAAACCCTGCGGATCCTGAAAAACCTCCTAATACCGCTCTAACAACTGCTCCACCTTTGCTGGGATTTCCTCCTGTGGCTCCTCACCCCCTGTCATCATTTTTCGGCACTCCACCAAGAATCCATCTCCTGACTTCTGTAGGGCGTGCGATATGGCTTTGAAAGCCACTAAGGAGAAACAGAGGCTGGGGTCTCCTGTCAGAATCACCGTGCGATCCCCCTCATGGAACTCCATCCTGAGCTGCTTCCAATTCACCTTCATGTTGCCTAACCCCTTCAGCCACTGTACGCCCAAAATCACATTGACGTTGCCCAACTCCAGGGGTAGGAAATCCTCCGTGATCTGCACACCCTGCAAGGTCAAGTACAACCCCTTGCACATCCCACCGCTCTCCTCCATCCTCCCTGTCCCTAATAGGACCGTAAACTTATCCAAGGTGCTCAGCTGCAACCCATGACGATCCACCATCTGTCGAGATATGAAGTTGTGGGTGGCCCCACTGTCTATGAGTACCGTCACCGTCGTGTCGTCCAATCGCCCTGACAGTTTCATGGTATGGTTCGGGGTGAACCCTATCACGGAGTTCAGGGACATCACCGCTACATCCAGATGTGACTTCTCTACTTCTATGACCTCCTCTACCTCATACTCCTCATTGCCAACATACAAATCGTCATCTGGCACTATAGTGATCTGCAACCGGCGACTCGCACATCAGTGACGGGGTAAACCGTTCATCACAACGAAAACATAGTCCTTTTGCCCGCTTCTTCCGCACCTCTGACTCTGTCAGTCGCCTCCCCAATGTTGCTGGACGAGCCTCTCCTCTGGCATCTGGACTCCTGTAGGGGCCCTTTGTGCTGCTGCTGGTGCTGGACGGGGATTTGGGGCCCCCATAGGGATGGCAGTAATGACCTGACCGGACCCGCCCGACCCGCCACGGTTTTGACCCGGCCCGCCCCGGCCCGCAGACGGGTCGGGGCAAGCTTGGACTTTGTATGCAACCCGTCCCACCCCGGTCCGCCCCAATAAATTATAGAGGTTCTAAAAAAACCTTTCTATTTTGATGCAAACCATGCGGTCTGTCCATATCACATAACTCATACTATGTTCGATGCTCTTCCAATTAGCCCAATTCCCAATTCCAAATTACCAATAAATCACAATTCTCCCAAATCCCAAATAAAACTTTTATTTGGGATTCAGATGGATGCCAGTAATGACCCGACCCGACCGACCCGACCGACCCGGCCCGGCCCGACCCGGTTTTGGTAAGAAATTACCCGACCCGCCCCGGCTCGAGACCCGCCCCGGCTCGAGACCCGTCCTGCCCCGGCCCGCAGACGAGGCGGGGCAAGCTTGGATAGTTAAATACCCGTCCTGCCCCGCAATATTGCCATTCCTAGGCCCCCAGGCTCCCCGTATCCGCCTTTCGTCTGCATGCTTCTCCTCCGCCTTCTGTGCGAGGCGAATCAGGTCCTCCAAGCCCCCGGGGCTCTGCATCCTCAACTCGGCCCATATGGTAGGGTTCAGCTCCACATGAAGTTCCCCATGAGTATCTCCTCAGTGACGCCATGTAATCGGCCCGAAAGCAATTCAAACTTCCTAATGAAATCCCACACCGTACCCTCCTGTCTAAGTGGCCTGAGTTGCTCGTAGAATTCTCCACCCGGTGTCTCCTGAAATCGATCCATCAAGTATGTCGTTAGCTTTGTCCACGAGTAAAAAGGATTCCAGGATATTTTCCACCGATACCATGCCAATGCCTTGATACGTCTAAGGCTTTTTGTGGGGTTAAATGTTGGATTTTTATGGCTTTGGACTAATAAACTAGGGCTTTGATATGAAGAACTTATTTGAAATTGCTTAATAATGCTAGAATAATTAATCTAAAATGACGAGCAATAGAAGATTAATAGAGAAAATTATTCTAGGGTTCTAGGAATTAAAATACCTTCAGTCAATTCTTTCATAATCCTCGCTACGGCCGGCCGGCCCTTATTTAAGTGATGGATTAGTCAATTGTGGAATTACTAAATGACCCTTCCTTGTGGATGCGAAATTACAAGTTTGGGACCGGGTCCGTGGAAGCCGCATCCTCCTTTGGTACACTTGAACCGGACCCCTTAGCCTAGCCTCCTCGCGCGCCGCGCCTGATACCCGTGCCGCGCCTGATACCCGTGCAACATCACTACTCCCCCCCAAAAGTGTCACCTTGTCCTCAAGTTGGAAGTCTGGAAATTGGTTGCGTATCATAGCAAATGGCTTCCACGTAGCATCATAGTCCGGTAGGCCTCTCCATCTGATCAGCACCTCCTGTATCCCGTCTGTGGCCTGTCTAACCCCAGTCAGCTCCTGAGGCTCAAGAAACACCTCCATGTCCTCTGTCAGAGTAGGTGGCAAGGTCGGTGATAGAGTATGACTTCCAATGACTCTCCTCAACTGTGAAACGTGAAACACGGGGTGAATGCTACTGGTAGCAGGTAACTATAGACGATACGCCACCTTCCCGATCTGAGATGTAATTTCGAAAGGTCCATAGTAGCTGGCTGCCAGCTTTTCATTGCTCCGACGGGCCAAAGTCTTCTGTCTGTAGGGTCGTAATTTCAGATAAATCCGGTCCCCCACAGCAAACTGCACATCTCTCCGGTGCTCATCCGCCTTAGTCTTCATGATCTGCTGGGCTCACAGTAGATGCTTCTTCAACTCCTCCAAATATCTGTCCCGCTCTCCAAGATGCTCCTCTACATGTGACATGGGAGTGGTCCCTCTGCTGTAGTGTATCAATCGGGACGGGTCCCGACCATACAAAATCCAAAACGGGGTGCTCTATGCTGTCGAGTGGTACGAGGTGTTGTACCAATATTCTGTCTATGCTAACCACCTGGCCCACTGTCTCGGTGCATCTGACGTAAAGCACCTCAAATAGTTCTCCACACTCCTATTCACCACCTCTGTCTGATCATCTGTCTGTGGGTGATAGGTTGTGCTTGTTCTCAGCTTGGTTCCTTGCACCTTGAAAAGTTCCTGCCAAAAACTGCTCATGAAGACCTTATCGCAATCTGACACTATGGAAGCGGGGAAACCATGCAAGCGAACCACCTCCCGCATGAAAGCTGTAACCACTGTCACTGCCGTGTAGGGATGTCTGAGTGGCATGTAATGTGCATACTTACTGAGTTGATCTACCACCACAAAAATAGAGTTGTAGTCCTCTGACCGCGGAAGCCCCTCAATGAAGTCCATGCTGATATCCGTCCAGACTCTCTCCGGTAGAGCCAAAGGCTATAGAAGTCCTGCGGGTGCCATTGCCTTATACTTGTGACGCTGGCAAACGTCACACTCCGCTATCATCTGGACAATGTCCTTCTTCATCACTGGCCAGTATAGCTCCATAGACATCCTCCTGTAGGTCTGTTGTATACCTGAATGCCCTCTGATGGCGCTGCCGTGGAACTCCTGGAAAATCAACGGAATATGGGTAGAGCACCTAGAAATCACCAGTCTCCCCTGATATAGAAGTCGCTGTCCGCTCATGGTGTATCCCAAAAAATCTACTGATCCCTGCTGCAATGCCTCCCGTATCTGTGCCAAGTCTGTGTCGGCCTTAATCTCCCTGCCCAACGTCTCCCAGTCTAGGAGAACCGGTACGGAAATGGCTGCCACCCCTGCGAGCTTCTCTCTGCGAGATAAGGCATCTGCCGCCTTGTTCTCCAAGCCTGGTCGGTACTGTATCTCGAAGGTGTAGTGGACCGTCTTGGAGAGCCACTTCTGATGCTCTTCTGTGACCATGCGTTGCTCAAGTAAATATTTCAGGCTCCGCTGGTCGGTCCTCACTATGAAACTCTTCCCCAGTAAATAAGGTCGCCACTTTTGTATAGAGAGCACGATCGCCATCAACTCCCGCTCATATACTGACTTCCGCCACGCTCGTGCTGACAGAGTCGGGCTAAAATATGCAATAGGTCTCTGATTCTGCATCAGCACTGCGTCCAACCCATGTCCAGATGCGTCTGTGTCTATAACAAAAGGCATGCTGAAATCCGGTAGTGCCAAGACAGCATGGTCGTCATCGCCTGCTTTAAGGCCTCAAATGCCCTAGTGGCCTCCTTTCCTCAGTGAAAGCTGCCCTTCTTAAGCTTCTCTGTGAGTAGCTATGCAATTGAACTGTACCCCTGAACAAACTTCCTGTAATACACTGTCAGGCCCAAGAAGCCACGCAAGCCACGTAGTGTGATGGGTATCGGCCAATCTAACATCGATGCAATCTTGCCCGATCTGCTGCTACCCCCTTAGCTGAGACAATATGTCTCAAATACTCCACTTGAAGCTGACCAAACAAGCACTTCTTATTAGCACATAGATGCTGGTCCTGTAGCTCATGCAACACCGCCTGCAAGTGCCCAACATGCTTTTACTCACTGCGACTGTACACGAGGATGTCATCGAAGAATACCAGCACAAATCTCCGAAGCTAAGGCCGGAACACCTTGTTCATCAGTGCCTGAAAAGTTGCCAGAGCATTCGTCAGGCCGAAAGGCATGACGAGGAACTCATAGTGTCCCTTATGAGTTCTGAAAGCTGTCTTGGGTACGTTAGCTGCCCTCATCCTTATCTGATGATACCCAGACTTGAGATCGATCTTAGAAAAGCATGCAGCTCCGTGGAGCTCATCCAGAAGCTTATCGTTCACCGGAATAGGAAACTTATCTGCAACGGTCTCCTTATTCAAGGTCCTGCCTGTGGTGTCTGAAACACATCCTTATACTGGATTAGCTGCTCAATCTCTGGTGCTACTGCCTGTGCCTGGTCCTCCCTTTGTTCTGCTGCTGCCACTGCCTGTAGCTCGACCAGAAAACCTCCCCATGCTGTGTGGATCGCTCGTGACATGGCCTAATAAGATATTAAAGAACGACAGAGAGTGTCTGCAGCCACTTCATCCGTATGATGACGTCGGTGCTTCCTAGCTCCAAGGGAAGAAAATCTGTGACAATCTGTACTCCCTGGATCGACACAATCATTTCGCGACAGACACCGGTGTTGTGTGTCACCTGCCCAATGCCCAGTATCACTCCGTACCTTCCTGTGCTGCTCAGTTGTAGTCCCTGCTCTCCCACCAATTTGCTGGAGATGAAGTTGTGGGTGTCTCCATTGTCTACTAATACGATCACCTCCTGGCCGCCCACCTGTCCCACCAATTTCATGGTGTGGTTCGGTGTAAACCCTACCACAGAATTGAGGGATACATCTGCCAAGTCCAAGTGCTGGTGCTCAATCTCCTCCTTGTCCTCTCCTACCTCTAGCACTACGACATTGTCCTCCTCATCGTCGTTCACTATTAGTATCTGAAGGGTCCGATTCGCACATCGGTGCTCTGGGGCGAATCTTTCATCACACCTGAAGCATAATCGCTTCGCTCGCTTCTCCCTCATTTTTGCATCAGTCATCCTCCGTACGTGCCCTCCTGCCCGTGGCTCCTGTCTCCTGTCCCTGTTGCCCCCGACAACGGCTGTAACCACCTGGACAGGAGCGACCCCTGGTGTATGAGCAATCCTCTGTCCGCTAGCAGACGCCTGTCCACGAAAAGTGGTACCTCTCCATGCTCCACAGGCTCTCCTCTCCGTCTCCTGATGGTCCTCCACCATCCTAGCTGACGTCATCATCCCCTGCAGTCCCACTGGCTGTAACTGTCTCAGTCCCGATCTAACAGTGGGCTTCAGTCCCTACATAAAGCAGCCCTCCAATGATTCCCCTGAAACTCCTCGGATTCGGTGGCAAAGCGACTCAAACTTCTTAATATACTCTCCTACGCTCCCCTCCTACTTCAATGAATAAAGCCTCTCAAAAGCCCCCAGACTGCACTGCGTCAAAACGCTCCACCAAGAGCGAGGTGAACTCCTCTCAAGTTTGAAAGGGCTGCTGCTGATCAGTCCATCTGAACCAACCCAATGCCTCTCCCTCCAAACAGACCCCTATCACTTGAAGCCAGTCATCCCTGGGTACTACTGACACCTGAAAGTACATCTCCACCCGGTACAACCAGTCATCAGGATTTCATCCCTCAAAAATAGGCACCTGCAGCTTCCTCAGCCGTCTCTCCCCAGCGAATTCTCCTCTCTCCTGCAAATGAAATCCTCCCCTCGGATGATACTCCGGTAGTCTGTCAGGTAAATATGCATCGGTACGATCACGGGCACCTCCATCCGCTCCATCCCACTGTCAGTCTCCTCTCGCATCCCCCTGTGGATGTCCATAGTCTACCTGATGGCCAATAGGAGGGCCCTGAGATGCTCTCCAATCTCATGTCACTCACCCAAAAGGTGGAGGCTGAGTCGACGCCCCCCCCGGAAACTGCTGACGCCCTGTAGGCTGTTGAAAACCTGTACCATGCTGTTGAAATCCGGCCGTATGAGCTGTTCGAGCCCCAAAATGGGTCCCAGGTGGCACCGTGGAGTTCTGAAAGGGCTGTCGGGTTCCTTGGTGCGTCGGCGGGCCCCCAAAAGAGTCGGATGGGGCATCGGGGGGCGGGCGAACCCCCCAAGGGGCGACTGGGGCTGTCGGCCCCAGTTTTGGGCAGGCGGCCCCCAGCCGTGGCCCCCGGGGTTCGCAGAAGGCCTAGGAGGGGGCGGTGGCTGCTGGCACCCCTCCTGGGGGTTCGGCGGGATCCCAGGTGCACCTGGGGGTTCGGCGGCCCCCTAGTGCCCGTGGGGGTTCAGCGCCCCCCCCGGTGCCCGTGGGGGTTCGGTGGCAACCCCTACGGCTGTCGGGGGACCCCCGACGAGTGGATCTCCTGCACGTGGCGGTGGGGAGGCAAGGTTCACCTCCCAATCTTTGTTGGAAGGGTCGAAGCCTTCGTCGTCATCATGTTCCGGCCCCTCATTAAAAAATCGCCTTTTACCTTTGTCTTTTGCCAAAGGTGGTACCTTTTTTGCTGGGATCCACCTTCGAGTTGAGATTTACGGACAACACCGCTATTACCTCCGCTATCGCCGTCAATTTTGTTTTAGTTTTCACCTGATTCTCCTTTATTTCCTCTCTGATCTGTGCGGTTATCTTGGCATCCTCTTTTCGAGCGTCTAAAAATCCTTCACTGACTCGTGTTTCAATCCTTTCCCTCCTCTCTTCTAACGACTTGATCCATTCCATAGATCGTGTGTTCGCCATGGATCTAATGCTTTGATACCAAATTGATACGTTTAGGGCTTTTTGTGGGGTTAAAGGTTGGATTTTTATGGCTTTGGACTAAAAGACTTGAGGCTTTGATATGAAGAACTGATCTGAAATTGCTTAATAATGCTAGAATAATTAATCTAAAATGACGAGCAATAGAAGATTAATAGAGAAAATTGTTTTATGGTTCTAGGAATTAAAATACCTTCAATCAATTCTTCCATAATCCTCGCTAGGGCCGGTCGGCCCTTGTTTAAGGGAGGAATTAGTCAATTGTGGAATTACTAAACGGCCCTACATTGTGGATGCGAAATTACAAGTTTGGGACCGGGTCCGTGGTGGACCCAAGTCATCTCCTCTTTTGGTACACTTGAATCGGACCCCTTGACCTAGCCTCCTTGCGCGCCGCGCCTGATACCCGCGCCGCATCACGACTCTCCCTCAAAGTAAATGCCATTAGCGTGTAAGATCTCCTCCTCAGTGAATCACATCACCTGGAAATACCGCTCTGCTATGTAGATCCACCCATCTGGATCAGTCCCCTCAAACACCGGCATTTTGAGCTTTTTCAATCTTCGATCAGCATTGACATCTCCATACGCCGCTCTTTCGGCCCTCCTCTCCTATGGTACATACCCCTGTCCAACTCTTCCGTCGTCGCGACTCAAAGGAGGGTCAATCTCCTCCGCCTTCTGTGCGAGGTGAATCAGGTCCTCCAAGCCCTCGGGGCTCTGCATCCTCAACTCGGCTCCTATGGAAGGCTTCAGTGCCGATGAAGTTCTCCATGAGTATCTCCTTAGTGATACCATGTACTCGGCACGAAAGCAATTCAAACTTCCTAATGAAATCCCACACTGTACCATCCTGTCTAAGTGCCCTGAGTTGCTCGTAGAAATCTCCACCCGGTGTCTCCTGAAATCGATACATCAAGTATATCGTCAGCTCTGTTCACAAGTAAAAAGAATTCCGGGATATTCTCCACCGATACCATGCCAACGCCTCTCCCTCAAAGTAAATGCCAATGGCGTGTAAGACATCCTCCTCCGTGAATCCCATCACCTGGAAATACCGCTTCGCTTTGTAGATCAACACATCTGGATCGGTCCCCTCAAACACCGGCCTTTTGTGCCTTTTCAATCTCCGATCATCATTGACATCTCCATACGCCGCTCCTTCAGCTCTCCTCTCCTGTGGTACATACCCTGTCCAACTCTCCCGTTGCCGCGACCCAAAGGAGGGTCAATCTCCTCCCACGCATACTCCTCAGGCCACTGTGGTCTGCCATCTGGTCCCAACCCATTAGGTCCTCCAAAAACTCCATGTGCCAGAGTTGTCCAATTCGACCTCCAAAGCGCCCCCGGTCCTTGTCCACGCACTGGAAAGCCCGCAAAAGCCTCCCGGGATCTACCGCTACTGGGCGCCCCTGGGGAAGGCCTCCCCGGTCCCAAACCGACGTGGAAGGGGCCCCTGGTCCCTGTTGTGCAGGCCGGGGCCTGTGTGACCTGTCTGCGGCTGCAGCAAGGCCGCGCGGCCCTCTTGCGGCTGTGGCAGGGCCGCGCAGGACCCCCTTCCCTACTGCGAGGCCCCGCCGGCCTGTAGGGGGCCAGCAACTCCTCCAGGGAGTTCGCCGCCCCCGGACGACCCCCATGGAGGGTGGTCGGCCCCTCCTCGACCGCGCCGAGCCTCTTTGATGCTGATCCCGCCGCTGTTATGGTGTTTGTTGATGATTCCGGGAACATCGCGATCATCTTCGCTTTATGGACCCTTTGTTGTTGGATTTCCGGGTCGGAATCATCAAAGAGCTCCTCTTGAATCTTCTTCCACATTTTCTCTTTTTCCGCCATTAGGGTTTGAAAAATTGACCGATTTGACCAATTTCCACCCTCATCGCTCTAGATCCCATTGCATATCTTCTTGCGTGTGAGCGACGTCCTTGAACCCTACATTGATTCTTTCTTTCGTGGCCTCCAATTCTTTGTTGATCTCGTTGCGCAACTCTTGAATCTTCTCATACACGGAATTGGCCTTCGATCTCGTGCCCGTCGCCATTAGATCTCATCGCTCTGATACCAATTTGATGCGATTTATGCGTACAAACAAGTAAAACAGCGAATATTTGTGGAAAATATGAAAAAGGTGGAAACTTTGATTGAAATTCAATGAAGAACAATAAGATAATGGATCTCTCCTAGCTTTAGATGCACGGACTAAAGCCTAACACCGTCGAAGTTGACGCCTAAATGTTCTTCACAAAATTAAGCATAAAAATAATGTCGGCTGGACCTAAAATATAAAATAAGGGGAAAAAGTCCAGATCTATGTTGAAAGACAAAAATGCACCTCTAGGAGTTAAGCCGTGTCTCCACGTCTCCTCCTCCTGAAGTAAGTCGCCAACCCAACCGGTGACTCGTCTCGCACGATCGCATCATGCGAGGGGCCACCCCCATCATGCGGGTCTGCCTCCTGCAGATGCGGCGCGTCCACATCAATCCACTTCTATTTAATACATCTGTCTACAAGTTGTTGGATGTTTTAGGATGCTTGGACACTAGACAACCATGGTATATGTCCAAGTAATGCTCCGCTCCGGCTCCTTCAAATAGTCTTGCAGGTTATCCAGAAAATGCCTGGTTTAAAACACATGATCAGAATGAAACCCTCCTTGATCTTGGTGTTCTCTCATCTTGGGTTCACAACTGAAGAGCTCTGTGAATCGTGCTATTTGAGTAGCTTTATGCTCTCCAATTATTTGAATCTTATGATGAATGATAGGAGAATAGTCAGTACCTAAAGTTCTAAATGCGAGATATTCAAAATCTTATGGCAAATTTTTGGAGCAATGTTAATAACTAAATATGAGATATTGCATTAACATGTTCATGTTAAAATCCAGTTTATTTTTAACAAGCAAACTTAATGTCAAAATGCTCTTATGGTGACCACTTATTCTATAAGCCAGCTATGTGGCATGCCTATTAACACTTTGCGTGCTCTTGTTCTGTTGACTTTTACAGCAAGCAGCGCTTGTGCTGAATGCTTCTCGCCGGTTTAGATATACTTTGGATCTCAAAAAGGAGGAAGAGAAGGAACAAATTCGGAGGAAGATCCGATCTCATGCCCAAGTCATCCGAGTACGTTCTTACCTTTTGTCATACTGATAGGGCTAATAAATTTTGTGTTTGCTAATTTTGTAGTTGAATTTCTTAGGCAGCATTTCTTTTTAAGGAGGCTGGAGAAAGGGAGACACCAGGTATATCATCTTCATGTATGGATCTGATTGCTTCTGTTTTTTGGTCACTGTTACACCTGAATTCCATGAATTGGACAAAGAGCCATGCTTAGCCCTTCAGATCGTGTTTTAACTATTGGGAAAAAGACTGTTTCCTTTGTTTGCTAAGCACACCCCATACGACCTTTTTATTTTTCATGCTTGGGCATGTTCGTTTGGGATTTCATGCTGATATCCATCTGTGCACCGCCAAAATCACCATGCCATCTAACAAACCCTGAAACAACCTTTTCAGTTGTCTACATGAGAATGTTGAAGTGTGTGTGGCTGCACATGCTTCGCGTGCACAAACACCTCTATGCTGTGTTTGCCTAATATAAGGAAGTCACCCTATCTTCTTACTCTTTTTATGTATTCAACTTTTACTTGAAAGATACTGTGTTTCCTGATAGCAGTAATTCCTGTGTCTTTTGTAGCTTTCTGGTTTGTTGAGATCCAGTTTCACTCTGTTCATTACATGCTGGATGTTTATTTATGCTGCTGCTGCTGTTACCCTAAATGTTTTCCTTATGCCTATGTGGTTGTTCATCTCTATGATAGGTACTCCCGTTAATCTAGTACTTCCTAGTGGTGGTTTTGGAGTTGGAATGGAGCAGCTTACTGCTATGACGAGGGATCATGATTTTTCTGCCCTACAAGAATATGGCGGGGCAAGTGTTTTTGATTGGAAATTTTACAAATTAAATTATGTTTGCTTTGTCTCATGTACTGCGTGTTCATTATGTCTCAGGTTAAGGGCATAGCAAATATGTTAAAAACTGACTTAGACAAAGGAATTAGTGGGGATGATGCTGACATACTACGTAGGAAGAATTCATTTGGGGCTAATACCTATCCTCTCAAGAAAGGGAGAAGCTTTTGGGTATGTCATTACTTAATTATTTTGTCGCTTGCAGTCACTAGTCCATAACAAAAACTAATTTTATATATTCTTTTCTTTTATCTATTATAGGTTTTCCTATGGGAAGCTTGCCAAGATTTAACTCTCATCATACTTATGGTTGCAGCTGCTTTATCTTTGGGACTGGGCATAAAGACTGAGGTGAGCTTGATGATGTTATATCTATTATATTGTTTCTGCAAGTATTTCCTATATTGTATTCTCTTATAATAATATTTATTATTAGTCTTTTGTTTCCTTACAGTTTATATCTTGTTTCATCTTTTCCTTTGTTATTGCATGTTATTTTGGATTTTTGAAGCAAATACGAGGATTGCTCATACTGATATTTCGCAATTATGGAACGTTAATTTTCCTTCTTTGGATTATAAAGTCAATTTTTCCTGTGAAGCTCATCAAAGCTATGAAGCACTGATAGTTCTAAAAGGGTCATGAATCATATCAGATACGTACCTGATACTCATATCGGATACGTGTACCTCACTCTTCTAGAAGGATTGCATACTGTGGTTTTTTTTATTTTTTGCATACCTGCAAGTCTGCTTCACATCGTATTCGATACTTGTACCTGAATCCATGCAACCTAGCTTTAAAGGCATCTATTACTTGAGAAACTTTTAGTAGTACTAAAAAGGTACATTGCTGATTTATTTAGCCTTCTAAATTGGTCAACATGTGTCGCATCACATTGTACCCGACACATACTCATATCCATGCAACCTAGCATCAAAGTCATCTGTTGCATCAAATTCGTATTTTTCTTGAGAATTTATTAAGTCGAGCTAAAAATGAACATTTCTCCATGAAGCCGACGCCAATATTTTGGGATGAAGGCTAAGATGACGATGATGACGAACTAAAAATGTACATTGCTGTCTTATTTAGCCTTCTAAAATGGTCAATATGTGTCAAAAGCATTTTTATTGGTGGTACTGGAACGATAAGTGGCATATGGTTTACATGTAGTTTAAGAAGTTAATTCCTAGCAGGTGTATGCTTATTTTTAAAATTAAGTTGGAGAACTAAAATCCCAGCCGATACTTTTGATGCTTAATTTTTTCAATTTAACATGATGAAAAGGGCTTCTGGAAAAAAAGGTCAGACACAGTCAAATGCGGCAGACATAAACAAACTCACTCTATTCATTTGCAAAAAATTTAAAGGAAATAAGTAGCTTCAATGATATTAGTTTGGACTCTGGGCATGGATTTTTAGAATATTTTGTTGATAATGTTTAGCCTTTTATTTGTAGTTTTGATTGATGTAACATTTTTTTGGGAACAAAATTTACCTGAATGGTAATTACTGTTCTAGAAAACGATCCTGCATGAACTAATTAAGTGAAATCACCATGTGGATGTGTAATTTTGTTATACCTATAGAATATGTTATGTCACTTGGCTCCTCAGAGTTATTCACATAGTTACTTTTTGGTAGTATAATAGAATATTGATCGCGCCCCGGCGTACACGTCCCGAGGCGACGGTTGTAGTTTTACCGCAAGCGCACGGTATAGCGGCGAGCGGGTATCGAACACAGGGAGGACGAATGACCGTGCTTGCTCCTAATCAACCTGGCTATTCAGAGGGATAATTGCCTTGGGCGATCCTGTCACAATCGTCAGACAAAAGTGCAAAATATCAAATCAAATAAAGAACGCCTAGGGAATGGGGAATCCCCACTACTCACCGTATTTCACAATTGTGGTTTGCCGGTATCGAAATCGCTAGGATGAGAATTCGGATGAACTAGTTGCAACTAAATGTGGAACCAGGCTCACGCTCTCGCGCTGTTGCCGGTCTATAGCTATCCTGGGTTTGGGTCCAATCTCTTGCAAACCCTAGCCTAGGGAAGCTAGCATTAGGATCAACATCATCGTCCAATTGCGCACCGAGCCCAATCTCTTGCAAACTCGGTCCACAATCTAGATTAGGATAGTTCCTACCCGTCCAATCTCTTGCAAACGGGTATCGGCACGGAATTGCAACCGGAGATCCTAGCATCGGTCCAATTTCTTGCAAACCGATACTTCGAAAATCCGACTCCAACCCAATTCGGATTTCTAGGGCTTCCTATCGAATTGGGATCCAATCTCTTGCAAATCCCTATTGACGTGAATACCTAGCTATCCGTAGTAATTCGATCCCAATCTAATCCCTAATAACAATCCTGGCTCAATTCCTACCAATTCAACACAAATACGAAATTGGGCTCGTAGGGTTCATCCCCACGCCCCAAGACGTGGAGACTACTCACTAATCATAGCAATAGCACAATAATTGGCAAAGAAATAGACAATGGAATTCATCACAACAATGATATAAACAATAAAAATAGAGTTTTTGTGGAAGAGAAGTGCAAACCAATGTAGATCTTCAATCAACCCAACAAAAATCCAAGTTTTTCTCTTCACCAATCACAATTAATAAAGCTAAAAAGTAGACTCAAAAAGCTGCAAAAAATCTGAGAGGTGGCTCCCAAAACTAGGGTAAAAACAGAGCTTAAATAGCCCCAAAAATCGTCTAAAAATCCTGTCCAAAACGCCCCTGCACAGCCTGTTTTCCGCAAATTTCGCTACAGGCAGCGCATCGCACTCGGCCGAGTGACAAAAGTCGCTCGGCCGAGTGAAAACCCTGTCAATTTTCCAGTAAGTCGGGGACTTCAGGGGTCTTCAGTTCGGGGGTGGCTCGGCCGAGTGAGTTGTCGTCACTCGGCCGATGGCTTCACTTCACTCGGGCGGACGGGATTTGCCACTCGGCCGAGTGGGTCTTCTGAAGCTCAGATGGCCGAAAAACAGTAACTTCGGTCTTTTTGAGGGCCTTCGTCTGGGCGCCACTCGGGCGGACGTGGTATCGTCACTCGGCCGATGTGGTCTCCGTCGCTCGGCCGAGTACACATGGAAGTCGTGTCTGAACGGGTCGGCCGAGCAGTGTCTCGCTGGTCGGCCGAGTGGCTCCTCCACTCGGCCGAGTGGGACACAAAAAATGCCCAAACTGGTCGTTTTGGCCTCCTCGTCGCTCCGGCGACGTCCATTCTTCTTCCGCTCCTCTCCAACAGCAAAATACCCCTCGGGGAGGTCGTCGGTGGCCGTCTAGATTACACGCATCTCGAGATCACTCCTAATCGCGCCAAATCACCTGAAATGCGACAAAAACAACAAATCGTGAAAAGCATCGCAATATCGTCGATATATCGTGAAAAACATGATTTGGGCGATCAAAATGGCATGCAAACATGCGGGAAAAGGGTGTAAAATAAGGAGTGATCAAAATCCCCCAAGCTTGCCTCTTACTCGTCCTCGAGGAAGATAAGTAGAAAGCGAACCCGGTGGATTCGGAAAACGAAAACGGCGAAAAACGAAAAAAAATGAAAAACGAAGAAGAATGAAAACCAAACGAAAATAAAGAAAGAAAGAAAGAAGAGGTAGGATGCTAGATCATTTTCTCAGGACGTGGGTTTCACCTACTCTCATAGCATGCACCGAGTGAGAAATACATGTCAAAGAATCTCATTTTGATATCATAGTAGAATAGTGCAAGTAGAAAATAGAAAACCCACGAACAACGGTATAATCATGAAAAACGGAATGATTTTAAAATTAACATCGCCTGAATCATCTAAAGCGGTATACAAGTCTCAGATCACACACTTTTCAATTGAACGCTTTCTATCTGGAGTATAAGAGTATCACATCATAGAATAGAGAGAATAGAAAAGTATGGGTTTCATGAAATGAATGCTAGGCTTAGATTTCTGGATCTCGTAAAGCTAGAAACAATCTCACCGAGTATAGAATATTACTTAGCCTAGGTTGTCGTGCAATGTCAAGTAGTCGCTCTCTCACACATCAATGGATCTCCTCCCCCAAGCTTATCTATAAGCGTGGTGGCACAAAAATATTTACATCCCCATTTTTATATAGCTCCAAAGGCAAAGAAGAGAAAGAAGAAAGAAAATAAGCGAGATGGGATCTTTTATTGAGGATTTTTCCTCTTTTCTCTCTTTTCTCTTTTTTTTCCTTTTTTTTCTTTTTTTCTTTTTTTATATATATACAATGATCCCAATTCAAAGAGAGATAATGATATACGAGAATGTTCTTCTCTCTTTTATTATATTTTTTTTGGAATAAGAGATTTGGAGCTAGGAATTAATAGCGGGGGAAATGCCATAAAATAGAATCACAAAGGGGAGATTCACCAATGATTTTAAAAGTAGTGAAATGATGTTCAAGATTTGTGGAGAAAGAAATAAATATAACTCTCGGCTCACTCTATAAGACATGCACGACAACTTCAGCAGGGTAATCTAATCTACTCAGTTTCGATCACAAAAAAGCTAACTAATCCAGATATATCATAGCTAACCATCATTCAATCATCCGGAAGTGAAGTGTACAATTCATGCATATAGAAGTGATAAAGGAAAAGAAGTCAGTACTCCAGATATAGGCATTCAATGCGTGAATCTTGGTGTGTTTTCTGTGATAGCATACATATGAATATTCAGGCTCAGCTAATAATAAAATTTCATCCATTTTCATGAGGAAAAAGTGTGGGCTCCTATTTCTAAATGCAAGCGAGTCATAGCATATGATATCAGAAATGAAATCTTAGACACGACAAATATAGCATGCATATAGAATAAGCTAACTCCACGTAGACATCATCACAGAAAATTCATCTCTAGCATGAGATGAAAAAAAGAAGAAGTAAAGATAAAAGGAAAATAGAACTATGCAATGCGGCACACAGGAAAGTAAGGAAAACGTGATGCATGGCAAAACAAAAGGAAAATAACGAAAAATGAGTGCAAAAGTGAAAAGCGGTGTGAAAAACTGAAAATAAAGGTGGCAAATCGAAAAAGAACGTGAGAGCTCACTCCCCCAAGCTAAACGGCACAGTGTCCTCAATGTGCAAAGTGTGGCACACAGAGAGACAATTAACGTGAGGGGCAAGTGAGGGTGCATGCATGAGGGGAAGGAAGGAAAAAAAAAATAATAAAAGGAAAAATAAAGAAGTGAAAATATGATGCGGGTATGATGCATGCACAAACAGGAGTGATATGAAAATACGGCACCAAAAACGCTCCCTCTCTCCCAAAAAGATATATATAGATGTTATCAAAATGAGAAACCCTAGTAGATATGATATGATGTGCACAAAAAGATATGATCAAAAATATAATCCCAAAATAAGTGAGAGGAGGGGGGTGGACAAAAAAAAAACATCAGGACCCAGCAGAGACGGGCAGCACAACGTCAGGAATGGATAAAGGCATCAAGAGTGCCTAAGAAGGCGGTGCCGCGTCGTCTCCGTCCTGAGGCGGAGGGGGTGGTGGTGGTGGTGTAGGCTGCTGAGCTGGGGTGGGCGTGGGAGTGGAAGCAGGTCGAGCGTGTGTGGGAGTGTGTGTGGGAACCTGCTGGGTGGGTGGGGGTACGCGCGGGAGACGCTCTAAGATCTGTGTCAGGCAGTAGTGGATCTGAGGGATCAGGTCAAAGCGTCCAGCCATCGTAGAGACGGTGGAGGACAGGGTCCGAAGGTCTCCTCTAAGACCACTCACCGCCACCTCAAGAGCACGTATGCTCTGCAGTACAGTGTCGGGCGGGGGTGGTGCAGAGGGACGCACCGGTCTAGGCTGTGCAGGGCGAGGCTGGCGTACGCGTGTGGAGTATGTAACGGGCTCAGCAGGGAATGGGACAAAAGGTGCCGTGCCAGGAAATGTGGGCCGGGCCTCAGTGTGAGGCCGGGGCGGGCGGTGAGAAGTGGAGGCAGCGGCAGCGGAAGAAGAGTACAAAAGCGGCTGCGAGGCGGCTAGTGAGGTCGGTGGCACAGAAGTGTGGACAGACGCCACGACGCTCTCGGAGAAGACGGCGGTAGTGGAGACAGAGGAATCTCCCGCTGGGGAAGAAGTGTGTGGTCCAAAAGGTGTAGCCCCAGCGGAGATCATGCTAACCATGGTCTCCACGACCGAAACGAACGAGGGCTCTCCGTACGCGACTACGGTCGGCGGGCGCTCGGGGAAGGCAGAAGAAAGAGGCTCGACGGACAAGGGGCCAGTGGTGGAAGTGGGAGTGGTGGTGACAGCCTCGGAAGCGGTGACAGTGGTGGAAGTGGGCTCAGCAAGGGTACTCGCGACACTGGTAGAGGTGAGGACAGAAGTGTCAGGAGCAGCAGAAACGACAGGTGTGGGCTGAGGGGCCACAGGGGCGGCAGCGGGCTCGGCAGGGCGTGCAGCAGGGTCTGCGGGAGCAGCCTGGGCAGCGTGGGCGGCGGGGCCCTGCTCGGCCTCCTCGGCCTCGAGCACGTAGGCGGCGGGGATGAGGACATCCATATCTGGGAGCCAGTCAACGTGGGCCGGTGCAATCTGGGTCCGAGCAGGGCTCGGGAGAATCATGTAATCGGCCCCATAGGGGCCGTGCAACCAGACCCAGTGACGCTCACCGTGCGGACGCAGCATCTTCATCCGGGCCATAACGTCTATCGACAAGGAAGTGGGGCCCGGAACGCGTCGCAGGTCGTCGGGGAAATCCTCACCGGTCATAAGAGCCAGCAGGGTAATCAGGCCGCCGCAGCATATCGGTGAGCGAGCGCCCACCGATACAATGATGCGGTCTAAGTACCATGCCGCGATATCGATCACGACGGCGGGGACAAGCTCATCTCCATCCCTAGACAGAGCTCTGGGACGTGTCATCGCATAGAGCATGTAAAGCTCTGGCGTAGACATCGTGCCCGGCTCATATCTGGCCAAAAAGGTAGTCGCCATGAGGCGCTGGGCAATGCGTAGGCAGGGATGTACGATGGCCGAGGCCTTGGCCCTACTAGGGTCAAAGGCGGCGTGGAGACCCGTGATACGTGCCCAGAAGGCACCGGCGTCGAAAGAGGGTGGAGGGATATGTGTGGGGCCATAACCGCGATCGGCTCCGGGGACTGCGGGCCAAGAGAAAAATGCTCTCATCATATCGAGAGTGACCTGGCACTCTCGATCCATGAACCGGAATGAGCATCCCTCATCGGTCCGGGCGATCGAACTCAAAACCTCAAGTGTCGGACGGGTAAAAGTATCCGCCGACACCTGGAAAAAATCTCGCCAGCCCACGTTGTCGTACAACGTGAGCATCCCCTCAAGTACCCCCAGGCGTCCTAGGTCAGCGAGGTGTGCGAACCTGGAGGGTACGATCGAGCGCTGGGAGATACGCTCGAAGACGGCGCGGTGTGCGTCGTCTCGGAACGTAATCCCGAGCGGCCCGACCAGTGGAGCCGGTGGTGGTGGCTGTGGATCGGCGGGGAGAGGCTGTGCGGGCTGTGGGTGCGCTGCAGGCTGTGCGGGGTGTGCGGAGCCTGCAGGCTGTGCGGGGTGTGCGGGGGACGGTGGAGGAGAGTCCTCCAACTCGTGGGAGGGGCCGGCATCATCCGACCGCTTCCGCTTGGCGGAAGCTCTCTTCGACCGCGGCCGTGTCCGGGGCGGCATATCTGCCCTGAGCGCGCGCCGAAAAAGTGAAAAGTGCGGCGTGTGCACAAAGAGTGGAAAGAGTTTACCCAAACACGCCGCGAGTGCTAAGTAGTGGAAGCGTGAGAAGTCCGCGCCTCCACGAAGTCCTGAGCAGCCCGTAGAAGCTCCCCTGAGCTCCCCTAAGCTCCAAAAAGCAACCTGCGCATGGAAAAGCGATATCAGCGAGTAATAATCAAAATGTATGGAGCAATAGGGGTATAACAGATAGATATGTGACTTGATTCGGGTTAGGGGTTCGATTGACACACGGATCCTCAAAAACTACGCAAAAAGAGAAGAAAATGGTGAAAATAAGCGAACCGGAGGTGATCGGAGACGGGGGTTGCCGGCGGCGACTCGGGCGGGGGCGGCGACGGTCGGCCGGCGGTGGCAGGCCGAGCGGCGGCGCGCGCGGGCGAGTGGATGTTGGGCGAGGCGCGATCGGGCGAGGGGAAGCTGAGGGGGCGCGGGCGAAAGGGTTTTTTTCGTTTTCGAAAACTGCGCCTCCCCCTTTGGCTTTATATTAAAAAGTTACGACTCGGCCGAGTGACGTGATCACTCGGCCGAGCGAGGCAAATAAAAATTTCTCCCCGATATCGCTTCGGCCGAGTGGCCTTGCCAGGCTCGGCCGAGTGGAGTAAATCCATTCGGCCGAGTGACTCAAGCTACTCGGCATGACTCGCCCAAGGAGGGTATCTGTTTCACTCGGCCGAGTGAATATATATACTCGGCCGAGTAGCAGTTATAATGAAATGAGGAAAATAGACAGAGAGTTGGGTACAGCAGACTTCCCTTGTTCGTGAGCGGCTCGGCCGGACGAACTTCTGTACTCGGCCGAGTGACTAGTATACTCGGCCGAGTGAGCCTTGCATTCTGCTGTTTGTCTTCGTTTAGACTCTAAACTCCGTCTTTCTTCCTCCAGTCGATTTCATGCTCCTCCTAAGCGTCGAACGCCTTCTTAGGGCGCTCCTCATCGTCTCGTTCAACCTCCTCATGATGATCTACCTATCTCCTCTCCTGTCAAGAAAAATAGGACCCGTTATCACAAAATTTTTGATCGAATGACTCAAAACACTAAAAATTTCTAAAACGAAAATAAAGAAAAAGCGAAAATAAAGCAAAAACCGTCGGGTTGCCTCCCGACAAGCGCTCGTTTTAGGTCGTGAGCTCGACCCCCTATAATTTTCAATCAATGCGGGATGTTTGGTGCATATGAGATGCACCCGTCAAACTTTCCGGGGAGCGCGCTTGGATTCGGACGTGGCGGCGAAGCGTTCTCCCGCGGTGGTCTCCTATCTCGAATAGTGTTGGGGGGAGGCTCCCCCAAGCTAGCATTTGCCCCGGTCAACGGCTTAGCCGGCGATGCCGATTTCCGTACCGGCGGAGCCTTCTTTGGAGACTTTGATTTCGAGAGCTTGCAGAGCTCTCGAATCCTTGCGACATCAGCGTCGCCTTCATCTTCATCAGCGGAGAAGTCAGGGGAATCATCATTATTGTCCTCATGGCCTAAATCCGGGCCTTCATCCAATTCTTCATCAAAAGGGCACCAATTGAGTGAGGAATCGCCTCCTCTATCACCTCATCAAGGAGGTCCGAGAGATCATCCGGCCGCTCTTTAAGCAAATATACTCTATTGATTTCGCCCGTCGGGATCCCCTCGGAATAGTGCTTTAGCCTTTGCCCATTTACTTTGAATGTGGTACCTTCCTTGCTTTCCAACTCGAAAGCTCCTCCCGGTTGTATGTGCTTGATGGTGAAAGGTCCCGACCAACGTGACCTCAACTTACCGGGAAATAGTCGGAGTCGGGAATTGTAGAGCAAGACCTTGTCTCCCACCTTGAAGTCCGTGACAGTTATGCGGGCATCGTGGAAAATCTTGGTCCTTTCCTTGTAAATTCTCGAGCTCTCATAAGCGTCCCTCCTTATTTCATCAAGTTCGTTGATGTCCAAGAGTCGCCTCACCGCCGCACTCTTATAGTCGTAGTTAAAGGTCTTGATGGCCCAATATGCGCGGTGTTCCAACTCTACCGGCAAGTGGCAAGCCTTCCCATAAACTAGGCGGAACGGTGTGGTACCGATGGGGGTGTGAAAGGCCGTGCGATAGGCCCATAGAGCATCGTTTAGCTTCATTGACCAATCCTTTCTAGACCGATCTACTGTTTTCTCGAGAATTTGCTTGATTTCTCTATTTGAGACTTCTACTTGGCCGCTTGTCTGGGGGTGATAAGCCATTCCAACTCTATGATTTACCCCGTACTTCTTTAGCATGGCTTCAAACTTGTTCTCTATGAAATGGCTTCCCCCGTCACTTATCAAGGTACGCGGCACTCCAAAGCGCGGAAAGATATTTTGTTTGAAGAATTTGGAGACGACCCTCGCATCATTAGTAGGGGTGGCAATAGCTTCCACCCATTTGGAGACATAGTCAACGGCCAATAGGATGTACTTGTTGCCATTGCTCGACGGAAAAGGCCCCATGAAGTCTACTCCCCAACAATCAAAAAGCTCAATCTCCTGGATGGGTCTCATCGGCATCTCATTGCGCTTGGAGATATTCCCGGTCCGTTGACATCTATCGCAACCCTTCACAAAAGCGTGAGTGTCTTTAAACATTGTGGGCCAGAAGAATCCGCTCTGCAGGATCTTAGCGGTTGTTTTAGAGGCGGCATGATGTCCCCCGCATGGTAGACCGTGGCAATGCAAAATGATAGACGTTGCCTCCTCTTTAGAAACACACCTACGAATGACACTATCTTTGCATATCTTGAAATGGTAAGGATCTTCCCAAAAATAGCTACGGACCTCATGCATAAATCTCCTCTTTTGTTGCGTGGACATCCCATGCGGTTTGATTCCGCACGCCAAGTAGTTGACGAAGTCCGCGTACCAAGGTACTTCCTCGGTCCTTACCGCATGTAGCCTCTCATCAACAAATGTGTCGTCAATAGGTAAGCTCTCATCCTCCTTGTCGCGAATGAGCCTAGATAAATGATCCGCCACGACATTGTCTGTACCCTTCTTATCTCTGATCTCTAGGTCGAATTCTTGCAACAAGAGTATCCACCTAATCAACCGGGGTTTGGCCTCCTTCTTGTTTAAAAGATACTTCAATGCCGCATGGTCGGTGTGGACAATCACCTTGGAACCGAGGAGGTAGGAGCGAAACTTCTCTATGGAATAGACGACCGCTAAAAGCTCCTTTTCGGTAGTTGTGTAGTTTTTCTGCGCGTCATCCAATGTCTTGCTTGCGTAGTATATCGCATGAAGCTTCCTATCTTTCCTTTGTCCCAATACTGCTCCAATGGCTTGGTCGCTAGCATCGCACATTAGCTCAAAAGGGAGGCTCCAATCCGGCGGTTGAATGATGGGCGCTGAGACTAGCGCTTCCTTCAAGGTGTTGAAAGCTTGCAAGCATTCTCCTGAAAATTCAAAAGGAACATCTTTAGCGAGTAAGGAAGTAAGTGGTCTGGCAATCAAGGCGAAATCCTTAATGAAGCGGCGGTAAAACCCCGCGTGACCAAGGAAGCCTCTAATGCCCTTAACATTAATAGGAGGAGGGAGTTTTTCGATTACATCAATTTTAGCTTTATCTACCTCGATTCCTCTTGAGGAAACAAGATGCCCGAGGACTATACCTTCCGTGACCATGAAGTGACACTTCTCCCAATTGAGAGTGAGATTGTTTTGTTGGCACCTTTTTAGGACTTTAGTGAGATTTTCCAAGCAAGAGTCAAACTCACTTCCGTAAACCGAGAAATCATCCATAAAAACTTCCATAATATTTTCAATATAGTCGGAAAATATGGATGTCATACATCTTTGAAAAGTGTCGGGAGCATTACAAAGGCCGAACGGCATCCTACGGTATGCGTAGGTGCCATAGGGACAAGTGAAAGTTGTCTTTTCTTGGTCATCTTCGTGCAAGGGGATTTGGAAAAAACCCGAATACCAGTCTAGATAGCAAAAGTATTTATGGTTCGCGAGGCGTTCAAGCATTTGATCGATGAATGGCAATGGGTAATGGTCCTTTCGGGTGGCTTTATTGAGTCTCCTATAGTCAATGCACATTCGCCATCCTGTGACAGTGCGCGTGGATATTGGCTCACCTTTGTCATTTTTTATGACAGTCATCCCTCCTTTCTTGGGGACGACGTGGACGGGGCTAACCCATCTACTGTCAGAGATAGGATAAATTATACCGGCTTCGAGCAATTTTAGGATTTCCTTTTTAACCACCTCCTTCATGTTCGGGTTCAACCGCCTTTGAGGCTCTATGGAGGTGGCTTCGGTATCCTCCAAATGGATCCGATGCGTGCAAAGCCTAGGGCTTATCCCTTTAAGATCGGAGATAGTGTATCCCAAGACATCTTTGTGGCTCCTAAGGACGTCTAGGAGTTTTTCAAGTTGATCTTGTGTGAGGTGGGAATTTACTATCACCGGAAAAGTCAATTTATTACCCAAAAAGGCATACCTTAGATTTGGCGGTAATTGTTTAAGCTCTACCTGAGGTGGCGCTGCTTCTTCCACCTTTTCAGCTCTCATGAATTCGGCTTCTTCCTTGTCATCCTGGTTTAGCTCATCTTCAGGTGGAATGCTTTCTTGTGACGAGTCGGACTCGCTACTTAGTGAGGATGAGGCATCGAAGTAGGCGCCCTCTGATTCAGTGCTAGCATCGCCAAAACCTTCACTCTGCTCCAGTTCGTACCTGGAATTAAAAAACACATCAGACGATTCATAAAAACAAGAGTGAGCGTCATAAAGTGTAACACCCGGAATGTCGGTTTGCTCGAAGGGTTCTTCGGGAGCATAGTGCTCTTCGACATTTGCTCTATTGTCTTCGAAATACAATTTGTCGTCGACCACGTCAACTCTGACATTGCCTCCGATAGTTCCTTCCGAGGAGATTTGGTCCATCACAAAGCTAGCAAATAGTTGTTCGTCGGGGTCCGTGATATTGATAGCAAATGCCCCGGTAGCGTGGACCTCGTCGACAAGCTCCTTAAGGAGGTCTGTGAAGGTGTCATAGTCTTCTCGTCTGAGTTCTATTGTTGGCGTTGCATCCCCCATTCTCCCTGTTAAGATCTTATGCGAAATGCGGGGAGAATATGCAAATAGGGCTACGAATGAAGTTAGGATAAGATAGAGAGGGAAGTAAAGGAAGAAAGTAAGAAGAAATAACCGGGTGGTCGGTGCCGAGCACCGTCAAAACAAACCTCCCCGGCAACGGCGCCAAAAACTTGATCGCGCCCCGGCGTACACGTCCCGAGGCGACGGTTGTAGTTTTACCGCAAGCGCACGGTATAGCGGCGAGCGGGTATCGAACACAGGGAGGACGAATGACCGTGCTTGCTCCTAATCAACCTGGCTATTCAGAGGGATAATTGCCTTGGGCGATCCTGTCACAATCGTCAGACAAAAGTGCAAAATATCAAATCAAATAAAGAACGCCTAGGGAATGGGGAATCCCCACTACTCACCGTATTTCACAATTGTGGTTTGCCGGTATCGAAATCGCTAGGATGAGAATTCGGATGAACTAGTTGCAACTAAATGTGGAACCAGGCTCACGCTCTCGCGCTGTTGCCGGTCTATAGCTATCCTGGGTTTGGGTCCAATCTCTTGCAAACCCTAGCCTAGGGAAGCTAGCATTAGGATCAACATCATCGTCCAATTGCGCACCGAGCCCAATCTCTTGCAAACTCGGTCCACAATCTAGATTAGGATAGTTCCTACCCGTCCAATCTCTTGCAAACGGGTATCGGCACGGAATTGCAACCGGAGATCCTAGCATCGGTCCAATTTCTTGCAAACCGATACTTCGAAAATCCGACTCCAACCCAATTCGGATTTCTAGGGCTTCCTATCGAATTGGGATCCAATCTCTTGCAAATCCCTATTGACGTGAATACCTAGCTATCCGTAGTAATTCGATCCCAATCTAATCCCTAATAACAATCCTGGCTCAATTCCTACCAATTCAACACAAATACGAAATTGGGCTCGTAGGGTTCATCCCCACGCCCCAAGACGTGGAGACTACTCACTAATCATAGCAATAGCACAATAATTGGCAAAGAAATAGACAATGGAATTCATCACAACAATGATATAAACAATAAAAATAGAGTTTTTGTGGAAGAGAAGTGCAAACCAATGTAGATCTTCAATCAACCCAACAAAAAATCCAAGTTTTTCTCTTCACCAATCACAATTAATAAAGCTAAAAAGTAGACTCAAAAAGCTGCAAAAAATCTGAGAGGTGGCTCCCAAAACTAGGGTAAAAACAGAGCTTAAATAGCCCCAAAAATCGTCTAAAAATCCTGACCAAAACGCCCCTGCACAGCCTGTTTTCCGCAAATTTCGCTACAGGCAGCGCATCGCACTCGGCCGAGTGACAAAAGTCGCTCGGCCGAGTGAAAACCCTGTCAATTTTCCAGTAAGTCGGGGACTTCAGGGGTCTTCAGTTCGGGGGTGGCTCGGCCGAGTGAGTTGTCGTCACTCGGCCGATGGCTTCACTTCACTCGGGCGGACGAGATTTGCCACTCGGCCGAGTGGGTCTTCTGAAGCTCAGATGGCCGAAAAACAGTAACTTCGGTCTTTTTGAGGGCCTTCGTCTGGGCGCCACTCGGGCGGACGTGGTATCGTCACTCGGCCGATGTGGTCTCCGTCGCTCGGCCGAGTACACATGGAAGTCGTGTCTGAACGGGTCGGCCGAGCAGTGTCTCGCTGGTCGGCCGAGTGGCTCCTCCACTCGGCCGAGTGGGACACAAAAAATGCCCAAACTGGTCGTTTTGGCCTCCTCGTCGCTCCGGCGACGTCCATTCTTCTTCCGCTCCTCTCCAACAGCAAAATACCCCTCGGGGAGGTCGTCGGTGGCCGTCTAGATTACACGCATCTCGAGATCACTCCTAATCGCGCCAAATCACCTGAAATGCGACAAAAACAACAAATCGTGAAAAGCATCGCAATATCGTCGATATATCGTGAAAAACATGATTTGGGCGATCAAAATGGCATGCAAACATGCGGGAAAAGGGTGTAAAATAAGGAGTGATCAAATATGAAGGATATTCATTGTCCTTGTTCATTGAATTGGGAATATTGGCAGTCAATAAGAAAGGGTTGTTGTTCGGTCAACAAAAGCTCTTTGGTATTGATGTGAATATGATTATATGACGATGACATGTAGTTATTTCCTTGTCTCCTTTAGCAAAAGCTCGAACTTCTAGTTTGCGCAGCTATTTGGTATTGATGTGAAAATGCTTAGATGATGATGACTTGTAGTTATTTCCTTGTCCCCTTTAACAAAAACACGAACTTCTAGTTTGCGCTGACCTTTATAACTTTATTTTTTTTGTTCAGTTTCTGATTTCCCATCTCTTGTATGCATTTCATCTTAGGGTATCAAAGAAGGGTGGTATGATGGAGGGAGCATTGCCTTTGCTGTTATTCTTGTTATACTCGTTACAGGTTTGCCTCATTTGAAGCAATCTTCTGTTGCTATTCTTCTGACTGAAAACCTCACACATAGTGTTAAGTTGTCTTGTTATGCATGTTTGCTGTGTGATTTCTATGTTAATTTTACGTAGTTATATCTCATTATACTGTTATATGATGGAATCATCAGCTGCTAATCAGAAGAGCATGACTTCTCATATTGGCATACAAAGAAAACTTGGGAAAAAAAATCCACACATAGGGTTCTGATACATGTGCATTTTACATTCCCCACCCTCATCCTCATGTAAGTAAATTGAAAAGCTTGACCTATGAGCTTAGGCAAAATATTTGTGTGCTAAACCTGTACTTGAGAACATTTTGCTCTCATGTACCCTCATTAAAGGACAGCCTAAACCACTTAATACACCTGAATGCACATTCTTTTAAATTATCTTCATTGGCTGACGATCTAAGGAGCAAGAGAAAGCTAATCAATGTTTTTAAAGGCGCCATGTGCTGCTGAGTGGCAGACTTGTTGCCCAATGCCCAGGTACTACCTAGGCCTCTCTTATTTTCCATTTATATTTTTTAAAAATCACTTCAACAACAGAAACAAAAAAATAAAATAAAAGAAGAAACGATGTACTTGGCTCATGTCACTTGCCATGGCCCCCCTGGCACCCACTAGTCACTGCCACTCGCTCTCTGTGCAGACGTTGCCTTTAGAGTAAGAGATATGAGAGAGAAAGCTTGGTTAGGAGAGTCCTAACACAACGCTCCTCTCTTATTTCACTTTCAAGACGGTGGGGATGAGCGCGGTGTGGTTCGGCCCAGTTTTTGGCGAAAAAAATCCATACCAAACCAGACTGGGTTCCTTTTTCCAAACTGAATGAAAACCAAACATTCTTTTTATAATTGGTTTGGTGCAGGATTTTGGATTTTGGCTCATCATGACCTTGGGTTATGTGGGAATCGGGATACCAAAGCAAATCATACAAGAATCACATGAAATAAAAAAATTAGTATACATTTAACGGACTGACGGGGTGTCCCAAACAACTACCAAAAACTGCTTAAAACAGTCAGTAAACGGTTATTTTAAAAACTGTCAAAACTGCCATTTGTCGATTAGGAAAAATAGTCAATCGACTAGGCGTAGAAACTGGCAAAAATAGAGCCGTTGAAACTGACTCTAGTCGACTAGGAAAAATCTGTTTGTCGACCAGAAAAGTTACGCAAGTTGCATTAGTCGACCAAAAATATATTAGTCGACTAGGACCAACAATCTAAAGTTACGCAAATGCTCCAGTCGACTAGGAAAGTTAGTTGACTAAGACTGAAAGTGAAAGTTACCCAAATGTATTAGTCGATGAAGAAAAGTAGTTAGTTGATTAAGACTCAAAGTCAAAAGATATGCATAAGGGCTAGTCGACCAGGAAAAAGTTTTAGTCGACCAATAAAAGTTAGGACTTAGAATTTCCGAGGTAAACCTAAGTTTCTAAGATGGTTCATCATCATGACTTTAACAATATAATTGCAAGAAGTAATAAATAAATTACAACTCGATTCACATTACAACAAGAGTGAAGATACATTATATGACAATTGAGCTTGAGCTTCATCTTGATTGTAATTTTCCTTGCAAAAGACTTGATAATTGATTAGAGTAAAACCATGATGTTGAGATAGATTATCTGCACAGAGAGAGTTAGTATGCACAAATAATGTGTTTGTATCATCAAACCTTATGGGAATGAGAATCAAATGTTATAATGGTATCATTTTCCAACAATATATATATTTTGCAGTTGATTTTCTAGTCGTTGAATTGTATTATCATTCATGGCTGATCCTAGGGTTTTGCCACTGTGCAATAGCATGCAATGCCAATCGATCACACAAATGCAAATGTAAGATACTAAACACCAATTAAATGCATGCGCTGATTACGTAAATAAAATAAAATTCTGAAGTCCAAATCTATATGTTAAAATGCAACTCTAAGTATGCTAATGCAGCATATAAATCGAGACTAAAAAATATGTAATACTAATGATATCGACAAATCTGACCAACATCAAATAGATGAATTTTTAAGAATTTAATAATTGAGGATTTTGATCAGATTTTTCATCTCTCGTGCGATGCTATCGGGCATCATTGGAGCTTTGTTTTTAGTGCATGCATTTCAAAAGTCGACTAGATGCGAGGGTGGAGTATATGGTTATCTTACTAAATGTAAGCAAAAGTTGATCTGCCACATTGATAAGCCATGCATCACCATATTGATAATTAAGTGCCATATTCTAAGATATCAAGCCATGTAATTGAATAAGTCATCTTTTATCTGTTGCGGGTCGAGGGCCATTCCCTTTCTTCAAACTCTGATTCGTGTTTTCATAGAAAAATCTCTAAGTAAAGATAGAAAAAGATCCATTTTGCATATCTAATGGATTTTTTTGGTTCAGATAGAAGAAATAATGTAACTCGATTATTATCAAACTGATTATTGACTGCAATCTTTTCTGTCTGTGAGGATCTCAAGATCCCCATTAGAGCGCCTTTTACTTCTATGTTTGCAGACGAAGGTTGCCTTTTTTTTCATACGCATTCTGTGGGTTTGACAACACACTATGACGGAGCTTAAATAACGGGTTGGACTAAAGCAACCAGAACACATGTAAATGACTGCGAAGAGAAACTCAACGATAATACCAAGCGAGTAGGGTCTCTTCCCACAACATGCGCTCTTGATGTGCGTTCTTTTGATCATAATCGAATCCCGCTTTAGTTCATTTTGCTTTGTTTGTGATCTGATGCTACACATCTGCTCAATACTTTAGTGGATCGATTCTATTACATAAGTTGACTAGAAAATACACGTGCACATAGTGCACGGGGCTGAAATAAATCGGAGGGAAGCAACGGGCCAAAAAGAAAAAAAGAGTGGGGGGGTGTGAGAATTGAGTGGGAGTAAAAAATGCAATCTAATGGGTTTGGGGGTGTCTTTTGGGGTTTATTATAGGGAGTGGCACACATGTAAATAAGGAAAAGTTGGGGGTGTTTTTTGGGGTTTATTGAAGGGAGTGTCACATGAAAGTTAGGGGAAGATTGGGCTTTGTTTTGTTGGGGAAACCCATGTGACATGCCACATGGGGCAACTTTGTCCACATGAGACAAAGGTGGGGCCCACACTTTGTCCCACGAGGACAATGACAAAATGGTTAGTCTCTCTTTTAATATATAGACTCATAACTTTACATCTTATATCATGACATAAGTTAAGCGGATGGCATTCTATGTCCAATAGAATATAATATCCCGATCTAAGCTATGCATGTAAGAATAAATACAATAATGATGAATAATCTTCTTCAGGAAAAACTTGCTCGATTTAGATCAGAAAAATCATTTTATCCAATTTTTGATTGGAGCAGTTGACAATTGAATCTAATTTTTCCCATTATTTGACTATCTATAATAGTGCTTGGAGTGTAAATCAGCTTTGTAATATCATGCAATGACTTTAAAACTTGTAAAGGTTTAATCTAAACAATCAGGACGGAAAATTTCGTGCGAAAAGCTTGAAAAGTTGTCAAAATACGTTCTAAAAAAGCCCATAAAATTGGTAAGCCGCACTGTTCAGTCGCGGCTTGGTCAACACGATCGACGAACTTGGCTGAGCCGGCTTTGGTCGGCGCGTCGGCTTGACACGTCGTCGGGGTTGACTCGATTGAGCCGACTTTAGTGCGTTAGTGCCGATCGCGTTGACGTCGTTCTTCGGTGAAATGATGGTGAATCATCTCTGATCTTCTACAGGGGCGTCGCCTGTGGCTGGGGAAGATTTTGGTGATTTCAATTTCGAGAGAATTTTGATAGCGATGGTTTTGGTGCTTTTACTCGATGGCAATGACGATGTGGGATGCAGATGGGGTCGACGACATCGGTGGAGCTACATGGAGATGATGGGAGGACTGCGATGGCTGTTCGCAGAGGAGGATGCGGGTCGGGGTTTGTTGGCGAAGTCTTGTGTGATTTGTGCGATGATAGCGCATGGTGCGAGGTCGTGAGGTGGAGATGGCTGGGGAGATTACGGTGGTGTGAGTCATCGGAGGTGGGGCTCGGTGATGGCGGGGTTGACGGGGCAACATTAGGTGGCGGAGGCGGCGGAAGCTAGGGTTAGGGTTTTGAAATTTGGGTTTTTGTTGCTATGTTCTTCCTCTCTGATTTTGAATATATATTTCACTTTTCTGTTCTATATTTTCTCCTTTTTTTTTCGAAAAGTTTTTTAGTCTCCTCTCTCTTTTTTGATTATTTTTTGAATGCTCCCTTTTTTATTTCTAAACCTACCAAAAGATGTTTTTTATGGATGAAGAAGAAACCAGATTAGCTCTGATACTAATTTGACGTAGAACGGAAGTGGGAAGGGAGGTGATGCGAATTTGGAGAAGAAAAAACAAGGAAATTGATGAGCTGCCATCCATCCTATTTTGCCCAAATGGGATTATGAGAGGGGAGCTTACAGATACCCACACTACTTGCCCTATAGAAGGAGAAAATAGGTAGGCTTCCACAATCTCCTTAAAGCTCATTTGGCGAAAAAGGGCCGTCAGCTCATACCAAGTAATCCTAAATATATGTATTTGTATGTGTATACACATATACATGTATGTGCACATGTTTGTATAGATGTGTATCAATTGCCTTTTCCTTGTTTATGGAGGTTTTACTTGCATCTTCTGTAATTGATATAGACACATGTGCGTGTGCGCGCGCGCGCATGTAGGGATTAAAGGGCCTTATAATGATGTTGCAGGTGGTACCTTCCGTGAAGCCCAATCCCACCATTAATTATGATTTGAGATTGGTGCAAAAAGTCAACATATCAATCTCAAAGTAAAATTAATGGTAAGAAGGGGGCACTGCAGGGTGTTGCCCACAATGTCATTGCAGGCCTCTTTTGTTTGTGTGTATGTTTTGACCACATGTGTGTGTTGGGGGATCATGTATATAAGTTGCCAGCCCTTGCCTTAATGAGCTTGTGAGAGGGGAGCTTGTGGAGGCCCCCACACTAGTCCCATCGAGCAGGAAAAGGAGGTGGGCCTCCATAACTCTCTCACAAGCTCATATTGGCAAAAAGGGCTGTCGGCTCATCCTCTACACACGCACCTACATACACGTATCCATATATGTGTATGTATGTACATGAGAGTGAAGGTATGCATGCGTGTGTATCTAATGTTTGTGGATGTCACTTGGCCTATCAAACAGGAAAAGCATGTGTCCTTCACAATCTCCCCTCTCACAAGCTCTTTTTTTTTGCAAAATGGGCTGTCATCTTATAACCATTAAATCCTATACATGCGGGCATGCACACACATGCATGCACACACATGCACACACATGTATATGTGTTTATGCATCCATTTAAGTGTATGCATATACATGTGCGTGTGTCATCTTATAGCCCTTAAATCATATACATGCAGGCATGCACACACATGCACACACATGTATATGTGTTTATGCATCCATTTAAGTATGCATATACATTTGCGCGTGTGTGTGCGCGTATCAATTGCATTTTCCTTGTTTATGAATGTTCTCTTTGCACCTTTTTAATTATAACATCTATCTCCTTTTGTCTGTTTCAATCTTTCTAGCAATCAGTGATTACAAACAGTCACTTCAGTTCCAAAATCTGAATGAGGAGAAGCGGAATATACATATGGAGGTGTGCGCTGCCATACCATGCAAATATTTCATTGGTCATATATTTTGTTTTCATTTCTTCTTTTTATGTCTATTAATGTTTTTGCAAATCTTTGTTGCATGTGGAATTCAGGTAATAAGAGGTGGGAGAAGAATTGAGGTTTCAGTATTTGACATTGTTGTTGGTGATGTTATTCCTCTCAAAATTGGTGACCAGGTAGGCTGCTAAAAAATTTGCTTGTCCAATTTTAAGACATACATAGAATATATCTGTACTTTTCTAAATAACTAATTCATGATTCCCAGGTCCCTGCCGATGGCATCTTGATCTCTGGTCATTCTCTTGCCATCGATGAATCTAGCATGACAGGAGAGAGCAAAATCGTGAGTTCCTTTCGCTCTGGACATTATTATCTTGTGTATTATTGCTCACTTAATTAATGATCATTCCAGGTACATAAGGATCAAAAGTCACCGTTTTTTATGTCCGGATGCAAGGTTGCTGATGGTTATGGTATGATGTTGGTAAGTGATTTCATTAGTTATTGACATCTAGTTGATTATTCTGGCTGTTTACTCTAACAGCTGCCCTGCTATCCACAAAAGAAGGGTTATCCATAAACTTAATGTTGGGAAATTTTTAGTACTGACAAGGATCCCAGGAAAGAAATGGCAAGGGATTTATATAGCTGTTACCTCATATTGACACTTGCATTAGTTCTTCCATCATCCTTCCCTTTTGCGACTTGATAGTTTGCAAATGGAGGGTACTTGTCAATAAGAAATTGGGACAAACTAATGCATACTGAACTAATAAGGGAATGATTTTTAATATGTAGATGTAAAACATTTCAATAGTTGGAAAAGAAAACTTCTGGGACATTTACATGTCGTAGCTGTCTGATGGCAGTCCACATTGACATATTTTGTAATGTTTAAAGGCAATTCTGTCCTGCAGAAGAGTGCTACTATACGCTCTTTTGTACCAAATAGTTATGAGATAAAACTAAGTGGGTAGAAAGAGACTTGCAGCACATGAAAGTTGTTTATCTCAAAGGGCTATATCTTAGGACTAGAATTGATATATTTTCACCTGGCCTTGACGTTTGATTCACGCCAGAAGGTTA
Source organism: Scilla litardierei (assembly GCA_030789695.1). Classification (NCBI taxonomy): domain Eukaryota; kingdom Viridiplantae; phylum Streptophyta; class Magnoliopsida; order Asparagales; family Asparagaceae; genus Scilla; species Scilla litardierei. The sequence continues at coordinate 10,342,113 of CM061142.1, read as the reverse complement.
TCAGCAAGCTGCAATTTTATGGGGCATGTCATCTTTGCTACTGCATGAATAAGAAGTATCCATCATGTTATCGGGTTATTGTTAAAAATTAGTTCTATTGTTGTTGTTATTATTACTATATATAATAAACAATGCGTGGGTTATCTAATATTTATATAAATATTTTGCTTGCCCACTGCGGTGTGAAGATTTGAGTAGTATAGGTATTATTGTTAGAAATTAGTTCTATTGTTGTTGTTATTATTACTATAGATTTGTATCCATCCTGTTATCGGGTTATTGTTAAAAATTAGTTCTATTGTTGTTGTTATTATTACTATATATAATAAACAATGCTTGGGTTATATAATATTTATATAAATATTTTGCTTGCCCACTGCGGTGTGAAGATTTGAGTAGTAAAGGTATTAGTTTAATGATTGGGTTATATAATTCCAGGTTACGGCAGTCGGGATCAATACTGAATGGGGATTGTTGATGGCCAGCATATCAGAAGATAATGGTGAAGAGACTCCTTTGCAGGTTTTCTTTCTTATCGGTTATATTTTTTTCTACGCCCGTGCTTGTCTTATTAGCTTCCCATGCCACTCTATAACTGGGGTTTCATGGATGGAATTTCTTAAAAGGTGCGCTTGAATGGTGTTGCTACTCTCATTGGGATAGTAGGCCTTGCTGTTGCTGCTTTTGTCCTTGTTGTCCTTCTAGTCAGGTAGTTATCATTGTCGGTGTTTCGTATCCCAAAATGTTTATGATGATTCAATCATTAGACTTTTTGATTGTATTCAGATATTTTACTGGACATTCCAAAAACCCTGATGGGACAGTTCAGTTTGTCAAAGGGCATACTAGTGTGAACGATGCAATTAATGGAGTTGTTAAGATTTTGACAGTTGCAGTATGTATCAATATTTAGATATTGACATTGTCTATTAATATTCCTTAACACAGAAATAGGAAAAAGAAGATATTGTCTAATAATGTTCTTATGATAGCTAATTCACTGAAATATTGACTAGGTGACTGTTGTGGTTGTTGCTGTGCCTGAAGGGCTTCCACTTGCCGTCACTTTAACGTAAGTATAGATTTACTATAAATATCTGTTATCTTTCTGTGATGTACATTCTTACCATTATTTCTTTCCTTTATTATCTTTACTTACACTCTTTTACTCTTCAGCCTTGCTTATTCAATGCGGAAGATGATGAGGGATAAGGCTCTTGTATGTATCTTCATCAAATTGAACCATGTCATGGATTCATGTTCTGAATATTCCAAGCATATTAAAATGGGCATCTTATAGGTTCGAAGGCTCTCCGCATGCGAAACGATGGGATCAGCAACAACAATATGCAGTGATAAAACTGGAACTCTCACCTTGAATCAAGTTTGTTACTTTGACTTTTCTTGATGTCAAATGGTCACTTATAATTCATTTTTTTGTTACAGTTTTTTGCCATTAAATATATAGATTGCAGGAAAACGAAAATTTTCCATTATTGTAGCTTGCCAAAACATATATACAAATCACCCTGTATGCTTCTGATTTCAATTTCTGAGAGTTCTGTTGTGATGTTTGTAAGATGACTGTTGTGGAGGCATATGTTGGTGGAAAGAAGATAGTGCCACCGGATAATGTTGATATGTCTCCTACTGCATCTGCTCTGTTAATCGAAGGCATTGCACAGAATACAACGGGAAACGTCTTTGAGCCTGAGGTGAATTGTTTCATCATCTTTTTTTCATTTTCCATTATGTATAACTAGTCTTATTTGTATGATGGTATTGAATTTGACCCTTACTAATAAATTGTTTTGCATTTTTCCTTCATTGTGGGGGCTTCTCTAGTTTCCTTTAGTTTTCATTGTGGAGCGTTTTTCCTTCTCTGGTTTGACTTGGGAATGCTTATAACAGAGGCACAAATGGTGCACTTGAGCAATCTCTGCATAAAACTTATGGCTGTTAACATTAGTATGATTTTGGCATCTTTTCCTAATCACTGGACGTATCATTAGTAGTAACCTGCAACCTTGTAATTTTCTTTGAACATATTGACGAGGACAAACCAGGATTTTTCATTATACAAATCTTAAACTTTCATTTTTGAGGGGTTATCTTGTTTGCGGCTGCTATCGTTCACATGTGAAGAGGTCTGCGATTAGTGGTGTAGTTACTGCTTTGCACCTTATTTTTACTATTTTCCTTAATTTGTTTGGGAAATATCTAGATGCTCTCCTTCTAAGAATGCTATAGTTTGCTGCAAAAGGATACCTATACTCATGCACATATGATTGAATGTGTTTGCAACTTTGTCAAGTTATCAATATTTTCTAAATATTAGCTTCTAGCCGGTTTTTTTGGCTATTTTCTGCCAAGTAAAATTGTTTTAACATATAAAGTTGCTTCTTATGAGTTAATCTTACCGTGATGACAGGATGGTGGAGCTATTGAGGTTACTGGTTCACCTACAGAGAAGGCACTTCTTTCTTGGGGTGTCAAGGTACACGTTTCTCCATTTATATTGTTTTTTCATCTTTTTCTTGTCTTCTGTTTATTATGGTTTACCTCTTATGGTTTACAGTTGGGAATGCGGTTTAATGATGCCAGATCCAAATCTTCAATTCTTCATGTCTTCCCCTTCAACTCTGAAAAGAAACGTGGCGGTGTTGCAGTTGAAGTGGTAATCCATTTGATATGCAATTCAGACTATTTTGATTTTACATGACAATGTATTATATTGCACCTTTATTTTATTTTGTTGGCATCAGTCTAGTGAGGCAACTTGGTCTTAATAATATACCACGGTGGCTTATTTTGGGTTCAAGCTTCTGATATTAATTTGTTAGAAAGTGAATGTAGGACTAGACATAGTATCCTCTTGGTCATGGTATTTATTTCTAAAGTTGTTTCTTTCAAAGTTTTTTTCCGTTTAAATAGGCAGGTGGTGTTTTTAGTCACCATTTATTTTTTAAGAAGCATTTTCCTTTTGCTTTCATTTATGCTATATATGCTGCATTTTCCTTTCCTGCTGCTGCTGCTGCTGCTGCTGCATAATCACCGATTTCCTATTGTAAAGTTTCATTTTTCTTATAATTATTAGGGGGGCTCTGAGGTTCATATTCACTGGAAAGGGGCTGCTGAACTAGTGCTTGCCTCGTGCAGCAGTTGGCTTGATGCAAATGGTTCTGTGCAACCAATGATTTCCGATCAGGTAAGTTTCCTCTGCAAAAATTGTTGACTCAATCTCTTGCTTTCAAAGTCTTTCTGAACATTTTATGCCATTGCAGATGGATGGGTTTAAGAATTCTATTGAAGATATGGCAGCCCGCAGCCTTCGCTGTATTGCATTTGCTTACAGATTATATGATTTGGATAAAGTTCCTAGGGAGGAAGAGCGAATCAATTGGGTATTGCCTGAAGATGACCTGATTCTGCTTGGTATTGTGGGGATAAAGGTAAACTATCTTTCAGTGCAGATGCATGTTGAAATTTTGACAGGTACCATCTTCATGTATATATGAGTAAAGACGCCTTCTGTTCTGCATATTCTTGGCATGATGTAATTATTGAACTATGAAAATTGGAAAATGAAGATGGAAAAGAAGCTCAGAAGGCAGAAGTTCACATAGTTTTTCGTAATAACTTTAAAATCTAGAAGAATATACAGATTAATCCAGAAACAGGTTAATATTTATCCAATATTGTGGTGAAATTCATACCCCACAGTCCTTAATATTGGATCTTCTTACTTCTTTTCATCTGTTTAACACTTTTAGTTTTCAGTTCTAATCGACTGCAGCTGCGTGAATGAACTGGTCTGAGTTAGTTTGGAAACTATTGCTAGGTGTCCTGCTAAATGTTTGGGTTTCCCTGATATTTACTATGCTAACAAATGGTAATATGAGGTAGGAGTGCACTTGCAAAGCACTTCATAAACATCAAGCAATCAACATGTCATGTGAATGCTTATCCATAATTCATATAAGACCATGAAATCCGTCTCCATGAATCAAGGATGCAGGTGTAAAGTAATAAGATCATGCAACTAAGCATCAAAAGGCACCCCGAAATAATATGGATAAAAAATTAAGATGTATGTATTTTAGTCAAGATTTTACTGTTCTTGAGATTCTTCCCTCACAACTGTTGGTTTGTCAGTGCTTATTTTCTTTTTGTCTTTAATGTTTTTCTGTTTGTGTGCGTGCATGTGTTTTTCCCTCACAACTGTTGGTTCCCTCACAACTGATGTTTAAAACCTAGTAATTTTTATTGCTTCTTAGATGTTGGCAAGGACAAATGTTTCCTTTAGGTTAATCAATTCTACGGGCTTGTCAACAATTCAAACCATCTACTGTAGGTTCTCTTCATGGTTCCTTTATTTATGTAATGCTTAAATATGTGTGACTTGTAGGATCCTTGCCGGCCTGGTGTCAAAGATGCAGTGAAGTTGTGTACGGATGCCGGTGTTAAGGTATCATTTGACATATTTGTATGATAGCATATACGTTACCATGTGTGCTGCTGTGTTCCTTTTATGGAAATTCTATTGCATCAGATAAAAGTGGTACCTACTGGTGTTTTATTGCTTATAATTCCATGAATTTTTGTCAAAAAACCTTGCTACTCCATTCCTCCCCCCCCCAAAAAAAAAAAAAAAAAAAACAAAAACAAAAAAAAACCAAAAAAAAAAACCAAACAAACAAATCATATATTATCCAAAGTTGTGCTTGGCCAAGACTTATCACTAGTGCAATGAAGTTTGATCGTATGTTATTCAAAGTCCCTTACCCTAAGGTTGTCTTTGTATTAGAACTAATTTGAATGTTCCTAAAAGTCTCATTTCCCCTATTCTTAAATTAGTTTTTGCCCCCACAGACTTTTAACACATTGGTGCGAGTGTTCTGTTTGGTTTTGTTTCTTTCTTCATTTCTTTCAGTCACTGAAACTAGACTAAACCAATGCAAACATGCCAGTACCGCATTAAAGTTTTTCTTTTTGTTTCAATGGCAATCAGTTTGGCAGCATTGGGTCAGCGGTTGGGAGAAAAGACACATGTTCCATCAACAGATTGATGGGAGAGGTGTTTTTCCCTTCCAGAAGATTACAAGATGAACAAGAAAATCCATCAGGAAGTCTGTTGTATACTCTTTCCCAATCCACAAAACACAACCATGGAAACAACAAGCATACCACCAACGCCCCAACCCCTCCACCCACCCACCCACCCATCCACCCCCACGCACACAAAATACAAGAAAAGAAACACAAAAGAAGAAGAAAAATAATTGAAAACCAAGGATCTAGATAGACATGCAGTGTCAATTGCGGGTTTAGGAAGGGTGTAGGGTTAGGAACAACTTTAATAGAGAGGCATTGATATATCTTGCATATGTTGTCCAAATATTTGGTAAGCATTTAAGAATCCAAAATATATAGCTGTTTCATTGCATGCCAACTTGTCTACGTTTTGGTACTATATATTTTGTCATTGTTATGTATGCTATGCATTGTCTTTACATATTTGATTCTTACACCAGTCGGTTTGTGTATGAATAAACAGGTGCGGATGGTCACTGGAGATAATGTGAAGACTGCTAGAGCCATTGCATTGGAGTGTGGGATACTGAATTCTGAAGCAGATGAAACAGAGCCAACTGTAATAGAGGGAAAAGCTTTCCGTGCAATGTCTGAAAAAGAAAGAGAATCAGTTTCCGAAAAAATCTCTGTATGACTTGGACAACCTATGCTCTTTTGACTTACAACATGTTTTATATTGAAGTAACCTATTCCCTTTTATTTTACGACATGTTCTATATTAGAATATTGCATGAAACTCTTGAAGGATTATCGAAGTACATCTATGATACTTGCTAAGCTATGTCCTGATGTTTGTTTATATTTTGAATTATTAATCCTTTTTCATTTGTCAATTTTTTTTGTATTTTGGGCTTCATGCACTGTTATATAATCTCACCTAGAAAAGTTTACTTTGTTGGAATGTCTTTAAAGCTTTCATTCAACCATCTTACATTTTATTGGTGTTTTTAAATATTACATCACATCCCATTATTCACCACGGACAAATGGGGAAATAGGACCCCGTAGAAACTTCATTTTCATGATCCAGTTACTGCTTTAGGTAGATAAACAGTTATGGGTTCTATCAGAGTTAGCGTTGGGGAAACATCCTCCTGTTATGGGTTTGGCCTTGGATTAGGGCATCATGCCTTTGATCTATATAAATCCAGGCAGGGGGGAGTTGAGAATCATTATGAAGGGGCGGAGTTCACTTGAACCCATGCGAAACCGCCTCGTAGAAACCATCCAGACTTCATCTCTCTCAACTTCCTTTTGACTTGGGGTTGGTGAGGATGTGAGAGTTGACATGTTTGCTGAAAACCTCTCCCAATACCTGGCACCATTCGTCATGCTACTTCGTTATAGCCAAGCTAAACTGCACGAATGATAATAATTACCTGGCACCCCCTTGTTTGCTTTATGACACGTCATTCTCTCGTTCCTGGTTGTCTTGGCTAAGAGTTTGAACTTGATAACAGATGGAAGATGATGCAGAACAAAAGGGGGGAAGTTATGACGGGAAAATTGGTAAAGAAGAAACTAGAGATTTGATAGAGTTTTAAGCATCTCATCACGGGGATCTGACGATTACCTACTCTAGTACATTACATGCGGAGATTCTTTAGATCTTACGCTTAGGCGACTAAGCACATTCTCGCATCTCACACACATAAAATTTTAAGTGGATGCAAATAAAATTTACAAACTCTAACTTTTATTTAATCTTTCATTCATAAATATAAAATGAATACATTCATATTTATGTGCCTAAACAAAGATGAATTTAACTCGTATTCAAACTCCTAAATTAATATTGATAAAGTTCAAATAAAATAAAAGAGCTTCTTAGAACATGAAATTTGAAAAGACTCAAATTACATTAAAAAGTAGCTTTAAAAGATTCAAATACTAAAATTCTAAAAGGACTCAAATAAAAAAAATACAAAATTTACGCAAACATTAAAATTTTAATTCGAATCCCAGTTGGAGGTCCATCAATTCTCCCTAGCTTTGAAGATTCATCTTTTAATGAATGATGATAAAAAGAACAGAACCAATTGAATATTAACAATCTCTTATACTTGAGAATAAAACATGTCCGTAAATTTTGAAATATAGCATAATGTAGATTTACAGATAAATATCTTTGGAAAAATATTTACAAATCATGAAAGACAAGAAATCATATAAAATCTGTTTGGTAGGATGTAAGGATTTGAGATGATAAACTTGATGTACTCAACTGGCTCAAGCGGGTCATTCGATCTAAGTTCCAACATAGGATCATTATGTAATGCATGCCCTAATCTAGACTTAATCACACACTCAGCTTTATCACATGTTCAATCTCCACCACAAGCATGGATGTAGACTCAGGCTCCGGTTCTAGCTCTGGCTCTGATACATGCTTTGGCTTAGGTCTGACGCGATCAAGGGCTTTGGTTTGGGCTCAAGTTCGATCTCAAACATTGACTGAGGCTCTAATTTTGACTTTGGCAACATTTCTGGTTGTGATGGTTCTAAATCTAAGATTTTTGAAACTAGTATATGCTGGTATGCATCCATCATAGCATGTACTCTTGCTTGCATAGTCTCAAGTCCCGTCATAGCATCTTAGAGTAAGGTTTTCATTTCTTCTATTAAGTTTTCCTATGGATTAGCTTTTATGGATTAGCTTTGAAAGTGACTGACAAACAATGGATTGATCGATAATAGAAAAGATACCATTCGATCTTCATTTTTTACCAACTCTGATAAGCATAGTAATGTTTAAACTTTAAATCACCGTTCTTGAGTTTCATCTAAATTCTGTTAAACATGCAAATATGCATAATCATCTTTAGTTATGATGGGAAAAGAGATGCTTTAAAAGACATTTCCCCTCTTCATAGTATGACTGATCAATATACCTACAGAAAGATGGGATTCTTCCGCATGCATTACTTTTAAATATATATTTTCAATAATAATTTTTGTACGAATAATCATCATAGTATGCTATAAAATATTTCCAAACAACAAAAAATACATCAAGGAATTAGTGGACCGAATTGGGTTGCAAATGACTCAAATGGATTGGAAATCGAGCTTCAAACGGTTTCAATCATCAACAATGCAAACCTTGCGTGAACATAGCTGAAAATCCCTGTAAAATCCTCTGAAATTGTGAAAGGTTAATATAGCAAGAGAGAATATAAAAAACAAATTTGCACTTTAATTGTAGGCCGGGTTTGTTGAAACGGGTAGGGTCGACATTGTGTTGCAAATGGGTCTGGAGCCGAAAACAAATTGAATTTAGATGTGCAACTTAGTTTTTGATTTAGTTTGGCCCAGTTCCAAATTAATAAATAACCAATGATCCCTAGTTCGATTGGATTTGGGTCAGATCGAGTCTTCTAATTCACCAATAGTGCCCTAGCTTTGGGCTCGAGCTTCTTCTTCAAGGCTCAATGTCGCTACCTTTTTATATCACCTCAGAGCTCTTAGAATTGGAATCGGGTACAGCTTTGTTCTCAATGACGATGGGAAAACAAAGGAGGCGAAGGTGATGGGAATGAACGACGGCGAATGCCGGTGATCGAATAGTGACGGTGGGCTTCGTCGGTGATGATGAGGGCTTGGAAGTCGATGATGCTTTGGTGAAGATTTTGACGATGAAGTCAATGGGGTAGAACTTCAACCTTGGTGATGCTTCAATAACAATTTCGATGAGGAAATTGGAGTCATATATGTCGATGGTGTCGATGAGATCTTTGACGACGATGGCGGTTTTGGTGATGGCAAAGAAGTTGACATCGAAGAGGTGAATTAGGGTTTTGTTTTGAATTCAGGAAAGAACATGAAAATTGATCTGAAACTAACTGGAGGAGAGGATGATGACGAGGATTGGATGAAGATAACCAGTGTGTAGTTATTTTTTGTAACCGTAATATGGGTTTTATGTTTTTATCTTTTTTGAATTTTTTATAAGCTGATTTTTGATTATTTCTATTTTTCTATTTTCTTTTTTTGAGACAATTAAATAAAAAATTAAGATGAGGAAGATAAGATTCTTTTGCTGGGTACTAATTTGATGCAAGATGGATAGGGCGAAGTTGCGGTGAAAAATTGAGAAGAAGAAACTAGACATTTGCTTGGGGTTTTAGCCTCTCATTATACGAATATGATGACTACATATTCCAATGATTTGCACATGGAGATTCATTGGACCTCAAGCCTAGGCAACCTGCACACTCTCGTGTTTCTCACGCTTAAGATTTTGAGTGGATGGAAACTTTCATTCATAAATAGAAAGATGAATCCAAAGTTATATTTATAGGTCTAAACAAAGATGAATTTGGCTCGTATTTAAACTCATAAATAGATACTCATAAAGATTCCTAAATAAAATAAAAGAGCACCTTAGAACATGAAACTTAAAAAGACTCTAATTCCTTTTAAAAGAAAATTCTAAAAGACACACCAGAATTCTAAAAGAACTAAAATAGAAAAATGTAAAATTGAGAAACACCCAAAGATCAATTCAAATCTTAGTTGGATTCCCATCAGAAAAGGGTTATGCTAGGTTGACAAGCTGTTCATTAAAAATGGCAATAATTATTGAGAAAAATACTGGTTCCTTCATCTTTTCAAAAAAGTAAACTTGTAATTTAAAAAGGCGGGGGTTCAGAGAGAGCGATCTTCATACATCATCTTCATCCTCTTTACCGTCTGCAATTAAAATTAGATTGGTTATATAGCACGACTCGAAGGTGAGTTGGTTCCAAAAATGAAATGACTCAAGACAATTGGTGAACAAGACATGGCATCTGCGATTTCAGTCATGTAGATCAAGTTTATATGGTGGAAGGGGGACTCGTCAGGGTTCCCCAAAGAACTGAGGCTAGATATAGACACAAGGTGCTGTAACTTGTTGCATAGAGCTTTAGGGAACCATAAATATGACCTAATATTTAAGACTTGGGGGATGAATTCTTTAAAATTTCTCTCTTTTGTCAGATAGCATGATCTGTATGCAATTGCTAAGAAGAAATACTAATGTCATTTTGAGATAGATAGACAAAGCTTGATGGTGGTTGCTACATATTAAAAATTATAATTATTCATGATAGCATATTTCTGCATGTGTTTTAGGTCCCCATATCGCCGTCCTTTTGGTATTGCTATGCCGGGCTCCAAGCTATCATAGTTTTTCATTTTGCAAGCATGCTGCAGGATTACTTGGTCTCATGTATGCTTAATTTTAAGGGAAAAAAGAACTTATTACTACTACTACTACTACATATTTGTCATGATAAAAAACCATTGACTTGGTTGTGAACTGTATAGGTAATGGGAAGGTCTTCTCCAAATGACAAGCTTCTACTTGTCCAAGCATTGAGGAAACGAGGTCACGTGGTTGCTGTAACTGGAGATGGCACTAATGATGCTCCTGCTTTGCATGAGGTTTGTGATATGAAGCTATGATCTTGGTTCACTGACAACATTGTTTTATCAAAGCTTTTATATCATATATGGTCTCTTATTCGCCTGCCTCTTGTTTTTTAGGCGGACATAGGTCTTGCAATGGGAATTTCAGGAACAGAAGTTGCAAAAGAAAGTTCGGACATCATTATCCTTGACGACAATTTTGCGTCTGTTGTGAAGGTGTGGCTGCATTTCTAACTGTACTGTAATTAGATCCGATACATGTAGATATGATAGACCAACTAGATGAATTGTGCTTTTCATTTTAGGTTGTCCGTTGGGGGCGATCAGTATATGCAAATATCCAGAAATTTATCCAGTTTCAACTGACCGTTAATGTTGCAGCAATTGTTATCAATGTTGTTGCTGCTGTTTCTTCTGGCGAAGTTCCTCTGACCACTGTTCAGGTTTGTTCTTAAGTATCCTTGTCTATTTTTTTCCTGCATTTGAGTAAAAATTCATCTAAATACCAAAATGCACATGGGTAAAACTAACAAGCAGTGATTGCTACTGAGATTTGTTTGGTATTACTAGCTATTTACACGCTGCTAGTACTTCTGGTTTTGTGAATTAATGTGTTAGCTGCTATACATCTGGTTTCGTGAATTAATGTGTTAGCTGCTATCCATCTGAAACTTGATGTTAAGAATATCTGAAGATATGTTTGGCTTTTTTATGTGAGGTCATTTGTCTTCTTAAATCAAACAGGACTAAGCAGCGATTTATTATTTTTCCGCAACTTTTTCTAATAAATTTTTTGCTCTATTTTCTATTGGAATTCCAATGTTTTTCTAGCCATACGGAAGTCTTAATTTGTTACTAATATAGTCTACCACCTCTTTTCTTGACTAACCAGCTTCTTTGGGTTAACCTTATCATGGACACCCTGGGAGCACTTGCTTTGGCAACTGAACCCCCAACTGATCACCTCATGAAGAGACACCCAGTTGGTCGAAGGTTAGTTTAATTCAATTTTTATGAGGATACTTTTGCAGAATGCACTTCTTGATGTTGATCCATTGACCTTAAATTGAGTCATTGATAGTTATTTGTTTATTTGTTTGCTATGCGTTGTTTTGTGACCACTTGTTGCTGATGTTCGCTCCCATTCCATCTGTTCCTCGCTTTTGATTGGTCTATATAGTGAAATAATATTGGAAATATGCTTCTGTTGATTGTATTCGGCTGCATTTAAATGCTTTTAAATTATAGCACGACAAGTGTCAGGTATAAGTCTCATCCTTTTATCTGAATCACATGATAGACCATCTTATCCATCTGTTTGCATTTCACGTAGGGATGAGAATGGGCATGCCCAAAGCCCGTTTGGGCTTCCAATTGGGCATGCCACATCATCATCCCCTACAAATCCTTAACAAATCTTAGAAAGTTTTGTGAAGGATTTGTAGGGATGATGATGTGGCATGCCCAATTGGAAGCCCAAACGGGCTTTGGGCATGCCCATTCTCATCCCTAATTTCACGGTAAAATGCCCATAGTAGTGATTTATTAAATGTGGAATGGAGTGCGGTCAATCTCACCGAGTGCAAAGAATATCGTGCATGCATAGGATGTGCTTGTTCTTCTCATAGCCGATTGCCTTTGACACTTCACATCTATATCTAACCATAGCATTTATGTTTATTTGGGTTTTAGCATAAACAATTTCCATTTGCTGCAGCCAATAATATTTGTTTACATTTATTAATTTAATTGGCAACACACACATGCATACATACACATGCATATGACCTCATGCACACACACGCAGTCACACGCTTGCCCTCATGCACTCACGCATGTGCATGCCTGCTCGCACACCACGTGCAGATTACACAACGTTTTTCATGTACCAAGTTAGTTAATGGATTCTGTGGTAGTGAATTAGAGATGTTATGACCTAAAATGAAGTCGCCAGATTGTTTCTAGTTGATATTAGTCTTCGTTAATCTCCTTTGGATTAAGGAAATTTCCTTCTTGTACTTTTAACTTACTCTGGAGTTCTCTGTGCTGATGTATCTAATTATTTGATCAGGGAACCTCTTATCACAAATATCATGTGGAGAAATGTGTTCATACAGGTACTATTTTCTGGTGCATCTATATTCATATAAATTAAATTTGTAGTTTCCTATTCTTAACTAGTTGTGATCATTGCTTGGGTTTATGCCACTGCAGGCTACATATCAAATGATTGTTCTATTGGGCCTTAATTTTGCTGGCATAAGTCTTCTGGGTTTAAAGAATGACACCCGGCAAAACGCAGACAAAGTGAAAAACACTGTCATATTCAATGCTTTTGTCTTCTGTCAAGTAAGCTATGACACCTCTGAAGTTAGATGGGAAAAAATAATTTCATTTCCCTTGTGTTTTGCCATTTTTTTACATTCGAGCATTTATCATGTTGAAACATTTATGATGTCTACTTCGTTGCTCTCTTTGTTCCCTAGTTCATCCTTGCCTTCTAATATTTGAATTGTTTTATCAATCTTTATTCAGGTATTCAATGAGTTCAATGCCCGGAGACCAGATGAACTGAATATGCTAAGTGGAGTCACGAAGAGTCGTCTCTTTATGATGATCATAGGAATAACTGTTGTATTTCAAGTGAGTGCATCCTTTACATTACGGCAAGCAGCAGCACGATCTTTTATTCAATCTTTTACTCACCATTGATCTCTTTGATGCAGATTTTGATCATTGAGTTCCTCGGGAAGTTCTTTAAGACGGTCAGACTAAGTTGGAAATTTTGGTTGATATCACTTGTTATTGCTTTTCTTGGGTATGTTTGACCATCCCTTTCCAGAAGGAGGTTTAATTGGTTGGCTTGCTGCATCTAGTTTTTGTTCCTCATCACAATTTGCTTAACAATCAAGCTATCAAATAGTCGAATAGTCATGCTATTGCTCTTCATGTAGCATGCTGTTTTCTTGCATTCATGCTACGATCGGTTCATTAAATGTTTACACATTTTAGAGTAAATATTATCTAATTGTGTTATCCTTCATCTTCCTGCAGCTGGCCTTTAGCTCTTGTCGGGAAACTTATCCCGGTGCCTAAGATTCCCGCTGGCGATTACTTCAAGAGCTGCTGCGGGAGGAAACGAAAAGGTAGGGTTTAATAAAATTCTAGGGTAATCAACCACACGAATTTTTTGACAACTTGTTTTCCCTTATTGTAGATGACGAGGAGACAACGAGGAAAGGAGATGCAGCTGTTTGATCCAGAGAAGTGAAGACTGAGAGAAGCAATACTTGTAAATGAAAACTTGCGACTAGGTTTAGAAATGTCCATCTTTTTTCTCTGTTTCCAGCGGTACAGTTGCGTGGCCTTTGTTTAATTTTGGCATTCCTTTTGCTTTTGATGAGGATGCCGTATGTATATGAGCAAATGTTTATCTTTGTGGTTTTGTTTTTAGCTTCTCTATGTTTATCCATGTCGATATCGTGTTAGCTCTCTGGGACTAATCGGCTTGGACTTTGGTCAAAATTTGTTGCAAGTTTTTTTGAAAATTGTATGCGTTGGTACATTCAAATGAATCCATCTATTGTTGTTAACAACCAAGCTCTGTTAAGGAACTAGACCAAAGCTCTATGCAAGCTTGATCTGCATATAGGTTTCTGTTTAAGATCAAAGCTTGGATCTGGCAGATCAAAAGAGGTGAATTGAGTCTTAAATCACAAGGAGAAGGCGATGATGATGGGGAGAAATACTAATGGGTTGCCGATGAACTGCCGGGTTCCCTTTGCCGTCCTTGACTGACGGCAGCCTGCGATCGACCATGACGAGAAGGGGGACGATAAGGAGAAGATCGACCATGACGAGAAGGGGGACGATAAAGAGAATATTACGGCTAGTTTATTTAAAGATACCTATTATACAAAAGAGGAAGAAGTGATTGTCCTATGTGACATGTTTGTTTCATGTGTCAATATCATATCGCTACATGGGTGCTACATCACTTCCTAAAAAATCATTCTTCCAAGCTCACTTATTTACATGACATTTCCTCCTCATACCAAAAAAGTCTCCCCCAAGCTCACTTATTTAAATGTTTGCCCTAGGGGATTTTTCCCTTATAACCTCCACGGTTTTTGCATTTATCGTTTTACCCCTCGACGATACCGACACATATGTTCACACTTCTTACTCCTTTTCGTTTGCGTGCGTGTACCGCATCCTGTTTGTGTGAGTTTTTTTTGCTCAGTGCACTGTATACACATGTTATTTCTAGTCTATTATACAAAAGAGGGATATTGGGTCCGTGCTTGTTTCAAAAACAAGTTGACTGGGACAAACTATTGGCCCGGGTTGTGCCACCTCGTCCCCGTGGGGCCTAATGGGTGGTGGATGGGATTTGGGGCTTGGTTTCGGGTGGGGTTTTGGGGCTTGGTTTGATATAGGCCATTTTTAACTTTTGCCCCTTCATTTTTTGCATTACACCCAGCGTTTTTCTCCTTTTTACCTCCAATGCTATAGACACACACATTCGCACTTCTTGCTCTTTTACGGTTGCACACGTCCATCTTGCTTGCGTATTTTTCTGCACGGTGCACTGCGTGGTTATTTCTAGTCTAATTGTGAAAAGAGTGCTCAGACGGTATCTATATGAAAGATCCGCATTTTTTGCGAGAGGTGAAGCTGAAGGGCATGCTGTTTCTGTTTAGGGTCAACTGTATTTCCCGAGTGAACATGAATGGAAGGTGTTTTGTAAGCTTAATATAAGAACTTAAGGTTGCATTTTTGATGTATTACTGGAATCCATTTCTCATCTAGACATGTCATTACATTGACCAATCATTTTTATACTGTTTATCGTTTTTATATTGTTTGAATTAGCGATTGAGAAATGCCCATGCTAATTGTTATCCCTGATTGCTCCGTGTTGGACATTTCTTAGTAAACTTCTAGAAGCCATCCAATTTAAATTTAATAATTTGCTTCTTGATGAGTTCAGATGAGCTTCACCTTTAAAATATAGGCCGGAGCTTTGAGCAAGCAAGAAAGGACTGTGCTATGAAAAATCATACTAAAAATTAAAAGAAACACCCAAGGTAAGAGCCACGGCGATCTCAAGTCCATCCTCTAGTGGAACCGAGCGCTTTGAAGTGGACGATATCGAAGTTTTCATCTATGGAAAAGCATGCAATTGGCTGAGTGGTATTAGCATTCCTTCTCTTGTGAGAGATAGAGGATTGGATTCCTGCTTTTCGATGCATAAAAAAAAGCATGATCTCAAGGGCCAACTCGAGTACATCGGCAAGAACCCATGACAAATTTGGGAGTATACAGTCACACTTGTCGATCAAATGGAAGCGGAAGAAAAAGTATTCATGGTCTATGATAAAACATTCACACTCAATGGTAGAGCCTAATGGGTAGCGAGTCCATTCCTGATGAGGTCAGACCATAGACGGTGGCCCAAAAACTTCCCAGTAAAAAGTGTTCGATTACAAATTTAAAACCCTTATCGATAATATTCCTAAAGATGAATACATGGTCAATGTTGATGCATGCAATCTCGCAAAGACTGGATCAAGCCATCCGACGTCTGTGCCGCATCGTTGATGCAAGCATTCCCGCAATAGAGGACCCGAGCAAGTTGGTTTTGCCGGGCCATCCTCCTTCTCTAGTACATAAATTAGAGAGGCAAAGGCATCCGAGGATAGTGGGATGTACCCCGTGGGTTGGGGGGCGGACCCCCCAACTACTATCTGATGCCTAAGTTAGGTGATGTTGGAAGGATGGAGGTGATGAGCGTAAGATAACACGTGTGTGGTGGAGGCGTATGTGTTAAGTGTGGGTGTGCACATAGCTGTTACGGTTTTGGGAGCCTAAAAAGGACATGCCCAGAGAGACGTAGAGTAAGAGTCATATATCTTATATAGAGCTCAGGGGAGTTTCCGCCACGTTGAATGGAGATTGCAGATCCTTAGGTGTACCCGACTTCGAAGATGAAGCGAGTAAGCAGATAAGGCAAGGGGAGCAGATAGGACAAGGAGTGATGGCCTGCAGATTCTCTGGCGTAATCTGTGTTGAGTATTGATTCTCCGGATTTGGTTTTGGGTGATGAGCAAACATAAATGTCGTATACTAACTATTTGAGAGCGCAGTTATGGAGATCGTCGCCAAAAGAATAAGTACATCAAAAGCGACGTCTCAAGACTTCTCAATACGCGTGATCGTGTGCCTAAAGCTTCGTTGAAGCTCAAGGAGTATCAATGAAGTCAAGAATGAAGATTGAAGGTTTGAAGACGATTTGTCATGTAATATTTATTGTCTTCTAGCTTCATAGATTAGAATGTTAAGCCTTGAGTAGGACTTACATTATTATCTTCATTTCGCTCATGTCTTAGAGCTAGGATTATCATAGAAGCCATTAGAAACTTTCCCGAAGCCTATCGCTTCTTCCCTCGGTTTCTAGTGCATGTAAGTTGGTTCAAGTAGAAGAACCAACCGACTAGATGACGATCTAGTCGGTCGGCAATTCCTCTTGAACCGACTAGAATGTCTTGCTCATTTCAGCTCATTCCCTGTTGATCAACTAGTCGGTCAAAGAAGAGTCACCGACCGACTAGATGACGATCTAGTCGGTTATGAATCCTTCTTAGACAGACTAGTTATCATTGCCAGATTTTAGCCTGAGCTACTGTTTACAGTTAGTCGGTCAAAGCACAATGACCGACCGATTAGTTGAGAAACTAGTCGGTTGGAAGTTGTTCTTAAACCGACTAGCTGTCTTTGTTTCCAGCCTATTGTTTTTCTCTCTTAGTCGGTCAAAGAACACTCACCGACCGACTAGATGCTGATCTAGTCGGTTGGCAAGTCTTTTTAGACCGACTAGTTCATATTGCTTGGAACTTTATCTTTTGGCTGTAAGCCTGTTAGTCGGTTCATGAAGAATCACCGACCGACTAGTTGCCAATCTAGTCGGTCAGTGATCCTTCTTAGACCGACTAACTGCTTCAGAAATATGACCGCTGGGAATCTTTTGAGCACGATTTTTCTTGCCTCTATAAATACAAACCTGATTCGTTTGAGGCAAGATAAGAGGTCCAGTATCCAAGTTATTTCAGACCTAAGAGAAGAGTTTTCTCAAGCTAATTCAAAGCTCTCTCTTCCTCACAAGAATCTCTCCCTTCACTCTTTGAGCCAAATTCCTCAAGAGAGATTCTCTCCATTGTGAGCATTCCAAGCCAAGGAGCTTGAATCAAGGTCACCATCTCCACCCTAGGCCTCCATTGCTGGTCATCTTCTTGGAGTTAGGGTTTGGTGACATCTTCCTCCTCAAAATCCTCTTTGCCCTAACTTGGTAAGTATACTCAAGGCATAGGATTTTGTGGTAAGTATTTCATTGTTTCATTTACTTTGTTATTGTGAATTGTTCTCTCGGTTGTGAGAGAAGGGTGTGATCCCGGTTTGTGGGAGTCACATGTCATTTGTATGATTTGGTCTTGTGAAGGTTTTTCACAAGAATTTCATAGTGCTAAATGTTGGATATTGGACTCCCCGGATTTGGTTTTGGATGATGAACAAACATAAATATATCGTGAACTAACACTTTGTGAGCGCAGTTATGGAGATCGTCGCCAAATTCGTATGAATATCAATTACGACGTCTCAAGACTTCTCAAAGCACGTGATCGTATGCCTAAAGCTTCGTTGAAGCTTATGGACCATTTTAGAAGTCTTGAAGATTCGATTGAAGCTATTGAAGACGGTATCGTCAAGTTTTATTTATAGTCTTTTAGCTTCTTTCGTAGAATGTTAAGCCTTGAGTAGGTCTTACGGTTTATATCTTCATAACGCTCATATCTTAGCTCTAGGATCTTAGTAGAAGTCCATACAATCCTTCTCGAAGCTTCGCGCTTCGATTTGCGACTTCTTGTGCATGTTAGTTGGTTCAAGAAGAAGAACTGACCGACTAGATGATGATCTAGTCGGTCGGCAAAGCTTCTTGGACCGACTAGTTTTTGTCAGTCATTTCCAAGCTCTTTACTGTTTACAGTTAGTCGGTCTAAGTTGACTCACCGACCGACTAGTTTGTGAACTAGTCGGTCAGTGATGCTTCTGTGACCGACTAGTTGAGCTTTCCATGTACATGCACATTTGAGCCTGAGCTACTGTTTATCATTAGTCGGTCTGTGTTCATTGATCGACCGACTAGTTGATGAACTAGTCGGTTAACTTTCCTTCTTGGACCGACTAGTTTACTTTTACCGTACATGCCAATTTTTCACCTAACTTACTGTTTATCGTTAGTCGGTCTATGCTCATTTGGCGACCGACTAGTTGGTGAATTAGTCGGTCAACATTTGTTCTTGGACCGACTAAGTCTATTTATGCTCAGACTTCAGTTTTATCTGTTAGTCGGTCTCAGTTGTGTAACCGACCGACTAGTTGTGAAACTAGTCGGTCAGCTACTCTTCTTGGACCGACTAGTTCCTTATGTCTGTGCTTTGATCTTTTCTCTGTTCACTCATTAGTCGGTATACGTTAATTGACCGACCGACTAGTTGATGAACTAGTCGGTCGGTAGTTGTTCTTTGACCGACTAGTTGGGTTCAGAAAAGAGCCGTTGGAGCTTTAATTGAAACGTTTTTCTCTCTCTCTCTCCTCTATCCTATAAATACTTGTTGAGCTGCATTCATTGCACTCAAGGCTGATATTATTGCAAGTTTAGAGATCAAGAGAAATCATTCCAAGCTCATTCAAAGCTCTTTCATTCCATTCAATAATTTCTCCTCACTCTTACTTTCAAAGAGAGATTCATTGAGTGTGAAGCCTTCCAAGCCAAGTGCTTGATTCTAGGTCACCAACATCCCAATAGCTCTCCATCGCTGATCTACATCTTGGAGCTAGGGTTTGGTGCCACCTCTTCTTCCTCAAAATCATCCTTGCCCTAATTCGTAAGCAATACTCAAGGCATAGGTATTTTGTCGGTAAGAAGTTTCTTATTTCATTTCAATTTCATATTGTAAGTTTCACTCTCGGTTGTGAGAGTGTGGTTGTGATCCTGGGTTGTGGGAGTCACAAATTTCTTTGTGTATGATTTGACTTGTGGAGGTTTTTCACAAGTATTTCATAGTGGAAATCTTGAGTTAGGGTTTCTAACTCAAGTATCCGGAGGGGATCCGGGTGGTTGGGACGTAGGATCACCGGGAACAAGTCGGGGAGACTTGGGTGGATCCGAACCCAGTAATATCGTTTGTTAGCATTGTTAATTTTGTTGTTGTCTTCAATTTAAGCTTCCGCAAATTGATTTGGTAGTTGTTTGCACTATAATTAGGAATTATACTCCTCGTTATTTTTAAAGTACTATTCACCCCCTCTAGTACTTGTGTAGTAGCTTGTAGGGCATTACATTTGGTATAAGAGCCAGATACTTAGCTATGTCTGCCAACGACAACAAGACCGTGCGTCCACCTTCCGACTATGGCACCTTCAGGAACCGTGAAGGAGCATCTTCGGTGATGGAAGGACATTACTCAACGAGGCCTCCATTCTTCAACGGTACCAACTACGGGTACTGGAAATGTCGGATGGAAACTTTCCTCCGGAGTGCATCTCTATGGAGGACCACGATGAAGGAATACATCGAGCCCGCCGAAGAAGACTTTGAGAAATGGACAACCGCAGAGGTCGTCGCGGAGGTAAGCAATGCCAAGGCAATGAACGCCGTGCAATGCGCATTGGAGCCCGAGGACTTCAATAAGATATGCACATGTAAGAGTGCATATCAAATTTGGAACTCCCTCCTCATACTACATGAAGGGACGAGTAGGGTAAGAGACTCTAAACTCGTTGTTGTTAACAAAGATTACGAAATGTTTCATATGCAACATGGTGAGAAGATGAAGGAGTATTATGCTCGCTTCGTCGACACCATAAACGAGTTGGAGGCTCTCGGCAAATCCTACACCCAAAAGGAGAAGTGTTCGAAGCTTATCGAAGGACTTCCTTCTTCTTGGGAAAAGCGTACCTTCGCCATCGTGGAAGGTAATGATATGAACAAGTACACCGTAGTTCAACTAATGGGTACTTTAATGTCATACGAGGTACGCAAGGATAGCAAGCTAAAATTGCAGGAAAAGATGAAGTCCTACCTAAGGCAAGACGAGCCAAAGAAGAAGGCTATTGCTTTTAAGGCCGCTCCATCCACATCCACATCAACCGATGATGAAGACTCGAAAAACGAGTTGGACTTGGAGTCCATGGCACTCATGGCCAAGAAGTTCAACCGTTTCTTCCGAAAAGGTAACTATAAGAACAAAGCTAAATTTGGTTCTTCTAACGCCTCCTCCTCTCCTTTGTGTTTCAAGTGCAATAAGCCAGGACACATGAAAGCGGAGTGTCCTCTCAACAAGCAAAAGGAGAAGTGGAAGGCGCTACCAATGGTGCTTCCACCTCGTCCACACCCTCTTTCGGAAAGAAACCCACTTTGGGTGGACCTCCAAAGAAGGGGCATGCTTATATGTACACAAATACCATGCCACGTAGGAACACACGTCCTACTCCACCGGCTCACACATATGATGATTTTTATGCAACACATTCACGGGCACGTGCACACCATGTGAGACACCCTCACGCACGTGTTCCCTCTCATGCATATGTTCACCCACAACATCATATGAATAATTATCCGCATGCACCATTCCATCATGTTCCTTATGCCTATTCACAACATGCATCACGTAGTAATCAACGTCGCATGCATGCACCCAATAGGATGAGGGCTCCCAAGATTTTCACTATTTAGAGCCCAAAGGACACAAGCATGTATGAAAAACAAGTGTACATGAATGCTTATTTTTCGGATGTTGTGCATAGTAGAAATTATGTGGGGAAGTCTAAGTCCAATTGGACTTGGCTTCCAAAGGTCTAATCTTTTGGACCCAATGACCTTGGGTACCATGATATGAAATTTTCTATCTTTAGGTATTCAAGGAAAAGAAAAAGAAAAGGAGCAACAAATTTAAATTTAGCTCCAAGGGGAATTGGATACTCGATAGCGGGTGTTCAAAACACATGACGGGCGATGCTCAATTGCTTTCCGGAGTGGTGCCCATTGCTAATGGGAACCAGGTAGTCTTTGGAGGCAACGAGAGCGGAACCATCGTCGGTGTTGGTAAAGTGGGTAACCCATCTAAACCCTTAATTAGTGATGTTTATCTAGTTAATGGCTTAAATCATAATCTTATTTCAATAAGCCAACTTTGTGACAAAGGTTACAAAGTTAGCTTTGCGAAAGGATTGTGTCATATCTTGAGTAATAATAATAATTTATTATTTTCCGGCACACGTCATAAAGATATTTATATTTTGGATCTTCCTAAGTCTTATGAACAATGTCTCGTTGCCAACACAAGTGACCAACACTTATGGCATCGATGCTTTGGACATGTGAACTTTGGAACACTTTATAAGCTTTCAAAATTAAATTCCATTAAAGGTTTTCCGAAGCTCGTTTTTGAAAAGAAAAGTTTTTGTGATTCTTGTCAACGTGGCAAGCTTCCTAAATCTTCATTTAAACCTAAGAAAAGTATTTCTACTAAACGGCCACTAGAGCTATTACATCTAGAATTATTTGGGCCAACTAGAGTTGCTTCCTTAGGAAATGCAAGATATGGACTTGTCATCGTAGATGCTTATTCGAGATTTACATGGGTATTTTTCTTATGTAATAAAAATGAAGCTTTTGAAAACTTCACAATATTTGTGAAGAAAGTACAAAATCTCATCGGAACCACCATTGTCACCATTCGTAGTGATCATGGGGGTGAATTTGAGAATGAGTCCTTCTCAAATTTTTGTGATGATCTTGGAATTACTCACATGTTTTCTTTCCCTCGCGCACCCCCTCAAAATGGTGTTGTTGAGAGGAAGAATAGAACGCTTGTTGCTCGCACTATGCTCGAAGATAGCCATCTTGGTTATCAATTTTGGGCGGAAGCGGTACATACCGCGTGCTATGTGTTTAATAGAATACTTTTGAGGCCTGACACTAAACAAACTTGTTATGAATTGTTGTTTGGTAGGTTGCCTCAAGTTAAACATTTTCGTGTTTTTGGTTTGAAATGTTTTATTAAAAACACTTATGAAATTTTGGACAAGTTTGATCCGAGATCGGATGAGGGGATATTTGTTGGGTATTCCTCACATAGCAAAGCCTACCGGATATACAACAAAAGATCCTCTACGATCGAGGAATCACTACATGTCTCTTTTAATGAGAATTTTACTACTTCTAGAATTTCAAATGATGATGATTCTATGGATGTTTTATGTGATTCATTTGATAATTCTAAGTCTAATGATTCTATTGATTCTATTGAGACTAACCCAACTAATGAAGTTGTTGAGAATGTTCCTAGTGATCAAGGTATTCCCAAACGGCTTCATTCCGTTCGTGACCATCCTCATGAGCAAGTCATTGGCAATATCCATGATAGTGTCAAGACGAGATCGCAAGTGAACTACTTCGCTCATTGTGCCTTTGACTCCTCGATAGAGCCAAAGAATGTTAATGAAGCATGCGAAGATAGCGCTTGGATCTTAGCCATAGAGGAGGAACTCATTCAATTCGAGAGGAATGAAGTTTGGGAGCTTGTTCCATTGCCATCGAAGAACCACACCGTCATAGGGACAAAGTGGATCTTCAAGAACAAAACCGACGAAAACCAAGTCATCGTCTGGAACAAAGCTCGGTTAGTTGCTCAAGGCTACCGTCAAGAGGAAGGTATTGATTTCGAAGAATCCTTCGCTCCGGTAGCTAGATTAGAATCAATTAGATTATTATTGTCTTTTGCATGCCATAAGGATTTTAAATTATTTCAAATGGATGTTAAAAGTGCATTTTTAAATGGAGATGTTGTTGAGGAAGTTTACGTTTCTCAACCTCCGGGTTTTATTAATGAAAAATTTCCAAATCATGTTTTTAAACTAAAGAAAGCACTTTACGGTTTGAGACAAGCTCCTCGAGCTTGGTATGATCGCCTAAAGAATTTTCTTTTGGATTTGAATTTTAAAATGGGAGAAGCCGATTCTACACTTTTGTTAAGCATTCGAATAATGATATAATTTTAGTTCAAATTTATGTTGATGATATCATTTTTGGCACTACTAACTTTGCTCTTTGCGAAGAGTTTTCTAATGTTATGAAGGAACAATTTGAGATGAGCCACATAGGTGAGCTCAAATATTTCTTAGGTCTCCAAATTCGCAAAATGGACGATGTAATCTTCATCCACCAAACGAAGTATACGGTGGAGTTGCTTAAGCGATTTGGGATGGAGAGTGCCTCCGGGAAAAAGACTCCAATGAGCACGACTACGCATCTTGATAAGGATACGGGCGGTAAGGATGTAGACATTCGTCTATATCGAGGTATGATAGGTAGTTTGCTTTATCTTACCGCAAGTAGGCACGATATTATGTTTACCGTATGCGTATGTGCTCGTTATCAGTCTCAACCTAAGGAGTCTCACTTAGTAGCGGTAAAACGTATTTTCTGCTATCTAAGTTATACACTTGATTTTGGATTACTTTATCCAAAATCTAGCACGTATGAGTTAATCTCATATAGTGATGCCGATTATGCGGGTTGCAAATCCGACAGGAAAAGTACTAGTGGCACTTGCCATTTTATAGGAAATTCCCTTATCTCTTGGTTTTCCAAGAAGCAAAATTCCGTATCACTTTCAACCACCGAGGCGGAATACATTACCGCCGGTGCCGCGTGTGCTCAAGTTCTTTGGATGAGACACACACTTAAAGACTTTGGTATAAACTGTGATACTTGCCCTATCATGGTTGACAACCAAAGTGCAATATGTCTTTCCAAGAACCCAGTACACCATTCCCGTTCGAAACACATAGATGTCAGACACCACTTTTTAGATGATCATGTTGCTAAAAAAGACATCATTTTAGTGTACGTTGAAACCCAAAAGCAAATTGTCGATATTTTCACGAAACCCCTAAAGGAGGACTCCTTTGTGAGGTTGCGTCGAGAATTGGGGATTATGGGTGAATCCGAGATATAGGATTCATGTTTCATTCAATAATCTTGCATGCTATTATATTTCGCAATATTTCGTTCATGCTAGACTTATTGGATTTTTCAGGATTTTATGTGATATTTTGAATGTTTGCTCGAATTCATGGTTGAATGTCGTATTTGAGATTTCGATGTTTAATAGGGTAGTTTAGATGATTTTTGAGAGGATTGCGATGTATCGTCTAAGTGGTTTGAGGAGAGAACTTCATTATCAATTTTTGGACTCATCTAGTCGGTCTCAGTTCATCAACTAACCGACTAGATTCACATCTAGTCGGTCAGCTAATGAACTCAGACCGACTAGCTCTATCTCTCAACTTTTGAACTCCTTTAGTCGGTATCAGTTCAATCACCAACCGACTAGATTCCTATCTAGTCGGTTAGTAAAAGAACTCAGACCGACTAACTCAAGCTATTTTGAGTTTCCTCTTCAGCTTAACTCTTTAGTCGGTTCAAGCTTACTTATCGACCGACTAGATTGAGTTCTAGTCGGTCAGTACTTGAGCGTAGACCGACTAATTCTCGTTCAGGAAATCTTCGACTGTTCTCTGTTTCCACTTAGTCGGTTTAAGCTCGTTAACCGACCGACTAGATCGTCATCTAGTCGGTCAGCCATTGAACTGTGACCGACTAAGTGCTCAGGGGCAGTCATGTCTTTTCGCGATTTCAACCGACTTAAATCTTATCTAACCGATTTGTTTTCTTTTTAGTCGGTCTCCATCCTTTCTCCAGCTCGAAAACCCCCGAACCTCCCTCGTGTCTTTTCGTCTTCCGTCGACTTCCGGCCATTTCCCGGCCATCCTCGCCGTCGCCGACCGTCGCCCTCTCCTTCTAGGTGATCTCTCCTCCCTCTCCTACCTATCTAGGGTTAGTTTCCTATTCCTAGGGTTAGGGTTAGTTCATTTTCAGTTAGGGCTTCTTTTGGTTTCGGATTTCCTAGGGTTGTGCTAGGGTTTCTTCGATTCGATCTCGTGCGTCGTGTCTTGCTTCGATTATGGCAAGAACACGAATCCCGATCACTCCCTCTAGCCCCTCGCCGATGACCGTAGAACCTAACCCTTCGGATCCCGTTCAACCTTTGAGAGCCCCTCCGAAACGCCGTGCTAAGACCACCCAACCCTCTTCGTCTTCGCCTTCTCTTAAGCGTAAGAGGACGGTGACTGCGAAACCCCGAGCCCGATCTTAGCCCAAGCCCAAGCCTGTAATTTTTCGTGCTCCCACTCCACCCGGTGCTTCGGATTCCGACACCGAGTATATCCCCGAGCCTGAGACTCATAGGGAACCCATTCCTCCTACACATCCTGAGTCTAGCTCCCGACCTCGTACGTCTACCCGTAAGCCTAAGGGAAAGGACTCCCCAGATTTGGTTTTGGATGATGAACAAACATAAATATATCGTGAACTAACACTTTGTGAGCGCAGTTATGGAGATCGTCGCCAAATTCATATGAATATCAATTACGACGTCTCAAGACTTCTCAAAGCACGTGATCGTATGCCTAAAGCTTCGTTGAAGCTTATGGACCATTTTAGAAGTCATGAAGATTCGATTGAAGCTATTAAAGACGGTATCGTCAAGTTTTATTTATAGTCTTTTAGCTTCTTTCGTAGAATGTTAAGCCTTGAGTAGGTCTTACGGTTTAAATCTTCATAACGCTCATATCTTAGCTCTAGGATCTTAGTAGAAGTCCATACAATCCTTCTCGAAGCTTCGCGCTTCGATTCGTGACTTCTTGTGCATGTTAGTTGGTTCAAGAAGAAGAACTGACCGACTAGATGGTGATCTAGTCGGTCGGTAAAGCTTCTTGGACCGACTAGTTTTTGTCAGTCATTTCCAAGCTCTTTACTGTTTACAGTTAGTCGGTCTAAGTTGACTCACCGACCGACTAGTTTGTGAACTAGTCGGTCAGTGATGCTTCTGTGACCGACTAATTGAGCTTTCCCTGTACATGCACATTTGAGCCTGAGCTACTGTTTATCATTGGTCGGTCTGTGTTCATTGATCGACCGACTAGTTGATGAACTAGTCGGTCAACTTTCCTTCTTGGACCGACTAGTTTACTTTTACTGTACATGCCAATTTTTCACCTAACTTACTGTTTATCGTTAGTCAGTCTATGCTCATTTGGCGACCGACTAGTTGGTGAATTAGTCGGTCAACATTTGTTCTTAGACCGACTAAGTCTATTTATGCTCAGACTTCAGTTTTATCTGTTAGTCGGTCTCAGTTGTGTAACCGACCGACTAGTTGTGAAACTAGTCGGTCAGCTACTCTTCTTGGACCGACTAGTTCCTTATGTCTGTGCTTTGATCTTTTCTCTGTTCACTCATTAGTCGGTATACGTTAATTGACTGACCGACTAGTTGATGAACTAGTCGGTCGGTAGTTGTTCTTTGACCGACTTGTTGGGTTCAGAAAAGAGCCGTTGGAGCTTTAATTGAAACGTTTCTCTCTCTCTCTCTCTCTCTCTCTCTCTCCTCTATCCTATAAATACTTGTTGAGCTGCATTCATTGCACTCAAGGCTGATATTATTGTAAGTTTAGAGATCAAGAGAAATCATTCCAAGCTCATTCAAAGCTCTTTCATTCCATTCAATAATCTCTCCTCACTCTTACTTTCAAAGAGAGATTCATTGAGTGTGAAGCCTTCCAAGCCAAGTGCTTGATTCTAGGTCACCAACATCCCAATAGCTCTCCATCGCTGATCTACATCTTGGAGCTAGGGTTTGGTGCCACCTCTTCTTCCTCAAAATCATCCTTGCCCTAATTCGTAAGCAATACTCAAGGCATAGGTATTTTGTCGGTAAGAAGTTTCTTATTTCATTTCAATTTCATATTGTAAGTTTCACTCTCGGTTGTGAGAGTGTGGTTGTGATCCTGGGTTGTGGGAGTCACAAATTTCTTTGTGTATGATTTGACTTGTGGAGGTTTTTCACAAGTATTTCATAGTGGAAATATTGAGTTAGGGTTTCTAACTCAAGTATCCGGAGGGGATCCGGGTGGTTGGGACGTAGGATCACCGGGAACAAGTCGGGGAGACTTGGGTGGATCCGAACCCAGTAATATCGTTTGTTAGCATTGTTAATTTTGTTGTTGTCTTCAATTTAAGCTTCCGCAAATTGATTTGGTAGTTGTTTGCACTATAATTAGGAATTATACTCCTCGTTATTTTTAAAGTACTATTCACCCCCCTCTAGTACTTGTCTAGTAGCTTGTAGGGCATTACACTAAATCTTGAGTTAGGGTTTCTAACTCAAGTATCCGGAGGGGATCCGGGTGGTTGGGACGTAGGATCACCGGGAACAAGTCGGGGAGAATTGGGTGGATCCGAACCCGTTACATGTTTTGTTTGCATTTGATAACTCTTGTTGATTGTTGTTTATTCCGCATTGTCGTTTGTTTCTTACACAATAATTAGGAATAACTATCTTGATTATTTTAAAGTACTATTCACCCCTCCTCTAGTACATGTGCAGTAGTTTCACAGGGCGCTATAATTGGTATCAGAGCCAAGGTTAAAGCTACAAGTTCAAAGCTATGACAAACAAACACTACAGCGTCTTCAAGGACCGTCAAGGAGATTCTTCAGTTTTGTAAGGGCAATCCTCAACTAGGCCTCACTCCTTCAATGGTACCAATTACGGGTATTGGAAATGCCGGATGGAAACTTTCCTCCGGAGCGCTTCACTTTGGAGAGCCACGATGACGGAGTATGTCGAGCCCGCCGAAGAAGATTTCGCGAAGTGGACTCCCGCGGAGGTCACCGCGGAGGTAAGCAATGCCAAGGTAATGAATGCCTTGCAATACGCATTGGAGCCTGAGGACTTCAATAAGATATGCACATGTAAGAGTGCATATCAAATCTGGAACTCCCTCCTCATCTTGCATGAAGGAACAAGTAGGGTAAGAGACTCCAAACTTGTTGTTGTTAATAAGGATTTCGAATTATTTCATATGCAACAGGGTGAGAAGATGAAAGATTATTATGCTCGATTCGTTGACATTACCAACGAATTGGAGGCTCTTGGGAAAACCTACACCCAAAAGGAGAAAGTCTCAAAGATCATCGATGGACTTCCTTCTTGTTGGGAAAAGCGTACCTTCACCATCGAGGATGGTAATGATATGAGTAAGTACACTGTCATACAACTAATGGGTACCTTGATGTCTTATGAGGTACGCAAGGACAGTAAGCTCATGATGAAAGAAAAGATGAAGTCGTACTTGAAGCAAGACGAGCCAAAGAAAAAGGCGATTGCTTACAAGGCCGCTCCATCTACCGATGATGAAGAATCAGAAGAAGAATCGAAAGAAGAGTTGGACATGGAAGCTTTGGCCGATTTGGCAAAGAAGTTCGACCGATTCTTCCGACAAGGTAAGTTGAAGAGTAAATCAAAACTTATTTCGACTAATGCTTCTACTCCTGTGTGTTATAAATGTAACAAGCCAGGACATATCAAACCGGATTGTCCTCTCAACAAACACAAGGAGAAGTGGAAGGCATCCAAATACGACAAGTCGAGAAAGTACAAGAAGGACTTGTCGGCACTTTCACCGACTCAGACGAGGACTCCTCAAGTGGAGAGTCGGATGATGAGAAGGTGGAGAAAGCACATATGTGCTTCATAGGAAGAGAAGAACGTGTTCAAGAGACTTCCTCTGATGAAAGCAATGAAAGCGATGAAAGCGAGGATGAAGGCGAAGAGGTAACCATGGATGAACTTAAATTAGCCTACGAACAACTTTGGTATAAGTTTTCTAAATTGGCTAGTAGATTTATTAAGACTAAAAATGAGTTAGATAGTCTTAAAACCTCACCTAAACCTATCATCGTCAACAACGACACCGTTATTGAAGATTTGAGAAATGAGATTGTAAATCTCAAGTCTCAACTTGAGCATGTCTATATCGAGGATTCGGATGAACATGTGATAGCGGATTTGACATCTCAAAACTTAACTTTGAGTATTGAGAATAAAAATCTCAAATCACGTGTTTGCGCACTCACATCGCAAGTGTCCACCTTGGATGCTTTGATGCATTCTCTCACCGAGAAATATGAGTGCACATTGGGCCGAATCAATGAATTCAATAAAGGTAAGGGCCATTTGGATAATATCCTAAATGACTTACTTCCGGCCAATCATCACATTGGCTTGGGGTATAAGATGGGAGAGTCATCCAAATCGTCCGCCACCTTTATTAGGCCAACGTCCGATGCTTCTACTAGTGGGAGTACACACTCCATGGGTAGTTCTTCTACCAATGGTGCTTCCGCTAGGTACACACCCCCATTTGGAAAGAAACCCACTTTGGGTGGACCTCTAAAGAAGGGTCATGCTTTCATGTATGCCATGCCACGTAGGAACACACAACCCACTCCACATGTTAGCACATATGATGATCTTTATGTTCCGCATCCACGAGCACGTGCACACCATGTGAGACACACTCATACACGTGTTCCACCACAAGCATATGTCCATCCTCGTTCTCATATGAATAATTATCATCATGCACCATTTCATCATATGCCATATGCTTATCCACGGCATGCATCACATAGACATCAACAATGTATGCAAGTTCTCAATATGATTAGGACTCCCAAGACATACACCATTTGGGGTCCAAAGAACACAAGCATGTATAATAAGGATATGTATGTGCAATCGTTTATTAATGATATTATTTTGAATGATGATTATGTTCGGAAATCACGGACCTCATGGACTTGGTTTTCGAAGGGTTAGTTTCCTTTGACCTTTCATTGCTTGGTACCATACGTTTAATTTCATTTTATGGGTACCAACACAATTGTGGTAAGAATTGGTTTATTTTTTATTTGCATATTGATCGTGGATGTGCATGTTAATTTGAAATCTAAATTCATATTGATTTTGAATTTAATATGGCTATGGGTTACGTTTATTTGAATTTAATATGTTAAATTTGTCGCCTAACCCATAGGATCCAAAAGGACTTTTGGATACCAAAATGATGCTTTCTAGGTTCAATCCATCATGGGATACCAACCCTACCAACTCATTGATTTGCAAAGTTTTTCATTCAAATGGAGTTGATGGTGCTTAAGAGACGCACCAAAGTAGGGTGAGCTTAATGTTGTAAGTATATTCTTACAGTTAATATACATTTGGTATCCATGTAGGTTGAATGCATGCATTGTTAGAATATCTACATTGGTATCATTTTGTTTCAATTAGTATGCTAGAATTGTGTATGCCATAGATTTATAATGTTTTATCTATGTTTGGCATAACACTTTTGCATGTTACTCTTGGTATCATATTTGCTACATTTGATTTTCACATTGGATTTTTGTCTCTGATGTTGATTTCGTCGCTCGACGATTAACTTGGTTAAATAGAATTGGTTCTATGAAATCATAGAATTGTTTTCCATGCACTATTTAACTAAGAATGTTGATATTGGAGAGTATGTTCCATAACTCAATAAGTGAAATTAATTTGAGTTTTCGATATTTCGTATTTTGATTTTCGCCTATGGTTTGATGATTTCGTATTTCGATTTTAGCCTATGGCTTGATGATTTCATTTTTCAATTTTCGCCTATAGTTTGATGATTTCGTATTTCGATTTTTGCGTATGGTTTGATGATTTCGTATTTCGATTTTTGCCTATGGCTTGATGGTTTCGTTTTTCGATTTTCGACTATGGTCAAGTTGGCACGCTTTGATTTTCTTCGGTATTTTACATTTGGTATTTTACTTTGGTGTCATTTGGACCGAGGTCGTATTCTTAGACTCTCCTGCTTTTATTTCTTAGCCATTGTAATCTTGTCGATAATCTCCTCCCGCTCTTTTTGCTAATGCCAAAGGGGAAGAGAATTAATAATGACAATGTGCTAATTGATATTCAAAGCAATTTACCATGAATCTAGTTTGATATGTAAGATTCAGGGGGAGTTAAGATATAAGATGGATTTAGATCCTAAATTGCGATAATAGGATTCATATTTTATATCTCCCTCGCCTGCTTGATGCAGATGATTATTGTTTAATGTGGAACTAACGTGTCATCAATGCAGGGGGAGTAAGTAAATTTCATTTGAATCATCATTATTGATTATTATTTATGTTGGTTTTGTCATCACCAAAAAGGGGGAGAATGTTGAGTATTGATTCCCCGGATTTGGTTTTGGATGATGAGCAAACATAAATATCATATACTAACTATTTGCGAGCGCAGTTATGGAGATCGTCGCCAAAAGAATACGTACATCAAAAACGACGTCTCAAGACTTCTCAATACGCGTGATCGTGTGCCTGAAGCTTCGTTGAAGCTCAAGGAGTATCAATGAAGTCAAGAATGAAGATTGAAGGTTTGAAGACGGTTTGTCATGTAATATTTATTGTCTTCTAGCTTCATGGATTAGAATGTTAAGCCTTGAGTAGGACTTACATTATTATCTTTATTTCGCTCATGTCTTAGCGCTAGGATTATCATAGAAGCCATTAGAAACTTTCCCGAAGCCTATCGCTTCTTCCCTCGGTTTCTAGTGCATGTTAGTTGGTTCAAGTAGAAGAACCAACCGACTAGATGACGATCTAGTCGGTCGGCAATTCCTCTTGAACCGACTAGAATGCCTTGCTCATTTCAGCTCATTCCCTGTTGATCAACTAGTCGGTCAAAGAAGAGTCACCAACCGACTAGATGACGATCTAGTCGGTTATGAATCCTTCTTAGACAGACTAGTTATTATTGCCTGATTTTAGCCTGAGCTACTGTTTACAGTTAGTCGGTCAAAGCACAACGACCGACCGACTAGTTGAGAAACTAGTCGGTTGGAAGTTGTTCTTAAACCGACTAGCTGTCTTTGTATCCAGCCTATTGTTTTTCTCTCTTAGTCGGTCAAAGAACACTCACCGACCGACTAGATGATGATCTAGTCGGTTGGCAAGTCTTCTTAGACCGACTAGTTCATATTGCTTGGAACTTTATCTTTTAGCTGTAAGCCTGTTAGTCGGTTCATGAAGAATCACCGACCGACTAGTTGCCAATCTAGTCGGTCAGTGATCCTTCTTAGACCGACTAACTGCTTCAGAAATATGACCGTTGGGAATCTTTTGAGCACGATTTTTCTTGCCTCTATAAATACAAACCTGATTCGTTTGAGGCAAGGTAAGAGGTCCATTATCCAAGTTATTTCAGACCTAAGAGAAGAGTTTTCTCAAGCTAATTCAAAGCTCTCTCTTCCTCACAAGAATCTCTCCCTTCACTCTTTGAGCCAAATTCCTCAAGAGAGATTCTCTCCATTGTGAGCATTCCAAGCCAAGGAGCTTGAATCAAGGTCACCATCTTCACCCTAGGCCTCCATTACTGGTCATCTTCTTGGAGCTAGGGTTTGGTGACATCTTTGTCATGCCCCGCTTCCCAAAAAGGACGGAGGCTTAGCGTGACTAAGGCCCGCTTAGGCCGGGGCTAAGAGCCCAGACCCAATAAGCGTCTGTGGTATTCCAAAACGAAGGAAACAGGTCCCTGCAAGTTAGTACGAAACAACAAAAGTACTGAAAAGAGATATCATTTCATTTTATTCCAAATATAACGTCCAAAGTACTGAGAGTCTAAAACGCCCGAAGGGCTACAACTGCAGAAAAAGAAACTACCGGTGCAAGCACCCAACCTAGTCAAGAAAACAAAAAAAGTGCTACGCACCCAAACTAAACTGAGAAAGAAAATCTGGATCCGCAACGAGAGGCCTCTAACTCTGGTCCTCCTCTGGGTCGTACTCCGGATCAACGTCCTCCGGCTCTCCGTCTGCTGGCAAGTCTGCCTCGTCGACGTACTCTGGCTCAACACCTGACGTATAGCACCAAAAGAAGGAACTGTACGTTAGGTAAGGTCTACAAAAAGGGTTAGACCAAACTACAAGTGTATCAACTTTTAGACAACGATTTACTGGTTGATTAGCATGCTGGGGTTATAACTGAGTACAAAAAGTAGTAACACAGCAGGAAAGTAAAGCACAACAAGTAGTAGTCGTAGCGTGTGCTATCAACTACGGGACTAACCTACAGGTGTCATGACAAGTCGGGACGTGACGGGACAAGACGAGACAAGACAAGTGAGACACGAAAGGGTTCACGCCTTACGGTTCGAGGAGGATCAGACCCTCTTGCCGTGCGCACGCTCAACCCAACCCTAAACCCCAAGGAAGACAAGACAAGACAACAGTACACGGGATCACTCGCTCTAGCTTGGCGAGTGCCCTATTGCCTGCAGGCTGTGTATCAGTACAAGGGATCATTCTCTCTAGCTTGGAGAGTGCCCTATTGCCCGCAGGCTGTGAATCAGTACTGTCACGCCCCGCTTCCCAAAAGATTGAGCAGCGAGGCATGGCCAGCCCGCATGGACTAGAGCCGTTGAGGCTCGGGATCCAATAAGCGTCCATGACATGTTATGATGCGGAGGGGAAAGTCCGATCAAATGATTTAGCATAAAACAATAGAAATAGCAGTAAGAAGATATTATTCAAACGCAGAAGGTAACCAACAAAGAGTTTAACATAAAGACTAAAACTGTACGTACCGGAGGCAACTAAAGGGATAAGAGTCTGCGGGGGATCCTCAGGTTGTGGCAGCTCTGTCAAGTCTGTGACATGTGCAAAACACATGTCAGCAACGAACTAATGAGACCATAAGTTAAAGCAGTTATACAATTCTAGCAGTTCTAAATGGAATTTAAAAGACAACTACACAAGCAGTCCTAGAAAGCAGGAAATAAGTAATGGTTATTCTAATCGATCTGCTAGGGGTGTCCATCTAGTCAGATCGTCTAAGAGTTGTTCCTGTAGTTCTGTCAATCTGCCAGGGGTGTCCATCTGGTCAGATTGTCCAAGTCTAGAAAAGGTCAAACGACCGGAATGCATCCCTGCGAAGCAAATAGGAGGGCACCAACTACGATACAAAGATAAAGCCCAAGGACTCAAGCTGCGTAGGCGGAGGGGAGCTACCCCCTCAGGCCCAGCTAGACTCTTTTGTCCTACCCCACCCGCGAGTCGTTTGTGTTATGGACACGAGCCAACAAACGCTCCATCTAGACACGAGACAAGACAAGGATCACGAATGATACGGCGTATCATACCGGAGCGCACCAGTCACGGGTGAGCCAAAGCTGGGGAGCACCAGTTCTCAATGGTCACCCTCGTCGTCGATCCGAAACAAATCATTAATCATGAATGATACTACATATCATACCGGAGTGCACCAGTCACGGGTGAGCCAAAGCTGGGGAGCACCAGTTCTCAATTGTCACCCCGTCATCGATTAACTATCCATGAGTGAGACATTCCTGGACGAGCCAGCAACGTTCCACAAGTCCGTAAGCGAGCCGTCTCTGGGCTAGCCAGCAGACGCTCCACAAGAGTAGTGCCAACCTCCGTATAGGAGAGGCCCACGCCTGTGATCTTCTACAAAGATCCACATAATTATAATGTCTGGCTTATTAATTAGCATGTAAGGTTCAAGTTGCATTTTAAAAGTGGGTTCGAGCAGAAAGTAACATGTGATCATTTTCAAGTATTTTGCAGAAATAAATCTAGCAGTTCTATCATCAATTCTAGAAAAGCATAAAGCAGTAACTAAAGTCTCATTCCTTGCCTGAAAGATTTCGGCAAGGATGTAGTCCAGCAGGGTCTGGGTCAACCAACGGGTCTACGGAACCTGTACGATAATCCTATCATCACAATCATACACTCTAACATCCACAGGCAACGACATAAGATAAGCCAGATTAACTGGGCCCGCTTTGGGTCACCAGACCTATGGTTTGCTGCCTAGTTCGATCGATCATTCCTTCTATCCTATGTGCACAGCAGAGTAAGTCCATTGATCGATCGAGGCGATTCTTTAATGAGTTCGTTCTATGTGAGTTATTTCATGCAAGTTGGCCCTAATTACTAGAGCAACAAGGCTTTAAAGAATCGTTACCTAGCCAGATGCGAAAGCTCCCCGTCGATGACGATTCTGACACAACGTCGCGTCACCCGACGGTAGGTCAAGGGTGAAAGGCCTGGAGCGCAGATTCCTATCAGTGATCCGTCAGCTCCACGTTGTCGCAATCAGTGACTGAGGGTACCCAGAGGTGATCATCAGTGGCAGAAGTCACCGGATCGTATTCGGGAAGTGTGAAATGGTCGATCGACGCCCGGATCTGCGACGAAACTTCAAACGACGTTTGTAGACGCTGTTCTTGGTGTCGAATCAAAGAGTAGACCGACCGAGGGTTCACGGTACCGATGAATCTCCAAGGCGAGGTCCCAGTCACCGGAAAACGGGGAAAGAACCCCAAACCTAGGATAGCATATAAGATGGGTTAAATCTAAAAGTTTAAGATCCACAGCACTACTCTCATACCTATGTGTGATT